>OZ035841.1:32768144-33368144 GCA_964034765.1 Knipowitschia caucasica
CCAAATATTTTTACAATCCAAGCTTTAGTCCCGATATTATACAATGTGGCATATGCAGTACCTATAGTAAAGTACAAGGCAATTATTGTTTTTATATGACTTGCCCGGCTATTTCTTCTCTTCTCTATTTATACTGTCATCTTCAGTGAAACTAAGCATTGTGGTCTGAAAGCTTTAACAGCATCATTCAGAATCAGAATCATTTTTATTGCTACGTAATTAACAGGAAGTCACAGAATTGGAAATTGCTTTGGCTCAGTGCAACAGTCAGAGAGAGAGGTAAGAGTAGAGAAGGCATAATAAAAATACAGAATAAAAGCACTTCTAAGGAATGAATTTAAAATAGAGTTATTACAATTACTATATACAATACATTCACTGCTACTCACTGACCAGCCTGAGCATTTAGACTTCTCAGAGTTCCAGCCCCGGCACACATCCCTGAGATGGCTTTAGCAGATTGGACAGTGGGTCAGTGCCAGACAAGCTGCCGGTACTTCTGAAGCCAGGGCAAAGTTTTCCTGCTCTGTGAAGGGAAAGTCCTCTCCGCTCTTGTCTCTGCACTGACACACACTGTTTCCTCTGCTGCCCGAGGGCCGCCGGCTACACGTCCCCCTCACCGCCAGCACTTAGTCCTGTCAGCAGCTCATCCCGTCGCTACTGCTGCAATCAACCCACAAGGGACAGAAATATGTGCGTTATTGATCCAGAAGGATATTCACTGAAAAAAATGATGAAGAATGAGGTAATAATTGCTTGAATGGAGTGTTTTTTTTTATCTTAATTTGAGTGTATTCTGACATAAAACAAGATTTTTCCACTGGGGCAAAGCTATTTAGTCTTTTTTCTAGAACTGTTTTTTTCTCATTTCAAGGGAGATATTCTGTGTATATTTATTAAGATAATTTTGCTTGTCCCATTGGAAAATCTTGTTTTAAGGCAGTTGAAATATCCTTGAATTTTGTTTTTACATACATCACACACACATTAAAGGTGGGCTGCATCCTTATTTAGTTTGTCCAATTCTTGAAGAAACAGTCACAATGTTATTTTTGTTCATTATAGAGAGCACTGTGAGTCTTTTTCACTTTTAAGTCAGAAAATACATGCATTTGAAAACGTGCTATAACCAGCTATACAGCTATACAGCTATACAGTGAGGATTAGGGGTGGGAACCTCAGAGTACCTCACGATACGATACGATATGCGGTACAAAGCTCACGATAAGACGATTATTATACTGTTATAGAAATATTTTAGTAAAGCACTCTGAATTCAAATGCAGCACATATTGGCATAAATAAAAGAAAAACGTTAAGTGAAAGAATAGACTTTATTTCATGATAAATGGAATGGAGATGTGTGATAATAATTTAAAAAAACAAATATTCTATTTATTTTTTTATTTTTTTATTGATACTTGGCAAAAGCATATTGATAATGGATAGTGTGAGAAAGTATCACGAAACATCACAATATCGATATATCGTCACACTCCTAGTGATTTTATTACACAGTGAAATTGTTTAAAACTTAGGAACTTCAGCTTTAAAGTAAAAAAAAGAAGAAATAATATACACATCTGAATTCATACACATTTTTTATGTTTAAAATGTGTTTATAAAAGTGTGTGAAAAACTCTAGTTTGTGCTTTGGTAAAATCAGATATTTAAAACTCTCTCAAAAGCAGCAGCATTTACACAGATATATTCAGTTCTGTGACGTGTGCGAACTGAAGCTTGTTGTTGATGTCATTTCAAAGACGTGGCTGCAGTTTCTGAGACTAATATGATTGTGTCTGTTTTAAAAAACAACTTTACGAAAGTGCTTCACAGAAGTAGCAGCAGGTTGTTCTGAACATTGCATGGATAGGGCAGATACATCACAAATAAATATATATCAATAGTGTGCTTAACCTTCTATAACCACATTCATTTTATAAAAGCTGTATTTTAATAATAACTATCAAAAATGACTAATTAAAGCATTTTTCTATACTTTTTGTTGTGTTTTGCCATTGAAAGTCTCTCCATGGTTCATGTGAAAGCCAGACCCCATCAGACCGCTCAAGCTAAGCACAGAAGAGAATATTGAATTTGTTTGCCTTGGATTTTTCCTTTTTTTTTATTGCGGCTGCTTCCTGCTTCTCGAGAGAGCGGTCGTGTCTCTCTGCTCTGCTTTTGCTTCGCCTTTTAATCTCCCTGAATCATTTTATTTACATTTTTTGTTTCTCCTTTAATCATTTTATTTACAAAACGAGGATTACTCCTTCTACACACTTCAGCTTTGTGGAATTTATCAACATTAGTCATGTCGGGACGGAAGAGACGGAGAAGCGTCTGCGGTGGCTGTTGTGCTTTGGAAAATCAGCTTAAATCTCTTCAAACACGGATATCTATTGTGGAAACAGAAATGGGACTTAACCCGACTCTTCCAATGAGTGAAAATGGGATGAATGGACAGACTGGAAATGTAAGTTATGACGTCATTTCTTTTCCCAAAATCAACAATGAGAATTATTGGAACAATTGTGGAGCCAAACCCAAAGTTGACAAAGCTAAGAATGACAATAGGAGTGAAATAAGGCCACAACTAAATGTTCTGAAGACTTCAAACCGCTTTTTACCCCTTTCTGAAACAACAAAGCTGCTAAAAACTGCAGCGCCTCCACCAAGGACAAACTGTGTCCTTATCGGAGATGGCTCGGTGAAAAATGTAAACATGGAGTCCATGCTCACTGTCTCAGTTCACTCTGCTAAAGTTGCTGAGATAAGAACTCTTCTGCCTAGAGTGTTATCTGAGAACAGTGGTGTGCGTACATTATTGATCCACACGGGGGCGGTAGATATCTATGAGAAGGCAAGCGAGAAGTTACGAATGGATTTAACGCTGTTACTGGATGACCTCAAGAAAATGGACATAACAATTTTTCTTAGTGGCCCACTGCCAAATATAGATGGAAAAATGGAGAAGTTTAGCCGTCTGTATCAGCTAAATACATTTCTACTCAATGAGTGTTCACGCAGAGGACTTGGCTTCATTGAAAACTTTAATCTGTTCAGGAATAGGCACGAGCTTTTTGAAGAAAAAGGCCCACATCTGAACAACTACGGAGTAAAAGTGCTGATGGATAACTTTGCATCTGCCCTAAGACCTCAGCCTGCGCAGCGCGTGCAGCCGTTGAAAGGGAGAAAGAAGAAGCAAAGGGCACAGACATCACGACCATCTCCACCGACTCCCGAGGTCTCTGCACCCCCACCGCCTCAAAAGAACTCCACACCTCCACGATTCAAGAAGAACTCAACACCTCCAAGGTTCCAAAAGAACTCAACACCTCCACGGCTTCGAAAGAGCTCAACGTCTCCACCCCCAGCATCATCAGCAGCTGCCACATCTTCATCAGCGCCATCAGCATATACAGCACCACCAGCAGCAGTGGATACAGCCGCAGCAGTGGCTGCTCCATCATCTTCAGCAGCAGCAGTGGCTGCTCCATCATCTTCAGCAGCAGCAGTGGATACAGCAGCAGCAGTGGCTGCTCCATCATCTTCAGCAGCACCTTCCCCACCTACAGCTCCCGTGAAGCTTCCCCCATTACTCCAGGCTACAGTCAGGCCTGTACTGGGGGTTCCTCAACCACCTCTGTCTCCACCAAAGACTCCCTCATCACCTTCCATGGACCCGGCTTGGGTCCCCCCCGCTACATCCACTCCATCTAGGGAAAATGAGGACGACCTTTCCCTTTGTTTTCTATCCCCGCCTTCACTACTGGATTTACCGGAACACTCTGCAGGCATGATAAGATCGGCGATGAAGACTATTCCTCTCACACCCACTGTAGCCAGATCAAGAGTCCTATCTAACATTCAAAACTACTCCCCATACGTACCTCCAAAGCCACCTAGGGCGTCCAACTCAAATTCTCCCACAAAATCCACCCGTCCCTCCTCTAACCCCATAAGTATTCCACCCCCCCCTCCTGCTCATTTAGCCCCCCTCCCCCCCCCTAACTCAGCACCAAGAAACCCTCCACCTCCACTCCCCCCTCGTCCACCACCCAACTCAGCCTGCCCCTCCCCTAACCCATCACCAAAAACCCATCCACCTTCAACCCCTCCCCGTCCAACTCCCAAGAACCACCCGCCTCTCCATCCTCCTCCCCCGCCTTCCCCTACCCCTCTTTTCTCTAAACACTAGGATGCACAGGGTCTCTGCTTCGCAGCCACTGGCAGTCTAGTTAGAGGAGAGACCCGGCTGGGGCCCTGTCGTGAAGCCACCTGTGCCATTCCCTTAGTGATAACACAAAGAATACATTACAGAAAAACATCTGGAGTTAATCAGTCTAATCAGGAAAATCTAATTCTTGTTCTGTGTAACGGGGGATTTACACAGTAGGCGTAAACAGCGCGTACGCGTTTACTGCGCGCTCTCTGCGCGTAACATTTTTTTGGAGTATCTACACTGACCGTGCGCGCAGGTCCGCGGCTTCTGATGCTCTCCCTGTGTAGTCTATGGAGCAGTGTAGAGGACAGTACGGGCCAGAGGACTGATGTAGAGCAACACAAATCACATGCATGTGTTTGTCTTCATGGTCTCTGTTGCTGGTTTGGCCAGACGCGAGACTTTATGAATGAAAAAAAACGATGTCCAGAATCACTGTAAAACCTGCTGCTCCTCCTGCTGATGTTTAGACACAAGTGCAGTGTGCGTGCAGATGTGATCTAAAGCCAAGGACCGCTAGAAAAATAAAGTTTTACATGAGATTTCAATGGGAGACGCGTTGGTGCGCGCACAAAATTAGAAATCCATCCTAAATTAGAGCGCAGCTTCGCGTCACATGTCCGTCATACGCGCGTATAACGCTAGAAGTGTAAATATCATCATAGGTTAACATGGAAAAAAGTTACGCGCGTCTGCTGCGCGTATAACGCGTACGTGCTGTACCGCGTGATGTGTAAATTAGCAGTAAGAATCAGCCGACCACAACCGCTGATCCTGAAACTTTGAAACTTGCTATGCTAAATGTCAGATCTCTTTGTAACAAGTCTTTTTTAATCAATAATTTTATTTGTTCTTATAATCTAGATCTTATGTTCATGGCTGAAACATGGCTTGACCAAAATACAGAAAATGCAGTTTTAATAGAAGCATCACCACCAAATTTCAAATTTGAATCTGAAATACGGGAAAACAAAAAAGGAGGAGGCTTAGCTGCCATTTTCAGAGACCACTTTGTCTCCCATAGAATGTCTCTTGGGAAGTTTCCGTCTTTTGAATATGTGTCTTTTAAAATACAACAAAAACAATCTCCTCCAATACTTTTCGTTGCCCTATACAAGCCACCGCAGTCATGTCACAGTTTTATTGATAATTTTACAGAGTTGCTTTCAGTTGTATGCACAGATTTTGATAGTTTAGTTATTACAGGTGATTTTAATATTCATGTGGATAATGTTGATGACAGAAATGCTAAAGAGCTGAGTTCTCTTCTTGAATCTTTTGGTCTCACTCAGCATGTGAGTGGCCCCACCCACAGCAGAGGGCACACTCTCGATCTGTTAGTTACAAAGGGGGCGAACATTTATAATGTAAACGTGGTCGATGTTGCGCTTTCGGATCATTTTTGTATATTTTTTGACATGTGTTTCACTAACAAACCACCAGTGGACTCTGCAACTGTACGAAGAAGACACATAAATGAAAATACGGGTGAACTATTTATGGGAATGATAAACTTTGAGAATGCATCGTATTCTACTGTAGATGAACTGTTTAACTCTGTCACCTCTAGTGTTTTGAAAGTTCTGGACACCATCGCTCCTGTGAAGGTTAAAATAGTGAAAAATAAGCAGAAGGCGCCGTGGGCTAAAGCAGACTCGGTCAGAGCACAAAAGAGAGAGTGCCGGAGGGCCGAGCGGAAGTGGCGCAAGTCCAACCTCCAGGTTGATTACAAGATCTTCAAAGATAAGTTGTGCGAGTTTAACCAGGTGCTACGTAGTACAAGAGAAAGGTATTTTTCTGAAATGATTGAAGGCTGCAGCAACAATCTGCGTGTTCTGTTTTCAACAGTTAATAGATTAACAAACCCCCCTGTTCAAATGCCATTAGAGCTAACTTCCAAACGTAAATGTAATGAGTTTGCACATTTTTTCAATGACAAGGTTCAAGGCATCAAAAACGCCATTGTCTCCAATCCACAGATAACAATCCAACAGCCAGAAAGGCTCTTTGAGCTAACTTACTTTGCACCTGTAAATGATAAAACTGTCCAAGAGATAATCTCCAGTTTGAGCTCCTCCACATGCAGCCTGGATGTACTACCCACTAGATTTCTAAAGTCTGTTCTGAGCAGTCTGTTACCTTCACTCACACAGATAGTAAACATGTCCCTTGATTCTGGAATATTCCCAAAGGCCCTGAAAACTGCAGTCATCAGGCCCCTGCTAAAAAAGAGCAGTCTCGATGCTACGGTACTTAACAACTATCGTCCCATCTCAAATCTGCCATTTATGGGGAAAGTCCTTGAGAAAGTTGTCTACCTACAGCTTACTAGATTTCTTATAATCAACAACTCATTTGATATGTTTCAGTCCGGCTTTAGACCCCACCACAGCACTGAGACTGCTCTCGTTAAGGTTACAAACGATATCCGGCTGAACACTGACGCAGGCAAAGTCTCAATCCTAATCCTGTTAGATCTAAGTGCTGCCTTTGATACTGTCGACCATGAGATCCTCTTACAGAGACTAGAGGACTGGGTTGGCGTCGCTGGCACCGCCCTAAGTTGGTTTAGGTCTTACCTTGAAGACAGGAAGTACTTTGTGGAGATTGGAAACTGTGTCTCAGATCATATGGCCCTGACCTGTGGAGTACCACAGGGGTCGATCCTGGGACCTCTTCTGTTCAATCTCTACATGCTGCCGTTAGGTCAGTTAATACGCAGAAACAAAGTTTCCTATCATAACTATGCAGACGACACTCAGATCTATGTCTCACTGACTGCAGGAGAACATGGACCAGTGGACTCACTCCTTCACTGTATCCAACAGATCAGTGAGTGGATGCAAAACAACTTCCTTCAGCTAAACGCAGACAAAACTGAAATGATTGTCTTTGGTCCCCAGAAACAAAGAGAGAGCGTCATCTGTCACCTACAGTCTCTCTCCCTAAAACCTTCAAACAAGGTCAGAAATCTAGGGGTAATACTGGACTCAGACTTAAATTTTAATAGCCACATCAAATCAGTAACATCAGCAGCTTTTTACCATCTAAAAAACATTGCCAGGATCAAAAACATAGTGTCTAAAGCAGACTTGGAGATTCTTATCCATGCATTTGTCTCCAGTAGGTTAGACTACTGCAATGGCCTGCTCACAGGTCTGTCCAAACAGGCTGTAAAACAGCTGCAGTACATTCAAAATGCAGCAGCTCGAGTCCTGACTAGAACCAGGAAGTACGACCATATTAGTCCGGTCCTCAGGTCTCTGCACTGGCTTCCTGTGGCTCAGAGAATAGACTTTAAAACAGCTCTGCTTGTGTACAAATCTCTCCATGGCCTCGCACCAAAATATATTAGTGACATGTTAGTCCCATATGAACCAGCCCGGACTCTGAGGAGCACAGGGACTGGACTCCTGTTAGTGCCCAGAGTCAGAACTAAACATGGGGAGGCTGCTTTTCAGATTCATGCTGCTAAAATCTGGAACAATCTTCCTGAAGATGTGAGACAGGCCTCCTCTCTGACAATGTTTAAAACCAGTTTAAAAACGGTGCTGTTTAGCTGTGCATACAACTGAGGGATTTTATATTTTTATCTTTCGTTTTAATGTTCTGTAATTATTTATGATTTTAATGCTATCTTGTTCAGCACTTTGAGTTGCCTTGTGTATGAATTGTGCTATACAAATAAACTTGCCTTGCCTTGCCTTGCCATTGCTGAGCTCATGTGTCGACCCCTCGCCCCTAACGCTGTAAAAAGCTACTTCAGCGTCTTCTACTGCATCAAAAGATACTTTTTCTTAGCTTTTAGATTGAGCAGTATATCTGTTGTTGTGTCAGTGCTAAGTTACTCCTTTTCTGTCCTGTAGCCGCAGATATAGATTAATATTGTTCGAATGTTCAAGGTTTCCTAAAGATTTCAAACTACAAAAAATGGTAAGTTTATTATAAAATCCATTGTGACTGATTCCAACCATTCAAAGCAGGCTTTCACACACATGTATTACAGAGAAGTGAAAAAGAGAGCCACCTTTACGCATTCAATCAGCTCTCAGCCTGTAGCGACAAATAGTGACTCACAGGGGCAGGTGACTTCCAAGTAAGAATGATATATACTGTATATAAACAAATCTAATGAGAAGAAGACACTATTTTGTGGTCTAAACATTTTACTGTTAGAGCCATTCATTTAGACTAAACATCTATGTGCAGTTGATAAAAAAGAAATTACATCCCAAATTAGTTCATGATTTGGGATGGAGTTCTTTGAGCAAAAGCTGCAGGACTGTGTTTCACAATACAAAGCAATGATATTAATTTATTCATGCAATAATTAATTTATTCATGCAATAATATTAATCTATTCATGCAATAATTAATTTATTCATGTACTAATTAATTTATTCATGCAATACTATTAATATATTCATTCAATAATATTAATATATTCATGCAATAATTTTAATATGCATGCATCACTTATGGAAATCTACCCTAATATCTTAAGTCATAAATTAGTGAATGATTAATGTGCCTTTTTGTATATTATAAAAAAAAACTATATTGTCCCGAGGGAAAGTTGCAGTGGGATACAGTGCTACACAGATCTGCATGAATGAATACAAATAAAAAGGAACATTACAGGATAAAAAATAATAAACAGTCTTTCTCTGACATACACTACTCATATAAATGATTTAGATCCTGTAATAGACTGTGTTTCCTTGGTTTAAGTTGTACATAATGCTGCTGAGACAGAGTTCACATGAGGCTGCCCGTCCAGGATAATGCCCCTAATCTGACCAGATGCTTTCGCCGATACCAAACTCAGTGGGTCAGCATCAATCAGCGCCTCGTGCCAAATGGTAAAACTCCCGGATACACAAGGAATGTATTGAGCAGCTTTCCTAGATCAGCTGGAAGATGTGATAATGTCCCAGTGTGACCGTGAATGTAAAGCTGCAGGAACTTTTAAATCACAATGACTGAAAAACTTAAACTATGTCAGAAAGTCTCTACCACGACTGTCACTTTACCGACAATCTGCATAATTTGTCCAAATAATAATTCCATGAATACACCAGGAAGCAGGAATGTGAGATACGTCATTAACAAGAATAAATGCATTGGCCTACATTGCTAATAGACATCAAAGTCAAAATAATTTGAAAAAAGTAGTGGTTGTTAGTCCGGCATTTACGGTAATGTGGTATTCTGGACTGACTTTGTTTCTGGTCAGTAACGGTTTTTCATGCTATCATTAGCTGCATGTTTTGGGTGCAGCAGTTTAGAAGGATTTTTAAAAAGCAAACTTAAAAGATAAAAATCTGCAGTTTTGTTGCTCTTCACCTCAGAGGCGTCTGTTTACTAGCCTTGAAGAAAATGCAGCAAACAAAACCCAATCTTCCTTTTGAGAATTTCTCCACAATTCACCTTGTATTACATATCAATGATTCTTTTTGACAGAAACTGACAAGCATGAGCGTGCAGGGGTGCACCAAAAAACCCACAATGCTTTCCTCTATTCCACATAGGCAATAAATCCACTGTCGCTTTTAGAGTAACAAATGGGGAATACATTTTGGCTCAGTGCATAGCCTCAAACAGAGTAAAAGTGCAGTGTAGACGTGCCCCACTTTCGCCTGGAATCCAACCCAGAGAGAGTGTGATCCCCTCAGGACGGTCCCGCTCCCAGCCGACTACATCAATCCCCCGCCTGCCTCAAAGCCCTGTCTGGGTCAATACCCTCTCCACGTGCCACTCACAGATAACCACAGGGCACATAGATCTGCCAGATTATGCCCGCTGGCCTGGCGTTGTAAGGTACAAGGAGGGAGAAGTTTTTGTGAAGGAAATGTACTTTTTTGGGGCCAACTCTATAACAGTAAATGTGGCAGGAGCGAGCAGGTGGACTCACTGAATGTTGTGGCTGCTCTGGCTGTTGTTTTTGGTAACCGTCACTGCAGTTGTTGTGTCGTAACACACCTGTTAGTGCCATGCTGTATACAGTGTTTAGTGTAAATATTGATTTGGAATTTCAATGATAAATGAGGTCGCACTCTGTATACAGAGCAGTTTGGGCGGGTCCTGACTCAAAAGACGTGCGCTGACATACTGCAATACCACCCCGGGCCTGTGGGGGTGGACCCAGAATAAGAATTAGCCAATGCTAACAAATAGCATCTTCTTACCACTGGAAAATGTCTTTACAGGATGGTCCAAAAGTTGGCTCTTGGCCCAAAGCTCCGTTCCACATGTGTGTCAATGCTGAGGGGAGTGTTCTGGACCAGTCTAGTTTAGTCGCTGTGGACTTTTGAAGTCACTCGTTTAAATGAATGGGGCTTGTGCAGCTGACGCATGCACAGATGTGTTTTTTCACATTTTCCAGCCCCCGCAGCCATTTTGAATCACTCCATGAAAGCCCAATTTTTGGCCCATTAGTTAGAACGACGGAGATAGGCGTGACTATGTCTGTTAATATATACAGTCTATGATACAGACCAATACTACTCTGCTCTTTCTGCGCATAGAAACATGAACACATCATTGTTGGCTCAGTCCACAAATTAAAGCTGGGGAACCTGACTTATTTTCTTTTTCATCAATAATAGTCATTTTGTTCTGTACCAACTGAAAGAGTTGTTTTAGGCTGAGTTTTGTGTGGTCCTCTCTTTTTCACTTTCGGTGTGACAAATGCCAAATAAATAAATAAATTCTAATAATAAATACATTTATGTGAAAAAAGTGATGGAACCAAACTGTTTTGAGAGTGAAAAATTAGGGACTTTGATAAAAAAAAAAAAATTCTTTCGTGGTTTGAAAAATTAGATACCCAAGTTTTAAAGTGAACATCACACATTTTTTTAAATGTAAAGTGAAAGATTTTTTTTTTTTTACAAAGCAAGCAACGTTCCTGATTGGACGGAAAATATTTAAATTTTTATTACATAAATAAAAATAGTTCAACCAACTATCTCCTCTAGAAAATATTACTGGTGGGACTGTGTTATATGGTATTTAAAAATGACATTTAAAAGTGATTCTACAAATACATGTTCATATGGTCAAAAATATGTATTATCTTAAACAGTGTCTGGGGTCAGGGGCCGCGAGGGTATTGCAGGGGGTATTATTGTATGTTAAATTAATAATATTTTGCTTGTAAAATTAAACATTTGTACTCAGTATTTGACTTTAACAATCAAATTATAATCATTTTTGTATTACAGAATGGGGTGTGTCATTTACGTGTTTGTAGCAGATGCTATTTCTCCCACATAAAATAACGAGAAGAGCCTATTTTTAACAATGTCTTCTTGGTTATTATTTCTGGGGGCCGCGCAGACCCTTCAGATTTTTAAGGAGGTGTTACTGACTTTGGGAATGGCTGATCTAAAAGAAAAAATCTGTGGTGCAGTGGCCAGAGAAATCAGGATGATAACAAATGTAAAAAAAACATGTCTACAGGACTCTGAAATGAAAATGTTTTTGAAGTACATGTTTGATGTTACTTAATACCACCAATAATAGTTCTCATTATTCTTTATTGCAGTCTGTGTCCTATATTCTCGATCCAGAAAAGCGAGTGTATATGAAATAGATCTTCGCTGCATATCTAACAGGACTGTTGGACAATACCAGTGTCTGTTCTCTCATTGTGATTCCGAACATTATGAATGAAGCCCCGCGCTGGGAATAAGCGCCGCGAGCGATATGGGTCAGATAAGCAGCTCGCACACGGCATACCACCTTCCCAAGCATTTGAAAATGATTTATGAGCATGTAGTGCAAACATAAGGGAGGAAATTGTCCAGCTTTTCATCATGGCCCACAGCTAAGAGCTCTTCAGATCTGCTTGATGAACACCCACTCGAGAAAAGGCTTTATTTCATGTATCGATCGCAAATGAGGGGCGACAGTAGCTCAGTTGGTAGAGCATTGGCCTTAAGCCCAGAAGGTTGTGGGTTCAATTCCCACCTCTGCACCTTCTCCACCGACTCCCACTGATGACTGCTGTCGTTGTGTCCTTGGGCAAGACACTTAACCCCACTTTGCCCAAAGCTCCCACTGAAAGATCAAGGCTATGCTCACACTCAGAGAGCAGCCGTCCTCCTGTGGACTCACCACCTGCAGAGGGTCAGTGAGGAAACAAAGAGAGAGCGTTATTTGTCACCTCCAGGCTCTCTCTCTACAACCCTCAAATCAGGTCAGAAATCTAGGAGTGATAATGGACTCAGACTTAAATTTCAAAAGCCACATAAAATCTGTAACATCAGCAGCTTATTACCACCTAAAAAACATTGCTAAAATTAAAAACATAGTGTCTAAGGCAGACTTGGAGACTCTTATACACGCTTTTGTCTCCAGTAGGTTAGACTATTGCAATGGCCTGCTCACAGGTCTGTCCAAACAGGCTGTAAAACAGCTGCAGTACATTCAACATGCAGCAGCTCGAGTCCTGACCAGAACTAGGAAGTACGACCACATTAGTCCAGTTCTCAGGTCTCTGCACTGGCTTCCTGTTCCTCAGAGAATAGACTTCAAAGCAGCTTTACTTGTGTACAAGTCTCTCCATGGTCTCGCGCCAAGGTACATCCATGACATGTTTGTGCCATATGAACCGAAATCGTAATAACCCCATAGCAACGCCCATAGAGACGAAAAAACTTCACAGCCCTTGGTGACGTCAGAGTGGGTACGTTTCAACGCTGTAAGTTGTTTATAATTTGGTATTTGTTCTTTTTTCGCGGATATTCAAGATGACAAGGCCGTGTACAGCGAGTCTGACATAAATACTAGATTGAAACTCTGTTGTCACTGAGATAGTCCAGTGGTTGTGTCGATGGACTACAATTCCAGACACTTGGGTTCAAATCCCACCTCAGACACATTTTCACTCTCAAAACGGCAATTTATGTGTAGTGAGCAATTGTCACCTGTAGAGGGCAGTATTGTGTTGGGCATCAGTGGAGAGAAGAGAGAAAAGGCAGTCCTGTGGCATAGATCCATGGTTTTCAATGCATGGGCGTTACCCGCTATGACGTCACACACAGGTTAGAGCATAGACAACTTAAATTCATGAAAAACACGTTCTTTTTATAATATATAGGATTTGTTTTTGCCGGAATCTCTTTCAGATTGACATTGTCATGCAATTTTGATATCCACAATTTTTTTTTTTTTAAACCCGGCATAAGGTCTTTAAATAATGTGTCAGATTTGTTCTAACCTGATTGTGAGTATTTGCATACAGTCACATCCTGTGTGTTTGCAATGCACGCTTAGCCATGCACAGCCATCGCAATATTTTACCCGCCTGTCTTCTGGTCCGTGAAAACGTATAAACGCAGATAAAAGCAGTGATTAATTATTGTCAAGCGCATGTGCGGACATCTGAAGGTTCTCTCTGACATCTTGATCAATGAAGCCTTTTCATCCCATCATCGCCCCAGAGAACACGAAGCCACTGACCATTGCCTACTTATGCGCAAAAAACTCTCTTTCCCCTCATGCGATCGGCCATGTTTGATCTCGAGCAGAAGTGGGGAGACAGTTTCCCCGGCTGCATTTCTACCTCCTCTACCCCATCTTATAATTTTTTGTTCCAACGTTTTGCGTTATTTGACAGACCAGACATCTCATGACAGACGGAAGCATCTGGCCGCCGCTCCGCTTAGCAAATCACAAAGCCCAATTACACTAGAGCGTGAATAATACCGCTGACAATAATAGGTTTCATTTTTTTTTTTTTTTTTTTTACATGCACTGGCTATTTACCCCCAAAAAATATGACTGCAACTGCACGGTCCTTCTCTGTGGATGCTTTGAAGACTGCCGCAATGAGCCTCCATGCATAAAACATGATCCAGCTTTTTTGAACCAAGTGTAGTGATATTTAAAATCTCTTTGCGTCTGCCGTCACGTACAGTCATTCTTCCAGCCTGCTCCAGTCGGTCGCATTGTCTCAGTAATTAAATCACTTTTGTGTTGCCTCGGGGAGAAGGAAGTGAGACGACGAGAACAATCGGGAAGGAGGAATGTAGCCAAGAATATATCCTGTCAAGATAAGACCGGCCTTTTTATGCCATTCTGAAAACACACGATGCTTGTAGACACTGTTATAGCTCGAGGTACCGTTTCCTTTTCTCCTGAGGGGGTCCATGAAATCCTAAAAATGAAAATCTGCTTGGTTTCTCCAGTGTGGTTAGAGAGAAAAGCCTGTACCGAGCCTTTCCTAGGTATAATCATGGCCAATCCAAATGTTTCTCTGATTTTGTTATCTTGAGAGATGGTATTCTTGACATAGACTGTATATAGATTGACAATGCTTAGCCCGATGGGGAAGTGATCATGGACGAAGTCTGAACCCAGTCTCTCCTCTCTGTGTGGAATGTTCATGTTTCTCCCTCTCACAGGAGTGCCCTCTTTGGGCACTCCTGTTTTCCCTGTCGCCCAAAACAAGCACCAAAGGTATAATTCCTCCATCTGGTTAGATAGATAGACAGAAATTCTGGTTTTTAGAAAGTGAAACGCATCATCCGTGCAAACATAAATAAATACATCATTCTAAAAGCAGCAAAAACATAACATTAAAAATATAAACCATCTATACAACCTTGAAGTCAAAATCGTATTCTTTTTAAAGACCTTATGACGGGTTTTTAAAATTGCATGACAATGTCAATTTGAAAGAGATTCCGGCAAAAAAAATCCTATATTTTATAAAAAGAACGTGTTTTTCATGAATTTAAGTTGTCTATGCTCTAACCTGTGTGTGACGTCACAGCGGGTAACGCCCATGCATTGAAAACCATGGATCTATGCCACAGGACTGCCTTTTCTCTCTTCTCTCCACTGATGCCCAACACAATACTTCCCTCTACAGGTGACAATTGCTCACTACACATAAATTGCCGTTTTGAGAGTGAAAAAGTGTCTGAGGTGGGATTTGAACCCAAGTATCTGGAATTGTAGTCCAACAACACAACCACTGGACTATCTCAGTGACAACGAAATGTTACATTCTAGTATTTATGTCAGACTCGCTGTACACGGCCTTGTCATCTTGAATATCCGCGAAAAAAGAACGAATACCAAATTGTAAACAACTTACAGCGTTGAAACGTACCCGTTCTGACGTCACCAAGGGCTGTGAAGTTTTTTTCGTCTCTAAGGGCGTTGCTATGGGGTTATTACGATTTGGGGGGGATCAGACAAAAAAAAACTGATTTTGAAACGTTTAGTAGTTCTCTTCTAATATAAAATGGTATTAAAACTGTATTTCTAAATAAATCAAACCCGTCATAAGGTCTTTAAGCAGGCAATGTCAGTAAGTTCCATGACCCACTGACAAGGAGACACTGACTGAGGGGGCTTCCACCTTGTAGCAGCCATCTTTTTTAGCAGCTGCTAGAGGAACCCCCCCTGTTCAAACAAAACTGAGAGAAGCTTTCTGGAGGAAGAGCCATAGGAAAGAAGGGCACAAGGAGCAAAAGAAGTACAACCACCTTTTCTCAAAAAGGTTCCAGGATCCAGCACTTCCAAGAGAAAAGTCTATAGGGCATCGGTTTTATACAGCGCTTTTTTGGGACACTCAAAGACACTTAGATACTGTATGTAATGTATCTAATGCAGGGGTCTCCAGCCTTTTCCCTGGAACAGCTACTTTGTAGCTATAGTGACAGAGAGCTACTCCTTTTATGACAGTCGACATAATTGTGAGCTACAATAGATTAAGTAGATTTTGCCAGGATTCAAAAAAATGTATGAAACCAGCTTTAGTCTGGTTCTTTCAAGCAGAGATATAGTGTATATAATTCTTGTCCCTTTGGCAAAGCTCATTCATTTGGATAATTTCTATATATATTTTGGGATTTTTGTTGTTGTGTAGAGTTATACCCATAAAACAATCCATCATAATGTATCGGTGGAAGTAGTTGGCATTTTTTGGGGAGCTACCAACCTATAGCTCCCAAGCTGTATGTTTTGTATGTGACCTTGCTCTCTCAAACCTTTTGTGTTGCTCAGGCAGAACCCAGATGCAGCTTATTGGACGTCTGATGACCAATTCCCTCTGGCAGCGTTTGTATAATTGCTGTGCGTTTGTTGTGTCTCTTTTCCAGACGATCGTTCGCATCAACGACATCTTGAAGCAGGTGCTGCTCATATTCCCGCACTTCTGTCTGGGTCGAGGGCTAATCGACATGGCCAAGAACCAAGCCATGGCCACGCTCTTCGACGGATTTGGTGAGACTATTTTCTCTCAGTAACAAAAAAAAACTGGTTGGTATTTGAAACTTCAGCAAAAGTTATTCAAAGATGAAAGCTAGCAGATAAATACAGTTTGAACAAAATATGGATTTACACAAATTTTACAGACAACACATCGTGCACAATCTCTATACAGTGACAAAAGGAACATAATTATTCATATTTTTAAGATTTACCAGTTGCTTACTCTCTACGCACTGATGAAGACTCAGAACACTTTGACATTTGGCTTGAAATAACTCAGATTCATATTATTGCTATTGTGAGTGAACAGGACGTCACAAACTTGAACGCTTTGGCATATGGTGCAAAAACAAGTCACTCAATTGTCAAATATAGATATTTGCATAAGATAAGATAGGATAAGATAAACCTTTATTAGTCTCACAGTGGAGAAATGTCAGTGTCATTGTTGCACATTACAGCAGAGAAAGGAAATAAGAGCACTCAGATTGCACACATCAAAGTCTATTATTGAAGATAATAGACAATAAATTTAAGATAAAATAAAATAGAATAAGAAAATCTGGGCTACAATTGCACTTGGTTCGGAGTATTTACAGATGTCTATATTATACATTAGCAGCGGAGAATATGAGAATATGAGCAGAATAAACATCAGAAATAATATCAACAGGTAAAGTGACTTGAATGGGAGAATTATCAGATGGATATGAATAATACAGTAAGATATCAACATGAATCAGCATGAAAACAATCGAATTCTTCATTCTAATCTGAGTGCCTTCTTTCTTTCTTTTTCCAAGTTACTCAAACAAGAAAAGTTGAACGGTCCCTCGAGTTTTATAACGGGGAGATCATTTTAAGCTCTGAGTTGCCAATATGAAATAATTACTGCCGATGGCCGGAGTTGTGTTGTAAATATCTCACTTTTAGCCAATTGTATGCACGTAAACTCACATATGTAGTTTACTTGTAATAGTTTTCACTTCAATCACAATCTAAACAAAAGTGTTATGGTTATAAATGGGTTGGAGAAAGCAATTGTTGACTTCAACGTAATGGCACGACTCTCATTAATCAAAATTAAAGTTTCTCACACCAGAAAAGCTGTTTCCAGTATTTCTGATGTATGAATAAAACATGCTTTTATGGTGCACTCCCACACCTTGCCTTAAATCAATTTATTTGCAAAAATTCATATGACGGTATATATAATTCCGATGTGACAGAGATGTAGTTGCTGCTGCCATGTTTACTTTTGCTCAGGACAACCAAAGAGGTCTATACTAGCAGCTTTGTACGATCTCATATATCCATATATATTCATCTGTGTTGTAATTATTATCCTATACTTGCACTTCTGGTTAGATGCTAAACTGCATGTTGTTGTATTGTTCTGACATTGTAATGGCAATAAAGTTGAATCTAACCTTTCCTCATCCCTTGATCAGAACACACTCGTAACTATCAGTTCATAAGGGGAAAGGATCATCTTCACCACAGCCCGTGAAGCTAGCGTTAGCCGAGTGAAGTCACATGTACAGTAAGAGATAATGTACAGTACGCAGGTCATCCTTGGAAAATAAGTTCTTACAGGGCGAAGCGGACCCCGATCCCACTTATTACACGGCTTTAGACAGAACACACAAAATAAACTTCAGTCCACTTTTAGGAAAGGCGAAAGGTTTATTTAATGACAGAAAATAAAATAGTTCCCAAAGGCTTTCCCGTGGCTAGGCTAGTAACAGTTAGGCTAGTAACTGTTAGGCTAGTAACTGTTAGGCTAGTAACTGTTAGGCTAGTAACAGTTAGGCTAGTAACAGTTAGGCTAGTAACAGTTAGGCTAGTAACAGTTAGGCTAGTAACAGTTAGGCTAGTAACTGTTAGGCTAGTAACTGTTAGGCTAGTAACTGTTAGGCTAGTAACTGTTAGGCTAGTAACAGTTAGGCTAGTAACAGTTAGGCTAGTAACTGTTAGGCTAGTAACAGTTAGGCTAGTAACTGTTAGGCTAGTAACTGTTAGGCTAGTAACAGTTAGGCTAGTAACAGTTAGGCTAGTAACAGTTAGGCTAGTAACAGTTAGGCTAGCAACAGTTAGGCTAGAAACAGTTAGGCTAGCAACAGTTAGGCTAGTAACAGTTAGGCTAGTAACAGTTAGGCTAGCAACAGTTAGGCTAGTAACAGTTAGGCTAGCAACAGTTAGGCTAGTAACAGTTAGGCTAGTAACAGTTAGGCTAGAAACAGTTAGGCTAGCAACAGTTAGGCTAGAAACAGTTAGGCTAGCAACAGTTAGGCTAGTAACAGTTAGGCTAGTAACAGTTAGGCTAGAAACAGTTAGGCTAGTGACAGATAGGCTAGTAACAGTTAGGCTAGCATCTTCCAAACTAGAACTCTCTTGAACTGCATGAAAACTGAACAAAAAATCCTGAACATCAGCGGTGAGTGACCCAAACATAAACTTAACCTAAATCCATAATTTGATCCTCTGCAAATGTTCCTAAAATGTCCCAGAATCTACTTCCGGGTTTTTCGCGATCACTTTTTCTCTCAATAAAACAGTATTTTTGTCATGAAAACCTTAACAGATAGTTCTGAAAACCTCCGTGCACGTGTGTGAAGAATGTTTATGTCTAATGTATTCTCCGATCGATATTTAAGTGTGTTATTGATTGGTATTTGTGTTTATTGAGCGTGGCTAGCTCCGATAGCTTCTCTGCAGAGACAGTAGTAGCGACGAAGTGGCCGGAACTACTTGCGGAGTAATCTACACATCTGAATTACAAGCAGAGAGTGCGTTGCCAAAGGACAGCGGTCATTATTGTTTTGAGAGGTCCGTTATCAAGAAATAATGACCGGTAGAACGTTTTGAAATGACATTCTCATCAATGGAGCGTTCTCCTGCTGCTGTGAGGAGCGTGTGATAAAGGCAGTGTAAATATCAAACAGCCGCCCTCAGGACAGCTGAGGAATTCGGCTTCAAACCATTCTTACATCATCCACTCAGAAATGCAAACTGATACCTTTATTCTCGAGTATGAACAGCTGCAGTAAGAAGTGCTCCTTTATGATCCTATTTCCACTACTGGCCATCACCACCTCTGGCAGACCTGCGTTATATTTAGCCCTGGTTAGAAACACCGGTGGTTGAGTCGGCCGATTGAGAGGTGAAGAAGAGCGGAGTCTTATCAGCGGACGGATGAAGCAGGAAATAGCGCTGTGAGGAATCATTTGTGGCAGCGGCGTCGGCCAAGAGAAAAGCAATCACAAGTTTAAAGAGCCCGTGTGAAGAGGGGACTGCTTACGCCAGAATGGGGCTCAAAGCACTTTCGTTTCTCTGAGAGTGTGGGGCTGTCAAACTCTTTACTTATGCCTTCATTAGTCAAAGCAGGGCCTCCACTTCCACTTCATGATGCCAGGCGCTCTTCCTCGTGACACAGGTGACGTCTTGTTTACTCCTTCACCCTCTGAATGGGTTTATACGGCATTCAGAAGCTTTCCAAACCAACAAAATACAAAATCCAGGTTCTTGCTTTTATATTTGGCCCAGAAAAACAGAAGACACTTTCTGTTTGTTTGGATTGTTGTGTGGAAACATCTGGATTGGACAGTGGATACAACTGTATGATTGGCGAATTGTCTACTCCGAGACGACTGCTGTTGTGATTTAGGGTTATACAAAAATAAACTGAATTGAAAAGTCATTTGTTGTAACGTATTATGCAAATTTTACATTGAAATATGTTACAGTAAGTTAATGATAATTAGTGTAGCAACATCAAAGTGGACTGACCGAGCGCTGGCGTCCCGCACTGGGTTTGTAGAATGCAGAAGTAGCCGATTTGAACATAAGCTAGCTGGAGTGTGTGTGTGTGTGTGTGTGTGTCAGTCAGAGGGGTTGTGTGTGTGTGTGTGTGTGTCAGAGGGGTTTGTGTGTGTGTGTGTGTGTGTGTCAGAGGGTTTGTGTGTGTGTGTGTGTGTCAGAGGGGTTGTGTGTGTGTGTGCGCGTGTCAGAGGGGTTGTGTGTGTGTGTGTGTCAGAGGGTTTGTGTGTGTGTATGTGTGTCAGAGGAATTGTGTGTGTGTGTGTGTGTGTCAGAGGGATTGTGTGTGTGTGTGTGGTGTGTCAGAGGGGTTGTGTGTGTGTGTGTGTCAGAGGGTTTGTGTGTGTGTGTGTGTGTGTCAGAGGGATTGTGTGTGTGTGTGTGTCAGAGGGGTTGTGTGTGTGTGTGTGTGTGTGTCAGAGGAGTTGTGTGTGTGTGTGTGTCAGAGGGGTTGTGTGTGTGTGTGTGTCAGAGGGTTTGTGTGTGTGTGTGTGTGTGTCAGAGGGTTTGTGTGTGTGTGTGTGTCAGAAGGGTTCTGAGTGTGTGTGTGTCAGAGGGGTTGTGAGTGTGTGTGTGTGCATGTCAGAGGGGTTGTGTGTGTGTGTGTGTGTCAGAGGGTTTGCGTGCGTGTGTCAGAGGGGTTGTGTGTGTGTGTGTGTGTGTCAGAGGGGTTGTGTGTGTGTGTGTGTCAGAGGGGTTGTGAGTGTGTGTGTGTGTCAGAGGGGTTGTGTGTTGTGTGTTTGTGTGTGTGTCAGAGGGGTTATGTGTGTGTGTGTGTGTGTCAGAGGGGTAGTGTGTGTGTGTGTGTCAGAGGGGTTGTGTGTGTGTGTGTGTGTGTCAGAGGGGTGGTTGGTGTGTGTGTGAGGTGTGTCAGAGGGTTGTGTGTGTGTGGTGTGTCAGAGGGGTTGTGTGGGTGTGTTTGTGTGTCAGAGGGGTTGTGTGTGTGTGTGTCAGAGGGATTGTGTGTGTGTGTGTGTGTGTCAGAGGGGTTGTGTGGGTGTGTGTGTCAGAGGAGTTGTGTGTGTGTGTCAGGGGTTGTGTGTGTGTGTGTGCGTGTCAGAGGGGTTGTGTGTGTGTGTGTCAGAGGGTTGTGTGTGTGTGTGTGTGTGTCAGAGGGGTTGTGTGTGTGTGTGTGTGTGTGTCAGAGGGGTTGTGTGTGTGTGTGTGTGTGTCAGAGGGGTTGGTGTGTGTGTGTCAGAGGGGTTGTGAGTGTGTGTCAGAGGGGTTGTGAGCGTGTGTGTCAGAGGGGTTGTGTGTGTGTGTGTGTGTGTGTGTGTCAGAGGGGTTGTGAGCGTGTGTGTCAGAGGGTTATGTGTGTGTGTGTCAGAGGGGTTGTGTGTGTGTGTGTCAGAGGGTGAGGGGTTGTGTGTGTGTGTGTGTGTCAGAGGGGTTGTGTGTGTGCGTGTGTGTGTGTCAGAGGGGTTGTGTGTGTGTGTCAGAGGGGTTGTGTGTGTGTGTGTGTCAGAGGGGTTGTGTGTGTGTGTGTGTGTGTGTGTGTCAGAGGGGATGTGTGTGTGTGTGTGTGTGTCAGAGGGGTTGTGTGTGTGTGTGTGTGTCAGAGGGGTTGTGTGTGTGTGTGTGTGTCAGAGGGGTTGTGTGTGTGTGTGTGTGTGTCAGAGGGGTTGTGTGTGTGTGTGTGTGTCAGAGGGGTTGTGTGTGTGTGTGTGTGTGTGTGTGTCAGAGGGGTTGTGAGTGTCAATAAGCGTCTGTTTCTCCCAAACCATTTCAAACAATTTTAATCTATTTATTTGTGTTTTAAATCCGGTTTGTTGTTGTGGTGATAATGTGTGTACAGTGTAAGTTTGAAATAAATAGAAAAAATCTCCTCTCTTTTGTGTTTTAGGAGAGGACCGGTTCAAAGACCCTCTGGGCTGGGACATGGTGGGCAAGAACCTGTGTGCGATGTCCATCCAGGGAGTGGTTATGTTTGCCATCACGCTTCTCATCCAGTATAAGTTTTTCTGCAAACCCAGGTGCCAGTACATCTCCCAGACTTCACAAAACACTCCTCCGTCAATCCACTCTTTCATCTCACTTTAGTCACTTCCTCCTTTGAAGCACCATTATGCCGTGTCTCCTTTGATTTGTAGTCTTTGATTCACACTCCCATCTGTTTTTTTCGGCATCGGGTAAAGATATCCCTTCCCCGTTTGTCACCGTTTAAATTGGTAATATTCAGTAGAGACTTTCCGTATATAAAACATCTGCTTGTATTTTGCAAATGATTTCCCCGTTTGGTCGTTTTTGTTTTGTTTTTTTTGCAGTTTACTCACTGCAGGTTGCCATGGCTACTAATGGCCAATGCTGCCGTTTATGGAAATTGATAAGATTGCCGGCCCCAGATTTCAACTTGAACCATTCTAATGTGTAATGTGGGGTGTTGTTAATTTTAATTGAATGGGTGGTGTTGACTCGTTGACTTGGAGCAGGCTTCTGAAGTGGAATCCTCCGTCGAAAGAGGATGAAGATATCGATGTGGCGAAGGAGAGGGAAAGGATCTGCAGCGGCAACGGGCAGGCGGACCTGTTGAGGATCTGCGATTTGACCAAGGTAATGTGCTCATAATCTGTATTGCAATAGACTCTAAGGTGTTTTTTGAAGATATGTCCAGTGTCCGGATGGAGAGATGTTTAGTTTAGTTATTTATTTAAAAGGACAACGGACAGGTACATTAAAAAGATGGCTGCCCCAGATTTAGCACAATGCTAATTTCCATCTGTAGTCCTTATACAATCAAAAATACAATTAAAATACTTAGCAGAGTTAATTAAAATACAAAACATAGACAATAAACATGCAATATATAGTAAAAGTGCAGATGAAAAGTGCCAGTTGCATTCATAAAGTGCAGAATGACAAAGTGCAACAGTTTTCATAATTATTTTGTAGCTATACATAATTAGCACATAGATACAATAGTTTTTAACACTAATAATGTCGCCCATAATTAGATAGATTTGTCCATGGGAGCGGATCCCTTCCTCAACGTGGGCCTCCCCAAGGTTTCTCTCTTTTCTGCCTTGGGGTTTCTCCCTTGCCAAGAACAGTGGTGATGATCAGGACACTGGACATTCATCTGCCCCTTATGGACCAATGGCTCTATTTGTTTTTTATCATTTAATTTCTTGTGTTTGAGCTTTGATTCTCTGATCTGTGGTGGCAAATTTGACGGCTTTGTGAAGTTATTAAATTTGCTAGAAACGTTTTTTAAATCAATGGGGTACACCTGAAACATCAGATGAATCAAGTTTTTAAGGCTTATTTTTTTTGCTGAATGGCCCATTACAATTTACAGTGAACAACTCTTGCAAACTCAGCAGCTCAGTTGGTAGAGCATTGGCCTTTGAGCCTGAAGGTTGTGGGTTCAAGCCCTTCACAAGACCTTCTTCACGACTCCCACTGATGTCTGCTGTCGTTGGGTCCATGGGCAAGACACTTAAGATGAAGGCCCCTGTAGACTCACCACCTGCAGGAGGATCAGTGAGGGGCTGGTGCTCTGTGGACTGCTCCCCCCTGACCCAGAAATGGACTAAGGGGAAGACAATGGATGGATGGACTCTTGCAAACTTTGTATTTTAACTTTATTTTTCAACATTCAGATCACAACTTCCTGCTGCAAAAGTTTCAAAATAGCTAGAAGCATAGTATGTAAGCTATGCTATTGTGTTGCTGTTGTAAGTCAAAACTTTGTTGCATACAGCGGTGAATACATAAAGAGATTTATCACAACGTTTTTGTTGTTGTTGTAAATTGATGTTCTGGTACAAACTGCCCAGAACGCTGCAGGTACCCAGCCACAGATATACATTGGCTCTATATAATGACTGATGGGCCAAATGAAACGCACTCTCCATTGTTGTTGCACGCCGGCCCACGCTGCTCTGGGCCTCTCCTCTTTGCGGCGGCTGAACCCGGCTGACTCTGAGATGAACGGTGAGTCTGTGGGCAGATGTTGGGGCTCTGCGGGCGGCTGGCAGCGGGAAGTGTCACCGTGTTAGTGCCATCTGCAGCCGCTCCCCAGCCCTCGCACTCCTGCACTCTGTCTCTCACTTGTTGCTCGCTATCTCTGGGTAATTACCGCGAGACCGCTGGGCAAGACAGCTGGGTGAGAAAGGCATTAGTGAGATTTACATTAGAGAAGTTACGTCAAAGACTGATAATCTTTAGCCTGGAAAGCAATAGCCACTTTTGTATCTTCAAGTAGTCGGTTCAATCACAATAAACTTACAATGGAAACACAGGAAATTCACAAAGTTACTATCATATTTTGTCTGGCAGTGCAGTGGTTAGCATTTGCAATTCAAAGTAAGAAGGTCCTGGGTTCGATTCCTCCAGAACTCTCTGTGTGGAGCTCGAATGTTCTCCCAGTGTCTGAGTAGGTTTTCTCCAGGTGTTCCGATTTCCCCTACCACTAAACACATGTACAATAGATCTGGCCTGCACCTCCAGGCGGCACGGTGGCTGAGTGGATAGCACTCTCGCCTCTCAGCAAGAAGGTCCTGGGTTCCAATCCCGGTCGGATCAGGGCCTTTCTGAGTGGAGTTTGCATGTTCTCCCCGTGTCTGCGTAGGTTTCTTCCGGGTGCTCCGGTTTCCCCTACCACTAAATTTATGTCCAATAGTTCTGGCATGTGCCTCCTGTACTGGCCCCGCTCCCATCTCTGTGTGGAGAGAGAGACTAATGCCCAAAAAATAACAATTGTAAACCGCTTTGAGACTCAGATCTGCAGTGAAAAGGCGGTATATAAATAAAGATTACTTACTAATTACTTACCTTTGTGACAACCTTTCTAAAAACATTTAGTACTATACATTCTACAGTACATGCTTCCATCTCTGTGTGGAGAGTAATCTTTATAAACAAGGATTACTTACTTACTACTCATACAGTTGTTATCGCACAATCGACAAAGGTCCTTCACCTGTTCCTTGTAAAGTGCTTTGGGTGACCTTGATCTGCTAAAATGTGCTATATAGAAAAAGATGACTACTATACCTGTCGCCTTGTTTTCTATTTGACTACATCTTTTGTTCTTGACGCACAGCTGTTGCCACATCAGCTGTTTGCTGATTGGTTTATTTCTCTCACAGCCTGTGTGCGTTAGACCGTTAAGAATGCCCCCATGGCTGCTAACAAAATAAGTTCTAGGTATGTGTTCTAGTAATAAATGTATAAGGATTAAAAACAGCAGTGTGAATGCCAAACTAATTACTCTTCATAGTTAAGAATATCCATCCATCCATTTTCTTCCGCTTCATCCGTTGCCGGGTCGCGGGGGCAGCAGTCTAAGCAGAGACGCCCAGACTTCCCTATCCACACACACTTCCTCCAGCTTGTCCGGGGGACCTCAAAGCGTTCCCAGGCCGCCTTTTAAATATGTAATGGAAAAATAATGAACAATTATAATCTTCAGAACTGCTTCATCACACTCAATTTTGCAAGTGGAGGTGTTGATTGCATTTTCTACAATTAAGGTGTCATACACATTTGTTTTAATTTGTCGTTAATCATCCCAATGTTCTATGGTGTAAGAAAACAGAAAAGCTGTTGCTTAAAGCTGGATAATTTTACTTTTGTATTTGCATAAATAGTATGTTTTTCATTTTTCTAGACTGAAGAAAAGTTGGACAAATCAAGAAGTCAAAAACATGTGAATTTTAATGATCGATCCATATCTCAGTGTGTGGAGCTACTATTCAGTCATGCTCAAACCTGACGGAAAAATGTTTAAAAACGGGTCATAAAAGAAGTTCAGAAAATTGTGGATGAAAGAGAATGATGCCTCAATGACGGAGCAAGTAGTGGGAGCATGGTGTAGGGTCAGAGAGTGTTTGGGCCTGTGTGTTGTCCGAGTGTGTGTGTGTGTGTCTTATACCGTAAGTGGTTTTGTCATGTATTGTATTACTGTATCTACTGTATAGTTATGTGCTTCTCAATTTTTCAATTTTAATGCATGATATTGTTATAGCAGTGTTTTTATCGTCTTGTATTTAGCCCTGTGTGTTCCTTCACTCCCTGTTCCGTCATTCCTCGTCTGTTTCAGTTCTGTCCTCGTTCCCTGTGTTTTTGCTAGATCTTGATTCCTTTTACTTTTCATTAAATCCATTATTTTGGAGTTTTGCATTTTGTGTCTCCTTGTTTTTCACCCACTTGACACATCCAACCCTTTTCGAACCATTCTTATTTGTCTGTTATGTTGTTACGTGAAAAGATTTTTTTTTTTTAAATATCAAACTTTTTCAGATTCAAATTCATTTTTTATGCCATTCACTGTAAAGCCACATTGGAATACGTGTGCAACAAAGTACCCCAGTGTGCACCAGACTTTTGAGACCGAGGAACAAGTTACTGTACATGGATTTGATTGCGGTTTGACACACATCAGAGAATCAAACCGTTCAAACACAGATAGATAGATACTTTATCGATCCCTGTTGGAGAAATTCAGGTCAATCAGGTGTCCAGTAGCAGCAAAAATAAAAAAATAAAATTAATCATTTGAGTATCAGGAATTTTAAAGATAAACACTTAGAGCCTTTGGTCCATAAGGGGCAGATAACCAATGTCCCTAAATGTTGATGAAGTCCATAAACGTCATTGCATGTTGAGCGTCCTGGATCAGGTACCCCGGCTTTAAATGCAGCTCAGTTTTGAGTGCATATAGCGGCACAATGGCTGCTCCTCCGTGCGCTCACTCCTGGCAGACTGTATATCTCTGTAATGAGACACAGCGGCCCATCATGGCTCCGCAGCAGAAGGGATGCTTCCTACAGTGCCCTCATTGACTCCCTCCACAGCTGTGCCCCATCCGTTCGAGGGGCGCGCACAACAAATTGATCAATGGGTAGAGCAGCGCCGGTGGCCACGGTCTGGAGTGCGTCATAAATCTGGGCACCCGCCTCTGAAGCGATCGACAGCGCATCAATCAGCTGTCACGCCGGAGCTCCGCCCACTCTGCCCACGGAGCGCACCTGCCATAGTCTGCACTTAGCCGCGGTGTTAACGCTGTGTCGATATCGATGCAGACGTTTGACATGGCATCAGAGAGACCCAGGTGTCGGCTCCACTCTGTCAGGCAGTGCTTTCCATGTTGTGTCTATTGTGTGCACTTGTATTTAGTGGAAATGTTATGAAGATCTTTGTATGCATGCCTATATGTCTATTTTTATAACTTGTTTGCATCATGAGCCAAAGCAAATACCTTGTAGAAAAATCATTCTTACTCTGATTCCGAGATGCTTGAATACTTGCTTGAAGTGTATGGGTTGATGGTTTGTGATGTGTTGGTAAAAAAGGGAGACAAAAGAGAAACTAAACTCCAGATAACCGATAGGTAATAGGTTGCGTTCTTGTTGTAGAATACATTTCAGTAAATCAAGAAGAAAAAACATTTCCAAGATATTTTGAATAATGGCTGCATAATTATTTGACAAGATTCACAAACTCGCCATATTTTTCTTATGTGCAGGTCTTTTCTGCGACATATTTTTATATTATTGTCACCACTGCCAGACACATTTTTTCTGAGAAAAATGAGACCATAGCTGATATGTACTGACTAAGAAGATTTGTAACTTGCCGATAGTTAAAGGTGCACTTTAAACCTCGGAGGGCAATTCATCCTCTGCATTTGACCCATCCTGATGCCACTAAGGCTTACGTCAGGAGCAGTGGTCGCCGTAGTAACAGGAACCCATCTCCAGATGTTGATTCTCGGCTTGGTCAGGACCAGAGCTGGAGGATTTAACATAGTATAAATTTTTTCAGTGGTAGGGGAAACCGGAGCACCCGGAGGAAACCTACGCAAGCATGGGGAAAACATGCAAACTCCACTCAGAAAGGCCCTGTTCTGACCGGGATTCGAACCCAGGATCTTCTTGTTGAGAGGCGAGAGTGCTAGATAAGTGCAGGACCTTTGTGATGCTGTGCTGACACATTGCAACCCATTGTCATATAATTGAGCACTTTTCAATTAGTCAGCCTTTAACAGGATTATGTCTCTAAACTTCGAGAAATTAAGTGATTCCAGCCTTAGGACTTTTTAGATTTTCTGTAATGATTAGTTCACTTCCTGAAAGTATAAATGAGTCAAGGGAAGAAAAAAATCCTAAATCTTGGCTGCAAAACTTGAGAAATTCTTGCATCATTACTGCGTCGCTTGTAGACATAGCTGACCTGACCTTGCTTGTCTGAACTGGATCAGTAGAATCATTTGGCAACAGATTTCCCCTCCTAATAATTAGCCCCTTTCGGTCTCACAATCACCGGATCAAAGTAGCTCAATCTATATTTTATGTCTACAAATCGAGAAGTTTTGTAGAGTTTGGTCTCTCGCTGTCTGCCCTGATCAAATGAGGACCTTGCTTATGGTGACAGATGCCGCCTTCACCTGTCAGAGGGGAATTACGCCCTAATTGCCTTCCTCCATGCATGTATCTGGAGCTTTGATGTAGCGTTAGCGCGGCAAGCTATCACTAAAAAGTCCAGTGTGTAATTCGAGTTGATAAGTTGCGAGTGGGGCTGTCAGAGGCACAGACTGATGCATCTCTGCTTTTATCTGAGGCTTTTATTGTGTCAGCTCATCGCCGTAAATGTGTCGTCATTGTTTGTCTGGAGCTTTTACATTCATGCTGCTGGGATTGTGTGGAAAGGCAATATTTAGTATAGTGGTACAGAGCAGAGTAGTTGGTCATGGAAAGATTGCTACAATGCATTTGCACAGTTGTTTTTTTGCAAACCTCAACTGTCCTGAAGGCAGACCCGCTTTTTGCTTGGGTCCATCTAAGTGTTGTTTTATGCAGTTTTTCATCAAATGTTCCTTTTATATGAGAAAAAGGCACATATCTTCACTTGGCTCTTTCCTCCGCTGTCTTTGACCTGCTTGTGTCTCCAGCACCACTGCAACAATAACAACAAGAACAACTTATTCTTGTATAGCCCTAAATCACGACAGAAGTCATCTCAGAGACTTAACAAAACCATTGAAATCACCAACACAGATCGGAGAATCAACAGTTAAAACACAAAATATACACATATGAATTGGTCCAAAGGGAGAGACCATGAATGTGTTGATAAATGTCACACATGTTGTAGAATGTTAAAGTGTCCTGGATCACCACAGTCCTTCTAGTTGGACACTAACTGCCCAACAGACCCTCCTGCATCAGAGGAAAAACTCATGAGAAAACCCAGTGGTAAAAAAGTGAGAAACCTCGGGGAGACCCACATTTGAGAAAGGGATCCGCTCCGACACAGACTGCTCTCTGATTGGTTGCTGTACAGACAAAAAGTTCAGCAATGTTCATCTCATGAGTTTTTGCCACTTCCTGTACTCAACGAACGTGCCGTGCTGCACAAACGTACCTGGGTCCAGAGAAAAGTGCATGCTACACTGCACATTATTCACACAGACGTATACGGCACCTTTGACTTTGCATGTTACCCTGCCGTGGTGGGAACGAGGCTGTAGCCCGCTGTGAGACAGGTTACTTGTCCTGACCAGTGTGGGCGGGTCCCGGCTCAAAAGTGGCCAAAATGACGTGCGCTGACATGCTGCAATACCACCCCGGGCCTGTGGGGGTGGACCCAGAATAACAATTAGCCAATGCTAACATATAGCATTAGCTGACCTCTGGAGAACGTCTTTACAGAATGGTCTAAAAGTTGGCTCTTGGCCCAAAGCTCCGTTCCACATGTGTGTCAATGCTGAGGGAGTGTTCTGGACCAGTCTAGTTTAGTCGCTGTGAATTTTTGAAGTCATTCGTTTAAATGAATGGAGCTCGTGCAGCTGACACATGCACAGATGCGTTTATTCACAATTTCCAGCCCCCGCGGCCATTTTAAATCACTCCATGAAAGCCCAATTTTTGGCCCATTCGTCAGAACGGCGGAGATAGGCCTGACTACGTTCGTTTATATTTACAGTCTCTGGTCCTCACTGATGATGTGTTGCAATAGTAATCCAGCAAAGGTTGTATAGTACTTTCGCTACAGAGGCGATACTGAAAATAAGTATTTATGTTTCTGTGGAACTTCCTGCCGTGAGTAATTAGTGCATGCAACAGTTATCATTACTCTTTGAAATCTTAATCATTATTTCGTTAATGAGCGCTATAAGCAGATTCCCTACAATTAAATGGTGGTGCACTTGACGTCACTAAACCCAACAATAGTAGCATGTAGAGATGTGTAAACAGAAGTGTTAAAGGGCATGAGACCGTAAAGAATTTGAGGTTTGGATCAGCGAACCCTTTGTGCTTCTACTGTCCTTTCTTTAAATTTGTTTAGAGAGCTGGTAAGAAAGCTCTAGTTCAATGCCATATTTCTTGCTATATGATTCCCTTGACTTAGGGTCACAGCTGTACGTATCCAAGGCTAGTCCAACTGTGTCTTAAACAGTTACTTTTAAGTCTAGCAGCTAGTTACAGAAAAACAATCTGCATGTGATGTCAGCTACTTCAATTGTATTTCATGTTTAAAACAATGTATATTTCTGACCATTTGACAGATTCAAAATAGTCCCTCCCCTTGGCAGGACCAGGACCAGTAAGATTTGTTGGAGGAGAGTGCTGCAAGTGCTTGTCTTCAAAAAGTTTCACTGAAAATTAACAGACATATACTTTAATATCAGCAAATATTTACATTATTATTGCTAATTGAAAGACCCAATCAGGATATCGGCTTTACTGATATCAACCATTCCTCAGTCTTTCCCCTCGATCTGCAGCTTACAGACGCCGCATGTTTTGTTTACCGTCACTCAAAATGAACTCGAGTTTTAGAAAGTTGGAAACATTCCATAGTTTGCAATGACTCGAAATTGTGAAGTTTGTTTTCAATTGTTTAAAAGCAACTGTCTAAGTCGTCGCGTACGGTTCAGTCCTTGGAATTTGGATAAGAACCATCTCATCTGTCACCGTGGCAACAAAGGCCTCAGCTTGTCTCGCAGCTCGACAACAGAGCGCCGCTTCCAAACTGTCAGAAGTATCTAAAGTTGATGCATTTTAAAGCTGCAGCAGTTTCTTGGACTATATAAGTTTTTTTTATATATATTTTTACAGATTCGGAAGGGAACGCTAATGTTTATGGATGAGGGTGGTCAGTGGGGGAGGATGTAGGAGGCTGCCTGCTTTACAGATGCAAACCTTGGATACTGGGATATGTTCCATTGAGCTCTATGGGGGACTTAAGGTAGTAATTAAAAGTTGGAAAAATAATCTATTAACATCAAAATGTCTTTATTTTTGATAAAGAAAACACATTTTAGCAAAATAGCAGAAACGGCATAACCAAATCTGGGAATTCCAGTCTTCTACTAGATGTCAGTAACAAAAAATGGAGTTTTGACTTTCCAGGTAAAAGGCAAATTATGAAGATCTTAGAAAATCAAAAAATACAAGGCACTCGTGGTTCTAAGATCTTCATAATTCGCCTTTTACCTGGAAAGTCAAAACTCCATTTATGTTATTAAGTTAAACCCCTCTTCCAATTGAGCAACTGGTCTTTTAAATTATTGTACACGCTTGTACCACGCAGCACTCCTTACCCTTTGGTTTTTGAGTTATACTAGATTCCTCCACCGTTAGCCATTTCCTTATCACCTTTTTACCAGACATTGTCACAAATCCATACGATTCAAGTTATTGCTATAGCGAGAGTTTACAAACGATAACCACTTTTTTTTAATCCAATATTTATCGTGTTGCGCTGCATAGAGACATGACAATTGTAACAAACCATGGAAACAGATTAAGAACAGATCTCAGTTCTTAATCTGTTTCTGCCACCGTGCCACTCTGCGGCACGGAGGCAGAGTGGATAGCACTCTCGCCTCTCAGCAAGAAGGTCCTGGGTTCGAATCCCAGTCGGACCAGGGCCTTTCTGAGTGGAGTTTGCATGTTCTCCCCGTGTCTGCGTAGGTTTCCTCCGGGTACTCCGGTTTCCCCTACCACTAAAAATATGCCCAATAATTCTGGCATGCGCCTCCTGTACCGGCGACCCCGCTCCCATCTCTGTGTGGAGTGAGAGGACAAATGCCCAAAATGAACAATTGTAAACCGCTTTGAGACTCTGGTCTGTGAAAGGCGGTATATAAATAAAGATTACTTACTTACTACTTCAATCGATCCGTATTCACAGAAGAAACAAAGCTCAACAATGGCAATTACCATGAACTTGACAAGACCATATAAGTATAGAATAAGTACATCACAATACATATATCTGCTATGAATATCAGTTTTCTCTCCTAATTAGCTCAGAAAAAACCAAATTAAACATACTAATACTAAACTTATCTCACAAAAAGACTGGCACAATTAGTCACTTCTGATTAAGTTAGTTTTATTCATAATTATAAGTTTGTTTGGTTTTATGTAGACACTAGTCTCTGCAGCATAAGGTGTTTACTTTTCTCTTTCTGAGGTTTGCAAACTCAAGGGAAATATAAATATGTTCTGTTCTACATTTCATAACCCAATCACATAACAGTCAAAAACAAACACCTGAACTATATTTCTCAACCACATCTGGTCAAAACTCCTCACAAACCGAAGCAGGAGGGTCTGTTAGTGTCCAACTAGAAGGACTGTGATGATCCAGGACACTTTAACATTTATCAACATGTGTTCTATGTTCTTTATGTGTTTTAACTGTTGATTCTCTGATCTGTGTTGGTGATTTCAATGGTTTTGTTAAGTCTCTGAGATGATGCTGTCGTGATTTACATATTGATATTGTAGATATGCAACACATGGTGAAACTAGGGCAACTATTGCTTGATTGTATAGTTATGTTTATATATTTCCATGTATAAGTATATACTGTAAGTACAGCAGGCATGTATAAAGAATCATGTAAACTAAGAAATGTAAATATTGTGAATACTTATGATTGTAAAATTTCTGCTCGAATGAATAAAATCAATCAATCAATTTAGGGCTATATAAAAATAAATCTTATTGTATTGTATACTCTCACAGTAGCTCAGTTGGTAGAGCATTGGCCTTAGAGCTGGAAGGTTGTTGGTTCGAGCCCACCATGCGACCGACTTCATGACTCCCAATGATGACTGCTGTCGTTGTGTCCTTGGGCAAGACACTTAACCCCACTTTGCCTGAAGCTCCCGCTGAAAGATCTCAGCTCCTGTGGACTCAGCACCTGCAGGAGGCTCAGTGAGGGGCTGGTGCTCTGTGGACTGGGTGCAGCTCTGACTGACACCCCCCCGACCCAGAAATGGATTAAGGGGAAGAAAATGGATGGATGGATGGATGTATACTCTTCAGATAAATACGTTTTCAGTAAAACTTAGAAAAGTTAATCTTTTAAAAAGTCGAGACATATTTCCATCTTACATTTGTCTGCTGTAGAAGAACAAAATGACTTATCGTTTGTCTAGAAGAGGCGTGTTCGAAGTCTCACCCTCTGTATAATTTGCTAACTCAAAGTAGCCATTGAGTTTATAAACAAGTTCACATGTTATCCAGCCAACTTCAGCTTTGCCATTACAGGCATTCAATACCATTTTGTGACTAGTGATTTTACTAGAGATGCACTTGTGATAATTAGCACAAAAATCCTTACATTGTGCTTATGTAGCTAGTTAGAAAGTCCTCTGAGATGATTCTGTTGTGATTTAGGGCTATACAAGAAGTTGTTGTTGTTGTAGCTGTCTTCATATTATTAGACTACATATTGTGCTTATAGAGCCCTGTGCGTCACTATACGGTTCTCGGGGCTGAGAGCTGATTGGCTGAGAAGGATGGTCCCTGTGGGTTGACTGTTCTATCTGAAACAATCTGATCTTAATATGTAACAGAGGCAGAACAATACATACATGTGAACATTAGCGAGGTAGAACCAGACTGTTCTGATTGTGAGGAACTATTTAGATTGATTTCATTTAGGTAGCTGCCCTGCTCTAACAAAAATGAAAAAATAATACTTCTAACATGGTTGTCTCCTGTGTTTTTGTACTTTTCATAATCACCTGGATCGCAGCAGTGTTCAAAGTCATGGATGGATGTCACACATATAGCATCACTTGTCCATCTGTCTTCCCTGTGGAAATACCTGTGTTTTTTCACCTTGTCCCATCTGCTGCCCTCTAAATGGTGCAAATGATCCTTTCTTGTTAAAGCCCCCTCCACCTCCCCCTCATTTCCTGCACCTCTCCCCCACTGCTTTGGTCTATCGCTCCATATATTCTCCCGCCACCTTCAGCAGTGTTATATCTCTCTCTGTCTGCTCTTTTTACCGCTGGCTCTGTATTCTCGCTCACCGGTTCCTTTCTTCTCTCTTCTCACCAGGTGTACTCTCGGAAGAGTCCCCCCGCTGTGGACAGGCTCTGTGTGGGCGTGCCTGCTGCTGAGGTGAGCCACGGCTGCACAACACTCTGTTCTCACTCCCCAAAGGTTTTACTATTTGTAATTTATACAATGTTGAGTGTTATTTTGTAAATAATACGGCTACAGATCTAATCAAAGTTGCATTTTAAATGATTGGAAACAAGATTCTGAGGATGAGAAATCCAAGGCCCTGGTTATCTCCTTTTAAAAGGCTTTATTGTAACGTGTAGTTTTCAAATACACACCCTGAGGAGGGCCATGCTGGGCCATGCGGGGCCATGCTGGGCCTTGATGCATTGGTGGACATTTAAAATATGGCCATGTAACAAAGGCTTTTAAAGTATTTTCAAGGAGATCCATAAGTGCCTTGTATTTTCTAAGAATCTCTGATACATTCCTATTATACCTCCTGAACAATTAAGTGGTTAAGTGTCTTGTCCTTGAGCAAGACACTTAACCTGCCTCTCTCCCAGTGTCTGTGTACACTGCTGTATGCATGTGTGTGTGAATTGGTTCATTTGCGTGCGTAGAAAAGAGGAGAAACGCCCTATAAGTGGGACAGTCTTTCCCCATAGAGAGCACACTATTCTCTCCTACAATATCACTGCATTATCTACAAGTACAAGAAGATGTTCAATGGATTAAAAAACTCCCTTCACCATTTAGACACGGAAACTTTAGCACTGCATCGATCTCCCGTCACTTTTAAAACATCCATGGTGGGCGCACCGAGGAGCACGTCCCGCAAATTTGATTTCAAACATAATCTCCCAGGCTGACAGGCGACCGCGCTCTGCCGGCTTTGCGCTGGTACCACCGCTGTTTGCCCAAAAGCCCCGTGTAAATGCCACCGAGGAGACACACACGTCGCATTTCCATTTATTTACATGGCACGCAGCCTGTCTCTGCATATCCGGGTCACAGACAGGCAGGGATCAATGCATGACAGCGATCAAATATTCATGTTGGAGCCGGAGCACCTGAGCTGGGAGGCCACATGACGGCGAGGGCTCAGTGGAGAGAGCAAAGAGCATACAATGTTGTTTGTTTGTTAGACTTTACACAAGAAACGCTGGAGGGATCCGCGAGAGTCGGGAAGTATTTGTAGCACTGTGACTGCCATGTCGGTGTTAGTTTTTCTTTGTACATAACAATCGAGCGAGCGTATAAGTCGGTGAGGAAAAAAAAGGCAAATTTGCGTGAGCGGTCTTAAAGAATGAGTCACCGGTGATGTTGGGTTTGTTAATTATTAATTTTAGCTGTTTGCGGTGAAACTCAGGATGTAATGGGTTTGGATTGTTTGGAAAGCATTTTGCTCTTTCAAGTGTGACTGCCATCCAGGCTCTGATCCAGAAGTGAAGATGAAACAAAAACAAAACGACTCTGCTAGAATTGTTTTAGGACTATTATTTGTAACTCATTTCAGTTTTACTAAATTATATTGTATCTGAACATTGTGAAGCCGAAGCGCTTTGGGTGACCTTGGTGTGTAAAGATGTGCTGTATAGATATGGATTACTACTTACTACTGATATTAAAAGTACACTGTGCAGTTGGCAGCATGAGTGGGCAGCCTTAACCTCTGATGATGGTTGTATCTGCAGAGCTCCAAGATCAATGTTGTTGTTTTGTTGGTGGTCCCTCAGCAGAGAACATTCCAAACAATTCATTCTACAGTGTCCAAGAGACCACTTTGATGGAAAGTAAAGGCAAGGCAAGTTTATTTTGGTGCTCATTGACAGCCATTGACAAGTTTCTCTGAGACCCTCTATTCGACTGGGGATTACAGGACAATAAAAACAGCTAGAAACAACTTTATTTTTGCTGATGAAAGAAGACAATCCAGTCTTTCAGAATCTGGTTTCATATTCCACATAGTCTTAGGAAATAATATTCTGTGGGTCTTGAGAATCAGTGAAATCATCAAAAACGGCTGGCAGTCAATAAGTTAACAACAAAATGCTTAACAAAGCCAGATAGAAACGACCATACAAGGCATTGAAATCATAAATAATCAAAGTACATTTGAATAATGTATTATAATAAGAGTAAAGATACAAGCATCAATTGTGTGCACAGCAAAATAGAACTGTTTTTAAACTGGATTTTAACTTTGTCAGTGTAGACGCCTGTCTCACATTTTCAGGAAGACTGTTCCAGATTGTAGCTGCATAACTCTGAAACGCCCCCTCCCCATGTTTAGTCCTAACTCTGGGCACCAGCAGGAGGCCGCACACAGCCACTGTCAAATACGCTAAAATATGAGGTTTTTTTCACATCAATCCCTTAATGCCCCTTTAGTACTATTAAGGGAAAGGCATCGTATTCAATTTGATTATTTATACTTTAAGTTATAATCATATTTTTTTCTTGCAACACTAGGAAATCAGAAGAAATAATATGTAACCTATAAAACTATATAGATGTTATTCTTTTCAAAACAATATTCAATCAAATATTTAATCAGTTAATTTTGCCACTTACCAAAGCGTCTGGAGAACATTCCTTTTCTTCAAATGATTTTATTTTTGTAGCACCCACAGTCACAACAGCTGTCATCTCGAATTAAGGTTATCAAAAGAATTGTTGATTAATAAACCACAGAATACAATATCACCAGAAACAAAATGCGCACTTGATCCCTGGTCAAGATTTGTTTTCCAAAAATATTCAGTGTGTTACTCCGGGGTTCAAGTGAAGTGGACTCAGGTGCACTCTGGGCCTTATAGGATTTGTTTGTGAAGATGTGTTAAAGCCCCAAACCCTGGTCCACTGTCGCTGTCTGTCAGGCCACTTTGGAGCCAGATATTGGATGTTGAGAGGACTGGTTCTGCTTCTGAAGTGAACTGTGTGAGATCATAGACCGTAGAAGTGGACTAACCAAGTGCTGACGTCACACATATTGTTTGCTTCATGCAGAAAAATCCTATTAGAGCTAACTCGAACAGGCTAACAGAACCTGGAGGCGAAAGATGTAGCTAGCCACGACCTAGCAATCGATTAGCCAATCAACTGGTCTGTTTCTGCTCAAGCCAAAGCCAATTTTAGGAACAGAAGGGACGTGATTGGTTATAGTTGTTAGGAATCATAACTGGGTTTAAAATATATTATCTACATAAAAACACCAGGATCGTAGAGTGCACAAAACCACACATTTGAAAACCCAAAAAGGTGTGAAACAAACGGTAATAGAGTAAAAGGAGTTATTTGAGCTAGCGGGTTAGCATTGTCCATCTATATTCTTGTGTTTCATTAAACTGGCCTGTAGGGGGCGCATGAGCAGAGGTGGGACAGTGTTGCTCCCATTGAAAACCATGTAAAGTCTGTTTTGGAGTCAAAGGCTTTCTTCCTGTGCGGTGTACGGTTGTTGGAACGGTCTTAATCAGGGACACTCAATTCTAAGGGAGAACTAAGAAATATTTCTCAAGGCAAGGCAAGGCAAGGCAAGTTTATTTGTATAGCACAATTCATACACAAGGCAACTCAAAGTGCTGAACAAGATAGCATTAAAATCATAAATAATCACAGAACATTAAAACGAAAGATAAAAATATAAAATCACTCAGTTGTATGCACAGCTAAACAGCACCGTTTTTAACTTGGCTTTAAACATTGTCAGAGAGGAGGCCTGTCTCACATCTTCAGGAAGATTGTTCCAGATTTTCAAGAGTCTGAATTTCGGGCATTTTTAGAAAGAAAAACCGAAGAAATTGCTGCGTTTCATTGGGGTGGCCTGCAGGGGGCGCTTATCTGGGAAAGCCTTGATCCACCTCGCCCGCCTCATTCCAGTGATTTTTTCACTGAGACCACAGTTGGAACATGAACAAACTCTGGTCTTTTTCTCTATTTGTGCGGTTGCTACAAGCGTACACCGCACAAAAAGATGCTTCTTCTTCTACTATATCTCCGTGTATAAACCCGGCAGACTGCACCCCCAGGATACGTCACATGTATGTCATATGAAACCCAAGAATACAGTCTATGCTCCAGACCAAAAAGTTTTTATTATAAATGAATCCATAGAGCTTTGGAAATAAGAATGTTTTGACAGTCAGTATAGTCCATGAAAGATAGTTAGCACATAACTAAATAAAAATAATATTTCATTGTTTTAATTGTGCCTTTTAAGAGACTCAAGGCCGCCTAAGAGTAGAATAAATCAGACAAAAAAACTCAATCACAAAACACATATTGCTACAGCATCTATCACACTGTCTCTGTGCCTCATTCACCGGGGACACACACCTTGCATCAAAACTAATTCTTTTGTGTTCGCCAGTGCTTTGGTTTGTTGGGAATCAATGGAGCCGGCAAAACCACCACATTCAAGATGCTGACAGGAGACATTCCGGTCTCAGCTGGCGAGGCCTTCCTAAACGGATACAGGTGAGCGGCTAACTCCCGGCGGAGCACCCGGTAACTCATCATAATTAGCCACCCAAGACGGCCACGCTGATGGGGAAGGAGCTGGGGCTGGTTTGTATCCCGAGCTGCAGCGCATTCTCTCTGCCCCTCCTGTGTACATTCAAGCAGTTTCCATATTTTCTCCCAGACTCTCTGCGTTTCAACTTTATCTCTGTGATGTCTTCTTACAAACTCTATTCTCAGAAAGACACTGTTTCTTGTAGCACATATCCTATTCCTTTTCACATCTTCGCCCTGATACCTTGCTTCTTTTTCCTCCCCCCGTCAGCCTTATAAAAAAAATCCCTCAAAAGAAACCTGCCAAAAAACTTTAACGCAAGCATTGTGGGAACTTGTTGGAAAGCAAGGCAACCGCTTCCTTATTTTTAGGAACAAACCGGCGCTCTGTTTGCATCGCGCTGTTAGCTCTGGGTTGATTGTTAGCGCACTTGTTACAGTAGCTCAACGGAAGATCGGAAACAAGGTCTAAAAGCGCAAAGTTAATGTTGATTAATGTGGCTCAGAGAGATCAAAAGAAAGACCTGGAGGCAAATCCAAAATGTAAGAAAGAAAAGAAAGCAGATGTAGAAACACGCACTCTTCCATACGCTTGCTACGCTCTTGTTCAGAATCGCTTAGTGAAAGTTTGTTGCTATTTTCTCTTTTATTTGTGCAAGAGGAATAAGGTGTGAACACTGTTTATAATTGCTGTATAAATACTTCTGTAGCGGCATGTTTGTGTGGGCCGATGTTTGTCCAACAACTGTCGAGGGGCATATTTTCAACACACTCATTTCTACACATTGAAAGTAGCAGTACAGAATTCCTCAGAGTAAGAAAGGTGGTGTTGTGTTATTAAAAATGTGTTGATTACAGCCAGGGGCGACAGTAGCTCAGTTGGTAGAACACTGGTCTTTGGACCCAATGGTCGTGGGTTCGATCCCACCACGACCCATGTCAGCTGCTCCCACTGATGTCTGCTGTCGTTGTGTCCCTGGGCAAGACAGTTAACCCCAATGTGCCTGAAGTACCCGCTGAAAGACCAAGGTTACATCTGTGTTGAAGGTGCAGCCATCTTCCCCTGGACCCACCCCCTGCAGGAAGATCAGCGAGGGACTGGTGCTATGTGAATTGGGTGGCAGTTCTGATTGCCACCCCCCTGACCCATAAATGGAAAATAAAGGGATGTAAATGAAATGAAATGTTTACAGCCAGCTGTACATTTTTGATTCCGCTTTTTTGATTCCGCTTTAGTTATAGCTGAGTAGCACGCTATGTTGTTGTCATGCAAGACTGCCAATACATCAAATAACATAACTTAAAGCTGCTCTGGCTTGTCCCAATATGAGTCTTACAAAAGGAAAAACATGTGAACAAATTATTCAACATCTCTTGCATCTCAACAAGAAGGTCTTCGGTTCAAACCCAATCGAAACAGGGTCTTTCAGAGTGGAGTTTGCATGTTCTGCCCGTTTCCTTCCTCTGGAGATGGGTCCTTGATGCTGTGCTATGGCGATCGCTGCGACTGACAGAGGCCCTTGTGGCGTTGAAGGATGGGCCAAACTAAGCTCTCTATGAAGATGAATAAAGTGCACATTTACATTTTTGCAAGATGAAGTTCTGTGGGTCACCATTTGACTCTTTGGGAGAGTAGTCCCCTCTGTTTCACTTTCCCCTACCACTGAAAAAGTTGGGAAAGTGTTTTAAAGATGGCCAAAAGTACAGGGAGGAACTAGGTAGATTTTATTACATTTTTACACGGTAGTATTCAATTATTATTATTTTTTTGTATATCCATGAATCATAACAAAGTTTATTTGCAGTTTGAAAGTCGTGTGCCCCAGATTTCAGCAAAGTGCAGTACAAAACGTCAAGCATTCTGTTTACAGTCAAAAACATCAGAAATGCACAACACCCATTTCCAAATAATGCTCATACCAGTAGAAAAAAATGTGTTAAAAAATCCTTTCTCTTCGCAAATCGTGGACTTCAACCAATCGTGTTTAAGCTTAGCCTTGTTATCCCAGAGTCGCCTACATACCAGTCAGATCTGTGGAAGCTCTGGTACAGTTTTCTTTTATAAGTGTTTGTCTGTTGTGTTTGTGATGTGTTTTTTTGTTTTTTATGGACTTCGAGTCTGATAAATAAAGATAATAATAATAATAATAATAATTTCTACTCAACATAACTGTTCATGGTGTGGTTTTGCAGCATTCGCACAGAGATGAGGGAGGTCCACCAGAACTTGGGCTACTGTCCTCAGTTTGACGCCATCAACGACCTTCTCACGGGACAGGAGCACCTGGAGTTCTACGCCCGCCTCCGAGGGGTGCCTGAAAACGAAGTTACCAAGGTTCTCACACTTCATCTTGTATTTGATAAACATGCAGCATTCAACACACAGCGAGGTGGTTGGCTCTAAGCTTTGATTCAGAACCACAAGTTGAATTGAAAGGCAGATTATTTGCATAGCTCAATGTATACACAAGGCAAACCAAAGGCAATTCAATTATCATTTTTACAGCACAAAGTCACAACAGCTGTCTCCAACTTTACAACAGAATAGAGAATCAAAGGCAAGGCAAGGCAAGGCATGTTTATTTGTATAGCACAATTCATACACAAGGCAACTCAAAGTGCTGAACAAAACAAGAAAGCATTAAAATCATAAATAATCACAGAACATTAAAAAGAAAGATAAAAATATAAAATCCCTCAGTTGTATGCACAGCTAAACAGCACAGTTTTTAACTTGGTTTTAAACATAGTCAGAGAGGAGGCTTGTCTCACATCTTCAGGAAGAATGTTCCAGATTTTAGCAGCATGAATCTGAAAAGCAGCCTCCCCATGTTTAGTTCTGACTCTGGGCACTAACAGGAGTCCAGTCCCTGTGCTCCTCAGAGTCCGGGCTGGTTCATATGGGACTAACATGTCTCTAATATATTTTGGTGCGAGGCCATGGAGAGACTTGTACACAAGCAAAGCTGTTTTAAAGTCTATTCTCTGAGCCACAGGAAGCCAGTGCAGAGACCTGAGGACCGGACTAATATGGTCGTACTTCCTGGTTCTAGTCAGGACTCGAGCTGCTGCATTTTGAATGTACTGCAGCTGTTTTACAGCCTGTTTGGACAGACCTGTGGAGGAGGCCATTGCAGTAGTCTAACCTACTGGAGACAAATGCATGGATAAGAATCTCCAGGTCTGCTTTAGACACTATGTTTTTGATCCTGGAAATGTTTTTTAGATGGTAAAAAGCTGCTGATGTTACTGATTTGATGTGGCTATTAAAATTTAAGTCTGAGTCCAGTATTACCCCTAGATTTCTGACCTTGTTTGAAGGTTTTAGGGAGAGAGACTGTAGATGACAGATGACGCTCTCTCTTTGTTTCTGGGGACCAAAGACAATCATTTCAGTTTTGTCTGCGTTTAGCTGAAGAAAGTTGTTTTGCATCCACTTACTGATCTGTTGGATACAGTGAAGGAGTGAGTCCACTGGTCCATGTTCTCCTGCAGTCAGTGAGACATAGATCTGAGTGTCGTCTGCATAGTTATGATAGGAAACTTCGTTTCTGCGTATTAACTGACCTAACGGCAGCATGTAGAGATTGAAAAGAAGAGGTCCCAGGATCGACCCCTGTGGTACTCCACAGGTCAGGGCCATATGATCTGAGACACAGTTTCCAATCTCCACAAAGTACTTCCTGTCTTCAAGGTAAGACCTAAACCAACTTAGGACGGTGCCAGCGACGCCAACCCAGTTCTCTAGTCTCTGTAAGAGGATCTCATGGTCGACAGTGTCAAAGGCAGCACTCAGATCTAACAGGATTAGGATTGAGACTTTGCCTGCGTCAGTGTTTAGCCGGATATCGTTTGTAACCTTGACGAGAGCAGTCTCAGTGCTGTGGTGGGGTCTAAAGCCGGACTGAAACATATCAAATGAGTTGTTGATTATAAGAAATCTATTTAGCTGTTGGTAGACAACTTTTTCAAGGACTTTCCCCATAAATGGCAGATTTGAGATGGGACGGTAGTTGTTAAGTACCGTAGCATCTAGACTGCTCTTTTTAAGCAGGGGCCTGATGACTGCAGTTTTCAGGGCCTTTGGGAATATTCCAGAATGAAGGGACATGTTTACTATCTGTGTGAGTGAAGGTAACAGACTGCTCAGAACAGACTTTAGAAATCTAGTGGGTAGTACATCCAGGCTACATGTGGAGGCGCTCAGACTGGAGATTATCTCTTGGACAGTTTGATCATTTACAGGTGCAAAGTAAGTTAGCTCAAAGAGCCTTTTAGGCTGTTGGATGGTTATCTGTGGATTGGAGACAATGGCGTTTTTGATGCCTTGAACCTTGTCATTGAAAAAATGTGCAAACTCATTACATTTACGTTTGGAAGTTAGCTCTAATGGCATCTGAACAGGGGGGTTTGTTAATCTATTAACTGTTGAAAACAGAACACGCAGATTGTTGCTGCAGCCTTCAATCATTTCAGAAAAATACCTTTCTCTCGTACTACGTAGCACCTGGTTAAACTCGCACAACTTATCTTTGAAGATCTCGTAGTCAACCTGGAGGTTGGACTTGCGCCACTTCCGCTCGGCCCTCCGGCACTCTCTCTTTTGTGCCCTGACCGAGTCTGCTTTAGCCCACGGCGCCTTCTGCTTATTTTTCACTGTTTTAACCTTCACAGGAGCGATGGTGTCCAGAACATTCAAAACACTAGAGGTGACAGAGTTAAACAGTTCATCTACAGTAGAATACGATGCATTCTCAAAGTTTATCATTCCCATAAATAGTTCACCCGTATTTTCATTTATGTGTCTTCTTCGTACAGTTGCAGAGTCCACTGGTGGTTTGTTAGTGAAACACATGTCAAAAAATACACAGAAATGATCCGAAAGCGCAACATCGACCACGTTTACATTTGAAATATTCACCCCCTTAGTAACTAACAGGTCTAGAGTGTGCCCTCTGCTGTGGGTGGGGCCACTCACATGCTGAGTGAGACCAAAAGATTCAAGAACAGAACTCAGCTCTTTTGCCTTTCTGTCAATAACATTATCCACATGAATATTAAAATCCCCTGTAATAACTAAGCTATCAAAATCTGTGCATAAAACTGAAAGCAACTCCGTAAAATTATCAATAAATCTGTGACCTGACTGCGGTGGCTTGTATAGGACAATGAAGAGTATTGGACGAGATTGTTTTTGTTGTATTTTAAAAGACACATATTCAAAAGACGGAAACTTCCCAAGAGACATTCTATGGGAGACAAAGTGGTCTCTGAAAATGGCAGCTAAGCCTCCTCCTTTTTTGTTTTCCCGTATTTCAGATTCAAATTTGAAATTTGGTGGTGATGCTTCTATTAAAACTGCATTTTCTGTATTTTGGTCAAGCCAAGTTTCAGCCATGAACATAAGATCTAGATTATAAGAACAAATAAAATTATTGATTAAAAAAGACTTGTTACAAAGAGATCTGACATTTAGCATAGCAAGTTTCAAAGTTTCAGTATCAGCGGTTGTGGTCGGCTGATTCTTACACATTTTCCTGATTAGACTGATTAACTTCAGATGTTTTTCTGTAATGTATTCTTTGTGTTATCACTAAAGGAATGGCACAGGTGGCTTCATGACAGGGCCCCAGCCGGGTCTCTCCTCTAACTAGACTGCCAGTGGCTGCGAAGCAGAGACCCTGTGCATCCTAGTGCTTAGAGAGAAGAGGGGAAGGGGAAGGTGGGGGAAGAGGATGGAGAGGCAGGTGGTTCTTGGGAGTTGGACGGGGGGGGGTTGAAGGTGGATGGGTTTTTGGTGATGGGTTAGGGGAGGGGCAGGCTGAGTTGGGTGGTGGACGAGGGGGGAGTGGAGGTGGAGGGTTTCTTGGTGCTGGGTTAGGGGGGAGGTGGGCTAAATGAGCAGGAGGGGGGGGTGGAATACTTATGGGGTTAGAGGAGGGACGGGTGGATTTTGTGGGAGAATTTGAGTTGGACGCCCTAGGTGGCTTTGGAGGTACGTATGGGGAGTAGTTTTGAATGTTAGATAGGACTCTTGATCTGGCTACAGTGGGTGTGAGAGGAATAGTCTTCATCGCCAATCTTATCATGCCTGCAGAGTGTTCCGGTAAATCCAGTAGTGAAGGCGGGGATAGAAAACAAAGGGAAAGGTCGTCCTCATTTTCCCTAGATGGAGTGGATGTAGCGGGGGGGACCCAAGCCGGGTCCATGGAAGGTGATGAGGGAGTCTTTGGTGGAGACAGAGGTGGTTGAGGAACCCCCAGTACAGGCCTGACTGTAGCCTGGAGCAGTGGGGGAAGCTTCACGGGAGCTGTAGGTGGGGAAGGTGCTGCTGAAGATGATGGAGCAGCCACTGCTGCTGCTGTATCCACTGCTGCTGCTGAAGATGATGGAGCAGCCACTGCTGCTGCTGAAGATGATGGAGCAGCCACTGCTGCGGCTGTATCCACTGCTGCTGGTGGTGCTGTATATGCTGATGGCGCTGATGAAGATGTGGCAGCTGCTGATGATGCTGGTGGTGGAGGCGTTGAGCTCTTTCGGAGCCGTGGAGGTGTTGAGTTCTTTTGGAACCTTGGAGGTGTTGAGTTCTTCTTGAATCGTGGAGGTGTGGAGTTCTTTTGAGGCGGTGGGGGTGCAGAGACCTCGGGAGTCGGTGGAGATGGTCGTGATGTCTGTGCCCTTTGCTTCTTCTTTCTCCCTTTCGACGGCTGCACGCGCTGCGCAGGCTGAGGTCTTAGGGCAGATGCAAAGTTATCCATCAGCACTTTTACTCCGTAGTTGTTCAGATGTGGGCCTTTTTCTTCAAAAAGCTCGTGCCTATTCCAGAACAGGTTAAAGTTTTCAATGACGCCAAGTCCTCTGCGTGAACACTCATTGAGTAGGAATGTATTTAGCTGATACAGACGGCTAAACTTCTCCATTTTTCCATCTATATTTGGAAGTGGGCCACTAAGGAAAATTGTTATGTCCATTTTCTTGAGGTCATCCAGTAACAGCGTTAAATCCATTCGTAACTTCTCACTTGCCTTCTCATAGATATCTACCGCCCCCGTGTGGATCAATAATGTACGCACACCACTGTTCTCAGATAACACTTTAGGCAGAAGAGACCTTATCTCAGCAACTTTTGCAGAGTGAACTGAGATAGTGAGCATGGACTCCATGTTTACATTTTTCACCGAACCATCTCCGATAAGGACACAGTTTGTCCTTGGTGGAGGCGCTGCAGTTGTTAGCGGCTTTGTTGTTTCAGAAAGGGGTAAAAAGCGGTTTGAAGTCTTCAGAACATTTAGTTGTGGCCTTATTTCACTCCTATTGTCATTCTTAGCTTTGTCAACTTTGGGTTTAGCTCCACAATAGTTCCAATAATTCTCATTGTTGATTTTGGGAAAAGAAATGACGTCATAACTTACATTTCCAGTCTGTCCATTCATCCCATTTTCACTCATTGGAAGAGTCGGGTTAAGTCCCATTTCTGTTTCCACAATAGATATCCGTGTTTGAAGAGATTTGAGCTGATTTTCCAGAGCACAACAGCCGTCGCAGACGTTTCTCCGTCTCTTACGTCCCGACATGACTAAAGTTGATAAATTCCACAAAGCTGAAGTGTGTAGAAGGAGTAATCCTCGTTTTGTAAATAAAATGATTAAAGGAGAAACAAAAAAATGTAAATAAAATGATTCAAGGAGATTAAAAGGCGAAGCAAAAGCAGAGCCGAGAGACACACGACTGCTCTCAGCAAAAGCGAGGAGGAGCACAAACAGAACAAGTTCATCTATATTGGTCCACAGGGAGTGCGATGACCAATGTGACTCCGCTTTGGGACTCTGGTCTGTGAAAGGCGGTATATAAATAAAGATTACTTACTTACTTACAACGTCCATAAATGTTAATAAATGTTCCAGATAATTACTGTCCTCAGACATTCAGCATTTGCAAGGAACAACTCCAAAAGGCAAAGAAACATTAACATCATACACAGAAAACATTAAAGGTGGTGTAATAACTGCTTTTCTCATAAATACTGAATTTAGTTTATGATTTAGGATTGTTTAAAAGGATAAACAGATAAAAAGGTCTTAACAGTCAATATATCAAAAGCAATCATGTTAATGCAGCTACAATCTCTAAGCCATATGCACAGCTGAACAAAACAAAGACATTAACATTTTCAGGAAGACTGCTCCATGATGGTAGCTGCATTAATCTGACAGATTTACAAACTGGTTCTAGTATTTTACTACTCTGTCCACTCTCTACTTTTTTTATTTGGATAATCTGTTTAGACCAGGCATGTCCAAACTCAGGCCCGGGGGCCAAATGCGGCCCTCAGTGTAATTTTATGTGGCCCTCTGCCATGCTTACCCGAAATAGTCTTTGAGATCATCAACACAAGTTCACTTTGTCATCCATCTAGCTTCAGCTCAGGAAATATAGACCTTGTTCTATTTGGACAAACTGTACTGACGTGGTTTTTGATTGTGTCACTTCTGTTAATGGTGCAACTGTAGCTGGAGAGATGGTAAACATTTGTCATTCAGCCAACTTCAGCTCTGTTATAGATCATTTTAAAGCTTAGAACAGCCCAATGCCAGTCAAGACAGTTTTTCAATTTGTGATGTCGGCCCCTGGACTAGTCTGGTGAACTAAAGTGGCCCTCTTACAAAAAAGTTTGGACACCCCTGGTTTAGACCAATGACTTGTCTATTTGTTTTATCATTGGATTCCCTCATCAACACTTCTGTGACCCCCTTCACTGAGTCTGAGTTGGTTCACATCCAACATGACACAGATGTAGAAAAATCAATACAAAATAATAAAAAACACGCATTGAAGAAGTTATTTCAAAGCTTTACCCGTACTCTCTAACTGTTTGTGTGTGTGTGTGTGTGTGTGTGTGTGTGTGTGTGTGTGTGTGTGTTTACAACTACCCCTCTCTTATCAAGCAGCACTTTGCATAGAGGCAGGGTGGATTATTTGATGACTTTTGCTAAATGCTGTAGTAATGTCATCACAGATTTTCCCCCCTCCAAACAGGAACAAAATGCCTTCTTAGCTGGAATGCATGTAGGGTAAGCCGGGGTGATGCAGCTCGACGGGAGAGCAGCATACATAATGAAAAATGCCAGTGTTAGTGAAGGCAGCAGCTGCATTATTCACCGTGCCCAGTGGTATGGCCGGCGCTGCTCCGTCCTACTCCGCTCCTCTTGCAGCCATGGCAACTTCAAACGAGGAAGTGGCTGCCGGGTTCCAGGGCCCTTAGACCGGAGCCAGGACTTTGATCTTTTCATGCTGTGCAATGGGACCCACTCGAGCGCTGCTAGCATAACTCTTCATTTGACCGCGATGCCTATTGTGAGGGAGGGCATCTTTACCCCGTGTGTGGGACAATATGCAGGATTTCAAGTCAAAGAGTGGATTCACACTTCTGGTTCACTTTAACTGGACCACTTCAGGTTCACTTTAGGTTCAAAAGTCTTTATCTGTGGATGTAAAGTGCCAAACAACAGACCATGTGTCCAGTAGTCGCTTAAGTCACTTTAAATCTTTTGATACAGATTTGTAAAGCATTTTTCCACAACGTGAACCAGGCTCGGCCCAGTTAACCAGAGAGTGAGCAAGTGAAGTGGCTGTCAGACCTCTGAAGCTGTGCATGGAAGGGCATGGTTAGTGCTGTGATGGGAGACCTCTGGGAACAGCAGGTGCCACAGTGGGGCGGCTGCGGCTGTATAGTGCCAAACTGATGTTGTGTCCTAAGGCAAGACACTTCACCCACATTGCCTAGAATGAGTCTGGTGTGTGGGTGAATGGCTTGAGTTGGTCGGATGGCACACAGTGGTTGCCTCGTATCTGTCAGTGCGCCCCAGGGCAGCTGTGACTACAATAGTAGTTAATCACCAGAGTGTATGGAGTGAAAGAAGCGCTATATAAAATCAATGCATAATTAATATTATAATTCCCATACTTCCCTCTTAAAGGCGTCGTCAGATTAATCAACGGTTTAAACTGTGGAAAAAGAAGTTGCTCTAACATTGCTCAGTTCAACAATTGCGGTACATTTCCCAGACTAGGAAGACGATGTAAGAATGTTGAGCCAATGTTTGTATAATTATCCAAATAGTAATTTGTGTGGAGGATTTATTTATTTTGAGGATTCTTTCCAGAAAGCTTGCATTCTGTCACTTGTTTTGTTTTCAATTCCTGCTATCTCTGTAGCAGCTGGTTTCTAGTGATTGGGGCTCCTGCTGGGTAGAATAAACCATGCTTATTATATATATCTAATATACACTCCACAAATATAATACTTTACTGTATATACTGCATGTCTACATCAATAAAAAGAGCAAATTTACTTCTTTAAGGAAAAAAATGACCTCCAAATGTTGCCGACATGTGGATGTTTCCGACCCACACATGAAGTAGAAATACCACAGACACTGATGATATGAGACTACTTCATTTACAGCAGTGATGTGGACCACTTATGGATCACATCAATAACGCGTTAGCACAGTTTCAACCGCTTACTTTGTGCCTACGATTGTATCTCAGCCCAATCCAAAGAATGCCATATTTGTCTGTCACTGCTCTATCAAAGTTGTGTGATTTCTAGTGTGAAAATAGCAGCAGTCAGATGTTAAGAGCCTACAGTGATGGCAGCTGTCACACAACGTCCTTGAAACGGGCTCCATGCAAAATACACAAGAGATCAAAGCAAACCATCCATCATGCAAGCGCCGCACTGACACAGTATATTATTATGAACGCTATTTTTGCTCAATGTTTATCATCTTCAAAGGTGGCCGAGTGGGGAATCCAGAAGCTGGGGCTGGTCAAGTATTCCAACAAGCCTGCAGGGACGTACAGCGGTGGCAACAAGCGCAAACTCTCCACCGCCATGGCTTTGATCGGATGCCCTCCCGTCATCTTCTTGGTAAGACTTATGGATATTTTATAACAAGCACCGGTGGTTAAAGTGGATCTCGTCATTCTAACAGTATGCAGGACTCAGTGATTTTCCACTTGAATGTTTTGGTATCTGAAGGCTGAAGCTAGTGGTGCCATAGCCAGTGCTGATGGTTTTAATCATATGCAAGGCAAGGCAAGGAAAGTTTATTTATATAGCACAATTCATACACAAGGCAATTCAAAGTGCTGAACAAAACAAGAAAGCATTAAAATCATAAATAATCACAGAACATTAAAAAGAAAGATAAAAATATAAAATCCCTCAGTTGTATGCACAGCTAAACAGAACTGTCTTTAACCTGGTTTTAAACATTGTCAGAGAGGAGGCCTGTCTCACATCTTCAGGAAGACCCAAAATGCATGCAGCCATTTTGGGACATGTCTCTTTGTACCATCTAGACGTTTGTGTGGATATTGACCAAGCCCCGGCGATCCAAGATGGCGCCGTATTCATATGAATGGTTTGTACTCAGTGGCGCTTTGTGCCGGCACGGTCGCTGACATATTAGTGGAACTCGCAAAGCTCCATGGGAACTTGTCCATGTTTGGGCATCGTCTGGTCCTCCCGGTTCTGCGCAGTGGATGATCTCCCATGATGCTTTGTGGTAAATACGCTTGTGTGGCTCTCGTGCACGTGCACAGAGGGGCTCGGCCACGCTCTGACCAATCAGAACTGCTGATCAGAGCGGGAGCCAGACGGGCAGAGTTTGTGGCAGTAAAGTGTGGATTTAAAGAAAACCGAAGGATTTAAGAAGAAACAAAGTTCAGGACGGCAAGGGACACTAAAATCCCCACAATATCCGATCTTTATGAAAGCTGTAGGTTCTCTGTCAGGTTCTCTGTCAGGTTCTCTGTCAGCTGAGGTCGAGCTGTTTTAGTTTACATTGAGTTCTATTGGGAACATTTCTGTGTAGCCCACGTGAATTTAGTCTGGTTTAGTCTGCAGTACCGCGAGAATCCCCCGAGCACATGGGTTCTTCAGCTCCAAGCTACAGTAGTAATACCCTATCCAGTTAATAAAATAGATCCATGATATTGACATTTGCCATAGCCGCTTTACTAACTTTATCCTGAACCTATTGTCCACGACGCAGTGTGGTAGGTAATGTCTATTTGCTTTACCATCTCAATGACAATAATTCAACATGTTTCAGACAATTTCAAGACACAAATTCAGCTTGAGCCAGAAACACGTCCATAGCGACAGCATTTGGCGTACACATGCTTTTGTATTCCTTCTTTCTTGCTTCAGGCATTCTTTATCGACGGCCTTGATGGTATTAGTTTAACTTTGTCATACAGAGGCTGTTCTACATCACTGATAAAAGACAAGGCCATTCTGACTGCTGACGAGTAAAGACTGAACATCTTCCCAACCGTATTTACAATTCTGCCCAACTTGGTCTAGCTGGATTTTGATTGAATACAATGTGGATTAAAATGCAGAAAGAAGTTTTTATCAAGGAACTGCATGTAGAAGAATCCATCCTTTTTAGATTGGCTTTTGATTTTTTGTTATTATAAAATGTTAAATATTCTAGTTTTCTTTTAGATGAACTTATCTTAGTTTTCTTATGGTGTATTTGTTGTTTTTTGTGCTTTAATCCTTTCACTATAAAATGTCAATGTGTTTTTTACTGAAATTCCTCCACTGAAATTGTTTATGGTAGAACTATCAAACATATACTGGTACCACCGTGAGAGTGTGAGGAGCAGTCAGACTTATTAGTACAACCAGTTATGAGGACATTGTCTCCTTCTGACATCAACAGAAAGGGCGGCACGGTGGCTGAGTGGATAGCACTCTGGTCTCTCAGCAAGGAGGTCCTGGGTTCGAATCCCGGTTGGACCGGGGCCTTTCTGAGTGGAGTTTGCATTTTCTCCTTGTGTATGCGTAGGTTTCCTCCGGGTGCTCCGGTTTCCCCTACCACTAAAAATATGTACAATAGGTCTGGCATGTGCCCCCTGTTCTGGCACCCCCACTCCCAAAAAAAAAAACAACAATTGTAAACCGCTTTGAGACTCCGATGTGCAGTGAAGAGGCGGTATATAAATAAAGCTTACTACTTACTTACAGAAACCAAATCTATTTCATGTCAAACTCCGTCTCACAAGAGCGGTTTAAGTGATCCCTGAAATGGATCAATTATTATTCATATCATGATAGTAAGGGGATACTATGTTAAACTTAATTTTAAAGCAACCGTAGCTTTTAATGTATTATAAACATTTAAACTAATTAGAAGTTAAACAGTGAAGTTGAAAAACCTGAGAAGAATATCCAAACTTACTTCAAATAATCATAATTGGTTAAATGCCTTCATGATGTGAAAAAAACAAAATAAAAAAGAAGCCACTTTCATATTTTTTTCCCAAATCCGATTGTTTTTTTATCTGAGTTTTGACATCCTCATATTTCTGATTCTTCTGTCAATGTTTGTGTAAGAAACTTCATTACATACCAGCATTTGGGTTTAATTCAGTATTTAATTCTGGTAAAAAAAATGTGTATTTTTCCACACTTATTTGTGTTTTTTACTGCAAAGGAGTGTTAAGTATGATTCAAACACAGAAGACAAGTTTGAAGTTCAGGATGGAAGCTCCTCGGGGGATTACAAATGCATTAGCTCGAGATTAGAAACGTGCTTATTGCAGGGTCACCCCCAGGTCATGGTTTCATTCTTTTTAGGAGGAACTAATTTCTTTAGAAAAATGTAAGGCACACAGACCTGTGTTTGCTCAAATTAAAGTCCTGTTCATTGGGACTTAACAATAATCTGACAGTCCAGTCGCACTGATAGAAAATTAATACAGACATGACTCCGAATTAACTAAATGATATACAGGCAACTTTTATTTTTTTATCTTTTTACTTATTCAGAGGAAGGATTGACAATGTGCATTATTTTCAGCGCGTTGTGAATGGGGAAAATAATGAGACATTGAAATAGGAATAAGTGGAACCTTATCCTCAGAAACCTGTGGCTATCGCTGGAGACTCTGCGATAGCCACAGGTTTTAACCAAGGTCTCCCTGAAATCTAATTTAGAATGAATTAGAAAAGGACATGTCCATTTCCAAAAGTAGACCCTCAAAATTCACATTCATGGTCCCGTTTGAAGCAATATTTGCCCAAAGCCTCAGTGCTCCCTTTTGTGTGGATGGTACAATAGCTGTGGGACTGTGCTATTTCGGTCGGCTGTAGACCCGAGTCTGTGGAATAATGTGTTGTCACTTTGTGTGTCAGTTTCAGTATTGTGTGCTGGGCCGGCTCTGCTATGGGACACTTTGGGCGACAGTAGCAAAATACCCTGGGGATTTGTAGGAGTCTGTTGGCGAGAGAGAGCAGCAGAGCTGGAACCAGAGCTCGCCAATGGACTGAGTACTGTCATTCGCTAATCGGCCATGGACAGACGGGCCCTGAGGAGGCACAGAAGCAGCAAGTCACCGCACAAGTGTCTGTCTGGGCACTCTGTGGAGAATGTGGCTCTTTTTTTTTTTTTTGAGGGCATATTTGGAGTTTAGATGTGAGGGGCCATTGAGTTTGGAATGAGAAAATGAATGGTTCATTACAGGAAAGGCACATATTTTAAGCACGCAGCGCTTTTGGAGGCGGCCAAGAAGGATGTAGTCGAGGCACGGATTTCTTTTTCCAAGTTCAAATGAGATTTATTGACAGGTGAATATGCCAATCAAGAACACCCAGAGCTGGAAAACATGTCCGATTAAAAGGATAGAAGGAGATAGATATTACACATACGTTTGGGTTGTAGGGATGATAAACTACTGTAGTTTTAGCATCTAGTGTTGAGAAATGGCACATTATTTTTTTGTGATATATGTAAAATTCAATCGTGTTTAGGGTGAAATTCTAGTCAGGAATATACTGTTTAAAGAGCGATTAAACACCACATTTTTAAACTCATAAACTGCATACATATGTTTATTGTAGTGCTCTCTACATATCCTGGTCATTTTTTAGATAAAATCTCACTTTTGAGCCCAAAACCGTTGGTGTGGCGCCCTCTCTACCTTTTCGGTGGTACTGCATTTGAATTTTGGTCCTGGCCTCTCCATTGGCTGTGGAGTGATGTGTGACGTCAGTTGGTGTGTGTGTGTGACGTCAGTTGGTGTGTGTGACGTCAGTTGGTGTGTGTGACGTAACGTCAGTTGGTGTGTGTGACGTGACGTCAGTTGGTGTATGTGACGTGACGTCAGTTGGTGTGTGTGTGACGTCAGTTGGTGTGTGTGACGTGACGTCAGTTGGTGTGTGTGTGACGTGACGTCAGTTGGTGTGTGTGACGTGACGTCAGTTGGTGTGTGTGACGTCAGTTGGTGTGTGTGACGTGACGTCAGTTGGTGTGTGTGACGTCAGTTGGTGTGTGTGACGTGACGTCAGTTGGTGTGTGTGACGTGACGTCAGTTGGTGTGTGTGATGTGACGTCAGTTGGTGTGTGTGACGTGACGTCAGTTGGTGTGTGTGACGTGACGTCAGTTGGTGTGTGTGACGTGACGTCAGTTGGTGTGTGTGATGTGACGTCAGTTGGTGTGTGTGACGTGACGTCAGTTGGTGTGTGTGACGTGCATCTCTCTGCCCAGTGATATAAACCCATCCAACGCCCCAGTTGCAGGTTGGAGTATTCTGGCGACATCTAGTGGATTAAAATGTAATTACATCCATTGACAGCCACTACTGCTGAGATAATTCTCTAGCTTAGGTTCAGGTGTGTAGCTCTACAACAAAGGAATGAGACTTTCTGGAGTAAACTATTGCTTTAAGCAGCAATGACAACTGTCGTGTGACAAGTGAGCTGTCAATCACAGCCCAGACCACGCCCAACTCTAAGCCCCATTCTTGTCTCTTGGTCCTCGGGCAATGCCTTTTAGATAAAATGTTAAAATGTTCATGTGGGCGGAGTCAGGCTGGGCACAGGTGTTTAGTCGCTCTTTAAGAATACTTTGTCATAAAAATGTCTTTCTAACATCTGTTGACAGGAGTTTGTTATGTTTATGAGTAGAAGAACCACAGGGTTCTTTAGCAGATGAAGTTTAATGTTTACAAGAACAGAGTTCGGGCCCAAACCAGCAGCTGCAGGCTACAGGGTTCTACTGTATCTAGACTGACAATGAGAAGACAATGGAAGGCCATCAAAGAAGTTCAGTAGTTATGAGACAAATGTTCACACGGACAATATCCAAGGTGTGAGTTTCACCCCAGGGCATCAGGAAGGATCCCTCCGGGTCATCAGGAAGTTTTAGATCAAAAGCCCCTGGTCAGGCCTCACACAGTAACCCGTACCTTCAACCTCTTAAACAAGTTATATTCACATGTATTCTGCAATGTCTTTCTTTTCTTTTTAAATAAAAACATAATAAAAATCTACTGGACATGAATGACTGAGATTCTAAACGAGGGGGTTGTGTGTTTCAGCTCAGACTGTTTCCCAGATACAGATTATTGTAACTATGTCAGAAGTATATATTAAAACACGACATGAAAACGACTCTGTTTGGAAAGAAGTCCAAATATTTCAAAGTCACAACTTTATCTAAAAGGTTTTTTCTTTCCCCTCATCAGTCAGGGGCTGTGTTTGCTTTAGAAATGTCTGCATTTGTAAGATATTTCAATCATATCTCCCAGCTGTCTGCTTGACCAAAGTGCTCATGACAATTCATGATTTTGTTTTAACTGAAAATTACTGTTTTATACCAATAAGTCACAGTTTGGAAAGACAAATGGGAAAATATGTTGAATTTACATCAAGGTTCCCATATTACAGCAAACATTTCTTTCTGTAACTGTAATGATTCCCAAGAAACATGCTCTATATTGTTATAAGCAAATTGTAATTTTGCAGAATTGAAGCCTGGTTTATAAAGTGACAGTAACATCCGTACAGTGATGTCATCGTTCACAACCAGGAAGCTCGAGAAACCCATGAAGAAAAAAATGATAATAATAATAATTTGCTAAATCTTAAATGTAATGGCATTAACCTTTTGTATGAAAAGTCGAAGTCTAACCTGTATTTGCGACTTGCAGATTACCCATAATGCTGTACGCCCTGGGTGGTAGAAAGCATACTGCTGCATATGATTAATGGCTGCTATGGATCATTGCATTTAACGACAATAACAAAGTCCTTACAGCAAAAAACGTGTGCTGTCTGTCGAAGTGAAATTGTTTCTCAGAATTTGGTATTCTGTAAACTTATAGTTCTGGGTTTTTGATTGTTGGAGCAATGAAGAGTATTGGAACGGTTAATTAACCAGCCCGGACTCTGAGGAGCACAGGGACTGGACTCCTGTTAGTGCCCAGAGTCAGAACTAAACATGGGGAGGCTGCTTTTCAGATTCATGCTGCTAAAATCTGGAACAGTCTTCCTGAAGATGTGAGACAGGCCTCCTCTCTGACAATGTTTAAAACCAGGTTAAAAACGGTGCTGTTTAGCTGTGCTACAACTGAGGGATTTTATATTTTTATCTTTCGTTTTAATGTTCTGTAATTATTTATGATTTTAATGCATCTTGTTCAGCACTTTGAGTTGCCTTGTGTATGAATTGTGCTATACAAATAAACTTGCCTTGCCTTGCCTTGCCTTGCCTTGCCTTAATTAACAGTTACAAGTATTTTATCCCCCATTTTACGGCAGTAGCTTTACTAACACTATTTTACTTGTGGCACATGCTCCATATAAGGCCTTGCCACCAATCTCACCTGACCCCACTGCTTCAAATGTACAAAAAAGGCAAATAATTTCATGATTACTGATTTATATCTGCTGTATTACTTTATTAAACAGCTTTCTTCCAAAATTCTGAAAAACCGTTCTGTTTCGCTGTGCATTAATGTACTGTGACGATGTATGATTTTGATAATGCACTTACATACTGTATCTGTCTTGTTTTTACCCCTAAACAAAAGCAAAATAACCAATTATGATGCTTCAAAACTTCACGCTGCAGGTAAATTAAATAAAAACATATTCTTATCTCTCGCATGTACTGTACTTCCGTGTTTCTCCAGGACGAACCGACATCAGGCATGGACCCGAAAGCCCGGCGCTTCCTGTGGGACTGCATTCTGGGCATTATTAAAGAGGGCCGCTCGGTAATCCTCACTTCTCACAGGTACTTATTTTGTTTATCGTGGCGTCTTGAGTGCACAAAGTCGAGGCCAGACTCATATTGAAGGAGCGGGAACACAACAGTGCTTTTGTGAGCAGCACATTTAGTGATTATAATTGATTTAGGTTCCGCTTTAGCTCAGAGGTATTGTTTCCTATGTGGCAGGTAATATCGGCAGCCACAAGCTCACTCGCTGCTATAAAGATTTCATGAGGAACCGGGGCGTATTGACGGATAGGAGCTTATTCTTTTCTAAAACAGTGCGTGTCGATAAGTTTGCTGGAGCCTTTTCATTATCGAGACTTCCCGGAGCAATCTGAAGTTGTCTTAAGTTGTGCGGCGGACTATTTCTGAAGCCAAATATGTGCCTGTTGTACTCAAAGCCTTTTCTGTAAAGTCAATAGGGAGCGTTTAACAATTTTCTACTGACTATTTTTTAACTTTCCACAAAAAGGTTAGGTTGACACTTTTCTTAGTTTTTTTCCAAGTTACTAAAAGCAAAAGTTAGATTTTTGTGGAATTATTTGTGTATGTGTGTGTGAGAGACCATTTACTTTTGTTATGAAAATGAAAACCAGAGATCCACAGACGCAAGATGTAGGACAGAAGTTGTAATAGTAGTTTTAAAGGTGAAAAAAACTCAAAACTATGAACTATAAACTCTTGACAGTAACGTTGAGCTCCATTAAAAAAAATTATTCTTAAACCTTATACCCGTTTCTGCAGGTTTTTCTCACTTTGAATCTTTAGCCCCGCCCCCAACTCGCCCACAGGCTTCCATCTAGTTTTATTTGCGATCTGATACGTATGCTAACATTAGCATTAGTGCAACTTCTTGTAAGCTGCACTACAATCACTGATGAAATGGTACAAAAGCAACGCACTGCTAACACAATATACAACTGAAAGATTACCGCTAGTTTCACGTCCGAATGTCCAATCACAGAGAGTCCGAGGCGGTCCCTCTCCCGCTGGTCCCTCCAGAGGACACCATGTAAGCCAACGCTACGTAAATTCACCCGCCAGAGGAGTTAGCCACTTATGCTAACATGCTACTGTGTTTAGCAGCGCTGTAGAGGCTAGAGGACGCAGCCTCGTTCTGTGATTGGAGGAGAGCGGGCGTCACGCTAAGTCTCTACTCAGCACTTTTTACGCCTGAATTCTTACACAGCAGAATCAATGAGCTCAAGTTTTACATTAAATTACGGATTTTAATACAACTTATATGTAGTAATACACATTCATTAGAAAATATATCGGGGAAAGCACCTTTAAGGATAGCCCCTTTAGACGAACCATCTCTTTTTTGCGTCCTGAGACACCACAACAAAAGAAACATTGTATCAAACAGTTTATAGACTAAAACGGAGTCCCAGCACATAAAAAATACACAAGAAAATTAAACATCTCAAATGGAGACTATTGACGAAATAACGGTGTTCATCCATTTCTCATCATTCCATAACTATTGTGTAAATGAGGCAATCTGTGGCTCTTTAGACCTTCTCAAAATGCTGACCTGGTAGATATTCTTTTACAATGAGAACTTTATGAAGAAAAGCGGAAAGATGTTGAGTCTCAAAGGAATAGATTGTAGAAAGGAGGAAATCTGAGGCACTCTTGACAGAAAATAAAAATATCAAATAAATATAAAATTAAAGAATATTTTGCATCCCTACTGGTCTCATTATAATACAATCCAAAACGTTGTCTCTGCATGAAGATCACACACACTGTTTCTGAACATACTGTAGGGATTTGAGTGATATTTGGTGCCCAGAGTGAGAACTAAACATGGGGAGGCTGCATTTCAGGTTTATGCTGCTAAAATCTGGAACAGTCTCCCTGAAAATGTGAGACAGGCGTCTACGTTGACAATGTTTAAATCCCGTTTATAGACTCTTCAGTTTGCCTGTGCATTCAACTGAAGCATTTTAGCTCATTTCTTAATGCACCGTGGTTATTTATTTTTTAATTCCCTCTGTAATTTTAAAGTTTTTTTATGGTTTCAACTTTTGTGTGTTTTTAAATGTTCTAATTGTGTTTCTGGTGTTTGTTTTATGTGATGATTTGTGATGTGGACTGTGAAGCAGACTGTGTGTGTGTGTATGAAAGGCGCTCAACAAATAAACTTTGATTGATTAATACCTTTCACATGGGCTTCAATGCTTCACAGTGAAACAGAACAGGCAAGTTCAAAGTTACATCAAGACATTCTCATGCATATTTATGAACATTTATAGAAACTGGTCGTCCTGCCACACCCTATGAACCAATTCCAATGTGTTTCATTTCTTGTATTTGAACTGTTTCAGATTCTGATTCATTATATTTGCCATGTGCAGTATAAAAACCACATTGGAATACATTTGCAAAAAAACATACTCTGTGTGCACCAACAGAATAAAGAGCACAATACTGCAATATAAAATAATATACATTTACAGTGAACATAATAAACAAAGAAACAATCAATCACTTTATTTATCCCCAAGGGGCAATTAAAAAGCACGGAGAGTTGCAAGTTACATGATAAAAAGCTCAATAAATATCGCATACATACATACACACACACACACACATCCTGTCTAAGTTAATGTGTGTGTGCCATCTGCAGCAAAACCACATTGGAATACAAACGCTAAAATTGTTAAATAGAAGGTAATAATTTGTCGTTTGGTGCCACATGCTGACACTGTGGCACCGATCGACAAAAACCAATACAAGGGGTGAAAACAACAATTAAAGTGCTTCGGTCGGACACCTAATTTGATTCTCTGATCTGCGTTGGCGAATTCAGCGGTTGCGTAAAGTCCTACAGTTGTGACTTAAGGCTATAAAAGAATACATTGAATTTAGTTGAATTGGCTCCTGCAGTATATGCTTGTTACCAGTGAACATAGGCTGTATATATTAACGGACGTAGTCAGGCCTATCCCCGCCGTTCTAACTAATGGGCCAAAAATTGGGAGTGATTCAAAATGGCCGCGGGGGCTGGAAAATGTGTGTGCTGCACGAGCTCCATTCATTTAAACGAGTGACTTCTAAAGTCCACAGCGACTAAACTAGACTGGTCCAGAACACCCCCCTCAGCATTGACACACATGTGGAACGGAGCTTTGGGCCAAGAGACAACTTTTGGACCATCCTGTAAAGACGTTTTCGAGAGGTCAGAAGATACGAACATTTGCATCGAATAATTCCCTTTCCGGGTCCACCCCCACAGGCCCGGGGTGGTATTGGAGGAGCTCAGGGCGGTAGAGAACGTTCATATTTTTAAAGCCAGGCTCAAGACACACCTTTTTAGATTAGCTTTTGATTAGTATTTATTAGTCCATTTTTATATATTCTATTTATCCTTTATTATTTATTGTATTGCTATTGCTTTTATTCATGTTTTGTGTGATAGTTCCTTTCAGGCTCACATTTTAGTGTTTTACTTATTATATTGTTTTTAGTATCCCCAGTGTTTCCTCTGGAGGAGCCCTCTGCGCTGGGAGCAGTGGTTGGCTGTGGCTGTGGGGGTCGGACTCTTGGACCTGGTGGGGGCCCGGGGCCTCGGTTTTGGGTCCCCTCTGGGTCCTGTGTCGTCCCCTTTGGCTATGGGCGGCTCTCTGCTCCTGGCGCTGACGGCTCCTTGGATGGCGTTTCTTCAGCCGGTTGCATCTGAACCCTGCCAAGTCTCTTATCATCGTTTTATTGTTTTATCGGTGCGTGTGTGTGTGCGCGTGTGTGTGTGGGGGGGGGGGTGTTTGCTTGTGGTCTGGGGAGGGTCTGTTGGGCGGTCGGGGGGAGGGCATGGGCAGGATTGTTTTTTAGCCAAACTGTAAAGCACTTTGTGTTGCATCTGTTGTATGAAAAAGCGCTTTATAAATAAACTTTGATTGATTGATTGATTGATTGATTGATTGCAGCATGTCAGCGCATGTCATTTTGGCCACTTTTGAGCCGCCACTGTGTGTGAACGATTTGATTCTCTGATCTGTTGTCGGTTAATTGAATTACAGAAAATGCATCTTCTTTCAGGAGCTAAAATCTATCAATATTTGGACTTGAGCCAACACTAGTCTCTGGACCCAGCTGTAGACACCGATAAACAGACACGACTTCGCTGTGGGCAAAATATATCTTCTAATTCCAACTTGACCTGGGTAATGGTGTGTCATCGGTAATTTCGCAGCAGACAAAGTGCATAATAATATTTTCATGGGTATTGTACTGTATTGGCCTCACTGCATGCGCTGCCTTCAGGAGACAGAGAAAGCGTTGTTGAATTTGCCGTCGGCACAGAGCTGTCCGCGCTGTGTCCAATCGTCCATGGCATGACCAGGTGGTTGTGTTTTGTTAAGTGGCACATTCTCCAGGTTTTACAAAGTCATAATCCTAATTGCCCCATTCCTCAAAAAGGCTTCACGGTTTTTCGCCCCAGCTACAGTTAAAACCTGCTTCAGCCCAGTGAAAATGACGAGATGATAAAATGTACAGATGGTGCCTCCCTTTTGCTGTAATTATTTATACATTATTAAGGCAAAATCCATACACATTGCCTGAAAAATAATAATAATAATACATTAAAAATACAATAAAAATAGAAAAGTGAACAAAAAAATACATTGTTCTGGCAAATGTATTTTGAGTTTGAAACCAGTAATATATATTTCATTTTAATTTATATATAGTTGTTGTGTTTAAAGACCTTATGACGGGTTTTTTTAAAAAAAATAGTGGCTATCAAAATTGCATGACAATGTCAATTTGAAAGAGATTCCGGCAAAAAAAATCCTATATTTTATAAAAAGAACGTGTTTTTCATGAATTTAAGTTGTCTATGCTCTAACCTGTGTGTGACGTCACAGCGGGTAACGCCCATGCATTGAAAACCATGGATCTATGCCACAGGACTGCCTTTTCTCTCTTCTCTCCACTGATGCCCAACACAATACTGCCCTCTACAGGTGACAATTGCTCACTACACATAAATTTCCGTTTTGAGTGTGAAGAAGAGTCCGGGGTGGGATTTGAACCCAAGTATCTGGATTGGCAGTCCATCGACACAACCACTGGACTATCTCAGTGACAACGAAATGTGACATTCTAGTATTTATGTCAGACTCGCTGTACACGGCCTTGTCATCTTGAATATCCGCGAAAAAAGAACGAATACCAAATTGTAAACAACTTACAGCGTTGAAACGTACCCACTCTGACGTCACCAAGGGCTGTGAAGTTTTTTCGTCTCTAAGGGCGTTGCTATGGGGTTATTTCGATTTGGGGGGATCAGACAAAAAAAACAACAACTGATTTTGAAACCTTTAGTAGTTCTCTTCTAATATAAAATGGTATTAAAACTGTATTTCTAAATAAATCAAACCCGGCATAAGGTCTTTAAGTAGCTTACGACCTGTTCAGCCCTTCGCTCTAATACAGTCAGTGAATGTAATATCTGTTATTATTCAAACAATTGACCAAAATAAATACATTCAGCATCTCATCTCTAATTATCAGATTATCCGGGCCACATTGTACATTGTTTTGCTTCAATCTTTCATTTTCTGCTTTATAGTATGGAGGAGTGCGAGGCGTTGTGCACCCGGATGGCCATCATGGTGAACGGACGTTTCAAGTGCCTGGGCAGCATCCAGCATCTGAAAAACAGGTAAGAGCTCTTTGTCCATAAGTGCATAATTGCAACAGGAGGACGTCTATAGTCTGGACTTTTAAGAGATGAAAGAACTCACTGACTCACTCGGAGAAATTATATGGTAGAATAATAGTTTTCTTTTGTATTTTTTTCAAATCCGCGACGGAATTTTCTCCTTTTTCTTCGACATGCGAACGGTATTTCTGTTTTTTTACAAGGTCTATCCACTTAATCAAAATTCTTTGGTTATTAACAACTTTGTACAGTGTTCCCATGGAAACAGGCAAGTGGTTGCATCAGGCCAGACCAAGCTAATGAGTTTGTTTTGATTAATAAAATACTTGAAACGGTCAAGTGAGTTCATAAAATCGAGCATATCATTGTTATGTATTCTTGCTGTTACAAGTTTTACCGCTAGTATTGTCTGATAAAGTTCTGTATAAAAGGTCCCACAGTGGGGAAATTTCAGTGTTGCTTCACCAGTTTCAGAACAGTAGCAATGAGGAACACACAGCACAAGATAAATGAACAATAACTCTATACTAAATCAAATCTCTAACTCTAGAATCAAAAAGAAACAAGTATAAAATCTCAATCTTTAGCATAATGGGTACAAAAACTATGTATGCAATCTCTACCTTTGGCATAGTCAGAAGCAAGGAGAAAGTACTGTATATTCTAGTGCAAGTAATACTATATAGTTGTAAACATTTGTACATTTCTTAAGGGTCTTTGAATAAGGTCTGTTTTAAATGTTTTTGAGTCTTGTCAGCAAAAGAGTGGTCCATGGTAAATGAAGTGACTGATGTATTGATTTTCCTCTCTGTCCTTCTGGGTCGGACAGTGGACCCTGTGACAGACAACTTCCTGTTAGCTCTGTTAGCTTCACACGTCTGCTCTGTCAGTCCAAGCAACAGATTGAGGAGACTGATTAATTGTGGCTTGTCTGACAAGTTCTATCCCTCACTGGCATTTAGGTCCACTGTGTATGTTTTAAATATCGCTTTTGCAAATGTGTGGACGCTTTTGACGACGTGTCTTGCCTATGGACACAACAGCAGTTTAGCACTTTGTTTGGATTTGTTGGCTTTGTGCATTTAGCATTGCCCTGAAATGTACATGTCTGCCTCTACTTCAACAAAACTCTTCAAATCCAGTCAAGTTGAACTGGTCAAAGTCAGAAAATTCTACTTGTCCATGTTAATTTTGCTTACACATCGGATTTCACTTAATGAACCCAGTTAAGGCTTATTTATTAGCTAAATATTGTCTCGGGGTAATCTCATCAATACAACTCCATTGATCCTGCCCTGACAGATCAATTTATGAGGCAAAAGTGGTGGCGCTGGGTCCTAGATTAGCAGACCCAACGTATCGCCATTACCTCCATTTTCTTTGTACTCACATAAATTCTCCTTCATCCATCCACATCCTCCCACACAGCATCAGCCAGGCCCCTGTATGAGGCCGATCCATTTCCTTAGGTACAGTGCGCTGACATTATTAGCACTCCATTGTGCAATCCCAGGCGCTGGGGAAGGGCATTTTGCTCAAGAACAGAAGAACAGAACATCGACGGGAAGAGGGGGATCAATACACCTGGGATGAGGGCTGGGCTGGTCCAGAGGGCGGAGGTACGGAGAAAAAAACCCTCCATGGCAAAGAGAGGGCAGAAGTGTCAAGGGTATTTCCAATCAGGAGTGGTAATGTCCTACGGTTGGACAGTTAGAGCCCTGGTTCTGGAGAATATTCCGTTTTTCACAGTCTAAATCTGGACCAAGTGGATGTGAGGGGTGTCATGTGGTGTAGAAAATAAATTGAATGGGGAAAAAAATGACTGTTAATATCAAATTATCTCGTCTACTAAATCTGAGGCAAAAGGTCAGTACAACCATATATGATTAAAGGCCTAGATTAGGGCTTCACAATCTAATCAAAATCATTTCATAGGTCAATCCTCTTCAACAAATCACACTAACCTCAATTAATATATATCAAAATTGCTGAAAGACTGGTTAAACATAGAATTTACTGTATCCATCCATCCATCCATTTTCTTCCCCTTAATCCATTTCTGGGTCGGGGGGGTGGCCAGAGATGCAACCCAGTACACAGAGCACCAGCCCCTCACTGATCCTCCTGCAGTTGGTGAGTCCACAGGAGCTGAGATCTTTCAGTGGGGGCTTCAGGCAAAGTGGGGTAAGTGTCTTGCCCAAGGACACAACGACAGCAGTCATCAGTGGGAGTCGTGAAGTAGGTCTTACGGTGGGCTCGAACCCACGACCTTCAGGCTCAAAGGCCAATGCTCTACCAACTGAGCTACTGTCGCCCCTGTATTTATTTACTAGAATTTACTGTATGTTTCCCCTTTTTCAGTACACCCCTGTAAAAATCATGCCTACAAAGGGCCACACAAAAATCTCGGGCAGAGCAGCCGATTAGGAGTTAAGGTTTCGTTGTGAACTGAATTGATTAAAAGCAGTGGGTGTGTACCATGGGCGTGGAATGGTCATCCGCGACTGGAACGACTGGAACCAGCCTAAAATGTCAGTCGTGATGTACAACCAGAGACCGTACAGATCTTTCATGTTATCTAGAGATCGAAGCAAACCTTTTTTTGGCCATGAAGATGCTTAGGAGAGCTTTCATATTGTGATCTCTGCAAAACTCTGGTTGCTTTGCACATGCTTTGAACCGACAATAAAACTATTCTTCATCCATTTTGCAAGAACAATCCCCTTGAAATTGAATGTGGACATCACTACTATAGGTCTATTTAAGTTTATGATCAAACCAGATGCAATACACTGCAAAATATGATGGAATTAAAGACAAAAAAATTCCCAAATTTGAGCACATTTGGACTGCCTTAAAACAAGATTTACCATTTGGAACAAGAAAAATGATCTTGTTTTAAAAAGATACAAGACATTTCTCTCTTGGAATCAGAAAATAAAGCAATAGTTCTTGAATCAAGTCAAAATTCTTGGTCTCATTGGCAAATCTCGTTTTAAAACAGTCAGAATGAACTTAAATTAAGACAAAAACAACGCGATTCGAGCAATAATTATCTCATATTTGATCATTTTTGGCAGTGTATGTGAGAAAAAAGCACCAAAAGTCTTGCCGTTAACATTTGAACCATGCATTGTAGTATTTATTTGTTCGTCGCTTGAGCTCAGGCAGGCACGCTCTGTTTATATAGGCCAGGGCTGACACGGGAAAGAGCGATGTGGCGTTCAGTCCGTCCCAGATGTGGCGGTAATTGACAGATCCTGTGTGTCGATTACATTCTGTCGGGTGGGGCTGTGTAAATGATTTATAAAACCATCAGGGGTGTATGGGATAGGTGGGAGCTGAGGGGAGGGGGGAATACAATGGGTTAAAACGTGTCCTACTTGACTCAATATGCTATCAGGTGAATGGCAACTTCACTAAGCGGTAATCGGGATGCCAGATAAGCTTCCTCTCCAGCGCTTATTTTAGATCGTGATTTTACACGCCGACGGAATGCTATCTCTGGGTTCTCGCCGTGCGCTGAATAATTTCTAATTAAGCGTCCCTATCTCGCAAGCGCTGAGTGTAATTAATGTTTCATGAGGTGGGGGACCCTGTTAATGACTGAAAAGGCAATTAAGGACTGCCTCCTCTGTTTTCCTTTCTCGTCACTTTTGCCTTTTACATGTTTGTGCAGCGATGACACCCAGACGGAGATCACAGAACCGCCGCCTTTTGAAACAAAACAAGTCTGTGTGTATCAGTGTATTTGTGTTGTACTGAATAACCCGATAGTCTCATGGTTGGATGTCACACATATCATCTGTGACATCATCAGCTTACTTCCACCTAAGAAACATTGCTAAAATTAAAAACATTGTGTCTAAAGCAGACTTGGAGATTCTTATCCACGCATTTGTCTCCAGTCGATTGGACTACTGCAATGGCTTGTTCACAGGTCTCTCTAAACAAGCGGTAAAACAGCTGCAGTACATCCAAAATGCTGCAGCTCGAGTCCTGACTAGAACCAGGAAGTACGACCACATTAGTCCGGTCCTCAGGTCTCTGCACTGGCTTCCTGTGGCTCAGAGAATAGATTTTAAAGTAGCTTTACTTGTGTACAAGTCTCTCCATGGCCTCGCACCAGGGTACATCCGCGACATGTTGGTGCCATATGAACCAACTCGGGCTCTGAGGAGCACAGGGACTGGACTTCTGTTAGTGCCAAGAGTCGGAACTAGACATGGGGAGGCTGCGTTTGAGTTAGTGAGCTAGAGTCTGGAACCGTCTTCCCGAGAGTGTGAGACAGGCATCTACTCTAGCAGTTTTTAAAACTGAACTGAAAACAGTTCTTTTTAGCTGTGCATACAAGTGAATGATTTTATATTTGTTTTTATCTTTAATCTTTTTAATGCGCTATGATTATTTATGATTATTTATGATTGTAATCCCTTGTGTGATTTTAATGTTTTACGGTTTTTAACTACTTGTGTGATTTTATATATCTTGTGCTCTTAATCTGTCTTTTTATGTTTACTTAAATTCTAATGTTTGATGATTTATGCATGATGTTATATGGGTTGTGAGGCGCTTTGCGTTGCCTTGTGTAGGAAAGGCGCTCTATAAATAAACGTTGATTGATTGATTGATTGATGGTGTACATTTCAAGACAGAAGATTTGTTAGAACCCTATGCATTATTCTATGTATTTTGTTTTTACTGTTTTTTCACATTGTCAAAACCTGTACTTACTTATGTATAGCAGAGTTTGACCCAGTCTCTACTGAAGTTTTAGAATTTTACATATTTTTACATTTACTTTTGTTAGTGTTTGTTTTGCGTTTATATAAGCCATGTGTACAAACAGCCATATACGTTTATAATTGTTTTAAGTTTTTTAAACATGTGGGAATATGAATACAGGTTGAAAGGTTTGGCCATTTTGAATAACATATTTTAAAGCCAAGAAGTCATGGATCTATAATAATAACTGGACAGGGTATTACTAGCTTAGAGCTGTCCCACCCGGGCTGTCCCACCATGTGGTACTGCAGACTAAATTCACGTGGGCTGCCCAGAAAAAAGTCCCACAGAACTCAATGTAAATTAAAACAGCTCGACCTCAGCCGACAGAGAACCTGACAGAGAACCTGACAGAGAACCTGACAGAGAACCTGACAGAGAACCTGACAGAGAACCTGACAGAGAACCTGACAGAGAACCTGACAGAGAACCTGACAGAGAACCTGACAGAGAACCTGACAGAGAACCTGACAGAGAACCTGAGAGATAACCTACAGCTTTCATAAAGATCGGATTTTGTGGGGATTTTAGTGTCCCTTGTCATCCTGAACTTTTTTTCTTCTTAAATCCTTCGGTTTTCTTTAAATCCACACTTTACTGCCACAAACTCTGCTCCTTTCCTTCCCGCTCTGACTCCGCCCTGCTGCTGCTCTGATCAGCTCTGATTGGTCAGAGCGCGGCCGAGCCCCTCTGTGCACGTGCGTGAGAGCCACACACGCGTATTTTGGCGCAAAGCATCATGGGAGCTCGTCCACTGCGCAGAACCGGGAGGACCAGACGATGCCTAAATATGGCTGAGTTCTGCTAATCTCTCGGTCTCCGTGAAGTCCCATAAACTACTGAGCACAAGCCGTTCATTTGAATAGGACGCCATCTTGGATCACCGGGGCTTGCAAGAAGTACAATTTTCAACACTTGACTGTGATTTCACAAACAAACAGAGGCTGGTGCTGATGTGAAGAACCAGGCAGAGCATCGGCATCTGGAGATGGGTCCTGGACTACGAGACCACTGCTCCTGACTGAGGCATGTGTGGCTTTGAAAGGACGGGTCTAATGCGGAGGACAATGTACAACAATATACAATTTAGCAAATAACACAAATATTGAATATGGATATGAATATGGATATGTATAATCTTGTTCTGGAGGTTTTTCTGAACAAAATTTACATCTGATTCACAGATAGACCTTTTATAGGATCACTCAAGTTGTGCAAAAGACAGGATTAGTGCAAACAGGAAATGTGCAAATATGTTAAAAAGTAAGATATATTATGTACAATTAAATGAAAAGTGACTATAGCGGTGCGAGTTTACAGTCCTACAGTGTGAATAAATTATGTTTTTTTTTTTTTTTTAAATCAAATCAGCTTTAAATGAGCTAATACCTGCTCTGATATCGGCTGAATGGGAAAAGTTTAGGACTGACACCCGGTATTTAAAAAACAAATCGCCAGCTGATATATCCATTGATTCCTCTACTTCTGAGAGTCTCCAAGGCAAGTTTTTTTTTTCATACTATAGAAGATGTTGAAGAGTAATATCCTACATCCTCAATTAACATTTAATATATAGTAAAAACCGCTTCAAACAGCATCGCAGATTCCACGGTATACGCGAATCACTACAGCACAGCCTTTCCTCGACAAAACCTTAATGCCACAGTATTCTTTTCATGTTTAATACAGCAGGCATTTCCATGTATTTGAAGCGCAGATATTTATACAGGCCGTTTACAGTGGGAGCACGAACACATCCTCCCTCCGACGTTCGCAGAATTCCATCAGTCCATCTGAAAGGGAGGGGGGCATGTAGCAATCGTCACACCACATGTACAGCTGACCCTCTCTGCTCCCACTGTGCGCTTCCCCCTAAACATCTTCATCTCTTCCTCATCGCAGGACGTCCCGCCTCGCCACAGGAGCGCCTCTCATCTCTCTAACCCCCTATAGCTCATATACCCCCGCTCCTTCTCAACCCTTCTCTGCTAAAAAAAACACGTCTCCATCTCCATATTGGGCTGTGTTTATTCCTCCCAGTTGGCGCCACTCGTTCGCAAAGGCTGCCGGCCCGTGTGCTTGTTAGCAGGGCCCTCTTTGGTCTGTCTTTGACCCAGTCTTTATCACCTCCGTGCCCTTACGCCACTTAAAAGGCCGCCGTCTGTGTCTCAATCATGCGCAAATGGGCCCAAATAGGCTGTTTAAACCACCAGAGGAGACGGGTTTATGCGCAGTAAAGGCAGATTTGGGATTAAAGTCGGCCTCTAAAAGTGCCACAGACAAAGTTAATTGTATTAGTCAACACCAGTTCTTGAAATAAATGCATAGTATGGTTTTTACTATTCATTAGAAGCTGTTTTAATTGTCCTTATAGTTTGGATGAGAATTCTTGCCTCATAAAACGTACTGTCAGTGCCTCATCCCTCTCTTCGACCCCATTTCATAATCATGCCCATGGAGAATCAGAGTGACCTTATTCGATTTGATTAAAGCTAGGTGCTTTACTTTCAAACCACAAATATTTGAGCTATAAAAATTCCATGTAGCTATTTTTTTTTGCTTTCAAGTCCAGTTCTGTCCAATTCTGTCGTTTTGGCCTCTTTAGATTGGCTTTTCAACAAGTCTGATGGCTATAGGCATGATCACAAATTCAATTGAGCCAACCTCTTTTTCATTGGGAGACTTTCTAGAACAGACAAACAGACAATATAACAATAGCAAGGGAATTTGTTTAAGGTTGTAAGTTGTATTTAATTAGCAAAAAACTAATCGGCCGATCTATATATCAGTCTAGCTCTGTATTCTGAGAGTCTGATGCAGTACCTGACTTTGAAACTGCAGAAAACTTGAACTATACAATCCATTTAACTTGTTCCTCACTTTTAAGATAGAATAAGATTTTTATTGATCTTTTAACGTTGAAATGTACAGATGTTTGGTTGCATAAGTAAAAAAAAAAAAAAATAGCGGATAGCACTCTTGCCTCTCAGCAAGAAGGTCCTGGGTTCGAATCCTGGTCGGAACAGGGTCTTTCTGAGTGGAGTTTGCATGTTCTCCCCGTGCCTGCGTAGGTTTCCTCCGGGTGCTCCAGTTTCCCCTGCCACTAAAAACATGCACACTAGGTTAAATCCTCCAGATCTGGTCCTGACCAAGCCGAGCATCAACATCTGGAGATGGGTTCCCGGGCGCTGTTACTACGGCGACCACTGCTACTTGCGTAAGCCTTAGTAAGTAAGTAGTAGTAGTAGTAGTAAGTAATCTTTATTTATATACCGCCTTTTCACTGCACATCGGAGTCTCAAAGCGGTTTACAATTGTTATTTTTGTGAGTGGGGGTCGCCAGTACAGGAGGCACATGCCAGACCTATTGTACATATTTTTAGTGGTAGGGGAAACCGGAGCACCCGGAGGAAACCTACGCAGACACGGGCAGAACATGCAAACTCCACTCAGAAAGGCCCTGGTCCAACCGGGATTTGAACCCAGGACCTTCTTGCTGAGAGGCGAGCGTGCTATCCACTCAGCCACCGTGCCGCCCACCGTGGCATCAGGATGGGTCAAATGCAGAGGATGAATTGCCCTATGGGGGATTAATAAAGTGCACATTTAACATTACCTTTATGTATTTTTGGTCTTTGTCGCATTATTTAGATCGTATACTGTAATTTGCAGTCTATAAAGAGAAAAAGCGAGGACCACCCTCAGCTCTCAGCCCAAAACATTAACTTTGGGCTGGCTCACAGGGATTTTTCTCACAAGTACACAAAAGATAAGATTTTTTCCTGACGACAGCATGTTGTAGTTTAATGATGTCATGATTAATGTTGCAATTAAAGACACGGACCCTATAGAACAATGGAATGTGCTTCCCGCGGTTCAAGCAGTTAATGCAGAAATTACTGTGAGGTAAGCTTTTTACTCTATAGACCTGTAAGAGAGCCTTTTTATATTCTATAACAAGAAATGTGTCATTATTGTTGATGATGCTATCTGTCTGAAAACCCTTCTTTTAATTAAAGCTGCACTAACTGACTTTTGAGACATTTTCGAATGTTTTCTCTCTGCTCACCCTCCCCGCACGAAGCTATTGCGCCCTCACTCCCCCCCTCCCCCTCAGCCTATGCTAACGTGCTAAATGTATATGGAGCTAGCGTCTCACAATATGGATCGCGCATTTCAACGTGGATGGCGTGACCATAGAATGATAGAACCGGGAAGTGCGGAGGAACGAGACTTTCTTTTGTCTGTTTTTCTGAGTAAGCAGTAACCGGTAACGAAGACACGGGAAGTTTCAGGTTAGCCTCCGCCGCTTGTTTACCTCCGCTGTCTGTGCTAACCACAGACCTGTGGCTTTTCTCAAGAAAGTGGGGACCAGTGGTCCGCTGTGATTGGTCACAATCTGGACCCGAAACACATTCTCTTCCCTGTTTCACCAAAACTCGATTTAAAATAAAATGACACGCCAGCAGAAACCTGCGCTACTTTTTCTTCAAAAGGACGTTTATCCCAATGCACTGCATGGACATGGGTTGGATTTAACTAATTAATACAAACATAAAGTCAGGTAATGCAGCTTTAAGTGATTCAAAATGGTCAGATAATAATAATAATAATCTGGTACTTGGATCATCATCTCTCATCTGCTCTTGGTTCTGCCTCATCCAAATCCATAGTGGGTTTTGTGGACGTATGACAAAAAATAGCTGTGAAAAGTGGATGAGGTTGTAAATAGCGTTTTAATGCAGCGGCGAGGCTTTGTGAGAGCTCCCATGTGTAAAGTAAGCTGAATGAAGTGCTTGAGACCAATAAACGCAGCTTCATAGCCTCCTATAATCATGTCAGTTTGGAAGGACAACCACTAGCTTTATTTTCAGACCGGCGTCGTTCATATGCCGGCAGCCCCCTAGGTCGTCTTTCCCCTTCACATAAGTGCACTGTGATATAAGTGCCAGTGCTAAAAAGCCTTAAATGCATTGAGGTAATATGGTGTAAGAGCTGGAGGTTTTTTTTTTCTTTCTTTCTTTTTCAATGTTGTCAGAAAAGTTTGCCCGAGTCGTGTGAAGTCCATAAACTCCATCTCAGCAGCACTGCAGGTGGAGCATGAAGGGAACGCTGCATTTAACACGTGTCAGGGTCCAAGATGGATGGGGAAAAATGTAATTAAAACAACAGGGTGCTGTGTTCACGGCCTCAAAAAAAACAAAACGTAATAAGCAAAAAGGTGTATGTCTTTAAGAAGAATATTGTCAGGTTATGTAGTTTGATAGCCATGTAGGTGAAACACGGGAAATTAGAATATCTTCTTTAATTCAGCTTAAAATGTGAAACTTGTACATCATACAGAGGCATTATCTGCAAAGTGACATAATTCTTTGTATAATATTAATTTTTATTGTTTATGGTCCATTTTTCAGATGTTTTCTTTATGATGTATACAAGCTGTGATCCATAATCATCAACATTATAAACAATAGAGGCTCGGTTAGGCTTGGTCTCACTTTGCAGACATTTGAACAATATTAAAAGAAAAATCACCAATTAGCAATTTCAAAAGACAAAATATGGCTTTTCCAATTATTTAAAAAGGTCATTTGACATTTTTAAGTCATTTTTAAGTCATTTTTATTTATACAGCGCCTTTCACAGACCAGAGTCACAAAGCGCTTTACATTGTTGTTGTCTTTTGGTCATTTTATCGCTCACTCGACACAGAGATGGGAGCGGGGTCGCCATACAGGAGGCACATGCCAGACCTAATGTACGTTTCTAGTAATAAGGGAAACCGGAGCACCCAGAGGAAACCTACACATACACGGGGAGAACATGCAAACTCCACGCAGAAAGGTCTGCAGGTGGACAACATACTTTCAGAACAATATGCAGGAGCTGTGTGTTCTATGTGTCGTTTGATTGGACATACCTTTACACTATAATCAATAAGATTCAAGTTTTTAGTTGTAATTTTCAGTCTTTGTCCACCATGTAAAACTACAGACATTATTTTAAATTAGACATTTGCGATTGGATCTGCTCTTGCTCCTGTTGCTGCTTTCACACACACACACGCACAAAGCATCCACCACCGGTAATTTACAAGAGCCAAAAACATATTTAATTTTGCAAGCCTCAAACTTATCATTCTTCATTATGCGGCGAGCAAATAGCAGCGTCGACATTAGCGCTCCCAAGGACTACGGCAACTGCCAGACAACTCGAGTATTTTATTAGGTTGGCGATGAACTATGCACGCCCGAGCCTCTTCCAGTCATAACTTTTACAGGGCTGCTGATGGCCTTCATGTTAGATTGCTTTTGGAACCTAATATTGCATGCTAACGCTTTGTAAATATGAGGTGTCACTGCCGCAGAGAGACAGCCCTAATCAGTCAAAAGCAGTTATACGGCCCGTTTTATTTTTCTTCCCTCAAGGACGCTAAATAGAGTACTCTTAGCGATGCGGTTACATGAAAGTTTAAACGGCCAGTGCCCAAGTTTCCACGCGATTAGTTAGTTTTAAGCAATTGTCAGCTGTCCTTAGTCCGTACGTTCTGACACATCCTGAATATTCACTAAACACTGGTTTGTGTTTGTTACTGTCTTTTTATTATTTCACCTTTATTTAACCAGGAAAGTCCCATTGAGATTAAGAACCTCTTTTTCAAGGGAGTCCTAGACAAAAGTTACACACAGTTATATACATTACAGATTATAAAACAGTTACATACAGATTATAAAACAGTTACATACATACAGATTATAAAAATAGTCACATACAATGTCATACAGGACTCCCTCTGATGACTGCTGTCGTTGTGTCCTTGGGCAAGACACTTAACCCCACTTTGCCTGAAGCCCTCACTGAAAGATCTCAGCTCCTGTGGACTCAGCACCTGCAGGAGGATCAGTGAGGGGCTGGTGCTCTGTGTACTGAGAGCCCCCCCGACCCAGAAATGGATTAAGGGGAAGAGAATGGATGGATGGATGGAATTTCATACAATTACAGATTATAAAAAAGGCAAGGCAAGGCAAGTTTATTTGTATAGCACAATTCATACACAAGGCAACTCAAAGTGCTGAACAAGATAGCATTAAAATCATAAATAATCACAATACATTAAAAAGAAAGATACAAATATAAAATCCCTCAGTTGTAGCACAGCTAAACAGAACTGTTTTTAACCTGGTTTTAAACATTGTCAGAGAGGAGGCCTGTCTCACATCTTCAGGAAGATTGTTCCAGATTTTAGCAGCATGAATCTGAAAAGCAGCCTCCCCATGTTTAGTTCTGACTCTGGGCACTAACAGGAGTCCAGTCCCTGTGCTCCTCAGAGTCCCAGCAGGAGTCCAGTCCCTGTGCTCCTCAGAGTCCCAGCAGGAGTCCAGTCCCTGTGCTCCTCAGAGTCCCAGCAGGAGGCCAGTCCCTGTGCTCCTCAGAGTCCCAGCAGGAGTCCAGTCCCTGTGCTCCTCAGAGTCCCAGCAGGAGTCCAGTCCCTGTGCTCCTCAGAGTCCCAGCAGGAGTCCAGTCCCTGTGCTCCTCAGAGTCCCAGCAGGAGTCCGTCCCTGTGCTCCTCAGAGTCCCAGCAGGAGTCCAGTCCCTGTGCTCCTCAGAGTCCCAGCAGGAGGCCAGTCCCTGTGCTCCTCAAAGTCCCAGCAGGAGTCCAGTCCCTGTGCTCCTCAGAGTCCGGGCTGGTTCATATGGGACTAACATGTCACTAATATATTTTGGTGCGAGGCCATGGAGAGACTTGTAACAAGCAGAGCTGTTTTAAAGTCTATTCTCTGAGCCACAGGAAGCCAGTGCAGAGCCCTGAGGACTGGACTAATGTGGTCGTACTTCCTGGTTCTAATCAGGACTAATGCGGTCGTACTTCCTGGTTCTAGTCAGGACTAATGCGGTCGTACTTCCTGGTTCTAGTCAGGACTAATGCGGTCGTACTTCCTGGTTCTAGTCAGGACTAATGTGGTCGTACTTCCTGGTTCTAGTCAGGACTAATGTGGTCGAACTTCCTGGTTCTAGTCAGGACTAATGTGGTCGTACTTCCTGGTTCTAGTCAGGACTAATGTGGTCGTACTTCCTGGTTCTAGTCAGGACTCGAGCTGCTGCATTTTGAATGTACTGCAGCTATTTTACAGCCTGTTTGGACAGACCTGTGAGGAGGCCATTGCAGTAGTCTAACCTACTGGAGACAAATGCATGGATAAGAATCTCCAAGTCTGCTTTAGACACTATGTTTTTGATCCTGGCAATGTTTTTTAGATGGTAAAAAGCTGCTGATGTTACTGATTTGATGTGGCTATTAAAATTTAAGTCTGAGTCCAGTATTACCCCTAGATTTCTGACCTTGTTTGAAGGTTTTAGGGAGAGAGACTGTAGGTGACAGATGACGCTCTCTCTTTGTTTCTGGGGACGAAAGACAATCATTTCAGTTTTGTCTGTGTTAAGCTGAAGGAAGTTGTTTTGCATCCACTCACTGATCTGACAATTGTTCCAATAATTCTCATTGTTGATTTTGGGAAAAGAAATGACGTCATAACTTACATTTCCAGTCTGTCCATTCATCCCATTTTCACTCATTGGAAGAGTCGGGTTTAGTCCCATTTCTGTTTCCACAATAGATATCCGTGTTTGAAGAGATTTGAGTTGATTTTCCAGAGCACAACAGCCGCCGCAGACGTTTCTCCGTCTCTTTCTTCCCAACATGACTAAAGTTGATAAATTCCACAAAGCTGAAGTGTGTAGAAGGAGTAATCCTCGTTTTGTAAATAAAATGATTAAAGGAGAAACAAAAAATTTAAATAAAATGATTCAAGGAGATTAAAAGGCGAAGCAAAAGCAGAGCAGAGCAGAGAGACACGACTGCTCTCTTCAGAAGCAGGAAGCACTGTTACATTCCAGTTACATTCCAATGAGGACGTCTCAAGTCTCTCAGTCTGGATCTAAAAACATTCAATGAAATACAGTCAGATCATTTCCAGTCTTTTTGCAACACGTTCCATGTAGAAGGAGCAGCAAATACAAGAACTTTTTTTCCCAGTTCTGTGCAAAAGGAACAGAGAGCAACAAAAGATGGTAATCCATATGAACCAACATCTCTCTGAGTAAATGGCAGATGTAAGAGGGCAGCAGACCAAGCTTTACTATGACAGAAGCGAGTCCAGAACACACTGGTCCATCAGCTCCAACACCATCCATTCACTCTCTCATTTACATTCAGACCTATTGTGCATGTTTTTAGTGGTAGGGGAAACCGGAGCACCCGGAGGAAACCTACGCATACACAGGGAGAACGTGCAAACCCCACTCAGAAAGGCCCTGTTCTGACCGGGATTCTGTTTTCTATATTCTGTTTGGATTTTTCGAGTCCTCTCCAATTTCAGTCCTTTTTTTTTTAGTTTTCAGCTCATGACAAAAAACCATCTTCTCAAAATCATGTCTGAGGGGCAACATTAACCCAAATAATGTCAATTTCTTCTTTTAAGACACATCCGAGACATATGCAAAATGTACATACAGTAGTTTACAATCACATGACTGTGGGGGCAGTGGGTCATTTGAATTAAACTTTCAATTTGCAACCAATATTGAGCTATAATGAATGACGTGGTTGATCTTCCTTTTTTACCCATTTATGGCAGAGCAGTTTGAGTTGAGTTCCAAGCCCTTGTTGGATTAATTTTCTGCAGGAAGAAAACATTCCTGGATCTCCTCATTCCACTTCTGTCACTCTATATTTACGCCTGTGCATTATCCCTTACCTTCTTATTTTAAGCACACCGCCTTCCCTTCCTTGTGCCGCCAGAGTTTATTCGAGGGGAGCCACGACAGGATCTAAATCAAAGATGAAAGAACACAGCCTGTTGTAAATACCAAATAAAAATGATGAATTTGAATAGCAATATTTTCCCCAAAGTGATGCCTGGAGTCTGCAGGAAAATAAAGTCGGCGTGAAGGAATGAGGATAAGCTAATTGAGAAGTCCTTTTACTGTCGGTGACAAGCCACATTTCATTACTCATACACAGCCCCCAACCATAGCACCAAACTTCCGTTTTCTTATTGGATTTTTCTTACAAGATTATTTTACATTTTGGTTCAGTCTGGCAGTCCTTAGGCGAGACATATTTCGTGTGCTGACAGCCATAATAAAGCACAGAGGGATTAGAGTTTTATTCTTGATCGGATGATGAATAGGCGTGATCTGCGACGGGGCAACTGCGAGGTTGTGGCTTTGTTTCTCCGATAACATACTGAGGAATCTTATAAAAATGATGATAAACTGCTTAACACAGTAGGAACGGTTTGTGGCCGCAGATGCTGTGTGTTATTTCAGCGGAGATTAGGATTTGCGAGTGAAGCCGTGCAGGGAGGATGTATGTGTCAAAATAAACGACTGGTGAGGATGTGTGGGGCTGGTTGTGTGTCCATTTTGGTTTTGGTCTAGTCCTGCATGTCAGTCTGTGTTCCAACAAAAGGCAAAGTGTAAAATCAGTAGAACAGGTTTATATTTAAAGCTGTGGTACCTACAACAAGTACTGACGCTAGTGTTTCCCAACCCTTTTGGCTAGTAGCACACCTTTTCCATTGATAACAATCACGCAGCACACCACCAGCTGAAACTTGAAATTCTGCAGCCTTTATCAACACTGAAAGTCATTCTCATCAAAGTGTATTACTGTATATAGAATTCAAACAGTCTTTCTAATCTTCTCACATTCATTTCTTTTCACTTAATTTTGATGAAATTGGCGATATTGCGGCTACTCCACCTGGTGACCCGTTCTGCTCCACCCAGAGGCTAAAACTCCATCTCTTCTTCTGTGACCTGTCCTGCTATACCCAGATGCTACACCACCTTTTCTGCTGTGACTTGAAGTGCTGATTCTGATTATTACTATTTTTATCTTTTTAGAATGATCAATTTTATTTTATTTTTTCTGCTACTGGACACCTGAATTTCTCCGACAGGGATCAATAAAGTGTCTGTCTGTCTGTCCGTTGGACCATTTCCAAAAGGCACGCCATACAACATCTCAAGGCGCACCAACGTCCCATGGCACACTGGTTGAAAAACACTGCTGTACAAGAAATTAATGCTAAGTAATGAACCAGGCCTGGGCTTTGATTGGCCTCAAGTTTTTGTCAAGCTGGTTTGGAGACAGCTTCCAATCTGCGGTTTTTACAGTTTTTTCAAAAGTCAAAGCCACCAAAACATCCCATGAATAGCCCATGTTACTAATTGAAGACATTAGTCACCCAACTGTCACTGTCACGTCAAAGAGGGGTCGCGTCTGAATTACCTTCAGTGGATTAATGTCTGTGTGGATTTTCTTTCCTCTCACTATTTGCATCCTAACCCCGGGCAAAGTACAAGGTCTCTTCTGCTCATTCTAAACGCCTATCATAGCTTACCCATCGAAGCAAGCAGTACACGCTATACAAACGACTCAATTACACCCATTTTAAGTATCATAACTACACAATATTTCAAGCCAGCGCTAATGGCCAGTTGTAACGAAGCATAACTGTTTAAAAGGGCACTTGTTCTTTCGTGTGTATGTATTCTTTCTGTATGCCACCCATAGAATATAACAATGTATCTTCCCAGCTAATGAAGTTGGATGTCTACGAGATGCAGCTCAGCAGTTTTCTCCCAGAATCCCGTAGTGTTTGGTCCTGCACAATGCTTAGGGGGTGAGGCCAAAGGGCGCAGACCAAATGAGAAATGATATGGTTATGGGTTAGAGTTGATGCTTGCACAAATATCCACCTCTCGCTCCGGACAAATTGTGTTGTGAAGTTTCACGGGGAAGCTTTTGATCAGACACGCTGGAGACGCGCTTTCAAATCTCCCCGTTTTGTTTATGGCAGGTGGTGATGCGCAAGAGGGTTTTGTTGTGTTGCGTCATGCCTTTCAGAATACAATCATGAAAGTAGTCCAGTACTTAACCCTTCAGGAGCAGGTAGCAGAACTTGCCTATACATGTTCGTTATATTCATATTTTTACGTTTTTTTTTTGGCTTTTAGAAGTACTCTCTCTTGATGTTTTCCAAGCTGCACCTTTTGTCTATTTTACATCAAATCATTGGAAAAAAACTCAAAGTCCAAATATTTGACAGATGAGAAGTGAGATGTATCAAGCATGAATTTGTTATAATGTTGATAATTATGGCTCACAGCTGTAAACACATATCAGAAAATTATCAGAAAAGTACAACAAACAAACTATGTCACTTTGCATGTCCTTTATTGGTTTCATATTTTACAGAAAAAAACAATAATTTTAAATAATTTTCTGAGTGGTCTACTGTATGTCAAAGCTGAGATGAAATAAAATCAATCAAACTATTTTCTGGCTCTCAAAATTAGTGTTTGCTTCCAACACTAGTTTTCATATGCAGGTATTTTTGGCCATCTTCAGATCTGTTTTATTTTTTATTTTCAAAAGGAGAGCTAAGAAAGCAGAGAACATTCCCCCTGGTTAATTTTAATTCCAAATCTATTGTAGCCTGACAAGCTGGATAACCTGTCTATTCTCATTCAGCAGCAGGTCAGTGGGTGTGGCTTGCCAAGCTATTGTGGTGGTGTACAGTCAACATTTTACATTATAATTGATGTATTGATGTCCAAATATGTATGAACTGGACTGATTCTAAGTTTGCCCATTATTCTAAAAGTTTTCATGATCTTCAGTCGAGAAATAGGCAATAACGGGTCCAAACAATACTGTATTTTAAACAATACCGAGTGACTTTTCCTGCCCTATTCATGCAAACGTCAGTGTAATCCAATCCCTTAATATAGCTAACAATCTCACACACGACTGAAAATGAACTTTTCTTGGCGGAGGTTGTAAAAGAAATTCTTTGCAAACAAGCTTCCACTTCATTATTGACACGCGCTAGGTGCCATTAGCATCGAGCGCCTTGCCAAATTTGAATAAGGTTCAGACCTCTTGCAGCTAATGAGCCTTAGAATGATGCGAGTCTCTTAGTCACATCTGCGCCGGCCTAAAGTACCCACTGCTGATTACACATCTCTCATAAAGAATCTCACCGTCTGCAAACGTACGCTGTTTTTGCACCGTGACTTCTCAACTCGGAGTGTTTTAACTAAAGGGGACAGTGCTACCCATGGGTCTATTCATTGTCTTCTTCATCCCTGGCACATAGCGACATAGCTTCCTCCTCCTCCCAATGGGATGGAGTGGGCCTGCAGCTTATTCACCATATCTCTAATTGCCACTAAGGGAGGCCGCTGCGCACATAGCATGCAGTGGCGCACCAGCCCACAATGGACATTTCAATGAGTAAATCCAACATTAGGGAATTAATTAGGCAGAAAACAATGGGTCATAAGAACGCTAACGACAGAATAACAAGGCTCATGCGCTTAGTTGGTGTTCGGCTGACATGCTGCGCAGCTGGGAGGAAGCGCAATGCTAATTAGTTTATCAGCGACGCTACGGACTTGTTAAAGAAAATATACGAAACAGGCTAAAAAAATGTACCACTAAAACATGCTGATTTTACATAAGAGTGGTGCAGAAGTTAAAGCTTATATGAAAAAGGCAGCAGTTTGTGGGTGGAATACAAGAGCCTCACGACAGCCGTGATCTTTTTGACAAGAAACAACTGGGCCAGAGTTGTTTGCCATTCTTTTAGTTGATAATTATTCCACAAAACTGCAGTCGACAAATATTAGAATGAAAAGACAAAACACAATGAACGAGATACAAAGAATATTCACCGCAATACACAGTTTGAAAGGGGGTTGGATAAAGCAGACGTTTGAGTTTGTTCCAATCCCTCTCACTCATACAACACAATACACACACACACACACACATTTGGCTCAGACAAGACACAGGCCAAAACAGTCTCTGACCCAACACTTCTCACGTCACCTGCTCTGTACTGATGCCGTCGCTCTCTTTTCTCTTCTTACCACTTTAGTACTTTTGTTTTAAGAGTTTTTTTTTCCATCACAGCAAAACAAATTGTGAGGTGATTGCATGTTTCTGCTTATGTCCGCGTGGGTTTTCTCCGGGCGCTCCGGTTCCTCCCTCCACCTTAAACGCGCATCATAGGTAAAATCCTCCAGTACTGTAGCCCTAAGCAAGACAGTTGAAGATGGGCCCCCGAGGATGGGTCAAATGCAAAACACACATTTCCCTGTGGGGACAGTAAGTGCATCTTAACTGTACCTTACATTCTTCATGGCTTTTGGGTCCACCCTATTTTCATATTCTTTAGTTTCTATCGGGTATTTATTATTATTTCCCCTCACGTAAAATAATGTGTCAGTACGTTTATATTCAACCATGAAATCTTAAAACAATGGCGAAAACCCACCGATAAATAATGATTTTCCGAGTTCCATTAATTAAAGCTGGTTGATGTTATTGTTGTGGTTCATAAGCTCTCGGTTTGTGTGAGATTCATTTGTTGTAAGTCTGAGCACATATTATATCAGTTTATCTTGAGCTTTAGTTTTTCTTTCTGTTTGAAAGGCTGCATGCTGCTGCAGGAAGCGAGAGAGAGCACAGCCAGAGCAAACTAAACACAAATCAAAACAGTGGAATCATAGCTGAGGGGGTCCGAGATGGGCTCATAACGTTCAACAGTCCATCCAACGATTGAATGAGAATAAGAGTAGTATCAACACGAGTGAACACACGCTGAAAGGACTGAATATTAGCAACGCAGCTGTTTATGTGGCGTGTTGCGTTCTAAATGCAAACCTGCTGTTGTTTTTTCCAAATGACCAGAATTGGGTTTTTATTTAACGGGAAATTGGCTTATCATGGGCAGTTGAACACAGGTGTTTGTGTACGACTTTTGTTTACTTGTTTAGCACCATTCTGGCAGATTAACTCATTGACTGCCATTGACGTATTTTGTCGGAGACACTCTTTTCGAACGGAGATTACAGGACAACAAAAATGGCTAGAAATAGAGGTGCACCGATAGATCGGGAGCCGATTATAATCGGCCGATCACGGCTTAATTTGCGTAATCGGTGATCGGTGAAATGTGCCGATCAAAAAGACCGATCAGATGACATGAGGATTCATGTGCACAAGTTACTTTCTCTCGTCAAAATTGCGTAAACAAGCAACTCATGCAGCTATCAGTTAGGAAGATTCTACAGCAGCAACAAACAATAATGACGGTAAGAAACAAAACTAAATATGCACGAAAGTTATGGAATGTATTTCCCTCTGCCCCCAGCCCTTGTCTATCGTGGAAAGTGCTGGGTTCAAACGACTCATGTTCACTGCTTCAATCTGCCATCGAGGAACTATATGACTGATGTGTGCCTACCGCAGCTTTACCAAACTGTATATTCTCACATTGACACTCCAAGCCCAGCCAGAGCATGGATCTACATAGTGCGAGTAGTTTTTTCACAATCTATTATAATAACGAGCCAGAGTCACACTGCGCAGACACCAAACACAGCAGCGAGACGCTGAACTAATCCCGTGTCGGGACTTTGCACGTTTTGTTTACAGACATGTTGGATTAAGATGAGTGTAGTGGTCGTACAGGCAGTCCTACAGTACGACAGTGTCGCAGATGCAGATAGCGAAACTATGTAGTTAGGCCTCGGAGCGGACAGCCACTTGTTTATTGAAAGGAAAATAAAAGGCAGATCCCTCCTTTGGCCAAAGCAGCGTAAGCTTTCCTCTGCGCTCCATTTACAATTGTAAATTCCTGATCGGTGCACCTCTAGCTAGAAACAAACTTATTTTTGGTGATGAAAATAGACAGTCCAGTCTTTCAGAATATGGTTTAATATTTCACATAGTCTAAGCAGATAATATTCTGTGGGTCTTGAGAATCAGTGAAATCATCAAAAACGGCTGGCAGTCGATGAGTTAACCACGGCAATGCAATCCAACAGGCTCTGATTTAAAATGTGCATGATGTCTTGTCTCATTACGATTAAGAGATTGTTTTTTTGTCCCACAGTGGGGGAAATGTCAATGTTGCATCACCGGTTACAGAACAGTCAGAATGAGGAGCACACGATACAAGATAATACAAGATGTATTTATTTGCCATTTGCAGTAAGTAAAACCACATTGGAAAAAGTCCCCAGTGTGGAAAAGTCAAGTACATAAATAAAAGAAGAATAAAAGTACATAAATAGAACAAACACAAAAGAAAACAATTGACTCTGTGAAATCCATCAACTAAAACAGTTTCAATACAAAGGAAAGATCATTTAAAGTGCCTTGATAAATGAACATTCATTTTCTACCCCTTTATTAGTCGGGGGGTGACAATTAGAGCTACACCCAATGCTCATAACACCAGTCCCTCTGGTGGGTCCACAGGGAGATGGCTGCTACATCAGTGGGGCCACAGCCTTGGTGTTTCAGCAGGAGCTTCAGGCAACGTGAGGCTAAGTGTCTTGCCCAAGGACACAATGACAGCAGACATTAGTGGGAGCAGTTGGAGAAGGTCCCGAGGTGGGTTTGAACCCACGACCTTCCAGCCTAAAGGCCAATGCTCTACTAACTGAGCTACTATCGCCCCAATAAAAAAACAATAAATGAATCAATTATAAGTGAACATTAATAACAAAAACATCTGTAGGATAGGAAGGAAGGAAGCATGTCTAAAATGTACAGCTTTCGCATTATGACAAAGCAAGAATTAAGTATAAAGTCTCTGACTTTAACATAATAAAAAGTAAGTATAAGATCTCTAACTTTAGCATAATTGTATTAATACAGTTATTACTTCTTTTGCTTTCAGTTGCAATTGTACTTATTCATGTATTAATTTTTGCGGTAATACAACCTGTATCTAACCTTACATGTGGGGATGTTTTATCTTTTTTTACTGGATGGTTACTGTAACAAAACTATTTTCCTATTTAGGTGATTTAAGTATTTGATTGACCTCAGAACATTTCCAGTTTACATTTTGGGATGAGAGTAACTTGGCTGTGCTGCTGTAGCAGCCCCCTCTGCTTCAGTTTTCTGGATGCAAAAGCTTGATGTACACCCAAAATCATAATTGTGAGAAAGAGAGATGTGCCAACAGGTTTGTTAGTGCTGTAGGAGATAATGCTGCAGCACAGTTTATTATTGTAATGCTTTTTAGAAATGTAGTTCACAAGTTTACATACCCAAGATGTATGATTTCTGAAAATATATATATTTTTCTCACTCATAGTTGGTTGGGTGAAGCTATTTAGTTTTTTTAATGCATTACACAAAATAACACATTTCTATCTCGATGGGATAGAAATGTGTTTTTCACATTCTCACTTGAAATATTTGCTTGTTCCATTGTAAATCATGTTTAAAAATTTCAAACATTTACTGGAATCAAGATAATAAATGAATGTATCCAAGCTTTTACTAGTGTGTATTTGTCCATTTATTGCAGTGTGACATACATCCATATCTTTGCTCCAATAAAGCTGTGGCCTCGGTGTCTTTGATGCACTAAGACAATAGAAATGTTCTCCATCTGCTGGTCGTTTGCAGAACTGCACCAAGTAAATGAACAGGAGGAATATGATACATTGGTGATGTTTCCATGACAATTCCAGTTGTCATAGTCATGGTTGCCCGTAGCAACGGTTGCCACAAACACGGAGTCCATGGCAACAGTTACCATGGTAACCGTTGCAAGGGCAATAGTCACTATGGAAACCATTGCTATGGCAACCGTTGCTATGGCAAAAGTTATCATGGCAACCGTTGCTATGGCAATAGTTACCATGGCCACCTTTTTTGGGAGTGTGAATCCAGTTGTCATAGTTATGGTTGCCAGGGTAGTTGCCACAGTGATTGTCATAGCAATTGTTTCCATGATAATGGTTGGTATGGCAATAGTCACCATTGCAACCATTGCTATGGCAATAGTGACCATGGCAACCGTTGCGATGGCAATGCTCACCATGGCAACCGTTGCTATGCCAATAGTTACCATGGTAAACGTTGCTATGGGTATAGCTACCATGGCAACCCTTTTTGGGAGTGTTTTTCCATTTGTCATAGTTATGGTTGCCAGGGTAGTTGCTATGGCAACAGTTGCTATGACAAGCACTGTGGCAACTACCCTGGCCAATGTTGCTATGGCAATTGTCACCATGAAAACCGTTTCTATGGAAAAAGTCAACATGGCCACGTTTTTTGGGAGTTTGTTTCTAGTTGCCATAGTTACGCTTGCCAGGGTAGTGCCAAAGTGATTGCCATAGCAACAGTTGCCTTGATAATGGTTGCCATGGCAATTGTTGCTATAGCAATAATTACCATGGAAACTGTTGCTATGGCAATAGGCATCATGCCAACTGTTGCTATGGCAATAGGCATCATGCCAACTGTTGCTATGGTAGAAATCACCATGGCAACATTTTTTGGGAGTGTGTTTCCAGTTGCCATGATGATGGTTGCCAGGGTAGTTGCCATTGTGATTGCCATGGCTAATCAACTTAGTGGACCACTCGCCAATGTAGTTGGGGATCCTGAATTGGCATACAAAAGAAGCAAATATAAGAAAGCAAGTCTAAAATCTCCAACTTTAGTTGAAGATTTGGTGTAGAACCACTGCAGACCATGATGGGATGAAAACTTATGAGCGCTTATGAGGCTGTGCTTTGACCCTTTTCCCTTCCTGTGCTGTTTGCAGGTTTGGCGATGGCTACACTCTGATTGTGCGCGCTCCAGCTTTGAGGCCTGTGGAGGACTTTGTTTCTCAGACCTTTAGTGGCAGCGTCCTTAAGGAGAAGCACCACAACACTCTGCAGTACCAGATCCCACACTCCCCTGGGGCTCTTGCCAACATCTTCAGCCAGCTCAGCGCACACCAACTCGGGCTGGCCATCGAAGACTACTCCGTGTCCCAGACCACGCTGGACCAGGTGAGAGCCAAATCACCACACGTTTAGACCAGAGCTGGGGGACTCATTATCTCCACACTGGACTCATTTAAGTTGGTGAATGACAGAAATGCAAATGTAGTGTTTCCCGTCGTGTTACAATAGTTAAGCTGCTCATGTCCATAAAAATAATAATTCTACATTGTTTCAAAGGTTGTGCAATGTGCTAAAGTAACTAACATTGCAAACATGTGTGATATATGTCTGCTATGTACAGTACATGTACAGTATGTCACTAGGATTATTTAGTTCAGGGTGTTAAAGCATTTTGAGTAGCTATGATATTCAGAGATAATAACCAAGTCATAGTTAGTTATTGACCAAGTCAATAACTGAGCTACTGTCTGGGGCGACAGTATTGGCCTTTGGGCCTGAAGGTTGTGGGTTCAAGCCCACCATAAGACCTACTTCACAACTCCCACTGATGACTACTGCCGTTGTGTCCTTGGGCAAGACACTTAACCCCACTTTGCCTAAAGCCCCCACTGAAAGATCTCAGCTCCTGTGGACTCACCACCTGCAGGAGGATCAGTGAGGGGCTGGTGCTCTGTGTCCTGGGTGCAGCTCTGACTGCAACCCCCCCGACCCAGAAATGGATTAAGGGGAAGAAAATGGATGGATGGAATAACCAAGTCAAGTATACTGTTTCATAATTAAAAGCACATTCACCTTTTCCAAAAGTGAAGTTAAATATAAATATTTTGAATAATTTTTTCATCAAACTTCAGAAATAGTTTGAACAAATTGAATGAAAAATGTATTATTGCAAGCATGCAATAATAGCAACATTTGTGGACCTATTCATAACAAACCGTTTAAATCTAGATATGCCTGGACAGATGTCTAGACTATTGTTGACACTTTACATTTGATAATGATCCTTAGGTATCATAAATGAGAGGTATAAAAATATAGCTATGTGTACTATAATATTTACTTTTTAGGATATTGGAAGATGAATTCTCTCATTTCAATCTTGACTATCTTAGTGCAGTGGTGAGTGCATCTCCCTCGGCATCTCCCGCCTGAGATCGGTACCTGCTGCACGAGGCCAGGTGCTGTGGTCAGACGGTGGTCAGGGAGATAAACCAGACTCTGAGGCCCCGTCCCAATACTCGCACTTCCACCCTTGCGCCCCTCATTTGCGCGTTCCCGATAAAGGGTGCGAGTGCGTAGGGTGTCCCAATTCTCCAAGGAGGTCTTTGGCCCCGCCCCCTTTGCGCCCCTGATCCACACTTTGCCGTAGCCTGCATCTATGCGCACTCTGGCGAAGGATATTGCCCATAATTCTTTGCGGTACACACCAAAACGTCGGGAAAATGCATTTAAATATACATTTTGAAATATATATGCAGTATGTGTGTAAATAAGTTTTGCTATGTTACTTGGAAAGAAGCATAAACGTATGATGAAGAATTACGGACATTGTGTTTTAACAATTTAATAACTTTTTAAAACAAGCGTTTATATAACATTCAATTTAAACTTTACACTTAGTACAATAATCTTAGAATGTATACAAACTGACCAGATAGTTAGTTACCCACATTTAACTTAAAATTATACAGCTATCTCTAATTAAAAACAACTAATATACATGTATTTTAACTGGTGTGAAGCAATTCATTTTGTTTCCCAAAGGGTCAGACAAGATTACCTTTTAATTTTTATAAAGTTTAGGTCTGAAAATGACCATCTCTTGACGAGTCGATGACGTAATCTGCACTCAGTGTGCACTGTCCCAATTCTGCCTTTTTTGCACACTTGTAACCTGCGCACTCCAACCCTGGTGTGCACTTCGAACAAATGCACACTTCGTAGAGGTGTGTAGGGTGCAGTGTGAGTATTGGGACTGGGCCTGAGTTTTCCACATGGCCCTGGGGACTTGATGTAATCACACTCTTACACATGAGAGCGTGCTCTGCCAGACGCCTGTTAGCTCAACGTTAGCCGAGCCACGAACCAGCGGCAGCCTCCAGACAGCCCAGAGCACTCACCCCTGCCGTTATTAGGCTGAGAGATATAAATTAGATTCAGATTAAAGCTGGGGTACATAATTTTCACCACCGTGTGATGGATCTAGGTTCCCCTGTTTTATCTAACTTTTTTCCCATAAATATTGCATTTTGTTTGTTCCAATGTAAATAGTCTTGTAAGTAACATTTTGTGAAACCAGTCCATGTTTGCTCAATAACAAACAAACCCCAATGAAATGATAACGTCATTGGTGAAAGTAATTATAATCAGACATTAACATAATCACTAAGATGTATACCATAACCTTTTTCAGCCTAACCCCAACCCCTGGCTAAAACCGCACAAATTAAAGCTGCAGAAAGCAAACCAATTCTCATCAAAGTGTATCATATAGAAAATCATAGAAGCACGATCATTTGATCTAATCTCCTCACATTGTTTTCTTTTCACATTAGATGACAATGGATCATTTCCAAAGGCACACCCAGCAGAGTCTAAGGCGTTTGTCGTAATCGACAACTCCCAGGTGCAGATCGTAGAGGAGTGCAAGTTTCTGGGTCTAACTCTGTCTAACCTGAAATGGGTTAAAAACACTGACCGAGTCGTTAAGAAAGCTCGTCAGCGTCTCTACTTTCTGCGGAAACTTAGAGAATTTACCACTAACTCTAAGATTGTACTTAACTTTTATGGCTGCACCATTGAGAGTTTACTTGTTGGTTCTGTGTCTGTGTGGTTTGGAAACATCACAGATAAAGAAAAGAGAGCTTTAAACAAGGTGCTCCGCTCTGCAAAGAGGACCGTGGGCTGTGAGCTTCCTGTTCTGGAGGTTCTTTATAAATCCAGACTTTTAAACAAAGCTCTTAGGATTGTCAATGACTCTTCTGGCCACCCTGGGAAAGCCATGTTCCAGCTTCTTCCCTCTGGCAGAAGATATCGCTCTCTGAGATGCAGGACATCTCGTTACGCTAACAGTTTTTATCCACAGGCTGTTATCAGTGTGAACAGAGCACTTTAATGATTTGCACTTGTTTTGAAACTGTTTTAGTCGATCCATTTCACAGTGACATTTGTTTACTGTTTTATTTGTTTTATTTTTGTCTTTTAATGTTGTTTTATGTCTGTATTTGTCTGTGCACACTGGAGACTTTTGCTAATGTATTCCTATGTGGTGTTTTTACTGCAAATGGCAAATAAACTGAATCTGAATCTGAATCATGGCACAGTGGTTGAAAAACACTGTCATAACATATGTATACGTCGAAGACTGTGAATAGATGGACAGTTCTAACCCACTGGCTTAAAGAAGCTCAAGAGGGAAATGTAGATGGACAAAGTGTTGCTCCAACTCGCTCTGGCTTCTGTCGACTTCCATTGAAAAGTAAAGTCCTCAGTAACCGGTTGTGTCATTCTCCACATTTTGGGCTTTGAAAATCCAAGGTTAGTCTCTCCCTGTGGTCCTGGTGTGGTCCTGGTGTTTAATGACTGACCAATCAGACGTTGTCACTCCAGGGGTTATCTCAGTGTAACTTAGCAACCATCTCAGCTACACATACGATTGCATCCCCCATCACCACATTGAACAAGGAGGTGTTATTTTATTTAAAAACCAAAACAAATTACTTATTATTTTTGCATCCAAAACAGGGAGTAAAAATATAAAATAAATACAGAATTACAGAATTAAAATGAATCTTTAAAGTTTACAAATACATGGCTGCGTAGGTCTCATTAAAAGTGTTTGGAGGTTTTAAGTTTGTGCTAATGCCGCGCAGACTATCGCTAATCCTCTAAATTGTGCCCCTGTTGTGCAGCGTTAGCAGCCTGTGTACAAATCCTACTAATGGTGGTTCAGCCGATACTTTCCTCGTGCTCTAACGGAAGCCTCTGCAGCTCCGAATCCCAGCTCTGTGAATATGATGAGCAAAAAAACAAGCGCATCAGTGAGCATCAGCCCAATAGCGGCCAAAGTCACACACCGAGGAACACTGCATAATTTCTCTCTCGTTTTCGTACAGCACAAGTTTGATACGATGTTATTTGTCCACTATATCCTGCACCTTGTCTCCCAGCCCTCCCTGCACATTAACACTCGACCCAGAGCTTTGGGAAACGGCCTGCCTCCTCTGTGATAACCTCCGCAACCCACTGGCCTGTGTCAATGATTGTTTTCTTCCTCTGCAAGTTTTGGATCAGAAGTCTTGGCCGTCACATTCCGAGAAACTTCAGCATTTAGGATTTGGCTCGTGGTACAGAGCCCTTTTATGTTTTAAATTGTGCTTTGGTTGGTTTTGTATTTGAGGGGAAACAACAAGTTGATGCTGATCCAGGACAATCCACATTCAACAACATTTATGGACTTTTAGCAATATTTATGGACATTGGTCATCTGCCCCTCATGGACCAATGGCTCTGCATGTTTTTTATGATTGCATTTTTTGGGTTTCAACTGTTTGATTCTCTGATTTGTGCTGGCAAGTTCAACGGTTTTGATATGTCCTCAGAGATACTACTGTTGTGGTTTAGGGATACATTGAATTAAATTGAATTATTCATAAAAACCAGAGCAAGGTTATGAATGTACTATTATTATTATTGTTATTAATTTCCCTTTATTTTCTCATTTTCAACAACAATACAGTAAGTACCAGTAATATCTTCCATGAAAACAGGGAGTAGGAGGAAGAAATCATAATTGATGTAATCATCTTCTCCTAAAAAGTGAATTCTTATAAACTCCGACTCCCTCCTGTGGACTCACCCTCTGCAGGAGAGTCAGTGAGGGGCTGGTGCTCTGTGGATTGGGTACAGCTCTGACTGCCACCCCCCGGACCCAGAAATAGATTAAGGGGAAGAAAATGGATGGATGGCTGAGACTCCTACTCCATTCTTATATAAAGAAAAATACAAAAAAATATCACAAAGTCAAAATGTTATGGTTTGAAGATTAGGTACCCCAGCTTTAATGAAATGATTAAGTGCAACAGCTGTTTTGGGACTTTTTTCTTTTTCATTTCATTTACATCCCTTTATTTTCCATTTCTGGGTCAGGGGGGTGGCAATCAGAACTGCCACCCAATTCACATAGCACCAGTCCCTCGCTGCTCTTCCTGCAGGTGGTGGGTCCACGGGAAGATGGCTGCTCCTTCGACACAGATGCAGCCTTGGTCTTTTAGCGGGGACTTCAGGCACATTGGGGTTAAGTGTCTTGCCCAGGGACACAACGATAGCAGACATCAGTGGGAGCAGTTGACATGGGTCGTAGTGGGATCGAACCCACGACCATTAGGTCCAAAGACCATTGCTCTACCAACTGAGCTACTGTCGCCCCTGTTTTGGCACTTGGGTATCAATATTATACAGTTCGGACATTTCCTCTCGTATCAGTGATCCCATGTTCTGATGTGGGCCAACAGTGACTGGCCGCATGTGCCCATCTATAAAACGGTTTCGCCGACGTTCCCTCCAGCATGTGTTTGGAGACGGCTTGGACCAGGCGCACTGTAGCCGTGTCAAGTGTCAAGCCGGCGCCTGATGAGAGAGTATACGTATCGGTGAGAGCTTAAGGTTTAGCCGTGTGTGTGGATAGCTGACAAATTGCTATCCACAGCGCGTATGTCTGGGCGTAGAAAATGGATCACTAGATGTTTGGGCGGCCGCTCAAAGTGCGTGACATCCTGTCTGATCCATCCTGATGTTTTACGGCTGTGGTCTGTGTACAGCTTCTTACTCCAGGCTCCTGTGGGCGGCGAGAACTCCTCTTTTTCTCTTTTACCTTCCTGTCTCGGCCCTGATGTGGTGGCCTGAGCACTGGCCTCGAGGAAATGAAGTTTAATCAATATGTTTGACTGGTGGAATGTTCTAACACTCACTGTGACTGACGGACAATGTGGAACTGAACTGACCAAACTTGACACATGATTTTTACCTTCGAACAAAACATTTCAATCATTTACGAGTTCTGAACCTGTGTTGCTTTTAGAGCAAGGTTGTTCCGATTGATTAGGATGGTCTTGAAATCAACTTGGGTTTAGGGTTGTAACTGTATCTGTGTTCAGAAATACAGAAATATGTGGCGCACTATAGTGGCTCATGACATGTGGCTCTTACCTGGTCACAAAATGTATTGTACTGAAAACTTCACAAAACTTCACCTTTGACGATGAGAGGGGAGGAATATATTTGACTTAAAATGCATGAATCCCAAGATAAATGTCCTGTACGTCGAGCCATACTCGTAAGTAACTTAACATGTATTGGAAGTAAGTAATATTTATTTATACAGCGCCTTTCACAGACCAGTCACAAAGCACTTTACAACTGTTACATTTGTCTCTCTTTCCACACAGAGACTGGAGTGGGAGGCGCATGCCAGGCCTATTGTACATTTTTTTAGTAAAAGGAGAAAGCGGAACACCCGGAGGAAACTTACGCAGGCCAGGAGAGAACATTCAAACTCTGCATAGAAAGGCCAGGAAGTGGAATCGAACCCAGGAACCTTCTTGCTGTGAAGCTTTAACTACTGCGCCACCGTGACCCCCAACCTGACCAACTTATGGGTCATGAGATGTCACTATAGAGTAGATGCACTGTAAAAATACATACTTTTGATACAATAAGAATCACAAGTTTAGCCCTATACTAAGGAACTTTACGAGCAAGACAATAACGTTTCCGTGGCAACAACGTTTCCGTGGCAACAACAGGTACCTCTCTAACCTCTCAGTTAGACCTCCACGGGTAACTTTTAACCAAAGGACAAGTCGCCCCATCTGTGCTCAATATTTACCAAATCCAGGCTGTAAATAAATCATGTGCGGTGCGTCTGGACATCGTATTAAAATCCAGAGAGCGTCATGAAAAACCTGTGAAGACCGGAGCGTCACCTCTCCGCCTGTGATTTATAGAGAAGAAGCTTGACCTATGGTACGCCGGCCGACCCGCTCCACGATTACTATTGATCCACAGCAGGCCCGAGCTGATGGTGCCGACAAGAGCAAAACAGGCTAAAACACAGACAGAAAACGACTTGGTCCAGAGACAGAGTTATAGTTATTACTTCGACAACACGCTGACTGAATTTACCAGGACTTCAGGCAGTAGTGAAACCAACCTGTGCTTACATGTGGGTCAGGGGAAGAGGGTTATAATTCCCACAACAGGTCAATAAGTGAGTAAGTAATATTTTTTTATAAAGCGCTTTCACAGACCAGAGTCACGAAGCGCTTAATGACAGTAACAAGAACAAGAGTGAAGCTCATACCAGCCATGTTTGAGGATTTTGCACTGCTCTTTCCTTCCTAAAGTTGTTCTTGTAAAAAAATAAATAAGTACAGTATATATTCCTCCATGTGAATTATAAGCTTGTCGTGGTCCTCGTAATGCGATTCCTCAAGTCCTGTAACTTTAGAAAATTGATTTTGAAAGTTGAAGATTGTTTTGACCATTTTATTTTGAAAGCCTGTCTTATTTGTTGTGGAAGACTAATATGGGTGCAAACAACACGCCAACCTTTCCCACTGTCGTTCCATGTCAGCATTTCAAGAGTTTCAAAACACAGAGCTTGAACATTTACTGGTCATATACTTTCTCCAATATCCAGTCTAAGCTTAACTACATGTATGTGTGTGTGTATAAAACATCTCAAAGGTGGATTAAAGGAGGATTTCCACAAAATTTCGGACAGAACCGCTCCACTTTTTTGGAAAACACTCTCTGGTCTTGTTTGACGAGCACGTATCACCAGAATGATTGACAAGTGGGAAGACCAATAGTCTTGATGATCCCGGAAGTAGAAAATCCTCTTATACTGTACCTTTAATAAGCGAATAAGAATTGTTTGTGGCGTTCCGCAATAAATATAGATTTGTTTACAAAATTCTTGCAGTGGCTCAGTTGGTAGAGCATTGGCCTTTGAGCCTGCAGGTCGTGGTTTTGAGCCCACCATGAGACCTTCTCCACCGACTCCCACTGATGTCTGCTGTCGTTGTGTCCTTGGGCAAGACACTTAACCCCACTTTGCCTGAAGCCCCCACTGAAAGATCAAGGCTATGCTCACACTGACAGAGCAGCCGTCCTCCTGTGGACTCACCACCTGCAGAGGATCAGTGAGGGGCTGGTGCTATGAGACTTGGGTGGCATCACTGATTGCCACCCCCCGACTCAGAAATGGATTAAAGGGAAGAAAATGGATGGATGTTATCGATTGCATTGTGACAGCCAGGAACTAGTTTATAGTATTTCATTACTTAAAGTTAAGTACTCCAGCTTTGAAATAACCGATTTTAAAACTGGATTAATGAACTATAATATTGTGAGTTGTGTTTATTTGATGCCTGTGTTCAATGTATGTGGAAGTTTATGATCAAGGGATAATAAAGGTCCATTTTCTATTGTTTTGAAAAAACGATTCAATATTGTTACATTGTTACGAGTCTTATAAGCGTTGAAACAAAGCACCAAAACCATATTTTACATACGATACAGAAATCCCCATTTTGATACAACATACTTCTTTCTTTCTGTTTTCTCGCAGGTTTTTGTGAACTTTGCCAAAAACCAACACGAAGACGCAGCTTATGACAACGACGTGGACATAAGTGATGAGTTTCCTCTGGAGGCGGTGAACACAAACGGCACCATCAAAACTCACGACTAGTCTCAAAACACCAGGTTTTTATGAACCATGTGACATCACACGCACTAATCACTGCTGCTGTCTCTGTCTTTACCAAAGATATAGACAGAATGACTGTTTAGATTTTCACTACTGAGACAATAACTGCACTTTTTATATGTGAATGCAGTTTATATTTAGTGCTGTCAAACTATTAGAATACGTGATCGTGATTAATCGCATTGATGTCATAGTTAACGTTTTTAATCATTGATTAATCAGTAAATCACATATTCGTCCTTGTTCTAAATGTGCCATGATTTGGTTCCAAAAGGGATTGGGTGAAAGTCAAATCTTTATCAATCAAATCCACTCCACAAAGAAAGTATTTGGGGTCTCCAGTAGCTCGCCACCCCCATCCAGGTAGCTCGCCTAAGGATATAGAAATGAACAAATCAAATACACTTAATATTTCAGATTGTATTAGTCATTATTGTTATTTATTATAGTAAATGCAACAAACATCAGACTCGTTCACACCGATATGGCACCATTTTTTCCCCCAGAGCGTTTAAAGGAGTAGCTCTCTGCCTTTATCGTCCCGGGAAAGTAGCTCTCTGGGTGAAAACGGTTGGAGACGCCTGGTTTACAAACATAGGAGAAATAACTTTGGCGGCTTTTTTGTTTATGTTTTCATTAAAGGCACGCGGCGGGTGACACAGCGCTGATTTCAGGTGTGTGCCCGTGGTAGAAGCCTGGAGCACAACCCAACTTGCAGCTGTACGGCCAGACGCTCGTCGACCCAAAATTTGACCCATATATTTTTGCCGCGCTTTCAGCCTTTACACATACCACTGTATTCATCAATTTTAAAAAATTACCACAAGAAAATTGGGTTGCCATTTTTAATTCAATTTTAACGCCGTTTTTAACACGTTTAACCGACAGCACTAATTATAACAGATTTTTTAAGGCACGTTTACATTCGAAGATGACAAGAAAGATGTCAAGACAGAAATGAATGTGTAATCTTAAGTTAAATTCAATACAGTTTATTTTAGATTCGGCCAAGAAACAGGAGTTGTCACGAAAGGGCTTCTCAGAATTGTTGAAATTCAAACCATTAGAAAGAAATACAGCAATAAAACACCTAACACTCATTGGTCCATACGGGTTAACCAAGTATAACATTTCTAAAATAAGTCATTATTCTGCCCATAGTCTGCTTTAAAGGGGACATAACATGCATCAACCTCTCACAGTTTTTAGCCGTATCAGTAATATATAGTCAACTTAGAGATTTTAAATGCACTGAATATGTAATACTCATGCTGCTGTTGATGATCATACAGCAGACAATAAGCACATTTTGTCCTCTTTAAAAAATCTGTCAAAAATAAACACCTTTTGTAAAGTGCCCAAAAAGCGCTATATATATATAAGTTTGACGTTTTGTTATTCCATTGAACCGATTACTGTCACTCAAATGTTGTAAAGTTTATTTGAATACTTTGTTTTTGGTATAACTCTGTACTTTTGCACTGTTCCATCTTAGTTTACATGCTGCTAATGTAAATATCTCTAATGCACAAAGACACAGCCAATATATCTTTCTGATTACATGTTGATGGTTTGTATCATGAGATTAATTAAACACGTTTGAACATATTTGTTGCGGTATATTTCATTATTATTTGTTATTATTTAAGGACAAGACAAATCAGGACAATACTGCCGTCTTTCTGTGTTTAACGTTCAACTCTAATCTTGTATTTTAAAATTCTTCGGAGCCATGGGACGCCGCAGGCCGACAGCATCACTGCGGGTTATTAAGCAGCGTCTGGGCCCGAGGGGGAGGCGACCATTTTCTCTGAGAAATGTCAAATCCAAGATGTAAGATTTCCTTTTTTTTGTATAATTAGGAGAAAATGTTTTATATAAGCTCAAAAAAGGTTTTTCTTATATTCTTGTAGATGATGCCGTCTTGTGAATATTTGGCTTTGCATGTTGTTCTCTGTTGACCCATTTTACATAGATACTTTGAAAGACCAGTTAACAGAGTGGAAAAAGGTGGTCGACACAGTGGCGTGGAGTTTGCATGTTCTCCCTGTGTCTGATTAGCTTTCCCATCAATCAACGTTAATACTTTCCTACACAAGGTCCATATCACATCAGACATAAATCATAAACATCCAAATCTACATGAACATTGAAAAAAAATACTATTTCAAATTATGATATTTAATAACAAGCACACAAGAAATATTAAAAACATTGAAAACAAAATCATAAATAGCCACAGTGCATTCGAAAGAGTAAAGATAAAATCCAGAAACTATGGGTGCTCCGGTTTACCCTACCACTAAACCTAGGATAATGGGACTACGGATGACAATAGCCATGAGCTAATTAAAGTTAAATGAAAACAATGGGATTCTTGAATATCTCTGTGGTTTGTTTATCAAGTACGTCTGCGATCATTCAGAAATATTATACAACTGCGCACATTATCTGTCTGTGAAGGAGATGTTTAGCAGTCTAAATGTGGAAGTGCTGACGTCACCGATATCGTCTAATAGCCCTCGGAGGAAGCTCGAGATGGCTCGCTGTCGCCGAGATCATTTTACAGTCTCCATATTGGAAATGTCAAGTCTTTGTTATTGATTTCCCAAAGACAATATTGAAGTAACACCAGAATAATGTAGAGGACTAAAACCTGGACATTTGAAGCTCTGAAAATGGGAAGAAGAGCAGCAGTGACGGGAAAAAGTATGGATTATGGATTTTAACCAGTAGTCGCTACTCAAAAAAATGATTTTTGGGTGTAGTAATATATACTAACTCAAAAGTAGTAGTTTCTACCTATAATATCAACTTTCAGCAAAAACTAGTTAAAAACATAAATATTTACACAGTATATTCAGGTAATTAATTAATTGAGTGGAAAGAGTACATCTTACTAGAGATTTGCTCATACTATTTACATGATTTATTGTCATAGCACCAAAACCTGAAAAAATCAAGTAACTTTTAACTATTGGGTGAAGTAGTGACGCTACCCAGAATGCAAGGCAGAGAAAAACATAAACTTCTGAAAAAATCTACATTTGAGCATTAATTTTGAGGGTGAATACAAAGCAAGTCTTAAAACAAAATACGTGAGCAACATTTTGAACAAACAAATTTGACCAAATTAAAAAGTTTAAATATATTTTTACCAACCATGATCGACATGGCCAAGTCAAAGTATGGCTTTACTTCCTGGGTTTGTCACTACATCAAATGTGTATTGTATGTGTGCCACAGAGTCTGTACACTGTACCACTTGTCGCTGAGCTCTATTTGAATAATAAATATTATGACATCCTAATGATACAATTAAAGTGGAACAACCCAAAAAGCATGTAGATAATAATAATTTAAACAGAAAAATTAAGTAATATCTACTTATTCACTTCATAACAGAAAATGATATAAACAAGTAAGATTTACCTAATATTTTAATATCTGATATTCCTGTATGAAAATAATTGCATAACATTTACTTAATATCCTCACAAAGTTTAAGGTTAGTAGTAAGTACATTGTACTTGATACTGGCAAGTAAGTTATACTTGATATTACAGCATTAAAATGTACTTAGAAATTTTGAGTGCAAATACTTACAATGATTTTATTAAGTAAATTCTACAAGTCATTTCTTTGAGTATATGCACATTATATATATCCCTATTTTGTACACAGCGACAGGAAACTTAAGTCCTATACTCTAAAAGTGTGAATTTTGAATCAACCAATCATTTTCCAAGAAAAGTAGCTAGGCTTTGAAATTAGTATAATAATAATAATAATCTGTATTTTTTTATTTTCTGTGTATGTTTACATGTTTTTAATTTTTTAGGACCCCCTTTCCTTGAATAAACTTAAACTTAAACTAATCGTCATCAAAAATCAAAGTTAAAAACGTCCTGTACAATTACTTTTAGTTGTTTAAGTGCTTCCAGACATACAACAGCCAAACTTCTAAATCATAACCAAACTTTTCAAACCGCCGCACAAAAGCTAATTGTTCTGAAGCAGATCCGGCTCTCTGCCTGCGTCTGGAGGGCACGCCAAAGTCAATCCCAGGCCACTTCTGCGGTGGGTCAACATACATGTGAAAGTCTCAAACATTGTGCAGGACTCTTGTGATAGCCGGCAGAGGTTAATTGGGTGATCGGACGTCCTTCCCCTCCCCTGTTCTGCCTGGGTGCACTTCAAATAAACACGCAAACGCAGCCTCCGTAATGTAATTAATGCTGTATCCATCTGGTATTAAGGAAATGCCACTCAGCAGCAATGGCGCGTGACGCTGGTTTGGAGAATGGATGGCTGGGTAAATACATAGAGCCAACATTGTGAGGCGAAGAGGATGAGTTTAGCATGGTTGACTTGCTCAGATAGGCCAAGTGCTAAAATTACAAGCGCACTTCGGCTAAATGGCATTGTGAAAAGCCTGAAGGTTACGGACGGCTGGATTGTGAGCTCAATTTCTTCTGAGCGGTCTTGAAAATATGACTCTGTGTTAGGCATGAAGTTATGAATGAACCCAAAACACTCCTGCAAGGAAGAAAAAAAGAAAGGGCAGCACGACTCATGAGATCAACCAAAGACACAAGGAATCCTCAAATCAGCGATATCTGACCACTGCACAAGAGAAAATCATAAAATGGGTTAGATAAGATAGACTTTATTGATCTCACACTGGAGAAATGTACAATGCAAAATGGGACAATGCAAAAATAGTATGAAAAAACATTAGATGAATACGAGAAGCGATTGAAATCAGGAAGAGGAGTGCACGGACCATCAACGGAGACGAGGGGGCCTTCACCTTGGCTCACACATGGACCACTGCGCGACAGGGGGCGTGGACTCCTCCCGTAAACATCTGGCCTACACAACGCCTAAAACATGTCAGATAATTTATTGTTACTAGATTCTTTAGACTCTTGCCTTATTTAAATAAACTTTTAAGCCTCAAACATAAACAAGACATAATGAACCGGCCCGGACTCTGAGGAGCACAGGGACTGGACTCCTGCTGGGACTCTGAGGAGCACAGGGACTGGACTCCTGCTGGGACTCTGAGGAGCACAGGGACTGGACTCCTGCTGGGACTCTGAGGAGCACAGGGACTGGACTCCTGCTGGGACTCTGAGGAGCACAGGGACTGGACTCCTGCTGGGACTCTGAGGAGCACAGGGACTGGACTCCTGCTGGGACTCTGAGGAACACAGGGACTGGACTCCTGCTGGGACTCTGAGGAGCACAGGGACTGGACTCCTGCTGGGACTCTGAGGAGCACAGGGACTGGACTCCTGCTGGGACTCTGAGGAGCACAGGGACTGGACTCCTGCTGGGACTCTGAGGAGCACAGGGACTGGACTCCTGCTGGGACTCTGAGGAGCACAGCGACTGGACTCCTGCTGGGACTCTGAGGAGCACAGGGACTGGACTCCTGCTGGGACTCTGAGGAACACAGGGACTGGACTCCTGCTGGGACTCTGAGGAGCACAGGGACTGGACTCCTGCTGGGACTCTGAGGAGCACAGGGACTGGACTCCTGTTAGTGCCCAGAGTCAGAACTAAACATGGGGAGGCTGCTTTTCAGATTCATGCTGCTAAGATCTGGAACAATCTTCCTGAAGATGTGAGACAGGCCTCCTCTCTGACAATGTTTAAAACCAGGTTAAAGACAGTTCTGTTTAGCTGTGATACAACTGAGGGATTATTATCTTTCTTTTTAATGTACTGTGATTATTTATGATTTTAATGCCTTGCCTTGAACTTTTGGTCCATGAAAGTATCAGATGAACAGAAAGGGCACAGACGGCCTTCTTGTCCAATAGAAAGGACATACATTTCTTTGCTAATAGAAACATGTCATCAGAACTCTGCAGCCAGACGTTTGCAGTAAACGAGTCGGCATTTCTCCAGTGCTAAGTCTTTGCCTCAGTACGGAACAATTTTGACATGAAATATGAATAGAGTGGATTCTGAAATGGCTTATTCTGTTGTAGGAGGCCTCAACAAAATCATTCTTTCAAAGTTGTACCAAAAAACTGCATACTATTGAATACTACCACTACTATGCTACTTAGATTACTACTGCTGCTCTGTTTCTTTTATTTTTGACTTAAGATATTGAGAAGAATTTTGTTCCTTTAAGCCTGGTTCACACGGCAGGATAATTAGGCCGATTTAAAACCCGATTTACCCCTAACAACAATCGTAAGAACACTCCGATTATCGTAAAAAAATCTGATGGATTTTCCGTGTGTGGTGTGTTAAGACTGCGCTCGGGATATCCAACATGTTGGATTGTTTTGGCCCGATTTCTCCTCGTGTGTGGTGTCGGGGACAGACGAGCGCGTTGCCATGACTGCGGCGTGTAGCCAATCAGAAGACGAGACGAGAAAACGCCGTAGAAAAACAACTCCAGATCACGATGAAGCAAGTATAGTCCGAGCTCGCGTTGTCCACACTTCTTTGACTTCTTTTGATTAGGCCTTTTCTCTGCTAAAAACAAACTGGAAACTTCGTTCGCCATGATTGTTTACTCTGAAGTCACGCTTAATCTCGCAAGATTTTGTGAGATTTCCGTCTGACCTGTGAATGCTCAGTGTGTGTGAGTGTGGTGCGCTCAGTGTGTGTGCGACCAAAGTGGTTAGACCCATGATTTTTTATCTCCGTGTGTGAGGTCTCTTAGGTTAGGAAAATCGGCCGACAATTTGAAAATTGTCTCGTGTGAAGCAGGCTTTACCTTGAACTTGTTTGAGCAGGCATGTTCAAACTCAGGCCCGGGGACCATTTGCGGCCCTCTGTGCTATTTCATGTGGCCCTTGTGCTGCTAAAACAAAGTCGCCATTGAGGCTCTTTGACAGTGTCATCCAACCACATTACTGCATGTCCAATCGTCCAGACGAGAGAATGTCTGTGTGTCTGTGTCTGTGGGATAGATGCAAATAAAAACGTGTGAGTTAATGTTTAAAGGGCCCCAGACTTTTGAAACGCCGTCTCGTCCCTGCGCTCTGGTACTTCGTTATAGAGTCACACCGTCGCTCGTGAATACATCTGTTGTTTGTTTGTTATTTTTGCTGAGCTGATGTGTGTTGTGGAGCGGATAGAGACTGAATGTAGCTGTCATGTCCCGCTGAGTGGATCATCCTGATGACTCCACTCTACAGCCCTGACCTCAATAGGGGCCTTCAGCTCTACTTTGTGGAACGGCGCTTCACTTACAAGCTACGACATTGTTCTGAATCACTATTATTGTTGGTTCTTTTCTTTGTGAGACAAGTGGTCCAATAGGTCATGACAGTCAAGGATCTATGTCATACTGAGACAGTTTTCAGAGGGAGGTTTTTTTATTATTAGAATTAGTATTATTATTATTGTTGTTATTGTTGTGGTTATTATTGTTGTTGTTGACTGGTGCTTTGAGACTTGGGTGACAGCTCTGATTGCCACCCCCCCGACCCAGAATTTTTTATTTATTTAGAGGATAAGCCCCTTGAGATGAATCCTTGAATCATTCAGAAGAAGCATTGACATTAATTCACCGACTGAAAGGGTCATGGCTGAAGTTAGACACTTATTCAAAGAGGGATAGGCTTTGAATAAGTTTAACTTCAGCCATGACCTTTTCAGTCAGTGAAAAAATGTCAGTGCTTTTTCTGTTGAATTGTATTCTGTAACTGACAATTTGAATGACTGAAATATATTACTATTACTAATAATCATATCGTTTTCAAGGGGGTTGTCAAGATTTCACAAGGTGACACATACAGCAACAAAACACAAATACAAGAAAATCATTCAATATATTTAAAACGCACGCACGCACGCACACACACACACACACACACACACACACACACACACACACACACACACACACACACACACCATTAATAAAGGGGAAGAAAATGTTATGACATGACATTATTATTATGTTTATTTGATAGGGACAGAACAAATAGCCTTCTTTCAGCTAACCAATGCCATGTTTTAGGCCATATCGCTAACAGCTAATTTCAGACCTGGTCCCCAAGACATAAAAATACATCACATTTACAGACCATTATAAAAACACAGATGACACAGTGCAGAATATTTGCAGTATTCTAATATATAGTAAATACTGTATGCTAAACATATATTCAATTTATTTTTGTACAGCTCTAAATCACAACCGCAGTAATCATGACGGACTTTACAATGCTGTCAATTCCTCAACAGCAGAACAGAGAATCAAACCGTTCGAACGCAGGAAATACTGTAAATAGTAAAAACATGGAAGCCTTTGGTCCGTAAATGTTCTTAAATGTCCCGAATCGTCTCTGTTCCTAGATCCTCCTAACCTGGCAAGAGCCAGATTGATGATTGTGTAGAACTCTAATGCGTTCTCCACAATATCAATCTGGGACTTCTGCAGGAGAATCCTTTCGAGGAAAGGAGGGATAAGCAGCAGAATACTTCAAGCTGATTGGGCGAAGTGACGCTCTGTGCCCGCCTACCAAGGTTGCCATCCAGAAATGCACAAAGCGCCTCTCGCTGTTCATCTTTCAAAAAAGAAATTGTAGATTCTGCTAAAACTGACTTGATAGCCTCAGCTACGCGTCCGTCCTCCTGCGTAGCCATGTTTGTTTTGCTTCGGCCCGGCACTTCTTGCCTTCGTCAAACCCGGATATCCCGCCCTAAACCCCCAGACTGGCGCGTGATTGGCTTGAACACCTAGATGTTCTACTTGAAAAGGGTTGGCGGGAGCGGGGCAAGGTTAAGATCCTCCTGCATCCAGAGTGTAAAAAGTGAGAAACCTCGGGAAGGGCTTCAATGGGAGGGATCCGCTCCCACGTACAAGCGATAGATCCTGTATATATATATTCTATGTGCAAAGATTAGGAGAAAGAATATTTTTTTAAGCTTCTTTGTTGACATTTTGTACTTCTTCCATTAATAAATTAATTATAATATTATCATTCCTTCTTGGTATACTGTAATGATATAGTTTTATACATCAGCTACAATTCTAAAAGCTTGAAGATGTTACTTATTAGTGGGTAACACACCACATACAGAAGGCCTTTGAGTTGAGCTTGGGTCTGGGTGGGTTTCCTCCTGGTGCTCCGGTTTTTCCCCATCACCCAAAAAGCACACACCAGATGCTAGAGTCAGAGATATTTTTGTTGTTGTATTTTATTATTCATTTATCTTGTGCTGGTTAAAGATCGTGCAGGGTTTCATGCTCTACCCGCGGACCAACTTCTTCCTTTTACAAGTCGGTGAAGGTAAGGTCAGTATTCACGGTTTGACTACATAATCAGCTACACAAAAAATAGAATTGTGAGTCAGCCACAAAACCTTTTTCTGCCATGTTGCTCGAAGTCTAATGCGGCTGCCTCGAAAAACAGTATAAAAATGATATTATGAAGGTGGGAGCGTTGGATGGCCCAGAGTTATTTTGGCTGCACTTGTAAAACAAACAGGAGCGCTGGACCACAGGGCGCATGTGAAGGAAAACTGGATCATATATATACACACAGGGCAGTGAAGCAGCCGCGTCTCAACTTGTGGAGAGCGCGTCAGGTTGAGTCCAAGAGCAACAACGAGATTAGTGTGCAGAGCAGGATGTCGGACAGATGAAGCCGGAGAAACGGAGTCAAATCAAATCTATCAAACTAGTTTTTCATTCTCAAAACAGTTTGGAACAATTGCTATAGTTATATTAGTGACATGTTAGTCCCATATGAACCAGCCCGGACTCTGAGGAGCACAGGGACTGGACTCCTGCTGGGACTCTGAGGAGCACAGGGACTGGACTCCTGTTAGTGTCCAGAGTCAGGACTAAACATGGGGAGGCTGCTTTTCAGATTCATGCTGCTAAAATCTGGAACAATCTTCCTGAAGATGTGAGACAGGCCTCCTCTCTGACAATGTTTAAAACCAGGTTAAAAACAGTTCTGTTTAGCTGTGCTACAACTGAGGGATTTTATATTTTTATCTTTCGTTTTAATGTTCTGTGATTATTTATGATTTTAATGCTATCTTGTTCAGCACTTTGAGTTGCCTTGTGTATGAATTGTGCTATACAAATAAACTTGCCTTGCCTTGCCTTGCCTATAGTTTTCTCATGTATATTTTGGGTCTCTTTCACATCTTTACATCAGCTTTTTATGTCATAAAACGGGGAAAAAGGACCACCCTCACTCAGTTTTCAGCCCAAAATGTGACTCCAAGAGCTCTCTCCTTATAAGTTTGCAAAATATGAATTGATTAAGACAAATAAAGCTTTATTTGTCTGATTTGTTCACAAAATTGTACTTTAAAAAAGGTGATTTGGGCACTATATTTATTTATAAATTCATGTATTTGATAGGGACAATTGTACACAATCAACATGTGAAACACTACAACATTTATAGCCAAGGCAAGTTTATAGGTAAAAGTGCAGTTTATTAATCCCTGTGGGGCAGTTCAATCCTCTGCATTTGACCCATCCTGATGCCACTAAGGCTTACGTCAGGAGCAGTGGTCGCCGTAGTAACAGCGCCAGGGAACCCATCTCCAGATGTTGATGCTCGGCTTGGTCAGGACCAGAGCTGGAGGATTTAACTGAGTGTTAATTTGCAATGTCCGTCCCTATAGGAGGACTTTTAACACAATAAAAAACACATTTTACATTACAGTATTCACATTGTAAAAGCAGGTGTTCTCCAACTCATTGATGCTCACAAAACTGGTTTGTTTAAAAGTAAAAATCGCTTAAGTTTGTGTTTAAAAGCAGCCCACTCAGCTGAGGGTCCAGAGCTTTGCCGCCTGGACCGAGAAGATCGACTGTCCGAATAAATGCATTTACTTCAACAGTTAGATATTAAAGCCAATCAACACCACACTTTGCTCTCAGAAATCAATAAATAACACAATATTGCGTAGCGTCCATCAATCCATCGCTTCACATTCCAGGCAAAGGAATGACCTCTTTCAAATGGGACACATCTGTTTCTATGCATTTTTCACTGCCCAACTTCTGCTATTTTTCATTCATAATTGTGGACACAGCTTATTTTCTCAAAGGTAAGTGCGTCATGTAAAGATTTTTGAGTTTCTATCCTCAAAATAGTTTTTCATAGCTGTTATTTATGACTTAACAAGTGTTGTGTCTCCTTCTCCCGTCGACCGGATTCAGAAGCTCACTGCTCTTGGGTCAAATCAAGTCTATAATTGTTTAAACCAATGAGCGAATATATGTAAATAATTGCCCATATTGTTTTTTCTATTTAGCTCAACATCAGGTGATTTTTGTTGTACTTTGAGCAGTCCTGGTCTTCACTGCGGCCGTGAGACTCCGTTACAGAGCGCAGTGTGTGGGTAAACCTGTCCTATTAGTTTGAGAGTTTTCCTCTTTATACGGAGTCATTTTGTCTGCTAGATGCTTCGCTCTATAAATTCATTTTCTTGTCAAACTCTCACACTGGCTTTTATTCTGCTTTTAAGAAAATCCCCCACTTCTCGAGCAAGTAAGGTTTTCTCAATTGTTTTCTCAGTTGTATTGAGCCAAATGCTTTTCACAGCGTTAATACAGAGACGAGAAAGACTGGTGCAGCTGAACCAAAGCAGCAGTTTAAGTGCGGACAGTTTCAATACGTCTTTTCACTGTTGCTTTATGGGCAGATGTTCGAAAGTATAAAAGGAAATGTCTTTTCTCAATATCAAGTCATTGTATATAAAAGATACTGCACATATCTGACTTTATTGGATATTCAATAACAACTCTAACAAATGTATTGACTTGTGTTTTTCTGTGGTTTCGAAGAACTGCACCATACTTTACAATATTGAAGAAGTACCAGTTTAATCTCATGAACGGGGAACGCGTATTTCCCCAATAGTTTGTCTTCTTTAAATCCAAGAGCAAAAAATCTGTTGCAATTGTCAGCATGTGTTACAATGTTAATAACTGTGAAAAAGTGTATTTGCTCCAGGCTTTGGAATGTTAAAAAAAAAACAATTGTAAAGCGCTTTGTGACTCCGGTCTGTGAAAGGCGGTATATAAATAAAGATTACTTACTTACTTAAAAAACACTCATTTGAAGCTCAAATGTATCTGTTAAAAAAATAGAATATATATATATTACTAAAATAGAATTGGGAAATTTGACTTCTCTCTTTTATGAGGTCTAACTTTGTATCTGTTCCACCACAGATGCAAATTAGCAGAGTTGGAGAAGGATCCATAAAAGCCTGATCTTAAACTGTGTCCGACTGTGGCACTGCAGCTCTCAGAACAGATTCATATTGATTCTATAAAGATTAATATTATTATACGCATGTACAGCTTGTTTATCTTGTTCTGTTTTCTCCTGTGTCTGTGTGCAGCTCCAAACATGTCCCACTGTGGGACAAATGAAGCTTCTCTTATCTTATCTAGAATGGTATGTTTAATTCATCTACTGTATGTTCCTCATACCTGGCCTTTAAAGACTTAGAACACTTCAAAGAAAAAATTAAAGTTAAATCAAAGATTTACTCTAATCAAATAATAATCCGCCGCTCCAAAACTAAGATAATCGCTAATAGTGATTGGAACACGTCTGGGAAATCTGTGGTGGTATTTAGAGGACTTTACACGTTATACACCAGTGTGGGCGGGTCCCGGCTCAAAAGTGGCCAAAATGACGCTCGCTGACATGCTGCAATACCACCCCGGGCCTGTGGGGGTGGACCCGGAATAAGAATTAGCCAATGCTAACATATAGCATCTTCTTACCTCTGGAAAACGTCTTTACAGGATGGTCCAAAAGTTGTCTCTTGGTCCAAAGCTCCGTTCCACATGTGTGTCAATGCTGAGTGTTCTGGACCAGTCTAGTTTAGTCGCTGTGGACTTTAGAAGTCACTCGTTTAAATGAATGGAGCTCGTGCAGCTGACACATGCACAGATGCGTTTTTTTCACATTTTCCAGCCCCCGCGGCCATTTTGAAACTGCCCATAGACCACGGAAGTTGTGGCATATAATATTTACAGTCTATGGTTACGCCACACGGTCTACATGATTTTGCATCCACCCTCTAGTGACCATCCCTGGTACTACACCTTTCACCACGTGCTGACCTTGTTTTCCATCCGTTGTCTCTTGTTTACACAGCTAGACCGATGCCCTCCATTTGCATCCCATTTCTCCCAGACTCTGGCCTGCAGCAAAATCTCCCAAACAAGTGTTCTATTCAGTGGCGTGCTGATCCCCACGGTCCTAACAATCGGCTCCTCTGCGTGCCTTGACAGGTTGCCGGAGCGGGAGTGTAATCAAAGGAATTGTCGGTGGGAACGATTAGACAGAGATCTTGGCGGGTGCTCGACAGGTGAGCTGCTAGTCTGGTCTCAGCCTATAATCTGTGCCTGAGCGGCGGCGTTAGCTTCTCCCGCTCCAGGCCATGGCGCTGAAGCCGGCCCGCAGCAGACGCCGTAATTGGTGCAGTGACTTTGTTGAGAACATTAGAAGCGGCTCCGAGGCTCGTCTGACGGCTGTCACGTCTCAATTTGCTCAGGTGTTTTACGCAATTTCAAGCCAGATTCTCATATAACTGTAAGAGCCTGTACCTCAGAATCAGGATTATTGTTATTGCTATGGTAACTAACAGGAAGTGACTTACTGGGAAGTCTAGAGTCTGTTGAGCATTTGAAAGCAAGACATCTCTTTAGGCAGGCTTTTTGTGGCCATACTTGCATGTGAAACCAGATCCAGTCAGATCTCTGAAGCTGTGCAGGGCAGGGCCTGGGTAGTGCTGTGATGGGAGACCTCTAGGTGCCACAGTGGGGCGGCTGCAGCTGTAAAGTGCCAAACTGTCGTTGTGTCCTTAGGCAAGACATTTCACCCCCATTGCTTAGAATGAGTCTGGTGTGTGTGTGAATGGTTGGTGGGAGGGGCCACTGGCACAGACTGGTTGCCTCGCTTCTGTCAGTGTGCCCCAGGGCAGCTGTGGCTACAGTAGTAGTTTGGAGTGAAATGATAATTAAATGTGACATGTCTTTGAGTGTCCTGAAAAGTTCTGTATAAAACCAATGTATTATAATTGAATTATGTTTATGATTATTCTGTACTATTGTAATTGTATGTTAAAATTGTAAAGCTCTTTGTGATCCTGGTTTGTGAAAGACCAGGATATAAATACACTTTAATTACTTACTTACATAGTAATATCCATGGCTAAGTTTCACTAAATTTGAATCACATTTTTAGATGTAAAAAAAGACATAAAGGTATGCACAAAAATCTTCCTTAAATTCAAAATAATAACATAAAAAAATCTGCAAATGTATATGTTTGAATATTGCGGATTAATCTGAACATTTACATTGTGACACATATGATCATGTTAATGCCGTTTAAATAACACCCTTAAATATGGTTAATTCATGTATTTATTTATTCCCGTTCTTTCTCTCGTTTTTCAGACCCTCATTAAATCCATTTTGTGGTGGAGGATTTTCATAACTCCTTTTTTCTCGTATTGATTTACTAAATTGTTTTGAGGGCATTGCAGGTAATGAGAGACTTGAAATGAAAAACTTCCTCCACAGACATAGATTTTCATGTTCTGCTAAACCCACTTGAACGGTTCATCGTTTCCTTGGGCCTAGGGCCAGGACACGATGCGTCCCTGATTCTTAAAAGCTTCCGTTGTCTCACCGAGAGTCCAAGTTTCCGTAGCACTCAAACGTCCAAACTGGCCTTTTTTTAACCCAAACAGAGCATGACCGTCACTACAGAGCTGCCCACTCCACAAAGTATTCAAGAGCATAAGTTTAACAAGTTTAACATTCATTTTCTACCCTTTATTAGTCCATTTCTGGGGCAGGGGGGTGGCAATGAGAGCTGCACCCAAAGCTCAAAGCACCAGTCCCTCTGATCCTCTGCAGGGGAGGGGTCCACAGGAAGATCGCTGCTCTGTCATCGACTAGATGGCCTTGGCTTCAGGTAATGTGGGGTTAAGTGTCTTGCCCAAGGACACAACGACAATAGACATTAGTGGGAGTCAGTGGAGAAGGTCCTGAGGTGGGCTCAAACCCACAACCTTCCAGCCCAAAGGCCAATGCTCTACCAACTGAACTACTATCGGGCGGCACGGTGGCTGAGTGGATAGCACTCTCGCCTCTCAGCAAGAAGGTCCTGGGTTCGAATCCCGGTCGGACCAGGGCCTTTCTGAGTGGAGTTTGCATGTTCTCCCCGTGTCTGCGTAGGTTTCCTCCGGGTACTCCGGTTTCCCCTACCACTAAAAATATGTCCAATAGTTCTGGCATGTGCCTCCTGTACTGGCGACCCCGCTCCCATCTCTGTGTGGAGTGAGAGACAAATGCCCAAAAATTAACAATTGTAAACCGCTTTGAGACTCAGATCTGCAGTGAAAAGGCGGTATATAAATAAAAACTTACTTACTTACTTACTTACTTACTATCGCCCTGTAACAAAACTGTTGATTTTGCCAACACAGATCAGAGAATCAAACACTCAACATTTTAAAACTTACCAATGACTTTATCGATCAGTTTGATGGATGTTTTGGAAATACAGGAGACTGGAGCTCCAGGACATGTGAAACCTGTTGTGTTACCTTAAATATACAAATAAAGGTTGATTGAGTGAAGACATAGGGAGAACATGCAAACTCTGCTCGGAAATGGAACTTTCTTACTCATGGAATGCACATGTTGTCTTAGAAGTATGTATGTAAGTACTTTTTTAACATGGTTTGGCAGCAGGGTAAGGTATCTGCAATGTTGAGGGCTATCGCTAACCACTTGTTCACCACCTGTTCTTAGAATAATAATAATAATGATAATAATAATACATCGCCACAGTTCAGGACCGAGCCCCGGTGATCCAAGATGGCGTCCTATTCAAATGAACGGCTTGTGCTCAGTAGTTTATGGGACTTCACGGAGACCGAGAGATTAGCAGAACTCAGCCATATTTGGGCATCGTCTGGTCCTCCCGGTTCTGTGCAGTGGACGAGCTCCCATGATGCTTTGCGCCAAAATACGCGTGTGTGGCTCTCGTGCACGTGCACAGAGGGGCTCGGCCGCGCTCTGACCAATCAGAGCTGATCAGAGCAGCAGCAGAGCAGAGTCAGAGCGGGAAGGAAAGGAGCAGAGTTTGTGGCAGTAAAGTGTGGATTTAAAGAAAACCGAAGGATTTAAGAAGAAAAAAAGTTCAGGACGACATGGGACACTAAAATCCTCACAAAATGTGATATTTCTGAAAGCGGTAGGTTCTCTGTCAGGCTCTCTGTCAGGTTCTCTGTCAGGTTCTCTGTCAGGTTCTCTGTCAGGTTCTCTGTCAGGTTCTCTGTCAGCTGAGGTCGAGCTGTTTTAGTTTACATTGACTTCTATGGGACTTTTTTCTGGGTAGCCCGCGTGAATTTAGTCTGCAGTACCACAGCGCCCCCTGTGCCCATGGGTGGGACAGATAACCAAAGTACATCTTATCTTATCTCACACAGGAGAAATGTACATGTCACATTTGGAATGGATAGAAACACTCAAGAATTGTGCATAAAGTAAGAAATGTGCAAACATGTTAATGCAGGATATGTTATGTACAAAAATTAGAAAGAAGTGTCAATATTAGTGCAGGTTTATTTTCAGTCATAGTGCAGTGACTTAAAGTGACTTGTTGTACAGTCTGACAGCGGTGGGGATAAAGGCCCTACTCCTTCCTACACTGAGGGTGCCTCAGTCTTCCACTGAAGGAGCTCCTCAGCTCCTCTACAGTCCTGTGCAGTGGGAGGTGTTGTTCATGATGGAGGTGGCTTTGACTAGCACCTCCTGTGCCTCACCTCCTCCAGAGTCCAGGGGCCTCCTGTCCCTCACCTCCTCCAGAGTCCAGGGGCCTCCTGTCCCTCACCTCCTCCACAGAGTCCAGGGGCCTCCTGTCCCTCACCTCCTCCACAGAGTCCAGGGGGAGCCCAGAGTGGAGCTGGCCCTCCTGACCAGCTTGTTCAGTCTGCTCTTGGCTATAAGCTAGTAATACCCTATCCAGTTATTATAGATCCATGTTCAGGACACACACATTCAGACACGTTCACACAGACATACAAAACTAAAAATCTCAAAGCAATGGGTGTGTGATGAAACCTGCTCCAGAATAATAATCTTATCAATATTAATAATAACAATAACAATACATTTTTTATTTTGATTCCAGACTTCAGGCCCAAAGGTTTAATGACTCACTTTAAGAAGACACATGTTGCACTAAACTTAACATTCAACAGCTTGCTACTGTACATAGTGCACTTTTAATTTTAACTGGGTTCCAATAACATCAAACCTTTTTTTTTGGTCTAACGCCAAATTACCCATAACCACTCACTCCAGCCTGGCTTCCCTCATTCCCTTTTACAACATATCTGTGGCTCCATCAGTGTCATATGTCAGCCGGGCTTCTGTAAGTCTACTTGAGCTGTGGCTTTTTGGCTCGGGCTTCTCCATTGTGAACTTTTTTCTGGCAGAACTCTCTGCCTCCCTGGCTCTCCGTCGCCCCCCGATGCATGACCCCGTCCCGAGCTTGGCGTGCGTACCTCCCGTTGGCCTGCGCCGCCTTCAGAAAGATGCCTCTCCTCTTCCGCCTGTTAATTGCCTTCGTTGACACTTCAGCGCGGCCGTGCTAAGTCTCTGTCTCTTGTCCCACTTTAAAATTAAAAAAGTCTTGAAACACTAGCATGAGTTTTTCTTTTTGCAGTTTGAGATATAACAAAACAGTTGAGAACGACGACAGGGCAGTCTAGCGTGGAGGAGCATGTTTGGACTTCATTTAATTGAAAACACATTATATACTATTTTTCCTTGAGAATATTGACTGTTAAATTGTATGTTTTACAATTTGAATAAATGTCTTTTCTTAGTGCAGTGAAATAATAAATACATCTGTGACCCGTGATGAAGTGGAACATGTGTGAGATCGTATGAAGCCCAATAACTAAGGTCTAATGTTTCCATTTTGTTTTTCTCTCAGGGCTAAGTTGTGTTATCTCTTGTGTTTGAAATGTTGATTATTCAGTTAGGAATCAACACTGTCAGTTTTCTAGAATAGTCAAAGCATATTAAGTTTTTGTTTAGGTTTAGCACAAACGGAAGAGTTATTATTGCAGGTCCCGTGTACATTGAGAATGCCTTCAAAATAACTCAATTCTATTCCATTCATTTCTGTGAGTCTGGAGTTTACAAAAATTCCTCAGAAATTCAAAAAAGGACAATCATTGGTACTAAACCCTGGATCAATCCCCAGAGGTTTTGCTCTTTTGGTTTCCCTTGACTTACATTAAAGGATGCAGAGATTAAAAGCCCTGTAACCTTTAATATAGTGTTTTTCAACCAGTGTGCCACGGCACCTTGGTGGGCCTTGAGAGGATCTTTGGTGTGCCTTTGGAAATGATCCAATTATAACTGGTCAAAATATTGTGAAAGAAAGAGAGGATTAGAAAGACTTTTTACCCTTGTTGAGGATGATGCTTCAGTTTCAGCTGGTGGTGTGCCATGGCTCAAAAAGGTTGGGGAACTCTGCTTTAGTAGCACAGTCACCATTTTGACCATAAAGATTCTGGTGTTCTTTAATAATGTCTCCCTACAATCATCAGACCATCAACTGACCATTAGCTTTCGTCTGTTTCCAAAATTGGCTTTAGCTTGTGCGCGGCGATGAACCAGCGCGGCTCCTGATTGGCTTTGTGTTGCTACCTGCATCATTTGGCTCCAGATTCCGGCTCATTTAGCCTGTTAGCTAGCTCTCATCAGCTTCTTCCACATGAGATAAACAATATGGGTGATGTCTGCACTCTGTCAGTCCTCTCTGCCAATGTTTGTGATGGATAGAAAAAAAACCAGAGAGAAACGTCGCCATCTAGTGGTAGAAAAGGGAAATTATATTCTGCTCTTTTTGTACTAATTTTGAGGCAATACTTTGTTTTACACGGCAGAAAATATTGTGCAGGGGACAGGATTTCTCATAGCGAAAAGGGCACAAGCTCTGGTGTGTACTCTCTGCTGTAGTCTTGCATAGTTTTTCCAATGTGGTTTTACTGCAAATGGCGAAACAAATCTTGAATTTTGAATCATGAAGGAGGGAGATATTTGTTCTTGTTTGGTTGAAGACAAAAAGCGATTTTTTTCACTATATTCAAATTCCATTCCATTTTCTTTCACTTTATCCGTTGCCGGGTCACAGAATCAGCAGTCAAAACAGAGATGCCCTGACTTCCATATCTACAGCCTGTCCTTGGTCTCTCTCAGGGCCTCCTCCTGGTGGGACATCCCGGGGACATCACTCCGGAGCCACCTCCACTGACTCCAAACTCCTGCTGTGGAAAAACAGGGAAAAACCTGCTGTTTCCAGTTTCCAGCTCTTGACCTCACACTGCATTAAAACTTCAGACGGTCACAGCAGCACATACGTATATCCTTTTACCTTGTGTGTAATATTTAACAGTGCGTTTGGAAAAAGCTTTTGACCTGGTTTTTCAGAGACCGTCTGGACACATCTGTCTCTGTGACAGTCAGATGTGTGTTTTAATATTCAGACTTTGTGTTGACCTAATTTGTATGTGTGCATTCGGTCGAGTCTCTTTGAGTCACTTTTTCTCTGTTCATATTTTAAAATAGAGAAACAGAAAACGTCTCTAGTCTCAAATATACTGTAGGCCTCGTACAAATGCGCAGGGCACCCCCAGTTTAGATGGATACAGTAGATACATAGATACTTTATTGATCCCCGTTGGAGAAATTCAGGTGTCCAGTAGCAGCAAAAAATAAAAATTCATCCTTCCAAAAGATAACAATAGTAATAATCAGCAACATCCCTACAGGTCACAGCAGCAGAGGTGGAGTAGCTTCTGGGTGGAGCAGGACGGGTCACAGCAGCAGAGGTGGAGTAGCCTCTGGGTGGAGCAGGACGGGTCACAGCAGCAGAGGTGGAGTAGCCTCTGGGTGGAGCAGGACAGGTCACAGCAGCAGAGGTGGAGTAGCCTCTGGGTGGAGCAGGACGGGTCACAGCAGCAGAGGTGGAGTAGCCTCTGGGTGGAGCAGGACAGGTCACAGCAGCAGAGGTGGAGTAGCCTCTGGGTGGAGCAGGACAGGTCACAGCAGCAGAGGTGGAGTAGCCTCTGGGTGGAGCAGGACGGGTCACAGCAGCAGAGGTGGAGTAGCCTCTGGGTGGAGCAGGACGGGTCACAGCAGCAGAGGTGGAGTAGCCTCTGGGTGGAGCAGGACAGAGGCTCCACCCAGTAGCCTCTGGGTGGAGCAGGACGGGTCACAGCAGCAGAGGTGGAGTAGCCTCTGGGTGGAGCAGGACGGGTCACAGCAGCAGAGGTGGAGTAGCCTCTGGGTGGAGCAGGACGTGTCACAGCAGCAGAGGTGGAGTAGCCTCTGGGTGGAGCAGGACGGGTCACAGCAGCAGAGGTGGAGTAGCCTCTGGGTGGAGCAGGACGGGTCACAGCAGCAGAGGTGGAGTAGCCTCTGGGTGGAGCAGGACAGGTCACAGTAGCAGAGGTGGAGTAGCCTCTGGGTGGAGCAGGACGGGTCACAGCAGCAGAGGTGGAGTAGCCTCTGGGTGGAGCAGGACGGGTCACAGCAGCAGAGGTGGAGTAGCCTCTGGGTGGAGCAGGACGGGTCACAGCAGCAGAGGTGGAGTAGCCTCTGGGTGGAGCAGGACGGGTCACAGCAGCAGAGGTGGAGTAGCCTCTGGGTGGAGCAGGACAGGTCACAGCAGCAGAGGTGGAGTAGCCTCTGGGTGGAGCAGGACGGGTCACAGCAGCAGAGGTGGAGTAGCCTCTGGGTGGAGCAGGACAGGTCACAGCAGCAGAGGTGGAGTAGCCTCTGGGTGGAGCAGGACAGGTCACAGCAGCAGAGGTGGAGTAGCCTCTGGGTGGAGCAGGACGGGTCACAGCAGCAGAGGTGGAGTAGCCTCTGGGTGGAGCAGGACGGGTCAAAAGGTGGAGTAGCCGCTTGGTTCGGATCATTTTCTCTGCTCTGGTCCAAAGTAAAATGCTAAATGCTTCATTAGCATTTTTTTAAAAGTTAGCATTCCTCCAGTGGATTTTCACCTGATCCACTTGGTTCGGACCATGAATCCTCTCTGCTCTGGTCTGGACCAGTGTAAAACCATGAATCCTCTCTGCTCTGGTCTGGACCAGTGTAAAACCATGAATCCTCTCTGCTCTGGTCTGGACCAGTGTAAAACCATGAACCCTCTCTGCTCTGGTCTGGACCAGTGTAAAACCATGAATCCTCTCTGCTCTGGTCTGGACCAGTGTAAAACCATGAATCCTCTCTGCTCTGGTCTGGACCAGTGTAAAACCATGAACCCTCTCTGCTCTGGTCTGGACCAGTGTAAAACCATGAATCCTCTCTGCTCTGGTCTGGACCAGTGTAAAACCATGAATCCTCTCTGCTCTGGTCTGGACCAGTGTAAAACCATGAACACTGAACTGCAGCAACATCTCAGGCAGAAAAAAGCAATACAAATAAAAATTGTTAAGCACAAAACAACAACTGTTTCAGAGACACTTAGGACTTGCAGCCGTTTCTCTGCATCTTTCAACAACAAAAAAATCAGAATCAGATCAGAATCCTTTTTATTGCCACGTAAGTAACAAAGAAAAGTTACCAATTGTTTTGGCAGAGAGCGTGCCACTTTGCCATTTGCGGCGCTGTGTGCAAGAAACAGCAGAGAAACATAATAATTATTATTATTTTGTTGTATCAAATTGTCAATTAAAATGATAAAATTATCAATTAAATTTATCAAAGTATAATTGTAGATATATAACTGGATAGTAAATTCCCTTTAGTCAAAAGCAGGCACATTGTTTTGAAAGACGATTCAAAAGAGTAAGTTTAACAATCGTCCTCAGTCGTGACGACACGTCTCGCTTCAGTCTCTTTAACCTTTGTAATAAATGAAACTGCCGATCATGTCTCCCCAGAGACACTTTAAACTTTATTTCACTTTGAGAAAGGGAATTGAATAACAGAGTATACAATGAACAAAATCATCTCTGTCCGCGGGAACTTGGCAAAAGATAAAGTTTGTTTAAAGTTACAAAGCTACGTATTAGGGCAATATCAGTCACGTGGTCAATACAGGCAGGTGCAGTTAGTGATGTTGTTAGCTTAGCCGTAGCACCAACTCGAAACCACTCCCCCCCCTCTCCACCAAACCACTCCCCCCCTCCCCTCCACCAAACCACCCCCCCCCCTCCTCTCCACCAAACCACTCCCCCCCCCCCCCCCTCTCCACCAAACCACTCCCCCCTCCCCTCCACCAAACCACTCCCCCCCCCCTCTCCCTCTCCACCAAACCACCCCCCCCCCCCTCTCCACCAAACCACTCCCCCCCCCCTCCACCAAACCACTCCCCCCCCCTCCACCAAACCACCCCCCCCCCCCTCCACCAAACCACCCCCCCCCCTCCACCAAACCACTCCCCCCCCTCCACCAAACCACCCCCCCCTCCCCTCCACCAAACCATCCCCCCCCCCCTCTCCACCAAACCACCCCCCCCCCCCTCCACCAAACCACTCCCCCCCCCTCCACCAAACCACCCCCCCCCTCCCCTCCACCAAACCATTCCCCCCCCCCCTCCACCAAACCACTCCCCCCCCCCTCCACCAAACCACCCCCCCCCTCCCCTCCACCAAACCACTCCCCCCCCCCCCTCCCTCTCCACCAAACCACCCCCCCTCCCCTCCCTCTCCACCAAACCACTCCCCCCTCCCCTCCCTCTCCAGCAAACCACTCCCCCTCCCCTCCACCAAACCACTCCCCCCTCCCCTCCCTCTCCAGCAAACCACTCCCCCTCCCCTCCCTCTCCAGCAAACCACTCCCCCCTCCCTCTCCACCAAACCACTCCCCCCCTCCCTCTCTGTGGTAAGCCACACCCTAAACCTGATACTAACTCATAAACAATCTAAGGTCTGATGTAGAAGGGAGCAGGTCTAACGACCCTGCTGAGGCTAACGACCCTAACTCATTAGCATGTCACAGACCTTGTCCCAAGTTAGGGCGTTGTTTTTAGGATGTCGTCATAGATGCGATGCAAAACAAATCTTAACCCTCCTCCTCTGTTAAGAGAAGGTTTTTGTTTCCTCACAAAAATGGCTTCTTTTCACTCCTCTCTCAAACCAATTCTTCTCCCGAGCCAGAATTTTAACCTCTGTGTCATCCACCGTGTGGTTGGAGGCCTTGAGGTGGAGATGAACAGCCGACTGTGGCCCAACATCGTAGAGAAAACTCTAGTGGGCCACAGTCGGCTGTTCATCTCCACCTCAAGGCCTCCAACCACACGGTGGATGACACAGAGGTTAAAATTCTGGCTCGGGAGAAGAATTGGTTTGTGAGGAAACAAAAACCTTCTCTTAACAGAGGAGGAGGGTTAAGATTTGTTTTGCCTCGCATCTATGACGACATCCTAAAAACAACGCCCTAACTTGGGACAGGGTCAGTGATAGGGGTGTGACGTTCTCCCGCGATTCGATTATCGATATGCATTTACCAAGTATCGATATCAATTTGAAAAAAAATAAAAAAAATTGAATTTTATTGATTTTTTTATTTTTTTACAATTTTGTTTTAAAATTGCTATCAATACTTAATATATGGCTACATTACGCATCTCCATTCTATTTATCATGAAATAAAGAGTATTTTTTCTTTTATTTATGCCATAAATTGGCATATTGTATATTTCTGCCAATATATCAATAATCGTCATATCGTGATAACATCGTTATCGTGATATCGTTATCGTGATATTATCGTTATCGTGAGCTTTGTATCGTATCGTGAGGTACCCTTAGGTTCCCACCCCTAGTCAGTGACATGCTAATGAGTTAGGGTCGTTAGCCTCAGCAGGGTCGTTAGACCTGCTCCCTTCTACATCAGACCTTAGATTGTTTATGAGTTAGTATCAGGATTAGGGTGTGGCTAACCGCACCCATAGGTTATAAATCTCCAACGCGCGGTCCGAGAATTCATTCCCTGAAGAAGTCCTTAGGTTTGAGGACGAAACGTCGGGAAAACTTGCTAAGAAGTACAGATGATGGGTGAGAAACCTTCCTTTGCTTTGACTAATCCCTGTACGACTGAGAGCTTACACAAACGTACATAGTAACAGTTTTTTTGTTTGAAAGTTACGTACCCAAGCTTTAATAGTTAGAGATCTTATCATGTCGTTTTAGGTTGCATTAGTCGTGATGTTAGTGCTACAGCAGCAGAGCGCCCTTTCAGAATTCTAAATACAGTCTATATGTATGATAGCAGCTGGTTGCAGATTAGCCTTATATAGAACCAGCCTCCGCAGACTTCATTTAGAGCAGTCTGAGCGGTCAGTAAGTAGTTATCTTTATTTATATAGCGCCCCCTGTAGACCAGAGTCATAACACGCCTAAAAATTGTGCGCATTTGTCTCTCATTCCACAGGGGAGCGAGAGACAAATGATATTGGAAACCGGAGCACCCGGAGGAAACCGAAGCAGACATGGAGAGAACTTGCAAACTCCACACAGGAAGGCCTGGAGGTGGAATCGAACCCAGGGCCAGTGTCTTCAGTGGGAACACGTGTTGTTAGCACCACAGCCTTAGCCTGGCCTTAGCCATCAGTAAACTCTGGTCAATTATTAATTTCCTACATGTACTACTGTGTCTGATCCATAGACTGTAAATATTAATGGAGGTAGTCACGCCGTCCTAACTAATGGGCCAAAAAATGTGCTCTATTTTCTTGTGGTCCTGCCCACAAGAAAATTGTGAAAAACGTATCCGCGCATGCGTCAGCTGCACAAGACCCGTTCATTTAAACGAGAGACTTCTAAAGTCCACAGCGACTAAACTAGACTGGTCCAGAACACCCCCCTCAGCATTGACACACATGTGGAACGGAGCTTTGGGCCAAGAGCCAACTTTTGGACCATCCTGTAAAGACGTTTTCCAGAGGTAAGAAGATGCTATATGTTAGCATTGGCTAATTATTCCGGGTCCACCCCCACAGGCCGGGGGTGGTATTGCAGCATGTCAGCGCACGTCATTTTGGCCACTTCTGAGCCGGGACCCGCCCCCACTGGTCTGATCCCAGTGGCTGCAGTTATCTTGATTGTATTCCATCCGACCAATCAGAGAGCGGGGGAGGCGGGTGTTGCGCCAAATTTGCTGGTTGTAGTTTGGCAATGGGGGCGACAGTAGCTCAGTTGGTAGAGCATTGGCCTTAAGGCCAGAAGGTCACCTCTGCACCTTCTCCACCGACTCCCACTGATGACTGCTGTCGTTATGTCCGTGGGCAAGACACTTAACCCCACTTTGCCCAAAGCCCCCACTGAAAGATCAAGGCTATGCTCTCACTCAGAGAGCAGCCGTCCTCCTGTGGACTCACCACCTGCAGAGGGTCAGTGAGGGGCTGGTGCTATGAGACTTGGGTGGCATCTCTGACTGCCACCCCCCTGACCCAGAAATGGATTAAAGGGAAGAAAATGGATGGATGGATGGATAGTTTGGCAATGGCAGCAGATTCAAGAGTAAAGTAATCCGTTCTGGTTCGGCTCCAAATATCAAGGAATTGAAATCAGAGCAAGAAGAATGTTTAGCAAATGTCATTGCAGGAAAATATGTTATGGCTCTACTCCCCACGGGCTCCGTTAGTGTCAAAGCAGATGGCTAGGCTAAATGCTAAATGCTAGCGACTCACTCTGGAGCATTTCATACGTCACGGCAAACTCAGATTCAATCGCTTCCGTCTGCAAAAGGAGTAAACCCCCAGCACCTGTAAACGGAGTCAATGCAGATACAGACCTTTGTACAAAATTAAATTAGTACGATGGAGTGGTAGTACCAGGCTAGCATTACCTGCTTGAATCAAAACAATAAAAAAACACCATGCCAACATAATACATTCACTTTTGTGTGTGTTTTTCTTTATCATATCTCTCTCCTGCTCTAACTCTCGCAGCCGGTTTGTTTTATAATTGTGTTGGTGAAGGAGCGCCTTGAAGTCTCAAACAGCCCGTCTCGTCTTTTCTCTGGGAAAAAAGCCTCACACTTGCTTTGAAAGGGCACCGGCGATTCCTGTTGACAATGAGAGAGAGAGAAAATAACGAGGCGGCTCTCTGCTCTCTTCAAACCAGGACAGTCTAATGGGTCGGTTCAAGAGGAGTACTTGAGCTGCACCGGTTCTGCCCGGAGGAGAGGATGCTCCAATGATCCTCTTCTCTGCGTCTATAAAACAATCAGATGATGTGAGCTGTTGGAGGAAGAGCGTACATGTTTACATACTGGGAGTGGGATCTGGAGTGACGGCAGAGATTAAAAAAACTAGTAACTGGTCGAGGGCAGTTACATTATGAAGGTATTTTAATATGTTATTTTCTGGTTCATTTTTCTGAAAACAAAATGCGTTTATTGTTTAGATTTATTGATGTTAGAATACATTACATTTACTTGTTTTCCTGAGAAATTAGATGATGTAAAACCTGCCTTGGTCACCAATTACCATCAATGCTGCTTGTTAATATTAATAACAAATAGTTTTAGGGCCACAAAAAATTGTCTTGCAGGCCGGATCTGGCCCCCGGGCCTTGACTTTGATACTCATGCTATAGGGTAATACATGGTGAAGTATTGTAGTAAAAGATACCATAATATAACCCAAAATTAGTGAACATGATCAAAACATCTATACTCACAATAAATATGCATTAATGCGATTTGGGGAGCTACCTGGGAGGAGCTACAAGCTACTGCGCGCTACAAGTTGTTTTAACCCTTTAATGGGCACTCCTTGAAGGACGCAATGTACAGATTTTTTAGTTTTTTTTTTAACCCTAAGTTAATTTCCAAATGGTTGAGATTCAGTTTGATGCTACAATGAGATAGATTCCAGTTCTTAGCTTACAGTGAATTAAAAAGTGATCCACTAAATGTTTGTGGAAACTATTAAAGATGATTCTGTCAATGCCAAATGTGTCATTTCTCCATTGTGAGATCAATAAAGTTTATCTTATCTTAAATGTCTGCGGTAACTGAATCTTGAAAGGTTTTTTCTAATTTCAACACATTTATTTGATAGTTGTTATTTCAACACACAAATGTGGAATACATTGTGTATTAAAATGGGTCAAACTTGTATCAAATTGTGTATCTACGCTAATATAACTAATCAGTAATGCCTCTGGTCACTTTCATATACTGTTTATCACACACAAACACACACACACACAAACACACGCACACAAACACACGCACACAGACACACACGCGCGCGCACACACACACTCGCACAGACACACACACACAAGCGCACGCACACACACACACCCACACACACACTCGCACACAGACACACACTCGCATTCAGACACACTTACACACACAAATACTCGCACACAGACACGCACACAGACATTCACACACTTGCAGACATTCACACACACATGCACACACTTGCAGACATTCACACACACACACACAGACGCACACAGACATTCACACACACATTCACACACTTGCAGACATTCACACACACATGCACACACAGACGCACACAGACATTCACACACACATGCACACACACACACACACACACACAGACGCACACACGCACACAGACATTCACACACACACACACAGTTGGCAGATGACAGAGAGCTGCGTGCCGTTACCCAGCATGCCTTGCCCTCAGCGCGTCACCCACCTGGTCTGGCCGTGGCTCGGGCCTCATTACTCACTCTGACAGGGTTTGGGGGGACCCAGCAGCGAGGCCCGGCATGTTGTGGGGCCGCTTTAGTTACTGCTACACACTGCTACACACCGAGGAGCGCACATACTGTAGATAAACACGCACACAAATATGGGATGGAGACACACAAAGAGACACACACAGAAACATACACAGAGACACACATACAGAAACATACCCAGAGACACAGAACACACAGATACACAGAGACACACACACAGAGACACAGAGAGATACACACAGAAACATACATCGAGACACAGACACACACACAGATACACACACAGAAACACACACAGAGACACAGAAACATACACAGAGACACACACACAGACACACACGGAAACACACACAGAGACACAGAAACATACACAGAGACACAGAAACATACACAGAGACACACACAGAAACACAGAAACATACACAGACACACACACAGACACACACAGATACACACACACAGACACACACACAGAGACACAGAAACACACACAGACACACAGAGACACACACAGATACACACAGATACACAGAGACACACACAGATACACACACAGACACACAGATACACACACAGACACACACAGATACACAGACACACACACACAGACACACACACAGATACACAGACACACACACACAGAGACACACACAGAGACACACACAGATACACACACAGACACACACACACAGAGACACACACAGAGACACACACAGATACACACACAGACACACACACAGATACACACACACACAGACACACACAGATACACAAAGACACACACACACACAGGGGAGGAGACTTTAGAGACAAGATTTAAAAGCACAAACACATTGTTTAGCATTTCGTTCTTCTCCAAAGAACCACACCCACGGTTATAAATCTCCAACTCGCGGCCGAGCTTTCATTCCCTTCATTGGAGAAGAACGAAACGTCGGAAAAACCTGAAGCAGTGGATGGGTGAGAAACCTCCCTTTGTATTGTGGAGTTTTGTTCATTAAATTATTATTTTTCTCAGTCTTCCATGTCTGCCCTTCCTCCTGAGTTCACCCTGTAACGAGATTCAGATCTGCACAGAACAAATCACAGAGACGAGATCGACAGACACGTAGCATGCAGAGAACATTCTGGATCTTTTTTATTGTATACAAATCTGACTTCTCTTGCCCAATCTGGGATGTCAGAGAGAAGTTAAGATTGCGGGTGAGCCAGAAAAGACAGAGACATGTAGTGGGGCTGCAAGCTGTTGATAAAACAATGAAGCAGTTGAGAGTAGGAGGGTCTGAGGACAGCGGTGATGATCCCGGACATTTATAGTAAGTAAGTAAGTAATTATTTATATACCGCCTTTTCACTGCAGATCTGAGTCTCAAAGCGGTTTACATTTGTTATTTTTTTGGGCACTTGTCTCTCACTCCACACAGAGATGGGAGCGGGGTCGCCAGTACAGGAGGCACATGCCAGAACTATTTTACATATTTTTAGCGGTAGGGGAAACCGGAGTACCTGGAGGAAACCTACGCAGACACGGGGAGAACATGCAAACTCCACTCAGAAAGGCCCTGGTCCGACCGGGATTCGAACCCAGGACCTTCTTGCTGAGAGGCGAGAGTGCTATCCACTCAGCCATCTCTATCTATGGATATCTATAAACATTTATGCGCATTCATCTGCCCCGATAGTACCAATGGCTCTGTGTGTTTTATCCGTATCCTCCGAGATAACTGCTGCTGTCATTTAGGCCTATACAAAAATACATAGAATTAAAATGAAACAATCTTGACAATATTCATCATTTTGCTAGTTTCAGAAAACGAAACGATCATAATAATTAAGGTCTGCCATTTTAGAGGTTAATAAACCATTGTAAACTGCTCATAATAATCTTTTGAAAAAACTTCTAAGAACGTGGCTCGACAGACTTTGAGGAAAACCGGCAGATGAAGACCATTCTGCTCAAATTAAACGTTACCATTTGACACTGGTTGAATGAATAGCGTGGAAGTTAGCTGTGTGTACTCTTCACAACAATGCGTTAACTGCTGAACTAAATTCCAAAACGCTTTCATATCAAACGCTACTGTATTTTAGATTTAATGGCTTTCACTTGCCCATGTGAATGACCATGGCAGATGCTGAAAGACTCTATTCCCACACGTTTGTATTTAAAACAAATGCAAGACTTCTGACAATGCAAATTTTTCTTTATGTAACATTTTTGGAGCCAAATAGAACAGAAAAGTACGCTGGATTTGTAATGCAGTGCAGGGTTAGAGGTGAAAACCAAGAAGCCGCCCATTAATGCATAGCAGACTTGTGATGCGGTCGCTGCATACTGATCGAGCGGCGGATAATTCACCTGGATCTTTAGTTTTGATGGAGTCGTTTAGGGCTGGGCTTGTAGAACCACCTCGCCGCCGCCGCTCCGGTCCCAGAGCTCTTCTTGAAACAGAGTCCAATGGAAATCGCAGAATTGTAAACGCTTCCAACCACAGACTGTATATCACAAGTGGGCATGACGCCTTCTAACATCGGAGATCTGATTCAGCCCTATGTCCCCTCTCGTTCTCTGAGGTCTGCAGATAAAAATCTCTTGATGGTTCCTCGCACTCGTTATCGAACCAGAGGAGACCGATCCTTCCAGGCTGTCGCACCTAGACTCTGGAACGATCTCCCGCTCTCTCTACAATCACTTGACTCTGTTGATACATTTAAATCCCAACTCAAGACGTTCTTGTTCAGTCGAGCATTTTGAAAGTACGGTTTTATGGGCTGATATGACTGTCTCCACTGTTGTTTGATTGTGTAATTTTTTCTTGTGTTTTTAAATAATGCTTGTTTTTGATGTGAAGCACTTTGTGACCTTCTGTCTGAGAAAGGTGCTATATAAATAAACTTTGCTTGCTTGGGCAGACCATTGTGTTTGGTGAATGCAGAAGTAGACATTTTGAACAAGAGGTAGTTTCCTTATATGAGCATTTTATTTTGAACGGCAGGGTTCAAATCCTGGTCGAAACAGCAAACAGGGCCTTTCTGAGTGGAGTGTGCATGTGCCCGCGCAGGTTTCCTCCGGGTGCTCCGGTTTTCCCTACCACTAAAAACATGCGCACTACGTGAAATCCTCTAGCTACGTTAGCCGAGCATAAAAATGGGTTTCCGGGCTCCTGACAGACGCTCACGTGGCATCAGGATGGGTCAAATGCAGAGGATGAATTTCTTACGGGGACAATAAAGTGCAGATTTATGTATACATTTTTATGCTCCCCTCACCAAGATGGACTTACAAGTTGGCGCTTCACGTAATATAGACGCAAAAGCACATACAAGACATATGCACGTCTTTAAATGTGCTTTAAATTACTCTATAGAATGTATTGATTGATTTTTGTATGTGTGTATGTTACGCACATCATGTATAGTAACTTTACATTTCTGCAACATGAACAAACAGGAACAGAAGGTTTACAAAGACGATATAAAAACACACAAGAATCACAGCAATTACTAAACCACCGATTTTTTTAAACCCAAAAATGTAGAGTGTGACACAAACGGTTACAGAGCTAGAGAAGTTCACTGTTCCACGTAAGTCAATAAGAGCCAGAGCGAGTTGGAGCAAAACTTCATCCAGGAGCACTTCCCCCCCGGGCCTCATTGAGCTATAGCTGCTCGGGGGTTAGCACTGTCCATCTTAACCAGAGGGGGAGGGTCCCAGCTCAAAAGTGGCCAAAATGACGTGCGCTGACATGCTGCAAGACCACCCCGGGCCGATGGGGGTGGACCTGGAATAACATATGGCATTGGCAGAAAACGTCTTCACAGGATGGTCCAAAAGTTGGCTCTTGGCCCAAAGCTCCGTTCCACATGTGTGTCAATGCTGAGGGGGGTGGATTTTTTTGGTCCACTCTAGTTTACTTGCTGTGAGCTTTTGAAGTCTCTCGTTCAAATGAATGGAGCTGCGCCGGCTGACGCATGCGCAGATGCGTTTTTTCACAATTTTCTTGTGGGCGGGACTACTCGCAGCCATCTTGGATAGCTCCAGTAGAGCAAATTTTTTGGCCCATTAGTTAAAAGGGCGGAGATAGGCGTGACTACGTCCGTTAATATATACAGTCTATGGTCTATACTAAGCCCCGGTGATCCAAGATGGCGTCCTATTCAAATGAACGGCTTGTGCTCAGTAGTTTATGGGACTTCACGAAGACCGAGAGATTAGCAGAACTCAGCCATATTTGGGCATCGTCTGGTCCTCCCGGTTCTGCGCAGTGGACGAGCTCCCATGATGCTTTGCGCCAAATACGCGTGTGTGGTTCTCATGCACGTGCACAGAGGGGCTCGGCCGATCAGAGCTGGAGTTAGAACGGAGTCAGAGCGGGAAGGAAAGGAGCAGAGTTTGTGGCAGTAAAGTGTGGATTTAAAGAAAACCAAAGGATTTAAGAAGAAAAAAAGTTCAGGATGACAAGGGACACTAAAATCCTCACAAAATCCGATCTTTATGAAAGCTGTTGGCTCTCTGTAGGTTCTCTGTCAGGTTTTCTGCCAGCTGAGGTCGGGCTGTTTTAGTTTACATTGAGTTCTATGGGACTTTTTTCTGGGTAGCCCACGTGAATTTAGTCTGCAGTACCACAGCGCCCCCTGTGCCCATGGGTGGGACAGCTTTAAGCTAGTAATACTCTATCTAGTTATTATTATAGATCCATGGTCTATAGTTGCAACCAGCGTGGAGGGGGTCTGCTGCTCTCTTTGCTGCGACCTTTGCGCCACCAGAATATAAATCAGGCAACAACAAAAAAGCGCCCCGGCCTGTTTTGAAAAAGCCAAATCCGAATAGTGTGGCTCAGCGCTTCAAAAACCGCCTGTATCAGTTTTGTACACGCCTTCAGATAAGACGCTGAAAAGACACGCATAATGTTGACGATCGCTGCGTTCGGCCCCAAAAATAGCCGGTGCAAACAAGAAAACGTCTGACCTTCAAGAAAGTAAAATCCGGAACAAGATTTGCAAATATGAAACGATAACCGGGGTGACTTTGCTTTATTGTGCGTGTGGCTGCAACAGGAACTAAAAGCAGAAGAGGGTGCTTGCTTTCCCAGGGTTGTGTTAAAGCTAGAATGCTATTGATTCTCTATCGCAACTTTGGGGCCGTTTTCAGAATGCTAATTTATATATGCATAAGGCTTCAGCTTTAAGCTTTTTCAGTGGCTTTAGTATTCAGGACCATTTGTATACTGCGAATACTGCGTTCCAATGTTGTCAAGGAACAGGGATTATAACCACAGGAGATGGCACATGGCCCACTCTCCAGAAGTTGCTCTGGTGTCGACACCAATGAGAATATAAATATGTAATGTTCATAGCTCCTCCAGCACTTTTTAATATCACTTTTTACCTATGTAGTAAGTTTTCATCATAAGCAACATCACTGGGGTTAAACTAGATATTAAGATACGTGGGAGGCCTGGTCTCATAATTACAGGCTATTGTCCTTTTTAGCAGTGTGTATTCATTTGTGTTTTTTATCAAATCAATATATTTCAGACATTTGACAATTCAAAAACACACAGTTGGGAAAAAGGGTCAAAATGAGGTCTGAAACGAAGTAGGCAGAATCTAAAGCTTACTGTATAGACACCCACCCTTTATTATGGAGCAGGGGTCTCCAACCTTGTCCAATTGGAGAGCTACTTTTATGCAACAGGAGAGGTAGAGAGCTACTCCTTTTTGCAGTCACGATAAAAACGGATGTAAAAATAGCAACAACAGAGGACACACGGGAGAACACATGTAAAATATATTGTTATTACTGTATAAGCCTATTTGTTACTTATAATAGGTTTGTAATGACTCCAAATGTAATCAGTAAAGATCATTTGTTGAATTGTATATCCTTTGGCGAGCTACTGCGAGTCATTTACGCCATAATTATGTTTTAATTTATAATTTAAACAATATTGACATTTTCTAACATAGAGTTTGTGTATTGTTTGTATTGTGTACGCTCCTGTGGACTCAGCAGGATCAGTGAGGGGCTGGATGGATGTATTGTGTATAGTTGTGTGTCTTTGTAAAGCACAGTGTGTTGCAGTGTATGAGCTGTGCTTTATAGATACATTTATATCATAGTCAGTGCCTATTCTAATGCAAACTACTGTTGTTTAACACTGTTCTAACGTCACACATCCATGTCACTGTCTGAGCTGTCGCCATAGAAACACACAGCAATGATTGTGCATTATACATTTACTTTTAATGGTCGCCTGTGCAGCAGGATGTTCTAAACTGCCGAACATGGTTTTGTAAAAGAGATTTGAACACAGTCAAACTGAGCTTTTTCTCCTGTGTGTGCATGACAGTGGCCAAAAGGCTCAAAAAGTAGTCCCTTTACTAACTTTCTGAGCGTCTTGTGGACAAATGGTAAGGTTTGAGTGTGTGAGTGTTATATGGTTCACACTGTCTCTTTACCATACAACCAGACTGCTTCTTATAGTTAATCATTACTTATTGACTGATTGAGAGGTGGAGCAATGGATCCAGAATGCACGAGAATAAGTACAAGACAAAAAGTTTAAAAGCTATGTTGTTAAATCATATAGTGTGTGTGTGTGTGTGTGTGTGTGTGTGTGTGTGTGTGTGTCTGTGTGTGTGTGTGTGAGTGTGTGTGCGTAAATTCCTCAATTATTGACGACTTTACTTTTCTACGGTGAGAAGACTTGCCTTTTGACAGATGTACCTTGTAACTTGAGTGTTGTCGCAGGCTTGTTTCCGATGCAAAAAGTCAAGTTTAATGACAAACTCTATTCCAATGCAGGCAAAACGACAGCATTTAGATAAACCCAATCAAAAAGCAACCAGCAATGCACAAGTAAATAGCAAAACCACATATACACACACATTTGAAATTAACTTAATACACACCCTTCCAGACGACCAATCATTGTTATGGTTGCCATGGGGACGCGTGGCTGTTTTAAGTGGAAGCCAGGCTCCACTATATGATTAACATGCGCTCCCTAGGTGGCGGTCTCCATAGAAACCAGTGAGTCCTCCATGATTTACCTGCCTGTGAGATTATTCTAAGCAATTGTGTGTCTACAGTGCTGCCATTTCAGACTCGGCGTGTCGTGGCGAGGAAAAAGGCCAGGCCGATTGATCAGCGAGGGGCTTAACGGCTTTGGTGAAAGGGAGCGTTTGGCCGTGCCGTTGTATACTGCTTTATGCTGCTTTATGCTCTGTAGGCTCCGGCGCTCCAGTCTGTGAATTCAGATGTCCACCGTGGGCCAGACGTGCCGCCTATAAGCCCCCCCGACATAAACACTTCTGTAGCCTGACAGTGAAGGAGGAGCTCTGTGAATACTTAAAAGTGGCCAAATAGAGAGGCCCGGATGGCGAGCGGTTGACAGGGAGAGTAAGACACTTTTCTATACAGCGTTTGGAAGTGTATGGAAGTACGTGTGTGTCCAAGGTGTGGTGTAAGCGGTGGACAAGATTGTGTTTTTGTTGAAGCAAAAAACCTCACTTTGAAACCACAAAAACGTATCTATGTGAGCAATTCTGTGTGACTAGTGCCTCTCTCTGAAAACGCTCTCCACATACATGTAAGTCTGGCCTTTAGATCGGCTGTTTCAGTGAAAGAACAAGGTGTAAAAGCCATCACACTGCAAAATATGATGAAGAATAAGTCGAAATGTGCTCGAATGTGGCTAAATGCAGCGTGTTTTGAGCACAAGATTTGCCAACGAGACATGCTTAAAAAAATACAAGAAATATGTCCCTTGGAATGAGAAAATAAAGCAACAGTTGGAAAAAAAACTAATTGCTTCTTCAGAATGTAAACAAATTGGGATAAAAACCACTTTATTTAAGCAATTATCACTTTTTGCAGTGCACTCAGCCAATCTCTCTCTGTAAAGACTGTATGTTTTCTATTAAGAGGAAGACAGTGAGTTATGTCCTGATTGGTTCATAACATTTTACTTAATCAAGACTCTCTCTGTTACGACAAACGCAGTGTATTTTACCCCAAAAAAGAATCAGAGTTTTAATGGACAGATTTACACTGGTGACTTTGTGTCGATCAAACTTCCGTAACAGATCGTAGCTTGTTGCTAATTACTGTATCTGTTCTAGCTTTTCGCTTTATCTGCGATATAACCCCATTTCTACCAATTCTCAATTCTATGAAAACAATTATTAAAAACCTTTTCCTGCTGCTAAAACAATAATAGTAATAATTGTGCTCGGTATTTTCACACAATACAAACTTCTAACTCGACCAGACCATTATTAGGATCACAGTACTCATTCTATTTGCACCAAAACAGCTAAACACATTCCTAATTTTTTTTTTTATCTAATGTTGTATCTGTTTCCCCTTTAAAAAACTTCAAGTGAAGGTCATTTACTTTTTAGTTATTTCAAAGATGAAGCGACATTTTTAACTGCAGGTGCCGTAGAGTCCTGTAGAGATTCCTGATTACACGCAGAGAATTCATTTCCAAGGGTTCTACTTATTATCCTCCAGAAAAATATGGTTGTTCCAAAGAGAGGGACTGCTTTAAAAACTGTATATTATTTATGACAACATGTTATTTACATGATACTGGGGTCATATGCTCACAAATATGTATTACTAGAAAATCCCCTTTTCAGAGATCCAGAAAGACGTTAAGAGAATATTGTTGATATTTTTAGTGGTAGGCAGAATCTGAAGCACCTGCAGACACAAGAAGAACATGCAAACTCTACAAATACATCATGTGGGAATATTTGAAAGATGTTTTGTGATTGCTTGAGTTTCTCTATAATTCAGTTTGATGAGAATGACTTTGCTTTGTTCGTAAAGGCTGCAGAGTTTCATGTTTGTTTTAGTTTCAGCTGTGATAGTTTTTAGATTAGAAAGTTCCATGGCTCAAAAAGGTCTGATACAGAATCAGAATTATTTTTATTGCCATTTTAAGTAAAGTAAAGTAAGTTTTTTAAGTGGGGTAAGATAAAAGAATATGCAAACAAACAGTTATTTAATGATGATAAATACAAGTCCAGTGGAAAAACTAAACTCAAAATCCAAAATAACCAAATGACATGGACCAGCAACAAGTGGGCATGAGCACAGGTACATACAGTAAAGAAACACAGAGAGACGGGTTAAAGCTGCCCTCCCCGCACTTACGAAGCTGTACCTTTTCTCAAGAAAGTGGGGGCCAGTGGTCCGCTGTGATTGGTCACAATCTGGATCCGAAACACATTGCACCAAAACTCAATCTAAAATAAAATGTCACGCCAGCACAAACCTGCGCTACTTTTTCTTCAAAAGGACGAATATCCCAATGTACTGCATGGATATGGATTGGATTTAACTAATGAATACAAAAATGAAGTCAGGTAAAGAAGCTTTAAACAGGTCAGGAAGCTAAACTAAACTAAAACCACAGAGAAATGAAGTCAAGCAAAATAACACTAAATCCACAGCGTGTCAGTCAGAGGAAGTCCCAAACTGGGAATTTGCTTTGGCTCATGCTGCAAACAAGTTGTAAGAGTAAAAATAGTTCAAAGACATATATCCTGATCCTTACTCTTTAAATTACTGTTGTTATAAGTATACACACACAATATGGTGTCTGACTGCAGAGAGTTTATAAGTATAGTTTTATATCTAAATTCTCCAAAAAATCCACTTTGTGATAGACACAGCTTCCAAAGTGCAGCACAATAAAAATACTAATTTAAACAAATCCATAGTAAAACAGTAAAATAAGAAAAAAATCTGATAAGAAAAGTGCAATCTGAGTAAAACACCCGCACTTCTCTCTCAGTCATCTGCAAATACGTTCACAAACTTGCTCTTATATTTTTATCGCTGTGCTTTTTGAGTAATCCGTCACACTGTACTTTATATATACATTAAAAAAACATATTTAAACCGTACATTGCTTTTGCTCACGACAACAGCAGCAAAAACGGACACCACCAACTCCTGCAGCAGCATTATCACTCCCGGTCATCCTCGCAGCCCTCTCATAAGACTCTTTTTTTCTCCTCGATCCCCCCATTTCAAAGACACAACCCGCTCTGTCACCTTCTGTCTTTTACGATTGTATCAACGGAGCAGTCAGCTGTGAGAGACCGGGCCAGCGGCTGCAGACTCTCCTCCATCCCTAACCAAATATTCGCATGAGAGCCCGTGAAGAGTGGATGATTTTTTTTTTTGGCAAAGAGAACCTTGTCTCTGGCCAATCAGCGTCCGACTGCTATGGACTGTTTGGATTGGGCACGTCTCAGGCCCTCAAGCTGTCCCCTGCTCCCCACAAGAGAAGCAGGGGAGGAGATATAAGTCCAGGCCGATGGAGAAAAAGGACTTTTAACTCCACGACCCAAATCCAGGCATCGGTCGAAGTGACAAGCTTGATACTCGCCTTGCTCTTGAGGCAACTGATGATTTTTTTAAAGACACGTTTGTTGCTTCCGTTTTAGATGTATTCAGGCAAAAGGAAGTTGAATGAATTGTACAAAAAGGTTTTTCTCCGTTGCATAAGTCAGACAAAGAGTGGGTTTTACTGCATGGAGGAGTTTACTGTTATGTAGTTTGGGTAAAATATCTAATTGTGATATTTCTGACCAATATTGCCCTTTTCTACATTAATATTCTGAATGTTTGAAGCTTGTTCGGAGTAAGAAAAACCACTTCAAGAGAGACAGACTGTACCTATGAAGAGACAAGAGAGAAAAAAAGAGAGATAGTTGAGTTGTGCACATTTTGACAGTTTACATATACATTAAGATAGAGAAAAGAATGGTTCGCCCACCAACAAGACCCAACGAGACCCAACAAGACCCAACAAGACCCAACGAGACCCAACAAGACTCAACAAGACCCAACGAGACCCAACGAGACTCAACGAGACCCAACGAGACCCAACGAGACACCAACGAGACCCAACAAGACTCAACGAGACCCAACGAGACTCAACGAGACCCAACGAGACCCAACGAGACCCAACGAGACCCAACAAGACCCAACAAGACTCAACAATACTCAACAAGACCCAACGAGACCCAACGAGACCCAACGAGACAAAAAGTCAAGATATCTATTCCCAAAATAATATTATTTTATTTGCAATGAACTGTAATTTCAGTTTTTATGATTTCCAGCAACAACATCTGATTGTGATAATCTACAAACAAACTTAAAGGTGACATAATATTTGTATTTGAGCAACTCAGACTTTTATTTAAGTCAATTCTCACACACCAGACCTCTCCCACCGCTCATCCCGACACAACACCTTCACTCTGATATGAGGATTATTCTGCGGCGTTGCTTGAAGGCGGTAAAAGAAAATGCGGTCTGCAAACGCCTAAGTCATACAGTTCCAGATGTAAACGCGCAGCTTGGTCAGGACTGGAAGAGGTGTATTTGACCAATGGAAATCGGAGCACCTGGAGGACACTCAGAAAGGCCCTGTTCTGAAGAGACAAACCCAGGAGGGAAAGTGCTCACCCCAACTCTGAGAGGAGCCTGCAGGACTAAATACGCAGATACACGGACTGCACTGCAAATTATTTGGTTCTTACCAAGAAAAAAAAACTTAGATTTAGAAGTGTTAGATAATTTGTCTTGTTTTAAGAGTTAATTTCTTATTTTAAGTGTTCAACTTTACACTACAATCTTATATCAAGCAAACCTTGTCTTTTTTGTCTCAAATAGGCAGGGAATCTTAAAATGAGGTAAATAACTGTTAAAATAAGATATATTACATCTTTTACCCAAAGTCTCCTCAAATAAATCTTGTTTTAAGATTCAGTAACAAACTCAACTTGCTTGATTCAAGAGTCACACAAAAAGCATCTGAAAAACAGAGTTTATTTCTCTGACTTCAAGCTGATGATGTTCACAAAACTGGCAAAGCAAACAGAAAACAGGCAAACTGGGTTCACCCAACACAATACATGATGTGTATGGTATGATACACCCATACATACAGTACTTATTGTTCCTCCAGATTATTGTCTGTGGGCAATAATGTCACAAAGACTGTATTTTATTGGAACAAAGGTATTGTCTTTGAAACTAACTGGAAAATAGGAAATGCAGTCAATTAGTTCTTTTACAAATTCTGTAGCCTGGGCAACATTGGGAACTGCCACCTCATATGCCAGCAACTCTGGATTCAGATTCAGTGTTTCATAACGTTGGTACTCAAAAGCAACTAAAGAGGAATCTATCACAAAGATATCTTTAATCAGTCCGAACACTGGGAAAGCACCATCTACAGCTACAATAATCATAGATTTCCCACTTATGTACTTATTTCCATTGAGGATGTACCATTTCACAGAGACAACAGATTGCATGACCTCTATGCCTAAAAAATCTTTGACTTTTCTTTTAACATAATCAACATTTTTGACAGCTGAGACAGGCCCTGATTCTCTTTCACTAGCAAAAATTGGATGCTCAGTGCCTATTTCATTTTGACAACATTCAAGGAACTGATTATGGTTTGCAAGCGATTTACATACATTTTTGAAATTTAACTTGGAAGCCCACTGCTTAAAATAGCTATGCTTAGCTTCAAATCGCATACACATACTTCTTACTAAAGGACCAAAAGATATGATTTGGCTAGGTAGATGGAGCATGTAATGCTGCTTGGGAATGACATTGGATTCAGAAAAAAGTTCTTTGAACTGATGCAGATGTTGCTCAATCATGTGCCTGAGCCGCAATACAGTTTCTAATGAAATAACAGGAGCAAGGATAATTTGAACAATCTGAATTAATTTGAAAATAAATTTCACATACTCACTGTCCATATCATTCAAAATGAAAGGTAGTATTTTCAAAAGTATTAACATTTGTCCACATGACTGTTTTATTTTATTGTCATTAGCAGCTAAAGTGCTGACACTAATAGGACATGGCTTATCTCGTATATCTAGAGGTGAGTAAGGAAAAGTTATAATAGCTGAGTTAATCTCATCTAATTCTATCTGTCCTGACAGAATCAGGTTTTTTAACACAAGCTTTATTTCCATTGGTGCAACACCTTCAAAAATTACATGCATTATATCCTGTGGAGTTTGTTTGATCAGGTCAAATGCTGGAAAATCAACTAGCCTGCTTCTTCTGTTAATCCCGTAAGTATGGAGCTATTATTGTTTCAATAATATTTGTGTGTGCGTAAAAAGATTTGTGCGTGCGTAACCAGATTTGTGCGTGCGTAACCAGATTTGTGTGTGCGTAACCAGATTTGTGCGTGCGTAACCAGATTTGTGTGTGTGTAAAAGAAATATTTGTGCGTGTGTAAATAGATTTGTATGTACGTATCAAGATTGTAAAAGGTTGTGTGTGTAGAATTTGTGTGTAAAGAAAAAAAAAAAGTAAGTTTTACACACAAGTTTTTTTTTTACACACGAATCTTTTGACGCAGTCCTGCCTTCGCAGATTCGCAAGTGTAACTTGGACTGTGTGTGTGCGTAAACAGATTTGTGTGTGTGTAATTTGACATTTGTATCTGTAACAGAACAATCTGTGTGTAAATAACCGCGTTGTACAAAGAGAAGAACGGGAAAAAGCCTAAGTGCTACGCACAGGCTCTGTTTTACACACGAATCTCTTTTTGACACACCTCTGCCGCCAAGCGTGTGTCAAAAAGATTTGTAAGTGTAATGTGGTTGTTCTAGCAGTACACCAGCAGATGGTGCTGTTGTAGCTGGTTATTACCTACACTCAAGCAAACCAACAAGTGTAGATAGAGAAAACCGAAGGATTTAAGAAGAAGAAAAGTTCAGGATGACAAGGAACACTAAAATTCCCACAAAATCCGACCTTTATGAAAGCTGTAGGTTATCTGTCAGCTGTTTTAGTTTACTTTGAGTTCTATGGGGAAAATTTCTGTGTAGCCAACGTGAATTTAGTCTGCAGTACGTGAGAATTCTTCAGCTCCAAGCTAGTAACACCTATCCAGTTATTATAATAGATCCATGTATAATACAGTGGTGTGAATGACAGGATTTTGAAAATAGGAAAAAAATATCATAAACAGCTGCGGTAGTGTGTCTTGTCAAGGCAGTAGGTTTTGGTTTGCTTGAGTGTAGGTAATAACCAGCTACAACAGCACCATCTGCTGGTGTACTGCTAGAACAACCACATTACACATACAAATCTTTTTGACACACGCTTGGCGGCAGAGGTGTGTCAAAAAGAGATTCGTGTGTAAAACAGAGCCTGTGCGTAGCACTTAGGCTTTTTCCCGTTCTTCTCTTTGTACAACGCGGTTATTTACACACAGATTGTTCTGCTACAGATACAAATGTCAAATTACACACACACAAATCTGTTTACGCACGCACACAGTCCAAGTTACACTTGCGAATCTGTTAAGGCAGGACTGCGTCAAAAGATTCGTGTGTAAAAAAAAAACTTGTGTGTAAAACTTACTTTTTTTTTTCTTTACACACACACAAATCTTTCTACGCACACACAAATCTTTTTACGCACACACAAATCTTTTTACGCACACACAAATCTTGATACGTACATACAAATCTATTTACGCACGCACAAATATTTCTTTTACACACACACAAATCTGGTTACGCACGTACAAATCTGGTTACGCACACACAAATCTGGGTACGCACACACAAATCTGGTTACGCACGCACAAATCTTTTTACGCACACACAAATATTATTGAAACAATAATAGCTCCATACGTAAGTGGTTTTGAGGGATGCTTTCAATGTTTCTGTGCTTGCTTTGTCTATTTCAAGACATTGCCTGATGTGGTTTTCCAAAGTTCTTTCAGCAAACTTATTCTCCTCAAAAATACTTTGCATATCATCAAAGGAGCATTCACAATGTCTACATTTGCTATAAGCAAAACCAACACCTTGTTTAAACCCAGCAAGGTCATGTTGGGCAAGTGTATCTCCACATAAGGCTATCACCGCACCAAACAACTCAATTTCACCATTTGGGGTTTCAATCCGAACACCATTGTAAAGAAGTGTCAGATCTTTTAGGATTCTTTTTAGCATAACATCAACACCGCATTGAGAAATATCATTTGCCTTGGCAATAGCAAGGAGTCTTATAGCAGCCAACTTGGACCTAAATTTTGGATCAATATTCCCTAAAGTGTAATAAAACATCAATAATTTATTTGCAGAGGCATGGGGGCCTAAAGGGTTACATATTTCAATTTCATCGGTGTACAATAGTATTTGCAATGCATTTGGCCTTTGAGAATATAAGGGGTGGGATGTAAAAAGGGCTCCATCAGTAAAATCATACAAGAATCCCTCTCTACTTCTTTGTGGTACAGTGGTCAACATTGTGAAGATTCTAGAATTGGTCAGTAACTGCTTGAGACTTTGAATGAGTGGCACATAGTAAAAACTTTTGTTTCTTAAGGCCATGACCCTTGAAGGACCACGCTTTACCCAACAAATCTTCTGGGACATCACAACTTCCTCTGGGTTGACTGGATTGAATAGTTCCCGGATAGTTTTATTCTGTCCATATGCTGTGGTTGAGAAAGGATCCGTGAATGTATCAAAAGTAGCCAAAGCCTCATCTTGGAGCTGAGCAGTTGTCTCTGGATTCTCTTCAAACACCCTTCTGATTCTCTCCCTCAGTGTGTCAAGGAGAGCAGCTTGGTACTGTTGCACCCCCGAGATGACGCTGTTGACAGTTCTCTGTGAAAATATATATAAAAAAAAATATATATATACATATATATTCCCCTCATATAATTATTGCTAACAGGCCCATAGTTAACATTGAAATATAGAAAGGAATTATTACAGTAATTATATTTTTTTATAAACATTGTATAATCAAGGAATTATTATACGATATCAATAGTACCATTAAAGCATTTGTCCATCAAGACAAATTTACCTGTGACAAGTGGCACTGTTCCCGGACACTGATGGCGAATGCCGCTGCAGATCTAGCAATATCAGGTCTGGCTCTGGATGTCACAGCAACAGCCTGCTCCTTCAGAAAGTGATAAAAGTAAGAGTAGATAGACACAATCAGGGTTGATTTGAATTGTTGTTGTTTTTTTGTTTTTCTTACAGTGAAGTGTTTTTTTTTTTTTTTCAAGATTATAAATTAGACTACAACAAACAATGAGTGTGTAAAATTGACTCAGACAGCAGTGTTATTATTCAGCAAGTAAGTACCCAGCTCTAATTACCGAGGTAACCTTAACTTTACTGGGTACTACTTTGTTTACAACTAAAAACTAAATGAACTAAAGCACGTAAATAATACAGTCTATGAGAAAATGTTTCCAATTATTGCCCTCTGTATAACGTTACAGTAGTTGAAAACATTTTGTCCCATTTCTCCTTATGGAGAAAAGCGTGCCATAATACGGACTAATTGATGAGGAACAGGATGCACGAGAGGGGAAAAAATTATTTTAATCCCACATTTGCCTCACTGGTCTTGGACCTGAGCAGCTCTATCGTCTCTTCCCAAGGTAAGTGTGAAGTTCGTTCAATTATGTGCGTTTCACGTGAATAACGTCGTGTTACGGAGGTAACTTAGCATTCACTGAAGACAATTAGCTTACTGTATATGAAAGAGAGAGTGTGTCATATAGACTGTAAAAAGAAGGTAAGATAGCCTACTCCTGATTAATGCGTGCATTCCCGGTATGGATTCAAGGAAGCCAGGCTTTGAATACACCATTGTATGTGGGAAATAAAATAAAATAAAACAAAACAAAACACTTTACACAAGTCAGCATCACACAGAGAGCAAATTAATTGGCGAGATAGGCCCTCAGAGGTCAAAACGAATGGAACTGTGGAGACTTACGGATTCAAGGCGGCCGACAGCGTCAGGCTGCTGTGACGGTTCAGGTAGAGAGGCACCAGGTGGGACAGCCACAGTGCTGTCCGCTGCAGGGGTGCTACAGCTGGCAAAAACGGACACACCAAATGTTTCCTGTCCCAAAGAGTGAGAAGAAGGCGTCGTACTCCATCCACTTGGTGGGCTTCCAGTCCGAAAATACTGAAGGTGCGTCCGTTTAATGTGGCGAAAGAAGGAGTTTAAAACTCTAAAATAAAAAATATTTTTGACGATGCCACTGTATCGGTCTTGGAGGGTAAGTCACAAATAAAGTTTATATTTGATGTATAGGTGCTTTTGGCATGTAGTTTGTAGGAATAATAATAAAAGCTGATAGCTAAAGAAAACCTAATTAGTAAATTTGCTATTCATTATCTGATTTTTTGAGTAATAGCCACAGTTGCAGCTCAAATGTGCTGATTAATAATTTAAATGAATTAATTAAATTAGTTAATGTAAATAAATAAAAAAATATGACCAACACTGAACTTATGGCATAAAGGTAGCCCAATGTTTAAAGTCCAGACTTTAATATTTTTATCCTTGATTTTATTTGGGGCTGGCATCTTTGTGAGATAGGCTTATGATTATTTTCGCTGACTTTAAGGAGGCTTCATAGCACAGACAACTAGTTAAACAGTTTACAAATGTGTTGGAGCTCAGAGGGAGAGATAAATGGCCCCTCTTTATGTTGCTTGGTACTGTAGCTTGGCATTGCTTCATCTTAAGGTATTTATTTGTCATATTACAGCTGCCGGTGTTGATGAGGAGGCTTTGAAAGGCCTTAGCCGGGAAGACCTGAAGGATCTTTTTCCTGGTCCTGGACATTTTCTCAGAAGAAAGAAACTTTGGGAGTTCATCAATCAAAATGTAAACACAAATTGGAATAAATAATAGTTATTAAAATTAAATTGTACCATATTTTAATGGTCCTAATGCATTTTGTTTTCATCCTACATAATCCTAATAGTGTGAAAATACCACGGACCAAGATGCCAGCACTTGCAGTGGAAGCGGGATTATGCCCTCAACTAGCTCCATGCCACCATGCCAGCCGCAAGCCTCCACCCCCATATCTGCTGAGAAAACAATGAAAATGCCAGACCCTCCAGAGTATGTGGTGTACACAGATTCAGAGTTAGACATGGTGCGTAGTCAGTACTTTGCATTGCTCTGCAATGGAAAGGAAAAGAACTACAAGATGTCAAAGGAGCTATGTTGCAGACTTGTAAGGAACACAATCACTAGCATGGTTGCAATCCTGCGTGCTAGTCCCATGGGTAAACAAGCAAGATACCCCTCCAAACTGGAAATGAGAGCCATGTCACAGAAGATTGTCGACTATTATCCTATGTTACGTGATGCTGACACAAATATGCCATATGTAAGTAATATTTTTCATTTTTCTCAACCAAAACTGTGGACAGGTCAACAACAAGACAAACAATTTATCTAACATTCTTTCACCACAGCTGACCATCTACACCAAAATGTACAAGCGACTCCAGAATATGAGATCTCCAAGGAAGAGGCAGGGCTCCGTACCACAAAGAGGAGCGGCCAAGACAGCTCTCTTCAGCGCAGACAACCAGGACATGGAGACAGATTGGACAGACACAAGCTACTCGAGTGATAATACCATACTTCTTGAGAGCAATGATGACATCAGCGAGGACAACTCTGCAGGTATGCAAATTGTGGGAAAAAAATGAAAGGGTGGCTGTCATACAAATTTGTTTATGACTAAAAATGTTTAATCATGTAATGAAACTATAGTTGTCCACATTTGTTGAACCAGAGTTCATGGCTAGACATGCACTGTGTTTATATATGCCTATTTTGCCCTGTCATATAATTGTATTGAGAATTTTTTCATTATTTCAAAAAAAAAAAAAAGCATCCCCACTACCACTCCCCTCTGTGCGAAAGAAGCCAAAGAGTGGCACCAAAACATCACTGCTGCCATCCGAGTCAGCCTCATGCTCCGCACCCACGATTGCTTCACCAACCACGTCTGCATCACCAACCACGCCTGCAAAGGATGTTTTTGGTAAGCCCACCTCAGCACACCTCTCAGCCTGTCATCCATGAAATTGGATTAAAGTTTCCCAAAAAATAGTGCATTGTATTTTAACCACGCTTTATTTCCCCTGTGTTGTTGTTAAAGTGTTAACATTGAAATGTCTCGGCTTGGTTTTTTGTCATTTCAGTGGGCCAGGACAGTCTGAAGATGCAGGCTAGGCACTACAGAACATAGAGCAACATGTACAATAAGCCCAATGCAAAACCCAATCAAAATGATGTTGCTCATATTTTGGACCTTGAGTTTGAGGCCAGACGGGCTTTCATTGATGCAGATGTTACAAAGGAAGAGGACCGACCTGCAAAAATCTTTGAGGCATATCCATGCTTCAAAGATGTTCGAAATGTATGTTGGTTTGTTGTACTTGAGTTACTGTGTATCCATCTGTGTACTGAATTTCAATGCATTGTTAACTGTTGAACTGTGCACAATGCTGTTTTAGGCAATGGATGAGCTGCAGCGCATACTAGGTGGCACCAACAGCAGATACATTGAGGAAGTAAAAGGAAGATGGGCAGAATTCTGTGCCAAGGTGCAGTTCTACGGTGTGTGGAAGAAAGTCCTGAAACCACCTTTCCCTTTGGATGTCCGCAGTGGTAAGTTGCTGTTCCATACAATATGTATTGATATTTGTACAACATTCAGACCATTCTTTTCATTCTTATATTCTTTAGTGGATTTCACACTCGCCCTCTTCAATGCACTCCCATCCCTCTTCCCCTCACCAACTTCACCACCAAAGAAGCTTGGGAATAGCTGTGAGGCACTTCTTCATATCCTGAAGGTGAGAAATGTTTGTGTTGATTCCTTACTGTCCTCTTTGAAGTGCCTTTATTTTCTCAAATTATTGTGCTTGTTCACATTTAGTAACAATACACCTAAGTTCACAGTTATAGATATGACCTAATGTATGTCAAAAGGGGAAAACAGAAGTGCCTCTAGTGTCCCTCAAATGGTGTTGACAGAAGGAAATAACAAAAAATGTTTTGCAAAACCTTTAATTATTTCATTCATTCATTCACTGATGAAACATTAGCACCTTGCATCAGCTTGTATCAGGTATTAATCAATCCTAAATTCCTACATCAGTTTAACATGTTCCCCCCTACACTATTGTAAAGCAATTCATCTGATAATAACGATGTGAGTTTTTAAACGTGAATTTAAATTTAAGAGTGCTCAAGTCATTGGTTGCAACCTGATAGTTTCATTTTAAAAATGATCATACACTTTCAATACATTTTTATGTCTTCTCACTCTCTACGCATTGTTCTTTTTTTTCTGTTCCAGTCAGGCGAAGACCCCACCCTGTATCTGGAGAAGCGTCCTCTCTCCTCCCCAGTTCTGCTTTTTGATGGATCAACCACCATCGTGGCTGTTGGTAATGTACCTGTGACCACCCTTCCACAGGAAGATTTCTCAGAAGGGATGTTGGTGCTATTGGCATACTACTACACGTTGCATTTAACATACCCTAAATGTGTTGCAACGCTCCTCTCTGTTATTCAAACAGAGGTCATTGGTGACACAATCCACGATCAAGATGCCACTAGTGCATATAAGAAAGCAATGGCTGATTGGAAATCATTCATTGACAAGTAGCTGAATGTCAAGCAGTATTTTGTCATGTCAGTTGTTCTTATTGTTACCCATGCCTTACAATGGTTTTGTGTATTCCACAAGTTTATTACAGTGTCACTTAATTATTTGCTTGAATTGTTTTACCTCATCGAGGCCTGCACTGTAAAATGTAACTAATGGTTTCAACTTAAAAATATGAGCGAAAGGGCTGCCTTAAAATTTCAAGTTAAGTGAAAGAAAAAAAGACGCTACGGTCGCGGCCGCACCCCTGTTTCAGTTGAGTTGTCTGAACTAGCAAATCTGTTTAATTTGAATTAAAAATGTAAGTTGTGTAAATATTGTGTCATTTGATTTATTAATTGATTGAACTGCTTGGTTGTTATTTGAATTTGCAAATCTATCTTAGTTTAATTCATTTTCAAGATAAACCTGCTTGGATTAAGACAGAGTTTAGTCATTCTTCACTAATAGTGTAGTATTTTTCTCTAAATTTAATATTTTTCTTAACTAATCTTCAGCTAAATTTGCTAAAAGTAAGAAAGATTTTGTTTGTAATTGCTTATATTTAGTATATTTCACTTATTTTGAGGCTGTAAAAAGTTACTTTTTTAAGTAATCTCATTTTAAAACCAGCATTTTATGCTTAAATTTAGTTATGTTTCACTTATTTCTAGGCTGTAAAAAGTTACTTTTTAAGTAATCTAATCTTAAAAACGAGGATTTTATGCTTATATTTAGTATATTTCACTTGTTTAGAGGCTGTAAAAAGTTACTTTTTAAGTAATCTCATCTTAAAACCAGCATTTTATGCTTAAATTTAGTATATTTCACTTGTTTAGAGGCTGTAAAAAGTTACTTTTTAAGTAATCTCATCTTAAAACCAGCATGTTTGGCTTATTTTAAGCCTTCCAAACACCTCTGTAGACATGCTTATTTCTAGATTTAACAATCTTAATTTAAGAAATCTTGTCAAGTGAAATTATCTTGCTGCATGGACAGATAATTTCACTTGTTTTGAGTACATTTTCCCTCAGATTTAGTGTTTTTATCTTGTTTTAAGACCCCCCTTTTTTGCAGTGTGGTTTCTTACAAATATATATGTTTTTGATCCATCCATCCATGTTCTTCCCCTTAATCCAATCCTGGGTCAGAGGGGTGGCAGTCGAAGCTTCAATATGTAGCAAGTTTGTTAAAATGTAACGGTAAATCTTGAGATCAAACCGGACGCACTTTTGTGTTGGTCTAATAATGAATGAAAAACCCCAAATTTAACTTCAAAATCAAAATGTCCATTTTTTTACAGATAAACCTTACGAAAATTTGCTTTTGTATGATTGAGGTAAAAGTATTGATTTTACAACAATTACCAACCATCAAATAAGGGATTATGGACCAAAAAAACTTTAAAAACGGAGAAACAGATTGAGCACATCCTCCGGCCGGATAAATGAGGCGGTGTAAAAATGAAACGACATATAATCCAGGGCATCAACCTATCCTAGAATATAAAATGAGAGAAATAAGTCTAAATCTTCCTAAAATAGAGCCACCTTCTCCCAAAGCTGAACATTGTGTGAAAAACGACAGCCCAAAAACTGGCGTGGTGTAAATGTGAAATGTGAATATAATTAAATATTAGTGTCAGGCGTGTTTCAGTGAAAAACCAGAACGTGGCAAGCGGAACCGAGGTGCGTGCCAGGATTTTCAGCTGCAGCTCGGGTTTTTTTCTTCACAAAATAAACATTGAGTTGGCACACAAACATCACGTTACTATCACTTTCCACGTCTCTAAAAAGTAAGGGTTTGTTTTCGTTGTTTCGTGACAGGGTTTTGTCGACTCTCCAGCCAAACGTAAGAACGACATCTGTACAATTGTGAAGAATGTTTTTAAGTATTGTCTTATTAAGACCCATTTTTACTCCCTGGCTTTTAACATGTGGGCGACAGTGGCTCAGTTGGTAGAGCATTGGCCTTTGGGCCTGAAGGTTGTGGGTTCGAGCCCACCGTAAGACCTGCTTCACGACTCCCACTGATGACTGCTGTCGTTGTGTCCTTGGGCAAGACACTTAACCCCACTTTGCCTGAAGGCCTCACTGAAAGATCTCAGCTCCTGTGGACTCAGCACCTGCAGGAGGATCAGTGAGGGGCTGGTGCTGTGTGAACTGGGTGCAGCTCTGACTGACACCCCCCTGACCCAGAAATGGATTAAGGGGAAGAAAAAGGATGGATGGCTTTTAACATGATTTTATTCATGTTATTCTTTTATGTTTATTTATATATATATATATTTGTTTTTATTTTAATTGAATTGTTTTGTTTGTTTTTTTAATTCTATTTGAATTATTTTTTATAGTATCTTAATTACTTTTATTTTATATTAATTGTTTTTGATTTATTTTAATTGATTTTATTTTATTTTAATTGTTAATTTATCTTAATTATTTTAATTGTTTTTTTATGTATTACTAGTGGGTTTTTTAAATATTTTTTTTAATTGTATTTGTATTGTTTTATTTATAATTTATTTGTATTATTTAAATCTGGACACTTGTATATGTGTTACTTTAATCCACGCAGCACTTCCAAACCGTGTTTTATGAAATGTGCTATACAGATAAAGTGGACTGGAACAAGAAATGGAAAATAGCGTGAAGGCTGGACACTGAGCTTGCACAACGGTCGGAGGTGAACGAGGATGCATTCGTTTGACATTGACTGAAAACCTGATCGCCGAGGCTGGTGGCTCTCTCACACCTTTAGAATGACATTGGGTTTTGCACAATCGTACGAAGGATAAAAAGGTAAAAGCGCTCTATACCAGAAGGACTGACAGAGCTCTCTTATACACACACAATCAATGTTAAAGCAGTTCCATTGAAATGTGACGTTCACCACATTCACCACAAGGTCATGGCCCGAGCAGCGTGAATACATATCATACATAACAATAGTTTTGCTTTGATTGAGAAAAAAACCTCTGTATATATTCTTGTGAAATTGCTGCATACTTGATTTATTTCAAACCTGCACCACACACACTATATTTGTCTCTATGATGTTTCTTCTTATGAGTATTGCTTTTGTTTGTCATAACCAAGTGTCATTATCAGTACTTTTTGAGTCATAATTAATACACAAATTGTTAACTGGCCAAAATGACCCCAATGGTAATGAAATATGAATCTAATGTAGAAGGTAGAGTTCCCTTTGAAAACAACAAAGTACCCCTTACATATATTTAAGTGTTCAAACCAAAGTCATGGCAGAAACCGATTAGCTAAGGCCCCGTTTAGCCGAAGACGCTGCTGCAGTAAAACGCTAAAGTTGGATGTCGGTTGCTACGGAGACTGTTTTTTGGAGGTGAAAACTTAAGTGTTCAGATCCAGCCTTGCAGAGTGAAAAAGGGGGGAATTCTCCTGTCTGATGTGACCCCCACCTCCCGCTGCTCCCCCGCACGTACATTTGGACATGCGTAGTAGCCGAGAACAGGAGGAGGAGGCCCCGGGGAAGACCCAGGACACGCTGGAGGGTCATGTCTCTCAGCTGGCCTGGGAACGCCTTGGGGTCCCCCCGGACGAGCTGGAGGAAGTGTGTGTGGATAGGGAAGTCTGGGCGTCTCTGCTTAGACTGCTGCCCCCGCGACCCGGCAACGGATGAAGCGGGAGAAAATGGATGGATGGATGGACAGTAGCCGAGAACAAACGTAAACAACAACGGCGGCGGGTAAACTAACTAGCTAACTAGCTACGAACGCTAACGGAGGAGGATTCTACTCCTTCGTTCGTCCAAACGAGAGCACGCAAAGCTCTAGTTTCAGTTTCCATTTTAGCTGCTGCAGAAAGATGTTGGTGCAACTTTCACGTCTTGCAGTGGATGTTGTTGAGGAGGTGCAGGGGGAGGGCTGGGGCTCGCGTGTGTCGTGTTCTTCTGCCCACTACTGGCCAGGCGCTAGAACTACATTGTTTTTCATCCTCGTATGAACGCCGTGAAGGAGCCTGGTCGTTTCTGTTCATAGCCTGGGAACGTCTGCGCAGTGAGTGGGGTTGACTCTCTTTTGAACTGACCCACAATGGCCCGAGGATATTTGTTAGATCTCTTTGCAAACGTTAGTCTATATTTCACAGACCAGATTCCAAACACGATGTGATGAGGAGAAACTGGAGCACCTGGAGGAAACCTACAGTGAAAATATCCATGCATGATTCCAATTTATAAATATCAATAAAAAAAAGTTTAAATTCAGGTTTAAACCAAGGCTGATAACAAACTGTGGAGGTAACTCAGACGACTATTGATTCATAGGTCATTCTGGGCGGCAGTAGCTCAGTTGGTAGAGCGTTGGCCTTTGAGCCAGAAGGTCGTGGGTTCAAGCCCCGCTCAGGACTTTCACCATCGACTCCCACTGACTACTGTCGTTGTGTCCTTGGCCAGACACTTAACCTCTGGGAACACCAGCCACAGTGGGGCGGTTGTAAAGTGCCAAACTGCCATTGTGTCCTTAGGCAAGACACTAGAATGAGTCTGGTGGCAAGACACTAGAATGAGTCTGGTGTGTGTTGCCTCGCTTCTGTCAGTGTGCCCCAGGGCAGCTGTGGCTACAGTAGTAGTTTATCACCACCGTGTTTGGAGTGAATGAATAATGACACATGAGAAGTGTCTTTGAGTGTCCTGAAAAGTGCTATATAAAACCGATGCATTATTATTCTGAGTGTCTAAAACAGCACTTTACAAAACCGCTCCATAATTATTATTTACATTTCACAGCATCATCCCTCTTCTAAAACGCTGCATTTGTCCATTTGTTGAAATACGTGGAATTGCGACGTCATGGTCAGAGTTTTTGAAAGGAATATTCCCAGTCAAAGCTGCTCTGATTGTGGCAGTGGCCTCGGTCTTCCTCGCTGCTCGGTCTTCCTCGCTGCTCGGTCTTCCTCGCTGCTCGGTCTTCCTCGCTGCTCGGTCTTCCTCGCTGCTCGGTCTTCCTCCCTGCTCGGTCTTCCTCCCTGCTCGGTCTTCCTCGCTGCTCGGTCTTCCTCGCTGCTCACTGTGCTGCACACGAGGGGACATGTGGGAGGACGACCGAGGCAGCTGCGGCGAGCCCGTTAAACTTACCCCCAGCGCGGCGGCCATATTTCTCCTGTCATCTACACCACCGGGTCTCCACGGTGACCAGGGCTCGGCCTTGTCTCTGGAGCGGCCTGCTTTGTGGCTTTGTGACTGTGTGTGTGTGTGTGACTGTGTGTGTGTGTGTGTGTCTGTGTTGGTTTGTGTGCACCATATGGACAGAGTGTTTAATGAGGGTCATTACTGTGTTGCTGCCTCGCGTGACTGGCAGGTGGCGCCGCGCTGAGTGGCAGGTCCGGTCTCAGTGCTGGTCTCAGTGCGGCCGATAGAGACGGCCGTTTATTTTCTCATCTCTCCGTGACAATGTCAGAGTTTTTACCTGCTGCGACCCGGACTCTCTACAAGCTCTGGAGAAATAATCAGAATATAAATGTACACCGTTCAAGACGCCTTTATCCTTTTCTGATTCAGGTTTGACAAAGTGATGCTTGATAAAGAATCCTTGGATGTAATGACAGAAAATTAGAGACGTCTTTGTCAATATAAAAAAAACGTTCTTGCAGGTTTAAAACAAAGTTGAACAAAGAATGAATGAATAGCTATGTTTTTTGATTAGCTGATGAAGTTGCTGCCACGGGAACTTTTAAGATAACTTGTTGTTAGCCTACAGTTTATCCAATTTATTTGCAGAAACACTCTAAATGGGAAATATCTGAATATACTTTTACTCATCCAAATGATGAAAAGTGTAAAACAGAGTTATTAAGACAAAGCAATAATATATACTGCATAAAGACTGATACACAGGTGAACAAAAGTTAATTTATTTACTCAATTAAAATAGAATATAGACTCATTACATGCACAGTGACATATGCCAAGAATTATTAGAAAGATTATGGTTTACAACACAATATACTCAATGTTTTATATTATGTTATTTTTGGGGCTTTTACAGCAGTGAGCCAATTAACACCATTATAACAAATGTAGGCTTGATATATCTCATGTTGTGTGTAATGAGTCTGTGAAACTATGACACAGACTCATTAGTTTTTATTAGTATTATTATTATTCAATATTATATATATATATATATATATATATATATATATATATATATATATATATATATATATATATATTATTATGTATACATTATTTAATTGTTAGTTATTATTTTCAGTATTTTTGCAGTATTTTTTATGTATTTTAATGTATTTATTATTTATTTTTAATGTATTTTTAATGTATTTTTTTCCTTTGCATTTTAACTGTTGCCTTGTTATGGTTTTGAATTATGACGTTTTGACCAATCAAACTCTAAAGACAAAAACACAATAATTAAGATTATTATTTTTTTTTTTTTAAATAATATTATCTACAGAGTTTCACCTGTTTCTAAGGTATTCCCTCTTATATCCTCTGTATGATTGTCTAAAGGCCCACTTACTGTTTACCATGAAATACACCACTATCTGTTCTGGAAAATAAATCATGGAAGCTTTTACGTTGGACCCTCTGCAAAATACTGTACATAAAACAACTTTTTCCCCACATTTTTAGTCCAACCCTTTGTTATTGCTGGCATTCTAGTTTGCTCTGTTATTCTGGGTTTAAATGGCTGTCATGGCTCAACACGCTCATATTTACCCACCTAAAAGCGCACTTAAAAAAGGGTTGATTTACTTTTGAAAGTGAGTGCTGAGCTGAAGATGAATGGTGGACCCGGCCTCTTCCTGAACCCAAGCTTTTACTAATTGGACCGATTTGACAGGAGCCCATTCATTATGAAGGAGAGCTGCAAATACAAGCAACGGGAAAGGATGCCAAAAAAGTTTTATCATCTCCGATTCTCAAAAGATGGTTCGGCTTCAGCGCGTTGCTTTCAATAGAGCTGTTTGATTGGGCCTAATGCTGAAGCCTTGTTGTTGATCTCGCTGAATGGAGCCGGGGATGACCTTGAGGAGCTTGTCTATCACAAAATGGATCCTCCTCAATGTGGTTGGAGATTTGTAATGGGAAAACAGACAGTACCAAATGTTCCGATAAATTAAAAGTGCATTAAAGAGAATTGATTATCAAAGCTCTTGTAGCAATAACATATGCTGCGCTCCAACGGTAAAGACTGCAGATGTTTAAATCCATCAACAATATATTGCTCCCGTTTGTCTCGTGTTCTTCTGTCGAGTCGCTAGCAACAACCGCAGAGCAGCTTTGTCGAACATTGTGTGAATGTGCGTGCGCTCTTGTCTACTTGCTACTGTATAATTGCTTCTTTATTGTGACAAAAGGTAGAGATTTTATATTTACTTAGTTATCTTGATAAAGTCAGAGATTTGTAGCCGAATTCTTGCTTCTTGATTATGCAAAAGTTGGAGATTATGGATTGCTAACCCCAACCCAGAGAGAGAGCCCAGAGAGAGAGACCAGAGAGAGAGACCAGAGAGAGAGATAAGAGAGAGAGATAAGAGAGAGAGAGAGAGAGAGAGAGAGAGAGAGGGAGAGAGAGACCCCAGAGAGAGAGATAAGAGAGAGAGAGAGACCCCAGAGAGAGAGATAAGAGAGAGAGAGAGAGAGAGACCCCAGAGAGATAAGAGAGAGAGAGATCAGAGAGAGAGAGAGAGGGAGAGAGAGACCCCAGAGAGAGAGACCAGAGAGAGAGCGATCAGAGAGAGAGATAAGAGAGAGAGAGACCCCAGAGAGAGAGATAAGAGAGAGAGAGATCAGAGAGAGAGAGACCCCAGAGAGAGAGATAAGAGAGAGAGAGATCAGAGAGAGAGATCAGAGAGAGAGAGAGATCAGAGAGAGAGATCAGAGAGAGAGATCAGAGAGAGAGATCAGAGAGAGAGAGATCAGAGAGAGAGAGATCAGAGAGAGAGAGATCAGAGAGAGAGATCAGAGAGAGAGATCAGAGAGAGAGATCAGAGAGAGAGATAAGAGAGAGAGAGATCAGAGAGAGAGATCAGAGAAAGAGAGAGATAAGGGAGAGAGACCAGAGGGAGACCAGAGAGAGAGAGATCAGAGAGAGACCAGAGAGAGAGAGAGATCAGAGAGAGAGACCCCAGAGAGAGTGATGAGAGAGAGACCAGAGAGAGAGACATGAGAGAGACCAGAGAGATAAAAGAGAGAGATAAGAGAGAGAGACCAGCGAGAGATCAGAGAGAGAGACCAGAGAGAGACCAGAGAGAGAGACCAGAGAGAGACCAGAGAGAGACCAGAGAGAGACCAGAGAGAGACAAGAGAGAGACCAGAAAGAGACCAGAAAGAGACCAGAGAGAGAGAGACCAGAGAGAGAGAGATCAGAGAGAGAGAGATCAGAGAGAGAGACCCCAGAGAGAGTGATGAGAGAGAGACCAGAGAGAGAGACATGAGAGAGACCAGAGAGATAAGAGAGAGAGAGACCAGAGGGAGAGATACAAGAGAGAGACCAGAGAGAGAGATAAGAGAGAGACCAGAGAGAGAGATCAGAGAGAGAGACCAGAGAGATAAGAGAGAGAGAGACTAGAGAGAGATAAGAGAGAGAGACCAGAGAAAGACCAGCGAGAGCTTAGAGAGAGACCAGAGTGAGACCAGAGTGAGACCAGAGAGAGCCCAGAGAGAGACCAGAGAGAGACCAGAGAGAGACCACAGAGAGAGACCAGAGGGAGACCAGAGAGAGAGAGAAGAGAGAGATCAGAGAGAGAGACCCCAGAGAGAGTGACATGAGAGAGACCAGGGAGATAAGAGAGAGAGAGACCAGAGGGAGAGATACAAGAGAGAGACCAGAGAGAGAGACCAGAGAGAGAGATAAGAGAGAGACCAGAGAGAGAGAGAGAGAGAGATCAGAGAGAGAGACCAGAGAGAGACCAGAGAGAGACCAGAGAGAGATTAGAGAGAGAGACCAGAGAGAGACCAGCGAGAGATCAGAGAGAGAGACCAGAGAGACCAGAGAGAGAGATAAGAGAGAGACCAGAGAGAGAGAGAGATCAGAGAGAGAGACCAGAGAGAGACCAGAGAGAGACCAGAGAGAGATTAGAGAGAGAGACCAGAGAGAGACCAGCGAGAGATCAGAGAGAGAGACCAGAGAGACCAGAGAGAGACCAGAGAGAGATCAGAGAGAGAGACCAGAGAGAGACCAGAGAGAGACCAGAGAGAGAACAGAAAGAGACCAGAGAGAGACCAGAGAGAGACCAGAGAGAGACCAGAGAGAGAACAGAAAGAGACCAGAGAGAGACCAGAGAGAGAACAGAGAGAGGGACCAGAGAGAGACCAGAGAGAGAGAGACCAGAGAGAGACCACTTCCCCTTTAAACTCCCCTCGGTCATGAGCGCTGCCGTTGCTCTGAGATGTGGATGCAGTTTATGAGCAGCACAAATGGAGGTCTGGCTGCTGCACCTGCACTTACCAGACCACACCTGCTCTCTCAGCCCATTCCTGATCTCTTAAAACGTTTACACGCCAAGATAAAATGATTGAGCTGTTTTATAAATCGGACGTATTACGGAGAAAGAAAAGGACGTTGCTAAAATAATGAATGTTCGTTTGTGTCAGTGTCGAGGAAATAGGACACAGGTACAATCGATAGCTACAGCACTTTGCCCAAGTTTATGATGGAGTTTACTGCCAAGCTTGGTTTTAAAGTTACTTTCAGTCTTTCATGGTGATGTAACGGTGATTATATGAATACAGCATTTCACATTTTCATTATAGGCGCAAGAGAGAGAGAGAGACCAGAGAGGGAGAGAGAGAGAGAGACCAGAGAGGGAGAGAGAGAGAGAGACCAGAGAGGGAGAGATACGAGAGAGAGAGAGACCAGAGAGAGAGATACGAGAGAGAGACAGACCAGAGAGAGACCAGAGAGGGAGAGATACGAGAGAGAGAGAGAGACCAGAGAGAGAGACCAGAGAGAGACCAGAGAGAGAGAGGAGATAACAGAGAGAGAGAGAGACAGAGACCAGAGAGAGACCAGAGAGAGAGACCAGAGAGAGAGAGAGAGAGACCAGAGAGAGACCAGAGAGAGACCAGAGAGAGACCAGAGAGAGAGACCAGAGAGAGACCAGAGAGAGACCAGAGAGAGAGACCAGAGAGAGACCAGAGAGAGAGACCAGAGAGAGACCAGAGAGAGACCAGAGAGAGAGAGATAACAGAGAGAGAGAGAGACAGAGACCAGAGAGAGAGACCAGAGAGAGACCAGAGAGAGAGACCAGAGAGAGAGACCAAAGAGAGGGAGAGATAACAAAGAGAGAGAGAGACAGAGACCAGAGAGAGACCAGAGAGAGACCAGAGAGAGACCAGAGAGAGAGACCAGAGAGAGAGACCAGAGAGGACCAGAGAGAGAGAGAGATAACAGAGAGAGAGAGAGACAGAGACCAGAGAGAGAGACCAGAGAGAGAGACCAGAGAGAGAGATACCAGAGAGAGACAGATAACAGAGAGAGAGAGGGACCAGAGAGAGAGCCCAGAGAGACCAGAGAGAGACCAGAGAGACCAGAGAGAGAGAGACCAGAGAGAGAGAGAGACCAGAGAGAGAGACCAGAGAGAGAGACCAGAGAGAGAGACCAGAGAGAGAGACCAGAGAGAGACCAGAGAGAGACCAGAGAGAGACCAGAGAGAGACCAGAGAGAGAGACCAGAGAGAGATAACAGAGAGAGACAGATAACAGAGAGAGAGAGAGGGACCAGAGAGAGAGCCCAGAGAGACCAGAGAGAGAGACATGAGAGAGACCAGAGAGAGAGACCAGAGAGACCAGAGAGAGAGACCAGAGAGAGAGACCAGAGAGACCAGCGAGAGACCAGAGAGAGACCAGAGAGAGAGACCAGAGAGAGAGAGACCAGAGAGAGAGACCAGAGAGAGGCATAACGACTTTTTCTTCCGCATGCTCCCATTCAGCAACATGTAATTGAATTTAATTACTTGTGTTCTTATTATTGTTATTATGATTTGAATAATGTCATGGCTGAATTAAATAAAAATAAAACCACATTTGAAGCTGACAAACCTGTATATTTAAATGCATTACTATCTTCTCTGTGCAACACTTTGGACACTTGTTTTTTATCATGTGTGCTATATACATAAAGTGGATTGAAATTATGATTATGAAGAAACAACTATGAAGATAATTTAAAATGAAAAATAAACATATCAATCCTTCTGTTGTCATTTAAAAGCAAATATCACAGTGAGGCTGGAGAAGCAGAGGAATGAGTGAGTCGTAAAAGCCCTGGTCCCAGCGTGCTCCCGGGGCCACATCATTGACATTTCCCACCGACTCTGGGGCCACAGCCGGAGCCTAAAAGCTGCCGGATTTCAAGCTGTGGGAGCGGCCCCCTGCGAGGCCCATCGATACACAGACAGCGAGTCGATGAGGTGTTTTCCAGCCAGGTCCTGCCCCGCTCGCTGCCCTCGGAGCCGCTCAGACTCGCCGCAGACGGACTGAACGCTGCAGCAAAACAACACGCTGCACTAGAGCTGATCAACACTGCGGAAACACCACTGCAAATTATACATTCTGAGGTAATAATTCTGAGAGAGAGACCAGGGAGAGAGACCAGAGATCAGAGAGAGACCAGAGAGAGACCAGAGAGAGAGACCAGAGAGAGACCAGCGAGACACCAGAGAGAGACCAGAGAGAGACCAGAGAGAGAGACCAGCGAGAGAGACCAGAGAGAGACCAGCGAGACACCAGAGAGAGACCAGAGAGAGACCAGAGAGAGAGACCAGAGAGAGACCAGCGAGACACCAGAGAGAGACCAGAGAGAGACCAGAGAGAGAGACCAGCGAGAGAGACCAGAGAGAGAGAGACCAGAGAGAGAGACCAGAGAGAGACCAGCGAGAGAGACCAGAGAGAGAGAGACCAGAGAGAGAGAGACCAGCGAGAGAGACCAGAGAGAGAGAGAGATCAGAGAGAGACCAGAGAGAGAGAGACCAGAGAGAGAGAGACCAGCGAGAGAGACCAGAGAGAGACACCAGCGAGAGAGACCAGAGAGAGAGAGACCAGAGAGAGAGAGATCAGAGAGAGACCAGAAAGAGACCAGCGAAAGAGACCAGAGAGAGAGAGACCAGAAAGAGACCAGCGAGAGAGACCAGAGAGAGACCAGAAAGAGACCAGAAAGAGACCAGCGAGAGAGACCAGAGAGAGACCAGAGAGAGACCAGAGAGAGACCAAAGAAGGATCAGAGAAAGACCAGAGACATTCTGAGGCAATAAATGCTTGAAATTGTTATCTTAATTTGAGCACTTTCTGACTGTCTTAAAACAAGATTTGCGAAGATTAGGACAAATCCATTTCGTCTTGTTTCTGTTGCTCTAAAGTATTTTCTCATTCCAAGGCTGACATTTCTTGTGGGCGGCACGGTGCAGGCTGATAGCACTCTCGCCTCTCAGCAAGAAGATCCTGGGTTCGAATCCCGGTCGGAACAGGGCCTTTCTGAGTGGAGTTTGCATGTTCTCTCCGTGTCTGCGTAGGTTTCCTCCGGGTGCTCCGGTTTCCCCTACCACTAAAAACATGCACAATAGGTCTGAATGTAAATGAGAGAGTGAATGATGGTGTTGGAGCTGATGGTCCAGTGTGTTCTGGACTCGCTTCTGTCATCACCGTGTGTGGAAGGATTGGAACAATATCTGACTCTGAACATTGGAAAGTGCTTTGGGTCTGTGCCTTGGTCTGTGAAATGCGCTATATAAATAAACATTACTTACTTGTATCTTTTTATAACATGATCATTTTGCTCTTCCCTTTTGCAAATCTTGTTTTAAGGCAGTCAAAATGTTGTCAAATTAAGATATATTTTTTGACATATTTTACATCAGGCTTGTCCAAACTCAGGCCCAGGGGCCAATTGCGGCCCTCAGTGTCATGTTATGTGGCCCTCTGCCTCGCTAACCCAAAGATCATAAAGTTCTCTGTGTCATCCATCCAACTTCAGCTCAGCCAGTACAGACCTTGCTCTGAAGCCCAGAACGTACTGAGGTGGTTTTTGATTGTGTCACTTCCCTTAATGATGCTACTGTAGCTGTAGATGGTAAACATTTGTCATTCAGCCAACTTCAGACCCGTTATAGATCATCATAAAGCTCAGAACAGCCCGATGCCAGTCAAGACAGTTTTTCAGTCTGTGATGTCGACCCCTGGACTAGTCTGGTGAGCTAAAGTGACCCGCTTAATGAAAAGTTCGGACACCCCTGTTTTACATCCTTTTCCGCAGTGTTCAATCTCCCTCAGTAAAAAGGCTTTTTCTTTTCTTTTCTTTTCCAGGAGTCCTCGAGCTTGTTCTGCACCTCCACATTATGATAAAACACTATTGTATGTGTGTAATCGCATGACATACGTGTGCATAAGACATGGTTGTACGGTTTTGTGAGTCCTGACCCCAGATTGTGTGTCTGTGAGCAGCATGTCTCGGCCCAAATCTATCGACCGCCGAGTGCGACCTTTGCAACATAGAAGGAAAAGCAGATTTGTGTTGTTATAGTAAGTAAAGTCCCACACAGATAAAGTGTTTTTGACTGATTTTAAATGCCACACTGTCCGATAGCTTTACCTCCATTCCCCGAAACATTCTTACACGGCAGTAGCTCAGTTGGTAGAGCGTTGGCCTTTGAGCCAGAAGGTTGTGGGTTCAAGCCCCGCTTTCACCATCGACTCCCACTGACTACTGTTGTTGTGTCCTTGGCAAGACACTTAACCTCTGGGAACACCAGCCACAGTGGGGCGGCTGCGGCTGTAAAGTGCCAAACTGCCGTTGTGTCCTTAGGCAAGACACTTCACCCCCATTGCCTAGAATGAGTCTGGTGTGTGTGTGAATGGTTGGTGGTGGTGGGAGAGGCCGATGGCGCATACTGGTTGCCTCGCTTCTGTCAGTGTGCCCCAGGGCAGCTGTGGCTACAGCAGTAGTTTATCACCACCGTGTATGGAGTGAATGAATAATGACACATGAGAAGCGTCTTTGAGTGTCCAAAAAAGCGCTATATAAAACCGATGCATTATTATTCTTACACGGTGTTACCAGAGCCCTGTAATCTCAGTACTTGCTCTGGTGTCGCTCTGATACCTTTTAAACATAAAGTCAATGGATTGAAAATTAATTTGAATGATTGAAGTATTGATCCTTGAACGCTGAACCATAAAGTCCCTATGACACTTTTCTAGATCTTGCAGGTCCATGGTCTAGAAAAGTATTTCAGTTTGAAGACAGGTGTGGCAACTGTCTTACATGAAGAAGACAAGTTTGAGAGAAATGTTGAAAAATAAAATGTCCATGTTTTCCCAGATAATTATAGGGAGCCCCCTGCTGGAGAAGTATGGTAACTTGAGCACTATCCTCTCCTCCTTCCTACTTTATCTGTTTAGCATTATTAGGATTTTGACTGTAGTTTGTTCATTGCTATTCACCCGTCGTGACTTTTTAGTTTGGGCTGGGACTGATGCAGAGGCACATGTTCAGTGTATTTTCATTTTGTGACCAGATAAAAGAACGCCTCAAAGTCTTGCCTCCCGTGTGTTCCTCCGCACCACAACACAAATCCACACAACGCAGAGTGGAGAAAATCAGACCCGCTACAAAGTCAGGTACCTCAGCTTTAAAAGAGAGAACAATGTTGCATGTTGGAAAGTTTAGACGACTTCTGCTGCTTTTAGATTGATTATTTCGACTGAATTCTACGATAATGAAGTTGTCCCACGCTTTTGAACGACTCCTTGAAGATGTTTTTACTTATTTAAACCATTTTGCTTCAACCATAGGCTAAGCATGAATAGCTTTTGATGTATTTCTGATATTTGAAAGGATATGCAAAAAAAAAATTAAAGGGTTTGAAAAAGGGAACGCCACCTTTTCATCTTTTACGATTAACATTTCACAAACATTGCATAGTCACAAACCTCTCCCACGCAGTGTCAACCTGACGCGTGCTTCCTTTGACAGCCTTCTGGGAAATTAACAGATGAGTTCTCTGCAAAGGCGGTTGCTATAGAAACCGCACATATAGAAGTTGGTCTGGAGTTTGTCATCGGAGGCAAAAAAAAACCCCAGAAGAAAGCGAGAAAGAGAGACTAAAGGGGCACAGACAAGGACTTTTAACATATTGTTGCATTTTATTTCATAGTAAAAATGCGGGTATAGAAGTCGTGACAAATTGAGTCTATATTCTGGGCCAATACTTGTACTTTAAATATTATGCATTAATGTTAGCTTTTAAGAATATTATTGAGACTATTTACCTTTTCTTATTTCATGTTTTAAAATTGGAGAAATGTGTATTATTTAGAAAGTGTCCAGTGTATAAAGTATGAAAGATAAAACGAAAAAAACCATATATATTTCTGCCTGCAATACCCTATGCTACCACCAGAGGTATGAGTTGAATTTCTTTGTTCTTTTTCAAAATTTGACAATTATTGGCTGCTCTGCGATAGTAAAGAATGTCGTATCACCTTAAAAACTGCTAAAAACTAATTGAAATACGAATTAATAACTAAAACGAACTAACTAGCAATAATAAATATATATAATAAATAATAACTATATAATAAATCATAACTAACTAATAATAATAAATATATACAATAAATAATAACTATATAATAAATCATAACTAACTAATAATAATAAATATATACAATAAATAATAACGATATAATAAATAATAACTAGCTAATAATAATAAAACTAAAACTAACTAATAATAATAAATATATACAATAAATAATAACGATATAATAAATCATAACTAACTAATAATAATAAAACTAAAACTAACTAATAATAATAAAACTAAAACTAACTAATAATAATAATAATAAAAACTAATGAATAACTAAAACTAACTAATAAACTAAAAACTAATTCACAGACACGACTTTTGTTTCAAGAAGCAAAACAGTGCGACATATGATCACAGGACTGAGAAGGAGCAGAGTTTCATGTTTGAGCAAAAAGTTCCTGATGCAAGCGTGGATGGAGCTAAAAACAACTCCAGGTCCATTCTTGATGAGGGGACAAGACTGTGACATGGTTAAGAGCAAAAAAAAAAGTAGATTTAGCATAATATGTTTTACTAAAATCTGTGTATTCATCAGTAGACTTTACACATATAGGCATAAATATCAATTTAAACTAAACTATTCATTGAGCTTTGCGGCAACTTAAATTTGTTAATATTTCAGAATTTCTTAAGCATGAACCAATGTTTTAATTAACAACCCAGTCCTTCTCTAATGCTTGCTTTCACCTGAGACCTGTCCGTTCCTACAGTAAATCTATGTTGTCCGGTTGCTAGCTACAAAACCTAGCTTGAACCCTTATATTCTTTTACAATGCACACATATTATTCACAACGATATCTTATTTGTGTTTGCTGCACTGTCCCAAAATGGCTGCCTGAGTCCTGCGGAGACGGGATAGCTTCCTGTACTGGAGTGTGTCATAAATATTGAAGCAGACAGTGCATTGTTTGTGATGAGATTAGCGGTAGAATTGGGCTATAAATTACCAGTATTAGCCATCCTGCCTTCACTGTGCTTTTGTATACTTCACATAATCACTTTGGAAATGGCATGTTTTGGGGGGAGAGTCCTGCTGTGAGTGCTGAGCCAGAGAACACACTGTTAGAGATGGACCAGTGGGAGGATGGATGTGTCAATACTGCCCCCTGGTGGTGGGGAAAGGTAACAGCCAGTGGTTTTGAATGGTGTTGTGTGGAGGCTGGACTAATGTTGTCTCTATGCGCTCTGGGAAACATGATTCTTTTTCCACTTGTGAGCTGGTAATTATGAGTGTGTTGCTTAAAACATTTCTTCAAACAGTCTTCCTGAAAATGTGAGACAGGCTTCTTGTCTGACGATGTTTAAATATAGGTTGAAAACAGTTTTGTTTCGCTGTGCATTTCTGATTTTAACGCCTCGTGTGACTGTCTCTATCTTGTTTTATTCGTTGCCTTGTGTATGAATTGTGAACAAATAAACTTGCTTTGCTTTATAAATATTAACAATATGTACCTATGTGTTTGTATTGATGCGTTTCTGCGGCTGAAAACCTGAATTTCTCTACGGTGGATCGATGAAGTATCTATCAATCGATCTATCTAAAAATAAACATAAAACAAGGCGGCAGTATCTTTAACTCATCGTGCCACTTTAGTTCACCAGTATTTTCCAGGCGCAGACGACTCAGATTATAAACATGTTTTGAATGAAGTCTGGCTGTTCTACCGACGTGTCCATACTGATTCACATTTGACAGAGCTGAAGTTGGCTGATTGGCTACTACTTTCTCACCAGCTACATTAGCATCATAGACAGAATTCACACAATCAAGATATAAAAAAGTCAATGATGGGATTCCAGAAAAATCTAAATTGAATGAACTTGTTTGCAGTGAAGGTTGAATACATTGACATTTCACTGGTGTCAGAATTGGAACTTTTTGGAACATGTTTTTCCAAAAAGGCGACAGTAGCTCAGTTGGTAGAGCATTGGCCTTTGAGCCTGAAGGTCGTGGGTTCGAGCCCACCTCAAGACCTACTTCACGACTCCCACTGATGACTGCTGTCGTTGTGTCCTTGGGCAAGACACTTAACCCCACTTTGCCTGAAGCCCTCACTGAAAGATCTCAGCTCCTGTGGACTCAGCACCTGCAGGAGGATCAGTGAGGGGCTGGTGCTCTGTGGACTGGGTGCAGCTCTGACTGCCACCCCCCCAGACCCAGAAATGGATTAAGGGGAAGAAGATGGATGGATGGATGGAACATGTTTTTCACTGCTCTCATTTTCACCTGGATCATGAGTTTGTGTTCGGCCAATGACGAAGCAGGACTTTTACGGAGGAGCACATTTTAGGTCCAGTGTGATTGGTCAAAAACATACTGTATGCATGAAAGAAACACATGATTAAGACATCGCACTTGCTCTTATCACAAGGACAATATTTTTTGCAATATATCATGGAGCCTATCTATCTGCTTATCTCTAACTATATCTGCTACAATACTTTTTTAGTTGTTGTTGCTGCGTGTGAAAAAAGTGATGTCATTATTTTTGGATATATACTAGTTTTACAATGCATCTAAAAGTTGACCCTTCACAGTATTTCTACCACTCTACACCATTTCGAAGGTCAAATTATATCTCGTATATGGGCTTGTTCACACTAAAGGGCACAAAAGTGTGACAAAAGGCCAAAAATTAGATTTTAATAATCAGAAGATATTTTATGTTTTTCATGTTTCCAAACACCTCCTCTGTCCTTTAGAAATTGCTAGAACAAAACTGTTTTATACATTAGACAAGTTTCCTACAGCGACCCTGTTTATTTTATGTAACGGACAATGATTTGACGGAATGAGCTTTGTAGAAGTTTGATGGTATTTTCAGATGTCCACATTTGATTCAGATTCTGTTTTTTTACACAAAGTAGATGCAAAGTGATACTTTCATATTGTCAAGCAATTAAACGTGAAAACAGACCAGATTTTTTTTTTTCTCAAGTTTAATTTTTAGAGAAAAGAGGACTGTCCTCATCACGTCCGTTATACATTTTTCAGGGGTCATTTAATTAATTAATTATTTTTTATTTTTTCACGATTCCTTTTTATAATTAAGTGATTCCCTTCTGTTGTGTTAACCATGTAAATCTTGTGGGATTTCATCTTCTGCTTTTTCAGACTGAGGACATTTTATTTTCTATGTAACTGGCGTCACAGTAGAATGGTCCAATCAGAGGCTAATTTGGTCGTTTAGAATGTTGCTAAACATTTTTATGTCAATCTTTCCTTTTGATTTTTTCCACACTATCTCTTCAATCTGTCTGTGTTTGAAATCTTTTTTTCCAATCTATGAAAATAATTTTAGTTTTTAAGTTATAACCTTTTAAAGTCCAGATACTTCAATTGTCACTTTACTGTGAACACACTCATAACTATAACTCAATCAAAATTATCTTCCGGTTTTCCAGTAGAAATATATGAGATGAGCGACGGTTCATGTGCAATTTCCCGCCCGTAAAGAAGTATTTACCATAATTCCCACAAGTGACATCATTTCTCACTTTCTCACAGGGTCAAAGCTGCGGCTCAATACTCACTACAGATAGTGACTTACAGGGCTCGTTCTCATGTCATGTTGTGGTCTGATTTGTCAGCAACACGCCCGGTTCTGTCTGATTGGGCAAATATTTTGGGCATATCTCTCCCTTGTGAGATCAATAAAGTTTGTCTTATCTTACCTTAACATTACATGCTAGTATTATGCATTATTTTTTGCCATTGAAATGATACTGAGATCATTTACTTTGTCTTAGAATGTATAAAATCATCTGCAAATAAATGGTTAAAAAAGTATGAAGGGTAAACAAGGCTTTGCATCAATTAGTTTTAGTTTTTCCCCCCAATTGTTTCGAATGATGGAACTTTTAGACCGAAGAGGCAGAGCTACATGTTTACACCAGAAGTCCCTGATATTAGTATTGACAAAGGGGAACAATAATTTACTACGCAGGGCTACAAGTCCCAGAGAAACCTGAAGGAATAAAACAATTATGGAGGTGCAAAAAAACAGCCATTAAGAAGCTCAATCAGGGGTGTCAAACTCATTTTGGTCGGGAGCCAGATTAAAAATATAAGGAAAAGGTAAAGATGCACTTTAATAATCCCCGTAGGGCAATTCAATCCTCTGCATTTGACCCATCCTGATGACACGAAGACGTCAGGAGCAGTGGTCGCCGTAGTAACAGAGCCTGGGAACCCATCTCCAGATGTTGATGCTCGGCTTGGTCAGGACCAGAGCTGGAGGATTTAACCTAGTGTGCATGTTTTTAGTGGTAGGGTAAACCGGAGCGCCCGGAGGAAACCTATGCAGACATGGGGAGAACAAACTCCACTCAGAAAGACCCTGTACCGACCGGGATTCGAACCCAGGACCTTCTTGCTGCGAGGCGAGAGTACTATCCACTCAAAAGGAGGAATTAGGAAGATTTAGGAAAGAACCGCCCTCTTCACTTTTTAAACAAAACTCTCTGGTCTTATTGGACGAGCACGTATCACCAGGATGATTGACAGTTGAGAGGACCGATAGTCTTGATGATCCACCTGGAAGAAGAAAATCCTCTTGTATACACCTATCAATTCTAAAAACATTACATTTAAGAACAGATTCAATGATTTGTAATAACATTTATCATTTAAAATCATTTCAGGGGCCACTAAAATGAGTCTTGTCCCAGGGCCTGAGTTTGACATGTCTGAGCTAAATAAAGCATGTCTCTGCCCTTTTATGGTTCATATGAATTGAGTTGTGCACAGAAACCTTTTAGCACATGCTGGATGCCATTAGTTTGAATAAATTGAGAGGATCCTCAAAATAGTGGGATTATTCATTTTCTCCTCAGTATTTCCCCGTCGCCTCCGTCATTAAACCCATCCACCATCCGTCTGCACAGATCGTTCTTGAGCACAATCCCCTCCATTTCTCGTCAAATCTTTCATTACTGTCAGTGGCCATAAATATCCCACATCAAATGTAATCGCAGGTGAAATTAAAGCAGCAGTTCTCGGACACACATCGTTCTTCATCCAATCTATCTGAGGCTGAGGTGTGGCTGAAGTGAGACGAACCCCCGGAGGAGAAAGTACATACAGTAAGTGATTAAGCTGTAAAATTCATTCATGGACGCTGCAGTTAGCTTAGGTCCAGATGACGGCCGTTATAATGCGGCTTTCTTTTTTTTATTAATGATGTCAAATATCCATCCATCTTCTTCCCCTTAATCCATTTCTGGGTCTGGGTGGTGGCCAGTCCACAGAGCACCAGCCCCTCACTGATCCTCCTGCAGGTGCTGAGTCCACAGGAGCTGAGATCTTTCAGCGGGGGCTTCAGGCAAAGTGGGGTTAAGTGTCTTGCCCAAGGACGTAACAACAGCAGACATCAGTGGGAGTTGTGAAGGTGAGCTCAAACCCACAACCTTCAGGCTGAAAGGCCTGAAGGTCAATGCTCTACCAACTGAGCCACTGTCGCCTGATGTCAAATAAGAACGGCTTATTAAACGACCGCGAGGTCTGTACAGTGGTCTTTTTGTACAGACCGAGCAAGTTAGGTTAATACGTTTTTTATATGACTATTTTTAATTTGTGCAAATATTGATCGGTTTCAATTAAAAACACATGCAACCAAACTGTCAAACTGTGACATGAATAACTGATCAGATGATTGAGGCGCCCGCTGTGTCTTTACCAATGCTTTTTACATATTTGTGAAGTATGTTCATGTCCAACTTGGTTTTTCTTATTGTGTTTTTACCTTTCTGGTCTGTAACGAAGTTGTCAATCTCTTCTTGACTGTTGGAGTTGTGTTTTCGTCGTTATTTGCTGTTATTACTTCTTCTGGCTCTTCTCGTCCTGATAATAGAATTCACTGAGAATGCTCCCAGTCGTCGCCCATTGTTTATTTTTTACCGAGGAAACATATCAAATCTGATGCGCGCTGCGGACCGATTGTCACGGTAACGGTCCAAGATGGGAAAATATCAGACCGCAAATCAGCCAATCAGAGCGCGCGTACGATCGAAGTCATATAGTAGTAAACAATAGCAACCATGGAAGACCGGACTCTCACTCTCGCCTTCACAACAATCCTCCTCCTCCTTCTGATATCAGTTATTCAGGTTCTTGCAACAGTGCCTCACTTCATCTTCACTCAGCTTTCAACTCGTGCCGTAACCCTCCTCGCCACCATCTCCTGCTCTGTGTTACCAAAGCATGGGTTCATTCATAGAGAAAAAACAGCTTTATTTCATACAGAATTTACCATGAGTCACTTATGGATTATGTTACATCTTGAAAATGACTGAGAAAACATCCGACTATTTCCACATTGTTGTCTGAGAACGCTCCTAAAACGTCATATACTATTCTAGGCCGAGGGTCTGTCGCAGGAAAAACATTTAAGAAAACATTGGACACTATATTCCTTTTTATTATATGACTTTGATCGTACGTGTGCTCTGATTGGTTGATTTGCGGTCTGATATTTTCCCATCTCGGACCGTTACCATGACAATTGGTCCGAACAGCACGTATCACATTTGATATCTTTCCTCGGACCTTTACCATGACAATCTGTCCGCAGCGCTTATCACACAAAACCAAGTCGGACATGAACATACTTCACAAATATCTCAAAAGCATTGGTAAAGACACAGACCAGAGTCATATAATAAAATATGTATTAACCTCGCTTGCTCGGTCTGTGCAGAGAAATATCAGACCTTGGTCTTTTTGCACAGGGCTCGGTCTGATATTTCTCTGTACAGACCTCGCGCTCGGTTAATAAGCCGTTAATATTCTGGCAATGATTTTTAGATGGAAAAAAACAGCTGATGTTATGATGTGGCTGTTAAATGTGAAAATCCATTATTACTCTACATTTTTGACCTGACTTGAGGGTTTTTGGGAGAGAGAGACTGGAGGTGACTCTTTCTCTTTGTTTCTCTGGGGACCAAAGACAATCATTTCAGTTTTGTCTGGGTTTTTTTTCTGTTACTATTTACAGTTTTAAAAATCAGATGTCTGACTCTGGATCCAATCAAACTATTAAGGATGTCCATAAATAAACTTCTCACAGAGTCAGAATATGAATGTTCCGGTCTGCTTTGACTGACGGAGACGCAGTATATCTGATGTTTGTCATGCTGTGCCAGACTCTACTCTATCAAGTATCGATGGCGGCGGTGAAAAGGCCTTTGAAGGCGCGGGATATAAAGAAACGCATTTCCAAGCTCGTCCTCTCAGCATCTGCAGCAGCGAGACGTTCAAAGGCAGGAGACGTGTGTTTTCCATATTGTGAGGAAAATAAACACAAATGCCAAAGATACTATCAGCGCGTTCTTTCGTTGTCAGAAGCAGTATTTTTTTGTCATTTTATTCGTGGCGACAGAACGGCATAATGCAAAAAACTTACTGCTTGGATTGTGTTATGAAAATTGCGTATAACGGGTATGAAAAGTGTATGTACGCAGACGAGTATGTGAAAAGAGCCTCAGTTATATCTCAAAAGTGTCTTCTTTTCACTGTTCGTTCACTGACTGTGATGGATTTGATCTCAAAATCTCTCACACTGAAAAAAACGACAAAATAAAAGGCAATAATTTGTAACTTAAATACTTGTTTGAGAACTTTCTGACTTTCTTAAAACCAAGGGAGACATTTCTTGTTTCTTTTTTAAAACAAGATAACTTTTCTTATCCCACCGGAAAAATGTTTTTAAAGGCTCAGTCAAAATGTACCCAAATTTAAGCAATTTCTGACTTATTTTTCATCACTTTTCGCAATGTAGCCAACCCCATTAAAGATTAAAGTAATAATAATAATAATAATAATGCATTGGTTTTGTTGAGTTTGTGCTCACTATAAAAATAATAATAATTATTATTATTGTTATGAATGTTTACTCTGTATTTATGTTGAGAAAAGTGTTTATATTTATGTTTAGGATAACTCTGTTTTCTTTTTCCGTTTACTGATGGGTGTGGTTAATAAATTGTCCAACGCCGCAGCTGAGTTGGTTGCGCGTAACGGCATGAATGGAATGCAGTGTGTCCTGAGTTATTTTTCCTCCATATCTTTCGGTTACGTCGTCTAACTCTTTATTTGGGTTCACGACGCGATACTGCTTCTGGATTACCTCTGCCAACAGGTTTTATACAGCACTTTACATAGCCACAGCTGCCCTGGGGCACACTGACAGAAGCGAGGCAACCAGTCTGTGCCATCGGCCCCTCCCACCGCCACCAACCATTCACACACACACCAGACTCATTCTAGGCAATGGGGGTGAAGTGTCTTGCCTAAGGACACAACAGCAGTTTGGCACTTTACAGCTGCAGCCGCCCCACTGTGGCATCAGCTGTTCCCAAGTGTCTTGCCCAAGGACACAACGACATCAGTGAGAGTGGGTGGTGAAAGTCGGCCTTCTGGCTCAAAGGCCAATGCTCTACCAACTGAACTACTGTCGCCCCCAAGTAGAATCCAAAATAGATAAAGATTGTTGCCTTTGCATTGCTTTCAACTAATATCTTGCTTTCTTCATTCCATATTCGCCGATGGAGTTGCTAAGTGACATAATTTCTCATCTCCTGGTAAAGATCCCATTCATCAAACTTTGTATTCACTTTCATTCAGATATTGACGTTATACTAATCTTGGAAACACTCTCCCGCACCTTGTTTAGCTGCAGCCGTGATGCATGACTTGGCCTTTTTCCCAAAGCCAGCCCGGCAGCAAACTTTGGGAGCAATGTCACCTTCTGCTACTTGGGACGGGGGCGAGGGTCCGCAACAACCCGGTGTGGAGCAGTGGGCGCGGGGGTGACCTTAGAACCCAGGCAGATGGTGAGGTCCGGGACCCTCGTGAGCGCCAAATGGCCTCTAGGACACAGGGACAAAGGTGAGGTTGTTCCATCAAAGCGCCGCGTGACATGTCGAGCCACGCCCATCTGCTCCTCTGCTTTGTCTAATGATTGTACACAATAGGGGTTACAGGCGGCGAGACTAACAACACTAATATATACACACACACACGCATACCCACACACGCACACACACACTTACACCTATTCATACACTTATCTCTCAAAGCAACACGCTGAAGACATTATGTTTTTAATCCAAGTCTGTCTGCGTTGACTATATGTGCAGCACGGTGGCTGAGTGGTTAGCACCTCGCTTCTCAGCAAGAAGGTCCTGGGTTCAAATCCAGGTCGGAACAGGGTCTTTCTGGAGTATGCATGTTCTCCCTGTGTCTGCTCCGGTTTCCCCTTCCATTAAAAACATGTACAATAGTTCTGGCATGTGCCTCCTGTACTGAAACGCTCCCATCTCTGTGTGGAGTGAGAGACTAACGCCCAAAAATAAAAATTGTAAAGCGCTTTGTGACTCTGGTCTGAGAAAGGAGGTATATAAATAAAAATTACTTACTTACTAATATGACAAAACAGAAAAAAATCAGATTTGATATTTCTCTTTAAAGTCATATTTAGCCATTTTTTGAATTTAGCACACTAGTTCAGGCGTATTATTTTAAGTCAAAATGTGAAAAATTAAGCCAAATCTAAGAAATGTTTGACTTGTTTTTTTGTATGTGTGACCTTATTTAAAACCTTCTGGTCTGCATTTACAAACCATAGTAATAAAAAGTACTTCAGTAACACCAGACCGGGGCAAACGTCAACCATAGTAAAAATAGTTTGATCCATTTGTTCCAAACGGGCTGGATTTTCACACCTCAATCAAATAAAAATGTAGTATGAGTACAGGCGAGCGCTCTGTTTTTTCCGCAAGTTACTCTCAAAACTCCTTTGTAATATGTTAATGGAAGGAGCCGGAGCCCCTGGAGGAAACCCCACAGAATAGGCCCGGCCCATGGAGACTATACCCACGCATTGCAAAATGAAGTACAGCGCCTTGAAGTCAACTTTCAGTCTGCTCTACACGCCGCTCTGTACTGTACATGAGCTTCACTGCTGTATGTGGAATGTTTCTTCTCTACTGCAGCAGAACATGGCCCAAAAATGCCAACGTTGTCAAACTGTCAAATGTAATCATGTCTTGGTGCTGCATGAACACTGACAACAGGGAGCATGCATTCATACAAGCTCCTTTAAGCACAAAGGGGACAAACATGGATCCTATTGTCTCTGCAATCTGGCGACAAAACATGTGTGGGAACCATAGATGTGCCTGTTTTCTTCTGTGTTTACAATATCCTCTGTTTTTGTTCAAGTTTCTCAAAAGCAAAAAAATCACTCAAATTCTTGTTTTTTTGTCCAGCGACCTTGACAAAAATATACTGCTTCTTTTTGTATCATAAGTGTACTGTGTGTGTAAGGGGCAAGGCAAGTATATTTGTATAGCACAATTCATACACAAGGCAATTCAAAGTGCTGAACAAAACAAGAAAGCATTAAAATCATACATAATCACAGAACATTAAACAGAAAGATAAAGATATAAAATCCCTCAGTTGTAGCACAGCTAAACAGAACTGTCTTTAACCTGGTTTTAAACATTGTCAGAGAGGAGGCCTGTCTCACATCTTCAGGAAGATTGTTCCAGATTTTAGCAGCGTGAATCTGAAAAGCAGCCTCCCCATGTTTAGTTCTGACTCTGGGCACTAACAGGAGTCCAGTCCCTGTGCTCCTCAGAGTCCGGGCTGGTTCATATGGGACTAACATGTCACTAATATATTTTGGTGTGAGGCCATGGAGAGACTTGTAACAAGCAGAGCTGTTTTAAAGTCTATTCTCTGAGCCACAGGAAGCCAGTGCAGAGACCTGAGAACTGGACTAATGTGGTCGTACTTCCTGGTTCTAGTCAGGACTAATGTGGTCGTACTTCCTGGTTCTAGTCAGGACTAATGTGGTCGTACTTCCTGGTTCTAGTCAGGACTAATGTGGTCGTACTTCCTGGTTCTAGTCAGGACTCGAGCCGCTGCATTTTGAATGTACTGCAGCTGTTTTACAGCCTGTTTGGACAGACCTGTGAGCAGGCCATTGCAGTAGTCCAACCTACTGGAGACAAATGCATGGATAAGAATCTCCAGGTCTGCTTTAGACACTATGTTTTTGATCCTGGCAATGTTTTTTAGGTGGTAAAAAGCTGCTCATGTTACTGATGTAGTGTGTTTTCTGTTGGGGACCGTTACTTACTTGTTGCCATGGGGACGTTATTGATTTGCTTGTACAGCTACAAACATGGTTCATCATTCAATAACATACAAATAATGAACGATGCATTATTCTCTTACAGATGTTGGCTTTGGTCAAAAATTTGTTTTTCCTAGATTCCTGTCGGCTCACCTCTCCACATGTATAACCCATAATGTTCACTAACTTTGCACACACTTTTCTCCAAAGTAGGTAAATCAACAACATTTATATGGACCTCAGCAAAAAGCAACCCATAAATACTAAATAATAAATACATGCATCTTCTTCCCCTTAATACATTTCTGAAATAAAACCAAATACATTCAATTAAATTAAACAATAAATAAAATAATAATACAATAATACATATTTATTAAGGTGGCATATAGTACACCTTTAACTATTCCAATTAAAGCTTGGGTTCCAGACTTTCAAACCACAAACAATGGAAAAAACTAATCAAGATAAACAAGATTAAACGACATTTTTTCTTGTCAATGTCAGCGTTATAGCACATTTACAACAACAACACCAGCTAAGGCCTCCACCTGCACAAAAGAAAGAAGAAAAACACAATTCAATCTTTTTTAAATGAAATGCGTTAATCATGCAACAAAAAGGTTAGGTCGCCAGCTTCAACAGGAGGCTTGAGAAATTCAGATTTTGAGGCGTATTTGATCATTGGAGTCATTTTTCCTCCAACACATTCATTCAGTTTCTTCTGAATGTCCAGAGGCAAAGCTGACAGAGCCGGGGGAAGGAAAATTCCCGGCATCAAACGCGTCCAATGTGGATTTTGTCCCAGCAGAAAGTCCTGAGGACCTTTCTTTCTGCGCGTGCATCAGCAGATCTGGCAACTCAGCAGAGAGACGTCTGCGAACGCTCGAGGGCCGACCTGCCACAAACACTTTCACACCAAAAACATCTGCGTTTCATTCCTCACTCTTGCTCAAACGGACGTCCAAATTTGTCACTGAATTCAAATTAAATGGTTCACCCATGGATGCATGTCTTCATAACTGTTTCTACCAAATCCCGGTTGGAACAGGGCCTTTCTGAGTGGAGTTTGCATGTTCTCCCCGTGTCTGCGTAGGTTTCCTCCAGGTGCTCCGGTTTCCCCTACCACTAAAAACATGCACAATAGGTCTGAATGTAAATGAGAGAGTGAATGATGGTGTTGGAGCTGATGGTCCAGTGTGTTCTGGACTCGCTTCTGTCATCACCGTGTGTGGAAGGATTGGAACAATATCTGACTCTGAACATTGTAAAGAGCTTTGGGTCTGTACCTTGGTCTGTAACATGTGCTATATAAATAAACAATACTTACTTAGTTACATTACAACATTCACAAGAGCCTTTAAGTTGGCAGAGATGATAACCTGTAAAAAAGTCTGACTTCTTATCGCTAATGTTGCTGTAGCTCCTGAGTCAATCCCCCTGCAACAAACAATCTTTTATTCGTTTTTTTGAGGGGGACATTGACTGGGACTGGACTCCTGTTAGTGCCCAGAGTGAGAACTAAACATGGAGAGGTTGCATTTCAGATTCATGCTGCTAGAATCTGGAACAGTCTACCTGAAAATGTGAGACGAGGTTATTCTTTGACAATGTTGAAATGCAGGTTAAAAAGCTGTGAGTTAGCTTAGGGTGTATTCAGACCTGCACATTTGCTCCACTTTAAACGGACCAGGATTCGTTTGGAACTCTGATCCGAAGCTTTTATGCAGGTCTGAATACACACAAACAAATCCTGGTCCGGACCAAAGAACCGAACCGAGACCCACTTTTTGAGGTGGTCTCGGTCCGCTTCCAAACGAATTCTGGTCCAAGTCGAATCAGGTCTGAATACATCCGGTGTCGATCCGACACAACTCCAAGATACGTGCGCATTTTTTGGGCTTAACAAGCCACAGACAGAAACTGAGGAATTAGCCACGCAGCGGCTAACTAAGCTGCTAACTATGCTGCTAACTATGCTGCTAACTATGCTGCTAACTATGCTGCTAACTATGCTGCTAACACTACACAGCAACACTGAGCTGTGTGCAGACCTGGAGCAACAGGAGACTCTGTGCAACAGGCTTATGGAGTTAGAACTGTTCACAGTATACATTGATGTTAATGGCAGCATCTTCAAACCATTTGCATTATTAAAAGCCTGACACTGTTTGACTCACGTCTCAAAGAGCAATATTCCGCATCGTGTAGTGAATTGTGTTCTTTGGTACCTGATCCTCAGCGTCTGTTTGTCCCGTGGTTATTATAGATCCATGGTTTATCCACAATGCTGAACAGGGCCGTTATTATCATAGATCCATGTGTGGGACAGGGTTATTATCATAGATCCATGTGTGGGACAGGGTTATTATCATAGATCCATGTGTGGGACAGAGTTATTATCATAGATCCATGTGTGGGACAGGGTTATTATCATAGATCCATGTGTGGGACAGAGTTATTATCATAGATCCATGTGTGGGACAGAGTTATTATCATAGATCCATGTGTGGGACAGAGTTATTATCATAGATCCATGTGTGGGACAGAGTTATTATCATAGATCCATGTGTGGGACAGAGTTATTATCATAGATCCATGTGTGGGACAGAGTTATTATCATAGATCCATGTGTGGGACAGAGTTATTATCATAGATCCATGTGTGGGACAGAGTTATTATCATAGATCCATGTGTGGGACAGAGTTATTATCATAGATCCATGTGTGGGACAGAGTTATTATCATAGATCCATGTGTGGGACAGGGTTATTATCATAGATCCATGTGTGGGACAGAGTTATTATCATAGATCCATGTGTGGGACAGAGTTATTATCATAGATCCATGTGTGGGACAGAGTTATTATCATAGATCCATGTGTGGGACAGGGTTATTATCATAGATCCATGTGTGGGACAGAGTTATTATCATAGATCCATGTGTGGGACAGAGTTATTATCATAGATCCATGTGTGGGACAGGGTTATTATCATAGATCCATGTGTGGGACAGAGTTATTATCATAGATCCATGTGTGGGACAGAGTTATTATCATAGATCCATGTGTGGGACAGTTATTATCATAGATCCATGTGTGGGACAGAGTTATTATCATAGATCCATGTGTGGGACAGAGTTATTATCATAGATCCATGTGTGGGACAGGGTTATTATCATAGATCCATGTGTGGGACAGAGTTATTATCATAGATCCATGTGTGGGACAGGGTTATTATCATAGATCCATGTGTGGGACAGAGTTATTATCATAGATCCATGTGTGGGACAGAGTTATTATCATAGATCCATGTGTGGGACAGAGTTATTATCATAGATCCATGTGTGGGACAGTTATTATCATAGATCCATGTGTGGGACAGAGTTATTATCATAGATCCATGTGTGGGACAGAGTTATTATCATAGATCCATGTGTGGGACAGGGTTATTATCATAGATCCATGTGTGGGACAGAGTTATTATCATAGATCCATGTGTGGGACAGGGTTATTATCATAGATCCATGTGTGGGACAGAGTTATTATCATAGATCCATGTGTGGGACAGAGTTATTATCATAGATCCATGTGTGGGACAGAGTTATTATCATAGATCCATGTGTGGGACAGAGTTATTATCATAGATCCATGTGTGGGACAGGGTTATTATCATAGATCCATGTGTGGGACAGAGTTATTATCATAGATCCATGTGTGGGACAGAGTTATTATCATAGATCCATGTGTGGGACAGAGTTATTATCATAGATCCATGTGTGGGACAGGGTTATTATCATAGATCCATGTGTGGGACAGAGTTATTATCATAGATCCATGTGTGGGACAGAGTTATTAGTAAGTAAGTAAGTAAGTAAGTTTTTATTTATATACCGCCTTTTCACTGCAGATCTGAGTCTCAAAGCGGTTTACAATTGTTAATTTTGGGCATTTGTCTCTCACTCCACACAGAGATGGGAGCGGGGTCGCCAGTACAGGAGGCGCATGCCAGAACTATTGGACATATTTTTAGTGGTAGGGGAAACCGGAGTACCCGGAGGAAACCTACGCAGACACGGGGAGAACATGCAAACTCCACTCAGAAAGGCCCTGGTCCGACCGGGATTCGAACCCAGGACCTTCTTGCTGAGAGGCGAGAGTGCTATCCACTCAGCCACCGTGCCGCCCTATTATCATAGATCCATGTGTGGGACAGGGCACGGAGCGCACAGTCTCCTTCGGCTTTCTCCTCACGCATTCTCCGACGCTGTTCCAATATTTAAAACAACGTGTTTGGCCTGCGTCATATGAGCTGCTGTTGATGTTGAAGGTGGTTTTGGTCTAAAAAGAGCAAACATAGGCAGAGCAGACATGCTGCACATACGAGCCCTCAATGTTTTCCGCCGGTTCCACATCTATCCTCCGTGAGCTCTCTCTGTCCAATAGGAGCCGATCGTCACACGTGTCAATATGTTTATATAAAAAAGTTCACTTGCAAAAAGGACAGTCTGAATACGAACCGGAGCAAAAGAAAAAAGTTTGGTCCGCTTTTGATTCGGATCAAGCAAGCGGAGCAAAGGACTTTTCAGGTCTGAATACACCCTTAGCCTTAACCATTGGTAAACTCAGGTAAATTATTATTTCCCTACATGTACGTCTGGGTCTGATCCTAGTGGCTAGAGTTACCTCGGCTGTATCCAGTGTGCGCTGACATGCTGCAATACCACCCCGGGCCTGTGGGGGTGGACCCAGAATAAGAATTAGCCAATGCTAACATGTAGCATCTTCTTACCTCTGGAAAACGTCTTTACAGGATGGTCCAAAAGTTGTCTCATGGCCCAAAGCTCCGTTCCACATGTGTGTCAATGCTGAGGGGAGTGTTCTGGACCAGTCTAGTTTAGTCGCTGTTTTTCACATTTTCCAGCCCCCGCGGCCATTTTGAATCACTCTATGAAAGCCCAATTTTTGGCCCATTAGTTAGAACGACGGAGATAGGCGTGACTACATCTGTTAATATATACAGTCTATGGTTGTGTCCCATCCGACCAATCAGAGAGCGGGGGAGGCGGGTGTTGTCATCTCCGTCACTGCCCAACAATGTAAGGACTACACAAATGCCATGTGTATAAATTCTCTGCATTATTCTGGCATAACATAAAGATTTACAAATTGGTGATTTAAACATGTATTGACCTGTTGTGTTTATGCTGCATTGTCACCGTGCTGAAAAGGTGACTTATTCATACTGTATTGAATTATGATGAACGTGAAATCCATACATTATTCTACAGTCGTTTCAGTGCATTTCTTCCGGCGTTGAATAAATATGTAGCTGTTTATTCTACAAAGTCAAACATTGATTCAGTAAACTTTCTGATGGAATAGTCGTGTATCATAACGTTTCTGTGCATATCTTGGAGTTATTTGCTATAAGCGGCTCGAAGTCTTACAGAGAAAAAGTTCCGTTTAAAGCCGGGGTGTCTAACTTTCCAAAATAACGGATTGATCAATCATCATGAACATTTATTTATAAAGCACATATCATACAGTGTAACTCCATTCAAGTGGTTCACAAGCCAAACTCAATACATGTTAAAAACCTTAAAAACCGACAATAAGATATCAAATAAAAATAGTGAAAACACACACATTTCTGTATTAAATTGTCAGTAAAATAAAATAAAAATAAATATATGCTATAAATTACTAAAAATAAGTCAAATGCATAGCTAAATAAGACAGTTTTTAACCTGGACTTAAACATTGCCAGGGACGTGGCCTGTCTTACAAGCTCATGGACACTGTTCCAGATTTTAGCTGCATTTAGTCCTGACTCCATGGGCACCAGCAGGAGGCCAGTCCCTGTGCTCCTCAGAGTCCCAGCAGGAGGCCAGTCCCTGTGCTCCTCAGAGTCCCAGCAGGAGGCCAGTCCCTGTGCTCCTCAGAGTCCCAGCAGGAGGCCAGTCCCTGTGCTCCTCAGAGTCCCAGCAGGAGGCCAGTCCCTGTGCTCCTCAGAGTCCCAGCAGGAGGCCAGTCCCTGTGCTCCTCAGAGTCCCAGCAGGAGGCCAGTCCCTGTGCTCCTCAGAGTCCCAGCAGGAGGCCAGTCCCTGTGCTCCTCAGAGTCCCAGCAGGAGGCCAGTCCCTGTGCTCCTCAGAGTCCCAGCAGGAGGCCAGTCCCTGTGCTCCTCAGAGTCCCAGCAGGAGGCCAGTCCCTGTGCTCCTCAGAGTCCCAGCAGGAGTCCAGTCCCTGTGCTCCTCAGAGTCCCAGCAGGAGGCCAGTCCCTGTGCTCCTCAGAGTCCCAGCAGGAGTCCAGTCCCTGTGCTCCTCAGAGTCCCAGCAGGAGGCCAGTCCCTGTGCTCCTCAGAGTCCCAGCAGGAGTCCAGTCCCTGTGCTCCTCAGAGTCCCAGCAGGAGGCCAGTCCCTGTGCTCCTCAGAGTCCCAGCAGGAGTCCAGTCCCTGTGCTCCTCAGAGTCCCAGCAGGAGGCCAGTCCCTGTGCTCCTCAGAGTCCCAGCAGGAGTCCAGTCCCTGTGCTCCTCAGAGTCCCAGCAGGAGGCCAGTCCCTGTGCTCCTCAGAGTCCCAGCAGGAGGCCAGTCCCTGTGCTCCTCAGAGTCCCAGCAGGAGGCCAGTCCCTCTCAGAGTCCGAGCTGGTTCATATGGCACTAACATGTCACAAAGGTACTTCAGTGTAAGGCCATGGAGAGACTTGAACACACGCAGAGCTGCTTTAAAGTCTATTCTCAGTTAGATAATTAATAATAATAATTAATAAAAAATCTATCTAACTAGTTCTAGCTAAATTAGTTTTGATCACTAGATTTCTTATGTTCTTTCAGCCAATCAACTCCCATTCCAAGCCATTAAAATGTGATTTACCGGGCTAAATATGCAGAAGATATAAACACAGCATTTTGTGGTTTGATTTGTTCCTTAAAAGTTACATTTATCTTTAGTTTTTTTTTCATAAAACAACTTTAAAACTGTCATTAAAGTGGATGTCAATTACTTACTGAAGACAGTGAAACTTTTTGAAGACAAACATTGGTTTTACACGGCCATGTTTACCATCGCAGCTTGGTCCAAATGTATTCAAATCCTTGAAATCCCTTGTCATTGGTTCAGATATTCTCCAAAAGAAAATATTTCTGGTTGGAATTATGTCAAGGGAAGACACAAATTCAAAAACTATAGTTGAAAAAGACTTGGTCACTACATGGTCAGAAATGTATATTATTTAAAATATGAAGCCTTTTAGGATGTTAGCAATTTTAAGTCGCGATCATCTCTTTTAATTAATGGGAGTAACCAAATGATCTTAGCTCGCCTAGTCCCAGAATGTAGTGTCTTCACCTCTCCTCTCCCACTCCAGACTGGACCTACAAAACAGCCCATTGTTTTGCTAAACCTTCCCGTGTTCCCAGTGGGCTCCCAGCTGATTGTCTGCACTCATATCGTTCGCAGGCATATCGATCGGCCCGTTATGTCTGTGCGCGCGCTAACACTTTGGGGTCGACTGTGAGGAATGGAGCAAAAGCGCTGATGTCGGCCGGATAGACGTGGTGCATCGTGGGAGCTCATTTGTAAGGAGGTACAGGTGTGAGGATAGAGGGGAGACAGGCAGGAGCGGCTGATGGATGGAGTGTGGTCTCTGACAATATCAATAGGTAAAGGAGAAGTTGCCATATGCGTCTCGGCAGAAGAAGTTATGATTCGGTTCGAAAGTCACACAGGACCACACAGAAGGCTTGTTTTGGTCGTATGCTGTAAACATGGGATCTGCAAGCTTTTTTCATTGGGTAGCTACATGATTTATGTACAAAATGGCAGAGAGCTACACCCTGTAACAGTCAACAGTCTATTGAGAACACTAAAGTACAAATATCCAATCCACACAAAGTCCACACAAGTCCAAATTGCTTGAGCCAAAAGAAACACAATCTAATATTCAAGTCTGCCAGCTTCATGTACATAAAATGAAGTAAGATTTAAACAAAACAAAAAATTATAATAAAATACACTCAAAAAAGCAAAAATTATGCTGTATATTAATTAGGGGTTGCAACATTCTGGGACTTTTCAAAGTTAGAAATAAATCTGTTGAATTATCAATTGAAACCATTTTGTCTGAATGTTTTCTCATGACATCTAAATAAGTGTGCGTGGATGTGATACAATTGAATTACATTACAAATAATTCCCAGGTAGAGTCCCTAAATTCCCATTAAGTCCCATAATTGCCATTATTCCCACGATCAGAGCATTCAGCTTCTCTATCCCCAAACTCTGGAACATTTCAGACCGATTCATGACAGTTGGACTCTCGGAACCTTTTCAAGTCACGACTCAAAACCGACCTCTTTAAATGGGCTTGTTCTTTGTAATATTTCAAATGTATTTTTGATATTGTGTGCAATTTTTTTGTGTCTATTAAAAGGCATCCTTGGCTTTGTAAACATAGGCATGGAATTTGGAATGGTATACCCAAGTCTCCCCCTGTCAAACATAGTAAGTCTGTTTGTAAGTGTATGTATATGTGTGTATACAAAAGGCTAAGAAAATGCATCCTCACCCCGTTTTTAATGCACATCATAATACTCCCGTCTCAAAAGGGAAGACTTACAAATAAATTATATGTTATTGTCTCTTCGGCAACTTGGCCCTGGTTTAACTTTAGTCATGGCAGCCACCTCCATCGTTGTCTTCCTTGTCATCTACACCCTTTGCTCATTCTCTCAACGGACACTAAAATGATGACCAAACACACAGACATAAATCCAACCTAAAGAGCACGTGCACACACAGCAAAGCACGCACACACACACGCACGCATACATGCACATGCACACACACACACACACACACACACACAAAGCACGGACACACACACAGAGCACGCACACAAAGCATGACACACACACAAAGCACGCACACACAGAGCACGCACGCACACAAATCACGCACACCCACACAGAGCACGCACACAAAGCACGACACACACACAAAGCACGCACACACACACAGAGCACGCACACAAAGCACGACACACACACAAAGCACGCACACACAGAGCACGCACGCACACACACACAGAGCACGCACACAAGAGCACGACACGCACACAAAGCACGCACACACACAGCACGCACACACACACACCACGCACACAAAGCACGCACACACACACAGAGCACGCACACAAAGCACGACACACACACAAAGCACGCACACACAGAGCACGCACGCACACAAAGCACGCACACACACACAGCACGCACACCACGCACACACAGCACGCGCACACACAGCACGCACACACACACACCACACACACAAAGCACGCACACACACACACGTTCCCCTTTGTCTTCTATCAAACGTCCTTTTCTTCCTGCTCCTTATGTATCTCATCATGTTGTCATATGTCTCTTTTTCCTGTTTTTCTGAATAAAATATTATCACAAAAAAATAAAAAAGGCATCCCTTGGGTGTCTTGAAAGGTGCCAATAATCAAATAATAATCTATAGCTTAACTTCTGACTTTCTAAACATTTTTTGCCCCTTTGAATCCCTAATAAAAATCTAAACATATACAGTATATATAATTGCCGTTTTCAATAGGTCTATCATTTATTCATATTTTGTCATATCCTAGTTCAGTTCGGATAACTTTATTAACAACATTTTCAACAAACATCTCAGTGTTGCGAGTTTAATGCACGGTTCGTAACGGTGAATCCTGTTTGCTCAAAGACCCCTCAGCAGTCCGCCGACGTCTCTTCTCTTAGCTGTGGGCCCCGCGCTCTGACCTACATAATACAAACAGCTGCTATATATTCACCGTGCAGGAAAGAAGGCCATATGGAGGTCTCACCGACTCAAGGTAATGTGTTCTATAGCCGTAACAACAATCCCATGATTAAGGAGTACACAAAAAGACTTCAAAGCGAAAGCAAATGTTTTGTGCTGAATTGCTGCATTCACTTTGATCGTAAGTAGTGTGTATACGCAGATGATGACCGCCTCATTTGTAATCTGTTTTACTTACTTTAGTTTTATATTTTTGACTATTTTTACTTCCATTTCTTTGACTAATGTTAAAAAGTACAAAATGGTTCTAAATCGCATTGCCTTGAGTTATTAGTATAATTTTACTTCGGCCTCTAAAGCCAAATTTAAGACGCATTTTCAGATAATAATCCATTGTGCGTGTTCCTTGTGTGCTTACTTTCTTGTAAATGCGTTGCAACACTAAAATTTACCCACTCTGAGACAAACAAGATTCTCTTTTCTTACCATAAGTTCCTACTCATAATCGCTTACTTACCACCGTTGTAGTAACAGTGTCTATAGTGATAATACAGATGGCGTATAAAAGCACCCGTAGAGCGCAAACCTCCCCCACGAAGCACACTATATTATTACTAATACTATTCCATTGAAAAGTCCTAGATTCAGAGAGAAAAGTCCAGTCCTGGTCCAGTCCATGTCTAATCCTGGTCCAGTCCATGTCTGGTCCTGGTCCAGTCCATGTCTGGTCCTGGTCCAGTCCATGTCTGGTCCTGGTCCAGTCCATGTCTAATCCTGGTCCAGTCCATGTCTGGTCCTGGTCCAGTCCATGTCTGGTCCTGGTCCAGTCCATGTCTAATCCTGGTCCAGTCCATGTCTGGTCCTGGTCCAGTCCATGTCTGGTCCTGGTCCAGTCCATGTCTGGTCCTGGTCCAGTCCATGTCTGGTCCTGGTCCAGTCCATGTCTAATCCTGGTCCAGTCCATGTCTAATCCTGGTCCAGTCCATGTCTAATCCTGGTCCAGTCCATGTCTGGTCCTGGTTCAATCTTGGTCCATCTCATAATCTTTATTTTTTTTTTCAGATTAAATGCATAAAAACTCAACATATAGTTGTCTAGAGTCAACATATAGTGAGTGAGAGTCAAAACCTCATCTATAGTTTTATGAACAAGACAGACCTTTCTGACTTTATACTGTGAGAAAAACTAAAGGCAAAGTAAGTAAACTGCTGAACTGAATCCACTAATGACTTATGACTTCTGTTCATATGCTTGGATATGATACAATTGCATCACATTACAAATAAATCCCGGATATATTTCCTAAATTCCCATTCATTCCTCTTCAAATACGCTTCAAATATGCACAAGAAGCTCACAGAATACAAAACTAAAGTCACTACGTCTATGAAAACACAGACAACCACTAAACACAGATTCTGTTCTCCAAACTCGCCCCAATTTCTTAATTTTTTACTTTTCAACGTTGTTCTATTTTCCAACTCCAAGCGGATTCATCTTGCACCGGGTCTCGTCTCTTTCTCTCTCTCTCTCTGTGTATGACATCACCCCTCTCCTCCCTCTCCTCCCTTCTCCATCTCTGTTGTTTCCAAGCACCCGTCCTTTTAGAATGAAACAGCGCCCTCTACAGGTCCCCAAACGCATCACGCAAATCAGACATTAAACTTCTACTGCAATGCCCTGTTTGCTTATTGATGGCTGAATGCACTGTTTAGTTGTGGCTGTTGTCGGACACAGAGGATTTGAAGGAGGGTTAGAAGGAGAAATGGCTGTTTTGGAAATTAGTCATGGTCAAATCCTGGCTTATGCGGCTGTAAATATCCCGGTGACAGTTGGAAATGGTGCTAATGTGACGCCTGGCTGCTGTCACTCACGCTTACAGACTTGTCCTTTGCTAACGCGGGCCTCACATCCTCCGAACATAAACTCCAGCTATCGGCAGGACCGGGCTTAGGACGGGGGAGAGCGCGTAAGACTCGAGGATTTGAGAGTGAAATTTAAGAAGTTGTGTATATATATATGTGTGTGTGTGTGTGGGGGGAGATTTGTGTTGCTGCTTAGTTAATATGGAGTGATGGGATATTTTTAAAGGCAGTACCACCCTCTTTGTGCTTGTGCTTTTGCTTACGAATAGAAATGGGAGAGTAAGGAGAGTAAATTACTGGTTAGAAATGTGTTGGTGTGTAATGTCATGAAGAGTTGAGCAAGAATTTAGTTTGAAATAGAGTTGTGAATCCGAACAATTTCCTTGGGTATCAGACTTCCATTTCTTGTTATCGAGCTTCGACACAATTTATTTTCGCACAGTGAGTTTTTAGAGAGCGCTCTCAGCACCCCATGTTCATGAATACATGTATTTTATGTCTCTACCACTATTTTCAGTTGCTTCTTTATTATAGTCGAAAGGGGGATTTTACATGTGTTCTGCCTTGATCACGAGTTCCTAAATACCCTTTTAAAGCAATATTCGCCTCAACTGGGAATTTGAAAACCTTGGAGTGGTATCAGTGGCCAAAACTACAGGACCTCAGTTTCACGACAAATCCAGTTATTTGCTAAAGCTGGGGATAACTTGACTTTCAAATAACAATCAATGGAACTATGTAATAGATCCAATGTAACTCACTCTCTAATAATAATAATAATAATCATAATCATAATAAGAGTGCATTGGGTTTATTTAGTATATTATATAGTATAGTTAATGAGTCTGTCACTACCTAACCTTTTCATGACAAAGGTTAGGTACCCCAGCTTTAAAATGAGCAGTTTGTTATTAGCCGCTGCTTCGTCATGTCCTCCTCCAGCCGACATGGAGCCTCTGACCATCCCAGAGCAAGCCGATAACAATGAACTCATCTCTCCGGCTTCTGTTCCGCCTTAAATGAGAAACGTATGGGGCCACAACCTTCCCGTGCTGGGGGAGGTCCTCGGGGGTCCGCTGCCTGTCGGATTGATTCCCAATTTTAGTCCTCAATTACGGAATCAAAAGCGAAAGGGAAAGACCGCAGCCAACTATTCGGCGTCTGCTCTTGGACGGCTCGAACGCAGGCGGGGCAGCACTCAGGGGCCCCGGCTGGGCGCCTTCCAAAGAGGCTTCAGAGTTCATTGCTTTTTGGTGATGAGGACGAGCTGTGTTGCGTCCAAGCGCTTCCTCTGTGCTTCTGCGAATGTGCGGAACTCTACTCTTTTCTTGTAAGGCCAGGGCTGTCAAACTCATTCTGGACTGAGGCTGTAGACCCAGGACTGAGGCTGTAGACCCAGGACTGAGGCTGTAGACCCAGGACTGAGGCTGTAGACCCAGGACTGAGGTTGTAGATCCAGGACTGAGGCTGGATCATCACCACAGTCCTTGGTCTCTTAACGGACACTCTATCTTAAAAAATAGATCCAACAAACGGGATCTATTTAAGATAATACATAATGGAATAAAAAAGGTCTACTGTCGTTGTGTCCTTGGGCAAGACACTTAACTCCACTTTGCCTGAAGCCCCTGCTGAATAATCAAGGCTCCTGTGGAGGATCAGTTAGAGGCTGGTGCTCTGACTGCCACCCCCCCAACCCAGACATGGATTAAGGGGAAGAAAATGGATGGATAGTTTTAGTTGACATGAGGATGGTATTTATTGTGGGTTTGGATTCAGTCACAACTGGGCCAAATATAAAAAAGATTAAATTGAAGATTCAAAGTTAAATATTAAAAAAGGCCTAATTACACATTAGTTAACATGTTAGAACAGATTCAATAATATCGTTGTTTTCCTGAAAAATAAGCTTTAAAATAAAGTATAACATGCCATAGTATCCCATTAACATCAGTGCTGATATTTACTAATAAGGATAAGGGGGCTCTAAAAAGGGTCTCGCAAGCCGGATTAGGCCCACGGACATGAGTTTAAAAATACCTGTCTTAAAAGCGTGAGAATAGATTCAAAAGCACAAAAATATTGTTTAAGATTAAGAAATCCTTTATTTGTCAAACAGTGGGGAAATTTCAGTGTTGCAAGTTATAGAACAGTAGGAAAGAGGAGCACACAGCCCACGTTAAGTGAACAATAAAATAAAACTAAATCTCTAAATCTAGCATCAATAACAAGTATAAAATCTCAATCTGGAAAATAATAATTATAAAAAAGTGTAAAAGTGCCAGACCTATTGTGCATGTTTTTAGTGATATAGGAGAAACCGGAGCACCTGGAGGAAACCGGAGAAGACACAGGGAGAACATGCAAACTCAGAAAGGCGTGAAATGTGAAAAAGGGAGTTGGCGGACATTTTTGTCAATGTACCATGGTGTGTTTAAGTCTGTTTTTAATAATGAAATTTGGATTAAAGCCCAGTGCGATTGTATTAGTTTGCGACTGGTCTGCGATGACAGTTTGACAGGAGGATTGTGGATCGTTGCCCACAAATTGCAGCTCATAACTCGCACAGTGACAGAGACAAAGAGTGAGAACTGAACCTATAATTCATATTTGGAGTTTTAATTTGCGTTTCAGTCGTGCACTGGATTTGTGACCGAGAAGTGGGTCGTTGCCGTAGTAACACACACTGGCCACAATACAAATACAAATACAAAAATACATGCATGTGCAAAAATAGCGATAGAACCGAAGTGGATAGAGGTAGAGTCTGCTTTCTCCATAAACACAGCCAAACTGTGGAAATTGTGAATGTGTATTGTCCGTATGGCTGTCATCGGTGGGGGGAATGTCTTAAAGGCGCTATACCCGTTTCTACAATGTTTGAATGTTTAGCACCGCCCCCCAGCTCGCTCACAGGCTTCTCATTTCACCTGCGCTCTCATAACACGGAGCCACCTAGTTTTATTTGCGATCTGATATGTATGCTAACATTAGCATTAGCGTAACTTGTAAGCTGTGCAACAATCACTGATGAAATGGCACTAAAGCAATGCACTGCTAACACAATATATAAGTAAAAGAATACGTTTCGCGTCCGGATGTATTAATTTAAACATTAGAATATATTCTAATATTTAATTATAATTTATTATACAGCTCCTCACAGCAGTAGAACACTCCATTGACTTGAATGCAATTCTTCCGATCATTTTTTCTTGATAACAGAACTCTCAAACCAATAATGACCGCAGCCCCAATGCAATCTCTGTTTGTAATTCAGGTGTGTAAAATACTGCCATTACTTTGCAAGTACAACAAGCTATCAGCGCCTGTCACTACATTGTGCAGTTTTTCTGCACACTTGTCTGTGTAGAGAAGCTAGCGGAGCTAGCCACGCTCAATAAACAAATACATATCAATCAATCAACACCATTAAACGTCAACCGGACAATACCGTATACAGATACATCCTTAACACACATGCACGGACGATTTCAGAATTTGCTGTCAACGTTTTCATGACAAAAATACTGTTTTAAAGTGACAAAAAGCGATCGCGAAAAACCCGGAAGTTACCATGAAACAGCTAGCTAGCTTAGCTGTTACCTGCCTAGCACGTCCCGGTGAAACCTTTGGGAGCTAACTATTTTATTTGCAGTCATTAAATACATTTCTAATTATAAGGGTTGTCTAATATTTGTTCAAATATGTATATATGTTTTATTTTAGAATTATATTCGAATTTTGAAGTCGAAGCCCTGGTGTTAAGCAGCGCTGTAGGGGCTAGAGGACGCAGACTGGTCACTGCTCGTTCTGTGAGCGGAGGAGAAAGAGCGGCCCGCTCAGTCTCTACTCAGCACTTTTCACTGCCTGAATTTCATACACAGTGGAATCAATGACCTCAAGTTTTCAATTAAATTATGTATTATGATACAACTTGTATGTAGTAAAAAGCATTTTTATGAACTACTTAGAAAAAAAATCGGGTATAGCTTCTTTAATGTTTTTTTTTTTTTTTCTCCTTTATTTAACCAGGAAAGTCCCATTGAGATTAAGAACCTCTTTTTCAAGGGAGTCCTGGACAAAAGTTACATACATAGATTACAGATTATAAAACAGGCTAGATCACTGTTGTAAACATGTGTTTTAGAGCTAACCAAGGAATTTGTAAGACGTATTTTACCACATAGCTCAATATTTGTGTGTTTTGAAAGTTAGACCAAGGTTTAAACTAATCCGAGAAGCAGTTTAAGTGATTCTTCCTCATTCTTTAAAAAAACTCTCTTCATCCCCACCTCTTTACAGATTCACAGATGAAACACGTGGCAGCCACATTCCACCGTTATCTCCTGTGAGGAAAATGGGCTTTTTTAATCTTGTTATTTACCAAACATTTTTGCGGCTTATATGCGCGGTAAGAAGTGTGAGCGCTTATCCTCATGCAGCCCAGGCTCCGGCTCCAGCACCAAAATGACTGACAGCACTTGACTGGTTATTGCCAAGTGCGACAACTCTGAAAAGGAGATTTTTTTCCCCCCGCTAAAGTACAAAATATAAGTAGGAGACAGATATTCTCCAGATGATTTCAGCACAGGATGAAGCTAAAATGTGCGGCGGATCTCACCAGGGATGAAAAACAGTCTTATAAAAAGTCTTAATGCAGCCAGAAATGGGAGGCACGTATATTTCCTGCTTTCTGAGGCGTTCACTGCTGTCATTTAAGAAAAAAAAAGTTTGGGCAAAAATGGTGATCAACAAAGCAAGTTGGAGACAGAAGCTCACAATGGTTGGTTTGGAATGTTTCCCATGTACGAAGAGTTGAGGAAATGTGGAATGTTGAGTTTATGTCAAGGCTTTGGTTATTAAGAGATTAGATTAAAAATACAAGTAGAAAGAGAGTTTTGTCCACTGGGCGCTTCCTTAGAGAAAGGTTGAGGAGTTGAAAGCTAATTCGAACAGTCTCTGTGAGCGGGAATATGGAGGCTAACGACATACAGTGCGTAGCAACGGCTTAGCAACCAAGGAGCCAATCAGGAGTGACGCTGGTCCGTTCTCGCTCACAAGCCAAAGCCAGTTTCAGGAACAGAAGGCACCTGACTGATGGTTTTTTTTGGTTACTTGCATTACTTGCATCCATCATTCCAGAACAAAAATCTTTATAGAAGGACTGAAGAGATGTAGGCTGAATTTTGAATTGTTTTGTGATTTGGATACCATTAGAACAATCCTTCTACTTACATAGCAATAAAAATGATTCGGATTCTGATTCTTCAAAGCGTTAAACCATATATTTCTAAGCCCAAAATGGTGACAGAACGCTTACAGAACTAGGAGTTTACTTTTATATATAAGTGAATGGATGGGATGAGAATCCGAGGCCATGGTGCTTGACCGGAAAAAGGTGCCTTGCCCTCTACAGGTGGAGAGGTCCTTCCTCAAGTGGAGGAGTTCAAGTATCTCGGGGTCTTGTTCACGAGTGAGGGAAGGATGGAGCGTGAGATTGAAGGTGGATCGGTGCAGCGTGCGCAGTGATGCGGTCGCTGTATTGGACCGTTGTGGTGAAGAGGGAGCAGCGTCTGCAGTCAGAGCTGTATCGGACCGTCGTGGTGAAGAGGGAGCTGAGCCGAAAGGCAAAGCTCTCGATTTACCGGTCAATCTTCGTTCCCTCCCTCACCTATGGTCATGAGCTTTGGGTAATGACCGAAAGAAGGAGATCGCGGATACAAGCGGTCGAAATGAGCTTCCTCCGCAGAGTGGCTGCTCCCTTAGAGATAGGGTGAGGAGCTCAGTCACACGGGAGGAGCTCGGAGTAGAGCCGCTGCTACTCCACGTCGAGAGGAACCAGTTGAGGTGGCTCGGGCATCTGTTCCGGATGCCTCCTGGACGCCTCCCTGGGGAGGTGTTCCGGGCACGTCCCACCGGGAGAAGGCCCCGGGGAAGACCCAGGACACGCTGGAGGGACTATGCCTCTCAGCTGGCCTGGGAACGCCTTGGTCCCCCCAGACGAGCTGGAGGAAGTGTGTGTGGATAGGGAAGTCTGGGCGTGTCTCTGCTTAGACTGCTGCCTCCGCGACCCGGCAACGGATGAAGCGGAAGAAAATGGATGGATTCTGGATGGACGATTGACGTGACGTGACTTCCTGTATCCGGTGAGCGTGTTTCTTGACTGCTATCACTCTGCTCTCTGTTTGCACTAACAAACACATTACAAATCCACGTATTGTACACCAAGCTAACTGTGTAAGCACTCCGAGTCAGCTGTACTGTAGCTGAGGTTTAGGTAGCGGTTGTTTGTCTGGTCTCGGAGTCTGTTGTGCGGGCCCGGATCCGTACTAGCTTAGCCTAGCCTAGCTTAGCCTAGCCTAGCCGCTAACTCGCTACTATGGCGGCTGCTGTCTCTCCCTCAATCCTTTACTGCTCGAGTTGCCATATGGCGAGTCTAAACCCTGGATCCTTCCCTGAGGGTAGTGATAGATGTGTGAAGTGTAGTGTAGTCGTAGCTCTGGAATCCAGGGTCAGTGAGTTAGAGCTGCGTCTCCGAGCACTGGAGTCTCGAGCTAGCGCTAGCATTAGCTACAGCCAGGCCGTATCCTCAGGGACAGCGGAGCGCAGCTTTAGGGAAAGGCAGAGGAGAACTAGCGAGCCTAGCCTCCCAGCCCGTCCTCCGCAGCTGGGACAAGACCAGGATAGTGATGGCTTTGTGACTGTTCGGAGAGGGCGACGTGTTGTTGGTAGTTTCCCCATTGGGCCTCCTCCTGTTAGCATTTACAATCGCTGGGACGCTCTGTCCGGCTGCGCCCCCGCGCGGCCGGGCGGGGAAGAAGGCCCCACTGAGAGAGCCGCTGAGAGAGCTGCTGAGAGAGCCGATGGAGTCGCTGATGCGCTGGTAATTGGCTCCTCTATTGTTAGAGGTGTTAAGATCCCAGGAGCCACTGTTCGGTGCTTCCCTGGGGCCAGGCTTGGTGATATTGAAGGGAATCTGAGGCTCATGATGACCCACAAGCAGCGTTTCCGTCGAATTGTTATTCACGCGGGTGGTAATGACGTTCGGCGGAAACAGTCCGAGGTGTTGAAGCTGCAAGTCGCCGCCGTGTGCAAGCTGGCTAGCACAATGGCCGACACTGTCATCTTCTCTGGGCCCCTACCTAGCACTAGCAGTGCAGAAGCATTCAGCAGACACTCGGCTTTCAACCGCTGGCTGTCTGGCTGGTGCCCTCGAAGTGGTGTTGTTCATGTTGACAATTGGAGTGCCTTTTGGGGAAAGCCCGGTCTCATCCGCTCGGATGATATCCACCCAACGTTGGCGGGTACATCCCTTTTGGCTAAGAATTTGGCCCTGGCTCTAAACTGTTCTGCTCGGCTCAAATGACGATGCAGAACTGAGGCCCGGGTGCAGAGCTGCTCTGCCACAACCTCTGAGCCCCCATCTGTTCAGTTACTAGCCTCAGAAGCTAGTCAGATTGAAACTGTGTGTGCATGTGTGTGTGTGCCTGTGTGTGCTCAGTTACTAGCCTCAGAACCTAGTCAGATTGAAACTGTGTGTGTTCCCCGCTTGAAGTCTAAAGCACTATATGCGAGGAAATCTGACCTAGGTGTCAGACACAGTAACTTAATAAAAGTTCAGACAGACAGAAATAGTTCTAGCGGTAGGGTTGTTAAATGTGGTTTAATGAACGTCAGATCAATCTCGTCTAAATCGCTTCTCATAAACGAACTTATTATAGACAAGGGCTTGGATCTGTTTGCGCTCTCGGAGACTTGGCTCCAACAGGACGACTACGTTAGATTGAATGAGTGCACTCCTCCGACGCATGTTAACTACCAGAAAGCCAGAGCTACAGGTCGCGGCGGTGGTGTTGCGATTATATCACACACCAACTTGGTTCTTAGTCCCAAAACCAACAACGCTTTTCACTCGTTTGAAAACTTAACACTTTCAATCACCTGTCCTGGGTGGAGAAAACAAAAAGCAGTACTATTTATAGTTTTATACCGACCTCCTGGTCCTTACAGCGAGTTCCTAACAGAATTCTCTGACTTCATTTCAAACCTAGTTTTGGAATGGGAAAACATAGTTATAGCTGGAGACTTCAATATACATGTGGACGACAGCACTGACAGCTTAAACAAAGCTTTCAGCGCCGTACTAGATGGTGTTGGTTTTACTCAGAATGTCGAGGAACCTACTCACATTCATAACCACACCTTGGACCTTGTCCTGACCTACGGCTGTGATGTCTCCAATGTTGACATCCAGCGTCAAAGCTCGTTGCTGTCTGACCATTTCTTGATCACGTTTGATCTCGCTTTGGAGGACTTTCCTGTCCCGCAAGATAAAACCATAATGAAAAGAACCTTAAATGATAAATCTATCACAAGGTTCAAAGAACTAATACAGCCTATGTTGAATACTGCTGCAGGTGAACCTGTTCACAGCAGCTGCAGTCCCTCAGTCATTGACCAAACGGTGGGCAACACTATGGAGTCTTTAAAATCTGCATTAAATGCAGCAGCTCCTTTAAAACAGAAAACCATTAGGATTAGATCATCGTCGCCCTGGTACAGTGTTCAACTCCACACTTTAAAACAGGACGTCAGAAAATTGGAGAGGCTATATCGCCACTCCCACTCGGAGCCTGTCCACAGGGAGTGGAAAGCAGGTCTCCGAAACTACAAGAAGGCCCTTCGCGGGGCTCGAACTCAATACTATTCAACTTTAATAGAAGCGAATAAAAACAACAGTAGATTTTTGTTTGGTACCGTCGCTAAACTCACAAACTGCCATAGCGCAATCGAGCCTAAAATTCCAAGCTCACTGAGCAGTGTCGACTTTCTCCACTTCTTTAATAATAAAATTACATCCATCCGTGACAAGCTGGAGGAGGTTGCTCCTGCTGTTAGTGGTGGACAGGTTGAAGCGGCATACGTGACTTCCCACTTAGACTCTTCAGTGGGCCTTAATAAATTCATGGCTGTGAGCCAAGCAGAGGTGATCTCTGTGGTCACATCCTCAAAAGCCTCAACTTGCATGTTAGACGCAGTCCCGACATGGCTCTTCAAAGACATACTTCCTTTGATAATTGAGCCTATCGTAAATATAATAAACGCATCCATACAATGTGGCTATGTCCCACAAGCTTTTAAAACCGCGGTAATCAAACCCCTTCTGAAGAAAACAAACCTGGACCCAGAAATACTTACAAACTACAGACCGATCTCGAACCTCACTTTTATATCTAAAATCCTGGAAAAACTTATAGCTGAGCAGCTCCGCTGCCACCTGCAGGAAAATGATATGTTTGAAGTCTTTCAATCAGGATTCAGAGCTCATCATAGCACTGAAACGGCACTAGTCAAAGTCACAAATGACTTACTACTAGCTGCCGATAATGGACAAGTGTCAGTGCTGGTCCTACTGGACCTTAGTGCTGCATTTGACACAATAGACCACAGCATTCTACTGCAGAGGCTAGAATGTGATATAGGTCTTAGAGGAACAGCCCTTGGCTGGTTTAAATCCTATTTATCAGATCGATATCACTTCGTCAATGTGAATCAGGACTCGTTGCCTTATTCTGGAGTGGAATTCGGTGTGCCGCAGGGTTCGGTACTCGGACCGATTCTTTTTACTCTCTACATGCTGCCACTGGGAAACATTATTAAAAAGCATGGAATTAATTTCCACTGCTATGCAGATGACACACAGCTTTATCTGTCGATGAAGCCTAATCAGACAGATCAGCTAGAAAAGCTCAGTGCCTGCATAAAGGACCTTAAAATGTGGATGACTCTTAACTTTCTACTTCTCAACCCGGAGAAGACAGAAGTGATCCTACTCGGTCCGAAGCGCCTGCGTGACTCCCTCACTAACCAGATGGTTACTCTCGATAATGTCAGTATAATACCCAGTAACACTGTGAGGAATCTTGGAGTCATTTTTGACCAAGAACTCTCCTTCAAGGCTTATATAAGCCAAGCAACTAAAACGGCGTACTTCCACTTACGGAACATCGCTAAAATTAGGAATTTCCTTCCTAAAAGTGACGCGGAAAAACTCATTCACGCGTTTGTCACCTCAAGGCTCGACTACTGTAACGCTTTACTGGCAGCGTGCCCTAAAGCCTCTTTGAAGAGCTTCCAGCTCGTTCAGAATACAGCAGCTAGGATCTTAACAGGTACCAAAAGGAGGGAGCACATAACTCCGGTGTTAAAATCACTCCACTGGCTCCCTGTGGAGTACAGAATAAAGTTTAAAATCCTACTCTTAACATATAAAGCCATAAATGGCTTGGCTCCTTCTTATCTCCAAGACACGTTAGTGTCGTATCAACCAAGTCGAGCGTTGCGCTCACAAAACGCCAGACGTCTGGTGGTCCCTAAGGTCTCAAAGGTCACTGTTGGTGGCAGAGCATTTAGCTACCAAGCTCCTTTACTGTGGAATCAGCTTCCCATTTATGTTAAGGAAGCAGATACGGTCTCCACATTCAAGGCCAGGCTTAAAGCACTTTACTTTAATTTAGCATATAATTAGGTAATATATAATATGTAGTGTATATATTATATATATATGCTGTATTATGTTATATATTATGTTATATATTATTCAATAATGTATTGTGTTATGTTGTATATTATGTTATATATTATGCTGTATGTTATTCTTTATTCAAGGCTAGGTTTAAAACAGTCCTCTTTAGTTTAGCATATGGCTAGGAAGGTAAGACTCGGAGAAGGTTAAACTCCTCAGAGTGTTAGTCAAGCTGCATAGGGAGTCAGTTTGCTGGGAGAAGTATGGTAACTTGAGCACTATCCTCTCCTCCTTCCTACTTTATCTGTTTAGCATTTTTAGGATTCTGACTGTAGTTTGTTCATTGCTATTCACCCGTTGTCCCATTGTCTGTTTCATGGTACGATGACGGGATCTCTGAGCCTGGCCTCTTCCATCTACACCTGCGGACTGCCCCGCCCGACCCGCCTGGGAGTGCTTCAGTCCTGCACCGGACCTGTCCACGTTCAGCGTCCACTGGTCCGCGTCCTGTAGCTAGCTTAGGTCCTGGATCATTAGTCTGTCCGTCCGGAGGAGCGGATCCCTTTCTCATATGGGTCTCCCTCCCTGTGGGTTTCCCTAGTTCTCCTCCAAGGTTTCTCACTTTTTCCCACTGGGTTTTTTAAGAGTTTTTCCTTGTCGATGCAGGAGGGTCTTGTTGGACAGTTAGTGTCCAACAGAAAGGATTGGTGATGATCAGGACACTTTAGCATTCTACAACATGTATGGACATTTTCTTCTGTGTGTGCTTTATATTCTTCATGTGTTTTAACTGTTGATTCTCTGACCTGTGTTGGTGATTTCAATGGTTTTGTTAAGTCCTCTGAGATGACTTCTGTTGTGACCTAGGGCTATACAAGAATAAATTGTATTGTATTGTATTGTATTGTATGGATGGATATAAGTGAATGCAGACAGAGCGAGTTGAGGCAAATCTCCGTCCATTAGCACTTCCCTTCATACAGACTAGACTGGCTTCATAGAGAGCACGGGGGTTAGCGTTGTCCGTATAGTCAAACAATCAGAAATCTGCTTTAATTACAGCGTTGCCAGGCCCATTCTTCAAGTCAAACACTTTCTGGAGAGACGGTTCTGTTTAACTTTTGTCTCGGCCCAAACTTCTCTGGCTCTTCTCTGGGCTCAGTGTGGGCGTCTGCTCATCACGTCACGGCCCGCTGCTTCCACACGACACACAGACTTTCAATATGCGTCCATGGCTTTATATACAGCGGCACATCGACCTTGTCTAAGTTTCAGCTCAGACAGATCAGCTGCGTCACCGAGGAGAGGATTAGTATTCAGGTTTAACAACAGCAAAACAGGTGAGAGGAAGAGGAAGAAGCTGAGGGAGTTTGAGCAGCAGCGGAGACGTGACACTCACAGACAGATATTGTTTGTTGTATTATTAGAGTAGAAGTACAATGGTTGTCTGAGAAACCCAAATGTCTGAGTTTGCACATGTGGGACGAAGCAGACGTAAAGCACTTTGAGTAGTATTTTCAGTCATGAGTTTCTCCAAGGGGGTTTTACTGCAAAAGGGCAAATCAATCCTTGAATCTTAATCCTTGAATTTACTGCATCTGTATACAGTAGCTATACACTACCTCTGACAAGGATATTGTAATCACCAGGGTCTGTTTGTGAGTTATTTTATCACATTGTCAGTAACATTTCAGTGCATTTTGGTGGAGGTTTGTGCTCTACGAGTGCTTTTCTGCTTTTATTTTGTGTTGGTAGCATAAAACACTCTAGGTATTACTATAAATGACAAGCTATTATAGAATGTATGCAGATATAGACAGATAGACAGAGAGACAGACACAGACAGACAGACAGACAGAGAGACAGACAGACAGACAGAGAGACAGACAGACAGACAGAGAGACAGACACAGACAGACAGACAGAGAGACACAGAGAGAGAGAGAGACAGACACAGACAGAAAGAGAGACAGACAGACAGAGAGACAGACAGAGAGACAGACACAGACAGACAGACAGACAGAGAGAGAGACAGACACAGACAGACAGACACAGAGAGACAGACAGACAGACAGAGAGAGAGACAGACACAGACAGAGACAGACACAGACAGAAAGAGAGACAGTCAGACAGACAGAGAGACAGACAGACAGACAGACAGATATCTAGATAGACAGACAGAGAGACAGACAGATACTTTATTGACACATTATGTTAAAATAATTTTTTACATGTGATTGCGATTACACCCGTTTGTTGCAGCGCGGAGGCATTGTTAAGCATAATTATTGTGAATAGAGCAGTTTTATGTGACATTCTCAATTTTCAAAGCATTCCTTATTTCCGCACAAAACAGTGGCGTGTCAAATCGGCACATACGTTTCTAACCACAGCACATATGCCTCAATCAACACTTTGATACTTTTATTCACACCTTTCGTTTTCAGACCTAAATGCATCTGTGTACAGTACATGAAGCAAAGAGTTATAAAGCTTCCGTTAAAAAGTCTGCAAAGAGAATTTAATCTGGATTCAGGGCTTCTGTATAACTGCATGTGACAGACAGACAGACAGCACGGGGGCTGAGTGGATGGCACCCTCGCCTCTCAGCAAGAAGGTCCTGGGTTTGTACCTTCGTAGGAACACGGCCTTTCTGAGTGGAGTTTGCATGTTCTCCCCGTGTCTGCGTAGGTTTCTTCCGGGTGCTCCGGTTTATTTGTACTTGTAAGTCCAACATTAATTAGACCATAGTTATGTGCTGACAAAGAGGACAATGTTTCATGTTGATTGGCCCAGGAATAAGTAAGTATTAGTATCTATTCATGTTTCTATATGTAGGGGAAACCGTAGCACCCAGAAGAAATCTTTCCAGGCGCGAGGAGAACATGCAAACTTCACACAGAAAGGCCCTGCAACACCCCAGAGTCAAACCCATAAATGATTTGTTTGCTGTGTGTATTTTTTAAAGGTAATTTAGCCTAAAGGTTATTCAATTATAGTCATTTATTGAAACAAATGTATCTGAAAAACGCTAACATCTTGAATCTGTAGCCAGATTCTTCGCCACCGTCTTGCTCAAATTTGTATTATGTAATTATTAAATCAGAAAAAAATAAAATATATCACAAAATAAATAATATGCTTTTAGAAGGACATTTACCTTGTGTGTGCGATAAAATGTATAATACATTGAATTTTTTTTATTGGTTTTAATGTTTTAATGGTGATTTTGGTGTTTGTTTTATGTGATGATTTTTGCCTTGTGTGATATGGACTGTGAAGGAAAGGCGCTCTAAAAAAATACAGATTGATGGATTGCCTTCTGGGGTATCTTCACATCACATGTTTATCGTGACATGTGTTTCATAAGAGTTATAACTACAAAATATTCCATTCATTTATAACTTCCCGTAAGATCCAGATGTGCTGCTTGTCGGTGTGGTGTAAACATGTGTGACCCGGGTTATTATACAGTACATGCAGTTAATGAAAACCATTATCCTGGTGTTTTTTATGCAGATGGCACGTCAGTATGATATGAAGCATCTAATAGGCCTATTGTGTTTGCTGCAGCAGATGGTGAAGAGGTCTTGACTGTGTGAAGCTGCTGTCGTCTCGAGTACTGGGCTTTGAAGTGGAAAGTAGTGTTGGTGTCTGAGAGGTCACAACATTTCATTTTACTGGTAAATATGCTTCTGCTCAGTACAAACAATAATAATATACTAAACCAGGCTTTCAGGGGATTATTGTACTCTGTTGTTCTGAAAATATACAGCAGGTTGTATATTGCAAAAAAAGCAGTCTTGATGCCACAGTACTGCAAAATTATCGACCAATTTCAAATCTGCCATTTCTGGGAAAGATACTTGAAAAAGTTGTTCATCAACAACTCATGGATTTTTTGTTAGTCAACAACATATTCAATGTGCATCAGTCTGGATTTAGACCGTCCCATAGCACTGAGACTGCACTAATAAAGGTGACTAATGATATTCGACTGAACACTGATGCCGGGAACACTTCAGTGTTAGTTCTATTAGATTTGAGTGCGGCCTTTGATACGGTTGATCATGAAATCCTCTTGGAGAGACTGGAAAAGTGGGTGGGTATTTCTGGTACTGCCCTTGATTGGTGTAGGTCCTACCTGCAGGACAGAATGTATGTTGTAGAAATAGGAGACTGTGCTTCAGATCATATGGCACTGACATGTGGAGTGCCCCAAGGGTCAATCCTGGGGCCTCTCCTATTTAATATCTACATGCTGCCACTAGGCCAGCTAATCCACAGAAGCAATGTGTCCTATCACAATTATGCAGATGACACCCAATTATATGTTTCACTTACTGCAGAGGAATATGGACCAATACATTCCCTCTGCCAGTGCATTCAAACGATCAGTGAGTGGATGCAAAACAATTTCCTTCAACTTAACCCAGATAAAACTGAAGTTATTGTTTTTGGCCCACAAAAACAAAGAGAAAGTATTAACAGTTACATCCAGTCTCTCTCCTTAAAACCAACAAATGAAGTAAGAAATCTTGGGGTAGTAATGGACTCTGACCTTAAATTTGATAGGCACATAAAATCTATAACATCAGCAGCCTTCTATCATCTAAAAAATATTGCCAAAATTAAAAATATGTTGTCTAAATCAGATATGGAAAAACTTATCCATGCATTTGTCACTAGTAGATAAGACTACTGCAATGGCCTGCTCACAGGTCTGTCCAAACAGGCTGTAAAACAGCTGCAGTATATCCAAAATGCAGCAGCTCGAGTCCTGACTAGAACCAGGAAGTACGACCACATTAGTCCAGTCCTCAGGTCTCTGCACTGGCTTCCTGTGGCTCAGAGAATTGATTTTAAAGCAGCTTTACTTGTGTACAAGTCTCTACATGGTCTTGCATCGAAGTACATTGGTGACATGTTGGTGCCGTATGAACCAACTCAGACTCTGAGGAGCACAGGGACTGGACTCCTGATGGTTCCCAGAGTCAGGACTAGGCATGGAGAGGCTGCATTTCAGGTGTATGCCCCAAAAATCTGGAACAGCCTTCCTGAGAATGTACGGGAGGCCTCATCTTTAGCATTATTTAAGTCTAAGCTGAAAACCGTTCTTTTTAGCGGTGTATATGACTGACTTTTATATTTTGAGCTTTTTATACCGTTTTTAATTCTGAAATTCAGTTTGAAATGTTTATTTTTATGCAACAATTATTATTGTTTTTGTTATTATTTTATATTATGTTTTATGTGTTTTAAAATGTTTGTAAATGTGTATGATCTTGTGTTCTTGTGAAGCACTTTGGGCTGCACTGCATGAATTGTGCTTTATAAATAAACTTGATTGAAACTTGATTGAAGAAACATGTAGCAGTAGTGGCAAAATAACTTACGTTCCAGAACTTGTCCATTTCATTATGAAAAAATGATTGGTTCTGCAGCAAGTTCCACCGGTTCCAAAATGCATCCACATATATATGGATACGCTTCCACTGATCCACAGAACCACACCATAGACAGCACCACACCAAAACAATATAGGCTCCATCACATGTATTAAAAACTGTGACAGCCTAAAACACATTTAGACCAAATAAGAATAATCCAATTGAATCAGAATCATTTTTATTGCCACGTAAGTAACAGGCGGTCACAGACTTGGAATGGCTTTGGCACCGTTGTGATGATAATTAGCAGACAAATATCTTTAATTCAAATCAAGTCAACCTAAAATTTTGATAATATTAAAATTATCAATCAGACTGTATCATGAATTTATCAAAAGAGAGGAAGTAGATCATGTGCAAATCCCTGCTCATCTTCACTTAGCTAGGCCTACTAATTTAGACAAAAGTGAATACAAAAATTACCCCAAATTTAAACTGAAAGGTTGTATTGTGTATAATGATAAACATACAAGTAAAGTGTATATAAATATCACATGTTTGACGTCTTTACCTGTAACCTGGTAGCCCGTCTGTAGAAGGCAGTGTTTGCAGCTTCAATTTTCACCCCTTCGGCGCATGTGTGTGACGTCATATGCCTGCGACACCTGAAGCAGTTCAGTATTTCTTTCATTTGAAAACAATCCATAAAAATGTTGAAAAAGAAAACTAGCAGCGGCGAAAAGAAGAGGAAACACTCCGCTCCAGAGGATAGACAGGAGGGGAGGAAGAAGAGGAGCGCCGAGGCCAGTGTGGAGGTCTGTTAACGTTAGCACGCGCACAGCTAGCTAACGTTAGCACCGTGGAGCACGCGCACAGCTAGCTAACGTTAGCACCGTGGAGCACGCGCACAGCTAGCTAACGTTAGCACCGTGGAGCACGCGCACAGCTAGCTAACGTTAGCACCGTGGAGCACGCGCACAGCTAGCTAACGTTAGCACCGTGGAGCACGCGCACAGCTAGCTAACGTTAGCAATGTGGTTTGTTTACGTCGAGTTGACAGGTTTTTGAGAAGAATAAAAGGCTTCATAATCAAAATAAAACGCGCAGGCGGTTTCTGTGTTATTCAACAATGTGTATATAACATTGTACACTGAGATTGTTTAAATTACCAATGTTATACACGTAGATTGAATTTATATAACTAACAAATATATACTGTTGTGTTATTTTATTTATTCCAAGGATATCAAGAGAAAGCGTCTAAGTAAAATTAAAATGTGAACAAATCCGACAAAAACATGGTGTTTGTCTGAACAGAAATGTAATATAATGTAATGTTTGTGAAGAGCCCTGTCACTATTTGACTCTTTGGGCTGAGAACTGATGTCTGAAAGCTATTGTTCCACTTTTCAGATTGAAGTAGCTGATCACATGTTTTTAAATAAATAACAAATCCATGTAACTACTTCCTAGCTCTAAAAACTGATTCTATTCTGTCACTAGTTTTCTCATCACATGCATGGAGCTTTTCCAACAGAAAGAAGCGAGAAACAACCTCTCATTATGTAGACTTGTTTTGACACATCATGTGGTAATTGGTTCACAGAACTTTTATTAAAGTAACAAGACTCTTTATGTTGGCAAACTAAATGTATTTTTAACACTAAAACTGAAGTGGCCAGCTTCGGTATATTGGTGATTTTTAGCAACTCCTGATTGATGGAAATTGATATGTATTCTAGAAGAATAACTGACATAATTGTTGATTTGACAGGATAAGGCTTTTAGTCTTTTACACACAACATGAGGTGTCCAAACCGGTCCAGAAAGGACTGCTGTGGCTGCAGGTTTTCTATCATACCCAACAGGAGCAGAGCAGACTCCACCCACTTCCTCAAGAGAGTTCAGTCTTAACCAGTGTGGGCGGGTCCCGGCTCAAAAGTGACCAAAATGACGTGCGCTGACATGCTGCAATACCACCCCGGGCCTGTGGGGGTGGACCCAGGAGAAGAATTAGCCAATGCTAACATATAGCATTGGCAGACCTCTCAAACGTCTTTACAGGATGGTCCAAAAGTTGTCTCTTGGCCCAAAGCTCCGTTCCACATGTGTCAATGCTGAGGGGAGTGTTCTGGTCCACTCTGGTTTACTTGCTGTGAATTTTTGAAGTCTCTCGTTCAAATGAATGGAGCTGCGCCGGGTGACGCATGCGCAGATGCGTTTTTTCACAATTTTCTTCTGGGTTCGAATCCCGGCCGGACCAGGGCCTTTCTGAGTGGAGTTTGCATGTTCTCCCCGTGTCTGCGTAGGTTTCCTCCGGGTACTCCGGTTTCCCCTACCACTAAAAATATGTACAATAGTTCTGGCATGCGCCTCCTGTTCGGCGGCCCCGCTCCCATCTCTGTGTGGAGTGAGAGGACAAGTGCCCAAAAAATAACAATTGTAAACCGCTTTGAGACTCTGGTCTGTGAAAGGCGGTATATAAATAAAGCTTACTTACTACTTACTTACTACCACTCGCGGCCATTTTGGATTGCTCCAGTAGAGCACATTTTTTGGCCCATCAGTTAGAACGGCGGAGATAGGCGTGACTCTGTCCGTTAATATATACAGTCTATGGTCTTAATCTGAAGATTTGAGGAAATGGGTGGAGTCTACTCTGCTCCTGTTAGATAGAAAACCTGCAGCCACAGCGGCCTTTTCTGGACCGGTTTGGACACCCCTCTCTTACATTGTTTGAGTTAGATTTGACAGTGGGGCATGTCTGTTCCAGCAGGAGTCTAAAGATGACCTGGCTGATGCAGAGCTGGACCGGATCGGCAGTGACATTGAAGAAGGAGGACTCGACCTCACCGTGGACTTTCAGCCAATCATAGCCTTCGTCTCAGACAAGAAGGAAATGCTGCAGCAGAGTTTCCGTGTCCTGGGAGAAAAGAAACTACGCAAGATGCTGCCGGACGAATTCAAGGTGACGTGTTTATTATGGACTTCTGAAATGTATGACTTTGTATGACGAGCTTTTGAAAATATTGGTTTCATTCTGAATTCTTTTAAAGGGGATATAACCAAATTCTCTTCTCTATAATATTATAATCTATGACCCCCCATGGCCTTATATTAATAATAAGGTTTGTATGTAATGTTTAGTTGCAGCTCAATCTATACTATATAAGAAGCAAGACCACAAGCTCCACCTTAAGTCCCCTACTACCCCTCACCTCTGTCCCTTTGAAGAAGACAGACAAAAGTGCAATGTGATATATTCATTTTTTTCTGTTGTGTAAAAACGGCCGTGTGAAGTAACTGAATCTTTCCCAAATTCAGAAAGAAATTCCATGAAAAACCGACCTTGGGCATGTGTATGAAGGCCAAATAGCGCTGTAATGATGTTTTAAAGCAGAGAAAATGAACAAAGCATAACATGGGATCCAATGTTTTTTAACTGGGAAACTATTTCAGGATTTCAGTATAGATGAAGTTCAAAAGTTGTGTTGGGAGCAACTGGAAGACCTCTCTGAGAAAAATCTACTCCAGGTCCTCACAGGTAACTTCAGCACCGTTCAGGTTGATCCGAGACATATTCACTTCGCAAATAATGTTTTTCTATTCTTCTAAAAGGGGAAGAGTTGACGTCCTCCACAGAAGCGACGCAGGAGTCTGTGGAAAGCCAGTGAGTGGATACAACCTTTTATACTCGTAACGGTTTATTGTTTTTCTTTACTATTCAATGTTTTTTTTTTTCATACAAAGGCAAGACAACATTGTGGATTCAACATCTTTCCCCCAAGACGTAGCAAAAAGTGAAGAAACTAAAGGTAAGTAACCGGCAGTAACTTATGTTTTAACTGGAAAATCTCTCTGAATTTTAACACCTGCAAGAAATATTCATGTCAACTGTTAAAATAAATCTTTAAAATAATACTTCAAAAATAACTGTATGTTTAAAGATTAAATTCAATTCTTTATTTACAAAACTTATAGTTATACAAGTTATACACATTCATGATGTAGAGTTGGTTGGTGTTTTGTGAAAGGGAACTCCCAGGAAGCTGCATTAGCTTACAGACAGGGCCCCAAAAATAATACATGTGAAACAAATGTGACAATTTAAACCATTATACAATCCTAAACCCATTTCTAAACATTTTACCCATTTACAAGTCCTTACAGTTTCAGTCTGTACTTTTTGGTTCATTTTCTAATAGATTGGTCTTACACTGACATAGTAATGTAACTTTAAAGCTGCACTAACTGACTTTATTTTCATATTCATTAGTTAAATCCAACCCATGTCCGTGCAGTGCTTTGGGATAAACGTCCTTTTGAAGAATAAGTAGCGCAGATTTGTGCTGGCGTGTCATTTTATTTTAGATTGAGTTTTTGAGAAACAAGGAAGAGAATGTGTTTCGGGTCCAGATTGTGACCAATCACAGCGGACCACTGGCCCCCACTCTCTTGAGAAAAGCCTCAGGTCTGGGGTTAGCACAGACAGCGGAGGTAAACAAGCGGCGGAGGCTAACCTGAAACTTGTGTCTTCGTTACTGGTTACTGCTCACTCAGAGAAACAGACAAAAGAAAGTCTCGTTCCTCTGTGCTCCATGTTCAAAAGTGTGGCGAAAGCTCCGTCCGGTCAGGGCGAGCAGAGAGAGTGAGCTCAGCGCTCAGATTCGAAAATGTCTCAAAGTCAGTTAGTGCAGCTTTAACACATTGATATCATTGCAGCAAACATGCTACATAATAATTGCAGTATTTTTTGTGTTAAATAATTATAAACAATGTATTTTAATTTGTGAAAAAACAAATATCATTCAATATTAATAATGATGATTAAATATATGTACAGTATACACTCAATTTCTATTTTTAAATAACACAAAAATCACAATTTCTGCATTGTTGTTTGAAGTGACGGCTAAATTGTTGTCGCAGAAGTTTCGAGCGAAGAGAGCGACGTGTTGAGCATAAACGCAGACGTGGACGACAGCGACATCGAGGCGCCGAAAGTCGAACCGAGCGTGAAAACTACAGACGCCGCTTCGAACCAAGTCTCGGCCAACAAAGAGTCGGACCCAGCGAGACCTGCTCCAGTCTCAGAGCAGCCCCTCGCCGTGGCCCCTTCACACAAACCCAAGAAGGACATCCAAAGTGACATCGACAAGAGCGTGAGTGAGATACTGGCCTTTTCGGTCGCTGCATCACCACCGCCGCCGCCGCCATCGCTGCCCCTGTCGCTACCGCCGCCGAGCGTGGACCAAACCCCGGAAACTTCTGCGGTCCAAAGTGCGCCCGCTTCAGTCCCAGGAGCGGTCTGCCAGCCCTCCATCCAGCAACTAGAACTGCTAGAGCTGGAGATGAGAGCCCGCGCCATCAAGGCTCTGATGAAAGCGGGGAAAAGTACCACAAACTGACTTTAGCTCCCCCGATACAACAACAATGATTTTATTTTATATTTTTTTTAGGTAAAACCCCGTGAAACAACCCATTTGCACATGTAGCACAGGACAGGTTTGCTCCCTCAGACCCCACTCCACCTCCTACAGTAAGACTACATTCTGAAAACAAATCATTAAGATACAGGCCATACGCACAGCAGCTGGTAGAATGATACAACTTACAATGTACACACCAAAAATATAATCTGCTAGTAACATGAGCAGGGAGTTGTAAGGTATTTTAGAAACAAAAAAATGTTCTACTTGAAACTACCTATTTCACTAAATTACTAATTTACTTGATATGCTCTATTTGAAATGTGTGTGACTTAGACTATGACTCGAATAAATGCAGAGAAAGATATGACATGGTAAAAATAGCAACGTAACCCATGATGCACCAAAGTGGCAGAATCGCTCCCTGAGATCAATGAATCCATGGAACTTTCTATTAGAGCTGTATCTAACAATTACCATATTTTTATATTCGCTTAATAGAAAAAAGTTGAAGGGATACAGCTTGAGGACATTCTGATCGCAATATCCCCAGACAAAACTGTTTTATTATTAAAGTTACATTTTGTTTTCAAGTATTACCACATCTCTTTGTTAATCTTTTCGAGTTTGTGTAGAGATCAGTTAATTATAGATCTGATTTTAACTTCTTTTCTGAACAAAATATGACCTAAAGGGTTAAGTCTGCTAAGTTCTGAATGCACTCGAAATATCCATTTTGACCAGGCAACCAAGTCTCATTGTGTCCAAAGATATTTCTCTTATTTCTGCTGTAGCTGTGGACAGAATGCTCTAAAGGCGAGTGTGAGTGTAATTGCTATGTCCGTCCACTAGATGGCAGTGTTACCCCACCTGTGCGTATTATTTTGACACTTTCTACAGATCTTTTGCAACAGAAAAGAACAGACTACAGCGATGTGTTCTGAGAGGCAATGGATGACTGTGATTAAAAAGATAAATATATTTTGGGAATAGTTTTAAACCCAAATGAGTTGTTTTAATGATTGAAATGACAAAGAATGTGAAATTGAAACTTCCGGGTTGATGTAAGATTATAATTTCAACATATTTACACAATACTAAAAATGCATTATTTTTCTCAAGTAAGTGTTATGTTTTGGAGGAACTTTTGTGTATTGATGACAAAGACAGGGATATGTTTTTTTCTCCTATTATTTTGTCATTATTTAAAACGTCCTCTTGACTGATGTAAAATTTAAGTTATTTTGGATTTTTTTTAATTTATTTTTTTTATTGTGTAGTTATAATTGCATCCAGTGGGTTAAAAGCTTAAGTATAAACATTAAGGATGTAGTTTATTTTTAGTTGAAAAATGTGTTATTGCATTGTAAATATATCTTCCATGAAGGTTAACAAAAATAAACGTCCTGTTCTAGCATGTTTTCAGAAGTTTTGGGAAGGAAACACTGTCAACACACATGTATGAATCATCTGGTATTAGTTGCAGGTCTTTCAAACATGTACCTTTTTTAAAAATAGATTAATCAAGATAATTCCATAAATTCGTTTTTAACCAGGTTTTCAGAATTTTACCTCATGAAAAAAATAGTTTGGTTTAGTTCCAGTGACTCAGACTAGATGAGTAACATGTCGACAAAAACAAAACCCATCATTCTTGTGTCTAAATCTATCTCCAACCTGTTTTTCGTCTCTAAAAAAATAAATATCACTTTTAAATTAGTTTTGTGAATCTCTCCAAGCAAATATAAGTTCTTTCCAACTAGCTTCCTCCAATATATATATATTTTTAATTTACACAACCAATAGTTTATTAAGCCTGCCATACAAGTCTGTAAGTAAGACCATCTCAGGAGAGGGTAAAACCACATCAGCAAACATGTTTAACCAGTGAAGCCTGGTAAAGCAGGCTGGGTTAAAAAAAAAAGCTTAAATGAATACATTCACAAAATATAAAGGAAGTGACTCTGCTGTGGGACATGACAGGTGTCTACATTTAAGCAGGCCCACAATATATAAATGTATATCGTACATACGTTACCATATCATAATTTGCTGACTTTATACAGCACTTATACCTTTTAGTCCACAAGTCAGCAACTAAATGGTGGAGAATACTCAACAGAGAGAAAACCCAGAGAAAATAATACCTGATAACTTTTCAGTGTATCGACCCCATGGCTTTGTCTCAACCAGACAAATGAGGCTAGAATCTACAACGTCCAGAAGAGAGCTCACCTCACTTTAATACCAAATATTCTGATCCAAAGTCAAATATTATATACACAATACAAGTGGGCAATACAAGTGGGCAATCCACATCACTGCCTCAAAGCTCAGATGAGACCTGCCACATTCACGGGCATCTCCTCCACGGTTGTACTGTAAAATGTCTCGATGTCCTGAAGAATCCTCTGGTCCTCCTCAGTGACAAAGTTGATAGTCGACGCCTTTTCTGCCGAAACGGCCTCCATGGCCAATTCTATAAATGTAATTCTCTCTATTAGTTGGGAGGTTCATGACCAAGGAAACCTGCTGAACATCAATGCCTCGAGCCAGAAGATCAGTCGTGATTATCACTCTGCTCGATCCTTAACGGAACTCTCTCATAATAACATCACACTCTTTACTGTGGGTCTACCATGTTGGACTAATGTAAATATAACACAATGCATTTTCACATTTTTATCACTAGGGGGCAGTGTGGTCATGATCTTTTAATGTCATATTTCCTTCATAATTAAAGCATGTAAATATTCACACTCTAGTTCACTCATTGACTGCCATTAAAATATTTGTCTGTGACCGGTCATTTCTGTCAAACTTGCTCTTATTCCACTGTGGATTACAGGAGAACCAAACCAGCAGGAAACAGATGGGCCGATGTTCGATGAGGCAAGAAATCCTGCCTTAACTTATAGGTCTTAAGTTGCGACTAAAAATGTCCCATCGACTAACTCCATTTGTGCTCCAAACTCTGACAGATTCCGTTTGCACTTTCACCAAATTTCCGAGGCGTTTTAGAGACAAACGGACCCTTTTCTATCCCTCTTCTCTTTTATGAGTAAATCTGCATTTCCTGGATGACAATATCCCGAAGCCTATGATTGGTATTCTCCAAATCCACGCCTCGCCCCAGCTGCTTAAATCAACTTTTGGACACCTGACACTTTCCTCTAAATGACTACCATCTTCTCGGCTTGACATTGTCTGCTTCCATTTGTTCTGAGCCCGTACGATCCGCGGGGCTTGCGTCGCCTGTTATTATATGCAGATGCAACAGCGCTCTGCTCGCAAGCCCAAAGGGAAACAATAAAAGCTATGATAAGACGCTGTTTTCTTCTTTCACATCTAGTTTCATAAGAGGCTTGGGTTAACTGAGTCACTTATTCCCGGCTTTATCCGCAGGTATCATTGATAATTTTGAGTGGAACGGGGCCACTTTGGGAGAAACGATACAAAGATGCTGAAGAGAGGGGTATTATCTGTCATTTAGGGCTTTCAGAAAAGGCAATTATGACGAGCCGCGAGCAGATAAACGGCCTTTCCCACTCAAAAAGACTCGGAGGTGAGTAGACTCTTGTGTTGGTAAAATGTGACTTGAATGATAAGAACTGTATCTAAAATAATGTGTTGTTGACGGAGGTGCAAGAGTGACTAAAGTGCAGGTTCTGTTCCGAATAGTCACGAAACATACTATAATTAACTTGTATGTCGGAAAATATTGGAGTGGGCTGTTCCGAAAATGCATTGATGGGATCCTGAACCCATGAGCCAAGTGGACCCAGGCTGGAACTCTGCAAATGGATGCATCAGTTCTCATCCACAGCCTGTCAGTCTGGGGGAGGGGCTCTCTCCTTCACTGCAGTTTGTGCCCAAAGGTTTTTTACTTCTGAAGTTTAAATTTATGCTCTGACTTTCTCCATTTTTTGATGATGGATTGAGAAGTTCTGTACCGTCATCATTAGACCTTTCGGCAATCATCAGGCATTTTCTAAAGGCGTTAGTGAGTAATTGGTCATCTTTTTGCATACATTTTTACAGACCAAGGTCACCAAAAGAGGTTTACAATGTTCAGATATTGTTTCATTCTCTCCACACACGGGGATGACGGAAGCGAGGCGCCAAACACACTGGACCATCAAAGCCTCCGACCAAACACCATCCGTTCACTCTCTCATGTACATTCAGACCTACTGTGCATGTTTTTAGTGGTAGGGAAAACCGGAGCACCCGGAGGAAACCTACGCAGACACAGGAAGAACATCAGCTCTCAGCTCAAAGTGAATGCAAACAATCGTGTTTTATCTTAAAGGAACAGGCCACCGTTTTTACACACTGACACATGTTCTTACCTTAGACTAGATATGTACCTTGTATGTGTCTGTCATGCAAACGCAGCACAAACGCAGCACAAACGCAGCACAAACACAGCCTCTTCCACAGACTGTATAGTTCCAAATCAGCTCCCGTTAGAAGCTACCAAACTCTTCCACGTGTTCTCTATTTAAATACAGTTACGAAGCAGCGTGAGCGGGACAGAAGTCTTTGGAGTTAGTGCTCGGACAAAAATCGACATGTTACATTTCTGTGTTACTATACTTTGTAGTGTAACACGTCACGTAACTGTATTTAAATATTGTAATGTATTGTATGTACTGTATTTGAACAGGGACAGTGTACAGTTAAGCTTTAACACAAAAGGAGAGATGCATGTAGCAGGTTATAGCAGAGCTGCTAATTTCCACCTGTAGTCCCTGGGCAGGCTGGTGTTATGTTCATTTAAACTGATTACAATGTAGATAAATAGGGAAAACGTGGAAGAGTTTGTGAGCTTCTAACGGGAGCTGATTTGTTACTATACAGTCTGTGGAAGAGGCTGTGTTTGTGCTTCGTTTGCATGACAGAGCACACGGACACAGACCAGACAAGTACATATCAACAAGTCTAAGGTTAGAACATGTGTCAGTATGTAAACACGGTGGCCTGTTCCTTTAAGGTGTAGTGTAAAAGAGTTAAAAGTATGGTATTACACTTTTCACAGACACTGGTGTTGTGGTGGAACAGCGTCCTCTTGAGGTAACAAATCCTATAAGTCTAGGGGACAAAGTGTGCTCGGCGCCATTTTGATTATAAGTAAGCCGCGGTAAGGTCACAATTGTTGGCATGTCTGCTAAAGTTAAATTTGTATGTTTTGATCAGTGGGGCTGGGTCCCGGCTCAAAAGTAGCCAAAATCACGTGCGCTGACATGCTGCAATAATAAGAATTAGCCAATGCTAACATATAGCATCTTCTTAACTAGAAAACGTCTTTACAGGATGGTCCAAAAGTTGGCTCTTGGCCCAAAGCTCCGTTCCACATGTGTGTCAATGCTGAGGGGAGTGTTCTGGACCAGTCTAGTTTAGTGGCTGTGGACTTTTGAAGGCACTCGTTTAAATGAATGGGGCTCGTGCAGCTGACTCATGCACAGATGTGTTTTTTCACATTTTCCAGCCCCCGCGGCCATTTTGAATCACTCCATGAAAGCCCAATTTTTGGCCCATTCGTCAGAACGGCGGAGATAGACCTGACTACGTCCGTTAATACAGTCTATGAGTGTGATATGATTTGTTTACAGCACAGGACCAAGAAAATTGATCATTCACACCACAATAAATAAGGTATCCCAGCTTTAATCCTCCCACTCTACTCCCAAACACTAGGCAAACAACCATTGTTCCAGAAAAAACTAAAAAAACAGACTTGTATTCTGTCGAGGCCGTTTCACTTAACTCGAAAACACAACTTCTTGCCGCATTTTAAAGCGCCTGCCATCAGCGCTGTAAACACGCTGCTGCTACGGTGGCCCCTGAGGACAAACTGTTGAAAAGTCAAAGTCTGGTAAGAGAAGAACAGTGGATCTTCTCTAAACAAACACAGGTACAAAAGTACAAAAGGGACTTATGAGGTGAATTCACAATGTTGCAAAAGTTTGGGGACAACACTTTTGACCTAAAATCTACAAACTTTTGCCATTTGCTGTGATAAAATGACTGTAGAGATTCTTGGTCCCAGAACAGCTGGACCAAACTAAACCTGCTCTGTCCCAAATGTTCCATTTTACAGTAGCTAAACAACCGGGATGGCGCCCCGAGGACGAGCTAATGCTGTTTTTGGCAAGATGTGGATTCTTTGAACGTGCTGCCAAGGTTACAGCGTGGACCGTCTCTGAGGTTGGGACAGTTAAAACAATGGTATTTTATGTTGACTTTGAGGATATCACTTTATTAGTTTGGGAATGTTTTGGTGTTATGAGAGTATAGATGCTTTCAACGTAATAATGTTAATGTTGAATTCTGCCAGAGTGTGAAAAATATGCAAATGAGTTGCATTTAGAGCAGAGAGAAACACAACAAGCCTTTTGGAAGGATGTGAGTGTAACAGTGCACTTTATTTATCCCTGAAGGGAACTCTGTGCTCTGCATTTGACCCATCTGATGCCAGGCCTCTGTCAGGGCCTCTGTCAGGGCCTATGTCAGGGCCTCTGTCAGGGCCTATGTCAGGCTGTCAGGGCCTCTGTCAGGGCCTATGTCAGGGCCTCTGTCAGGGTCTCTGTCAGGGCCTCTGTCAGGGTCTCTGTCAGGGCCTCTGTCAGGGTCTCTGTCAGGGCCTACTGTATGTCAGGGCCTCTGTCAGGGCCTCTGTCAGGGCCTACTGTATGTCAGGGCCTCTGTCGGGGCCTCTGTCAGGGTCTCTGTCAGGGCCTCTGTCAGGGTCTCTGTCAGGGTCTCTGTCAGGGCCTACTGTATGTCAGGGCCTCTGTCAGGGTCTCTGTCAGGGCCTCTGTCAGGGTCTCTGTCAGGGCCTCTGTCAGGGTCTCTGTCAGGGCCTACTGTATGTCAGGGCCTCTGTCAGGGCCTCTGTCAGGGCCTACTGTATGTCAGGGCCTCTGTCGGGGCCTCTGTCAGGGCCTCTGTCAGGGTCTCTGTCAGGGCCTACTGTATGTCAGGGACTATGTCAGGGCCTCTGTCAGGGCCTCTGTCAGGGCCTCTGTCGGGGCCTCTGTCAGGGCCTCTGTCAGGGTCTCTGTCAGGGCCTACTGTATGTCAGGGACTATGTCAGGGCCTCTGTCGGGGCCTCTGTCGGGGCCTCTGTCGGGGCCTCTGTCAGGGCCTCTGTCAGGGCCTCTGTCAGGGCCTCTGTTAGGGCCTCTGTCAGGGCCTCTGTTAGGGCCTCTGTCAGGAGCAGTGGTCACCGGAGCTGGAGGATTTTACATATTGTGAATGTTTTTAGTGATAGGGGAAACCGGAGCACCTGGAGGAAACCTACACAGACACGGGCGATTCGAAAACAGGACCCTCTTGCTGAGAAGCGAGAGTGCTCTCAGGAGTGTTGAGAGAACATTGTTGAACTAACATTTTTAATGAGACATTCTGAGACAATGTGCCCTGACCTTTTAGTTGAATAATAAACTAATATGAAAGCTTCTTTTATGTTTTAGGATTTTAATATTTTTTAGACTAAACACAATATCACAAGTGTGGACATCTCTGTGGCGCACTGCTTTACAGCAAATAGGTCCTGGGTTTGAAAATGTGTTGTGTCCTACAGTGCATGTTGTATGGATATTATGGCAAGGCCCTAAAGAGAACAGAGAATATTCATTAGTATATTGAATATATTATTTAATTGTTTCCAATGTCTGTAAAGTTACAAACTGTTGCTTTTGACTCCACCATATAGAATATATATAGAATACTATATAGAATACTATAAAGAATATATTCAAAATATATTTGTCATCTGGCAACAAGTCATGTTTTTGCATTAAAGTGACATTTATTAGAGCCAGAGCAGGAGCCTCGATGTCAGTGACGCACAGAAGTGGAGAGTGTTGAGGAAATCTGTCACATCAAAAAGAGAAACATGTTTCCTGTGATACAGTTTAAAAAGAAAAAGGTTTGTTGAAAAATGCAGATGACATGAACGCTTCCTGTTGCATAAATAAAGTCGTTCTCTTCACATTTCCATGTTTTTATTTTCTTTCCATCCGGCGAAATGAAATTGAACTAACAGCTCGTGCTGACGGCAATAAATAACTCGGCACCTCAGTTTGACTAAATGAACTGATTTCCTCGAGCAATGACTCATCTGATCCATTTTCTGCCACTTTTAGACGTTTGAAGAAACACAGAGATGGAAAAAAGTCAAGTCTGTCGTTTGCAGCACTTGGTTTTTATTGAGAAGTCAGAAGAGGTTAGTATAAAAACATGTTAAACTTGCAAACATAGTTAGCAGTACACAGAGGTGGTAAAGCAGCGTAATACATGGATGTCCAGACTTTTAGTTAGAGGCCACTTTACTTTATCAGACGTGTCCAAGGGCTGTCCATCTGGATTATAAAACTGTTTTGACTGGATTCAGACTTTTCTGGGCTTTAAAATGTCGTAAAATATAATGTTTATGTGTGAAATGTTTTGACATAATCAAAAACAAATGTCAGTATATACAATTAAAGTGTAAATACTGTAAATAATGCATACATAACGGACATTAGGACTGGACAAAACATCTACTTCATCCATTATATTGATATTCTTCCTATTGTCTTTCATGTTTGGAGAGATCCGAACGGTGACTGCAGATTGCGCCGAGTGTGTAAAACCTTCAGAAGTATGTCTGGAACATGTCACAAATACAATATATGACTAAAACATTTACACGAAGGGAAAAGAGCAGAGAAGAACGATACAATTCTCTTATTTGTCTACCTCTTTTCAACATAATTTTGACAATATTATATTAGACTGAGCCTACACAAAGTTATTTGTAGACTAAGAGCTACAGCATCCATCTAATTAGTTCCTAGATATCAAAAGAGTTGTATTTGTAGTTTGTACATGTATTTGGCCTCTATCACATGGATCACCTTTTTAGGGGAGGGGGGAGTGGTTTGGTGGAGAGGGAGGGGAGGGGGAGTGGTTCGGTGGAGAGGGAGGGGAGGGGAGTGGTTTGGTGGAGGGTGTGGTTTGGTGGAGAGGGAGGGGAGGGGAGGGGGGGAGTGGTTTGGTGGAGAGGAGGGGAGGGGGGAGTGGTTTGGTGGAGAGGAGGGGGAGGGGGGACTGGTTTGGTGGAGAGGGAGGGGAGGGGGGAGTGGTTCGGTGGAGAGGGAGGGGAGGGGGAGTGGTTTGGTGGAGGGTGTGGTTTGGTGGAGAGGGAGGGGGGGAGTGGTTTGGTGGAGAGGAGAGGGGAGGGGGGAGTGGTTTGGTGGAGAGGAGGGGGAGGGGGGACTGGTTTGGTGGAGAGGGAGGGGAGGGGGGAGTGGTTTGGTGGAGGGTGTGGTTTGGTGGAGAGGGAGGGGGGGAGTGGTTTGGTGGAGAGGAGGGGGAGGGGGGACTGGTTTGGTGGAGAGGGAGGGGAGGGGTGAGAAGTTTGGTGGAGAGGGTGGAGAGGGAGGGGAGGGGGAGTGGTTTGGTGGAGAGGGAGGGGAGGGGTGAGGGTTTGGTGGAGAGGGTGGAGAGGGAGGGGAGGGGGAGTGGTTTGGTGGAGAGGGAGGTGAGGGGGGAGTGGTTTGGTGGGAAAGAGGGGAGGGGGGAGTGGTTTCGAGTGCTACGGCTAAGCTAACAAAAGCACATACAAGACGGAGACCGATATCTTCACAACATTTGACTCTTTCTTTTGGGACAAACAAAATATATCACGTACAAAGAAGTTTCACACGTACATCACCTGTAATTTAAACAGACTGATTTGATGCACTGGGGCAAAAGCAGATTGACTTTGACGGCATTTGATAGTAACCCCTATAGCTGCTGGTTATTGGCTCTGCATCTGAAAAATAGCTGTTTATATGGTTTTGATCAACAACAAAAATTTTAATTATGATGATCGCCATTATACATACACTGCAAAAAAATGGCAAAAAATAAGGTAATAGATTCTTGAATAAAGGGGGTTTTGTCTTAATTTGAGTTTATTCTGACTGTCTTAAAACAAGATTGGCCAATGGAACGAGCCGTTTGGTGTTTAATTCAAGTGGTGTTGCAATTTATGTCTAATCCCAAGGAAGACATTTCTGGAATTTGTTTTGTATCTTTTGAAAACAAGAAATGTTTGCTTGTCCCAATGACAAATCTTGTTTTTAGATTGTAAAAATGTGCTCAAATTAAAATAAAAACACTTGATTTAAGTAATTATTTCCTTGTTTTTTGTTATTTTTTGCAGTGTATATATACATTGAAACCTGAATCTGAAGCTTGTTGGTCTTACATTGGCCTCAGGGACTAGACAACATGTATTAGTCTGGGTTAACATGCAGAAGTCGATGGGTGTAGCAATAGATACAGAAGACAGTACATTTTTTAGCACTGCACCATTTTGAATGCTTTAAAACCTGAAATAGCAGCGTGGAGCCGACAGGTGGGCTGCACATCTGTTCATTATTCCTTTCATTTTCGACTCTGAGCGCTTGCCTTTTTTCCCTGCAGTCACTGGGAGCCTACAGACGCCTTTTTCAAAGCTGGAGTAGATTGAGGGCTTCCAGTAATGTGAAAAGAAATGCTCTTCCCAGTTTTTAGATGCACTCAGAGGGAGGGGAAAAATCTCCTGTTCTGCTTTCTGACTCCAGTCCTTCGTTTGTATTCTGCTGTATTGTCAATATCTCAAAACACGAAAATATTACGAAGGAGTCAATCGTCAAATACCCAAACAAATCACATCTACCCTAGGAATCCTTCTGGTCTCGTTACTTGAATTATAACATTTTAACCCTTTAAGGATCTCCTATTTTGGCCTTTCGTCTACAAGTCCTCTGTTAAAGGGGATAAATGCTTAAGCGTGTTACACCATTGGAAAGATAAGAAACACAATCGACTTGAATATTATGTGAGAAAAGCACCATGAAAGCTTTGTCAGTTATAATTTCAGTTATGCAGCAATGATTATAAGTATTAGAATTTGACGCATGGAAAAATGTCAAATTCTCTGCAAGCTGTTCAGGGCAGGGCCTGGTTAAAGCTGGGCTAACTGACTTTATTTTCATATTCATTAGTTAAACACAACCCATGTCCATGCAGTGCATTGGGATAAATGTCCTTTTGAAGAATAAGTAGCGCAGATTTGTGCTGGCGTGTCGTTTTATTTTAGATTGAGTTTTCGAGAAACAAGGAAGATAATGTGTTTCGGGTCCAGATCGTGACCAATCACAGCGGACCACTGGCCCCCACTTTCTTGAGAAAAGCCACAGGTCTGAGGTTAGCACAGACAGCGGAGGTAAACAAGCGGCGGAGGCTAACCTGAAACTTCCCGTGTCTTTGTTACCGGTTACTGCTTACTCAGAGAAACAGACAAAAGAAAGTCTCGTTCCTCCGCTCTCCCCGGTTCAATCGTTCTATGGTCACGCCATCCACGTTGAAATGTGTCCATAGTGTGTGTGTGTGTGTGTGTGTGTGTGTGTGTGTGTGTGTGTGTGTGTGTGTGTGTGTGTGTGTGTGTGTGTGTGTGTGTGTGTGTGTGTGTGTGTGTGTGTGTGTGTGTGTGTGTGTGTGTGTGTGTGTGTGTGTGTGTGAATGGTTGGTTGTAGCCGGAGAGGCCGATGGCACAGACTGGTTGCCTTATTTCTGTCAGTGTGCCCCAGGGCAGCTGTGGCTAAATCAGTAGTTTATTACCACTGTGTATGGAGTAAAAGAGTAATACCATGTGAAGTCATGCAATATTTCAATGTCTTTGATGAAATTAACTTTTTTTACCACTTGAATTGGGCTGTTATCTTCCACAATATATTGCAATATATTAACCATGGCTCAGAATATTCCTACTGTGGCTTTAACAGGACTGGATATAATTATTACTGTATAAATCTGCCTCAACACAATGATTCTCGTTTGTGAACTAATCAGATATACTCAGAGCTGATTGGCTGAGGGATGGCTGGAACCCTCTTCTTCACTTAACAAGTACATTTTTTAAAGGAATTCATATACAGTATATCCATTGTTTATAGAGACATCTGGCGTAACTTTTTATTTCTTATTTACCACATGTTTTTTGTCCCAACGTGAAAAGTCTTGCAAAAGTAAAAAATGGATCCCCTCGGCCAGATCATTCACCATCATGGACTCCATTTCCACTGTTATGCCGACGACACTCAACTCTACATCTCCACCAAATCCATCACCCCGGTCATCCTCTCCACCATCACTAATTTCATCCCCGACATTAAAACCTGGATGGACAATAACCTTTTCAAACTCAACAGTAACAAAACAGAACTCCTCATCATCAGCCCCAAAACTCTCCTGCCCTCTGTCCAGAACTTTACCCTCCTCATTGACGGTCACATTGTCACCCCCTCACCCTCTGTGCGGAACCTCGGCATCATAATGGACTCCACCTTCTCATACCAAACACATAACCAAAGCCTCTTTCTTCCACCTCCGCCACATTGCCCGCCTCCGCCCCTCCCTGACCCAGTCAACAGCCCAAATCCTCATCCACGCATTCATCACCTCCAGACTCGACCACTGCAACAGCCTCCTCTACGGACTCCCCACCACTCATCTCCAAAAACTGCAATACATCCAGAACTCTGCAGCCCGCCTCCTCCTCACCCACACCCGGTCCAGAGAACACATCACCCCTGTCCTCCAGCAGCTCCACTGGCTCCCAATACGGCATCCAGTACAAGCTCCTCCTCCTCACCTACAAGTCCCTCCATAACTTGGCCCCGCCCCCTTACTGAGCTCCTACAACAGCACCAACCCACCCGCCGCCTTCGCTCAGCCGATTCCACCCACACTAACCTCCTCACCCCCATCACCCACACTAACCTCCTCACTCCCATCACCCACACTAACCTCCTCACTCCCATCACCCACACTAACCTCCTCACCCCCATCACCCACACTAACCTCCTCACTCCCATCACCCACACTAACCTCCTCACTCCCATCACCCGCACTAACCTCCTCACCCCCATCACCCACACTAACCTCCTCACCCCCATCACCCACACTAACCTCCTCACCCCCATCACCCACACTAACCTCCTCACTCCCATCACCCACACTAACCTCCTCACTCCCATCACCCGCACTAACCTCCTCACCCCCATCACCCACACTAACCTCCTCACTCCCATCACCCACACTAACCTCCTCACCCCCATCACCCACACTAACCTCCTCACCCCCATCACCCACACTAACCTCCTCACTCCCATCACCCACACTAACCTCCTCACCCCCATCACCCGCACTAACCTCCTCACCCCCATCACCCTCACTAACCTCCTCACCCCCATCACCCACACTAACCTCCTCACCCCCATCACCCGCACTAACCTCCTCACCCCCATCACCCACACTAACCTCCTCACCCCCATCACCCACACTAACCTCCTCACCCCCATTACCCGCACTAACCTCCTCACCCCCATCACCCACACTAACCTCCTCACCCCCATCACCCACACTAACCTCCTCACCCCCATCACCCACACTAACCTCCTCACCCCCATCACCCACACTAACCTCCTCACCCCCATCACCCACACTAACCTCCTCACCCCCATCACCCACACTAACCTCCTCACCACCATCACCCCACTAACCTCCTCACCCCCATCACCCGCACTAACCTCCTCACCCCCATCACCCTCACTAACCTCCTCACCACCATCACCCGCACTAACCTCCTCACCCCCATCACCCGCACTAACCTCCTCACCCCCATCACCCTCACTAACCTCCTCACCACCATCACCCGCACTAACCACCTCACCCCCATCACCCACACTAACCTCCTCACTCCCATCACCCGCACTAACCACCTCACCCCCATCACCCACACTAACCTCCTCACCACCATCACCCGCACTAACCTCCTCACCCCCATCACCCGCACTAACCTCCTCACCCCCATCACCCACACTAACCTCCTCACCCCCATCACCCGCACTAACCTCCTCACCCCCATTACCCACACTAACCACCTCACCCCCATCACCCGCACTAACCTCCTCACCCCCATCACCCACACTAACCACCTCACCCCCATCACCCGCACTAACCACCTCACCCCCATCACCCGCACTAACCTCCTCACCCCCATCACCCGCACTAACCTCCTCACCCCCATCACCCACACTAACCTCCTCACTCCCATCACCCGCACTAACCACCTCACCCCCATCACCCACACTAACCTCCTCACCCCCATCACCCACACTAACCTCCTCACCCCCATCACCCGCACTAACCTCCTCACCCCCATCACCCACACTAACCTCCTCACCCCCATCACCCTCACTAACCTCCTCACCCCCATCACCCACACTAACCTCCTCACCCCCATCACCCACACTAACCTCCTCACCCCCATCACCCGCACTAACCTCCTCACCCCCATCACCCACACTAACCACCTCACCCCCATCACCCACACTAACCTCCTCACCACCATCACCCGCACTAACCACCTCACCCCCATCACCCACACTAACCTCCTCACCACCATCACCCGCACTAACCTCCTCACTCCCATCACCCGCACTAACCTCCTCACCCCCATCACCCGCACTCACCTCCTCACCCCCAGCACCCGCACTAACCTCCTCACCCCCATCACCCGCACTAACCTCCTCACCCCCATCACCCGCACTCACCTCCTCACCCCCAGCACCCGCACTCACCTCCTCACCCCCATCACCCGCACTAACCTCCTCACCACCATCACCCGCACTAACCTCCTCACCCCCATCACCCGCACTAACCTCCTCACCCCCATCACCCGCACTAACCTCTTCACCCCCATCACCCTCACTAACCTCCTCACCCCCATCACCCACACTAACCTCCTCACCCCCATCACCCACACTAACCTCCTCACCCCCATCACCCACACTAACCACCTCACCCCCATCACCCGCACTAACCACCTCACCCCCATCACCCACACTCACCTCCTCACCCCCATCACCCACACTAACCTCCTCACCACCATCACCCGCACTAACCTCCTCACCCCCATCACCCACACTAACCTCCTCACCCCCATCACCCGCACTAACCTCCTCACCCCCATCACCCGCACTCACCTCCTCACCCCCATCACCCACACTAACCACCTCACCCCCATCACCCGCACTAACCACCTCACCCCCATCACCCGCACTAACCACCTCACCCCCATCACCCGCACTAACCTCCTCACCCCCATCACCCGCACTAACCTCCTCACCCCCATCACCCTCACTAACCTCCTCACCACCATCACCCGCACTAACCTCCTCACTCCCATCACCCGCACAAACCACCGGACCTTGGGGGATAGAGCCTTTGCCATTGCTGCCCCAACTCTCTGGAACACACTCCCACCGCCCATCAGAAACTCTGACTCCCTACCAAACTTTAAATCAGTCTCAAAACCCATCTTTTCAAACAAGCTTTTCCGTAAACCCTTTTTTTATTATTGTATTTTATTCCCCATGTGCAGCGTCTTTGACTGTCCAAACAAGAGATATACAAGTTTGATGTAGAAACTGCTGAGAAACTACGATATCCTTCCATCTGTCTGCATTCACCAAGAAACAGCCAAAGACTTTCTCTCTCTTCATTCCAACCCCGATCACGCCGCTTGAACAGCTGCCCTCCCGGTCCCAGCTGTCCCACGAGCGGCGATGGACCACCAAAGTGTCCCGTAGACGGATGATGGATCTCCTCCTTTTATAACGCTGAGGTGCGGAGCTTCAGGAAGACATTGAACTGTCAAAAGCACGCGGGACGCCCCATTTATTTATTTTTATTTGGATGATTTATTTCCCAGTGAAGCGCAAAAGGACTGAGCCGAGTAAATTACTTTTGTTGGAGCTGTGATAAAAGTGCCAGGTTGTTCCTCGCCACCGGCTGGCAGGGGATTGTCTTACATAAGTAATCGTCAGAATGGATGTCAAGAGCTGAGGATATGGATTTTAATGTGCTGTTACTTTGTTTAACGGCTCGGCTCTGGCGTTTTAACTACTCACAACATGGACTCCTCTCTGTGAAACTGTGCACTTGATTGAAGGATTAAATAGTACTGAAAAGTATATTGGAAATGTTCAAGTCGAACGAAAGAAATGCTGTCAAAATTCATCGTTAATCTTAGCGGACATTTTGAACACGTCACACTTGTAGACTTTCAGATGTTTTTGATCATTTTCAAGTAAATAAATAAGTAATCTTTATATTCTAACACTTTGGACAGACTGACCCAAAACACTTTGCAATCGTTGTGGGCACGTCAGCGGGGGCTCCATGCAGGAGGCGTGTTGAATCTATTTTGCATGTTTTTAGTGGAAGGGGAAAAACCTAAGCCAATCATGTCCAAACCCAGACCCACGGGCCAATCGCGGCCCTCTGTGTCATTTTATGTGGTCCTCTGCCTTGCTAACCCAAACTAGATCTCTCATTGAGATCATAAACACAAGTTCACTGTGTCATCCATCCAACTTCAGCTCAGCCAATATAGACATGTTGTACCTCGTGCTAAAGCCCAGAACGTCTGGATTTCAGTTGTTGACTTGTTGAATTGTACTGACATGGTTAGTGATTGTGTCATAAACTTCCGTTAATGGTGCTAAAAAGGAATTCTTATCTTATCTAATATATTTTCTGAGATGGTAAGCATTTGTCTGTCAGCCAACTTCAGCTCTGTTATAGATCATTTTAAAGTTCATAATTGCCCCGTGCCAGTCAAGACAGTTTTTCAATCCGTGATGTTGGCCAGTAGCCCTCTTACTAGAATGTTTGGACACCCCTGACCTGAGCAGACACAGGAAGAACATGCAAATTCCACACAGAAAAGCCGGCGTCCGGAGGTGAAATTGAACCCAAGACCTACTTACTGTGAAGCACATACGCAGAAAATATCAGAAATTACGATTAATGTCATATGTCATACTCCATACATAAAAAATATTTCTCAAAGACTCTGATTCTTAAGTTGAAGGACAGTTGTGTTGAATATATATATAATAGTTTGTTATATTTGGGGGCATAGATAGATAGTCATATGACAGCTATATTATACACACTGTCTCTTTAATGCATATATTCTTTGCACATAGCGGTGGCATTGAACAGAGACAGCAGAACTCCCCATGGGTCTAAATGCTGAGGACATGAATCACCATAGGAGCTGCACAAAAGCTTCTCTTTGCTTCTTTCCCTCAGATGCAGCGTGATCGATGGCTGTTTAGGAACTTTTTCATGTCGCACAAGACAGACTTATTGATGTGTTCCCAAGAGCGGCTCGGCAAAAACTTTGTGCCGTATCGCAGTGATCATCTCCAATCTAAAGTTACACAAAGATTAAAGTTTTCTAATCTATTGAAGTATCATTTGACTTCAAAATGAGGTCTGTTTTTAGGAACGACAATCACGATGCATGACACAGGAGACAGGAGAGGCTAAAGTGAAACATTTCATGGTAATTGCGCTCTCAGAGGTAATTGTTATAAAGTTTTTACAATTACAATACAGAATCCTCCTGTGATGCATGTAGCTGCTAAGTGCTTAAAGTGCTTAAACCTCACTGGGGTTTAAGCCTGGTTCACACGGCAGGATAATTAGGCTGATTTTGGACCCGATTTGCCCCTAACGACAATCGTAAGAACGCTCCGAATATTGTAACAAAAAATCTGATGGAGTTTCCTTGAGTTTCGTCGCGCGGAAGGACTTCTCCGATCTCAGTATCGGGGATATCCAACATGTTGGATTGTTTTGGCCCGATTTCTCCTCGTGTGGTGTCGGGGACAGACGAGCACGTTGCCATGACTGCGGCGTGTAGCCAATCAGAAGACGAGACGAGGCGGCGAGGAAACGCCGTGAAAAAACAGCTCACCTCCAGATCACGATGAAGTAACCATCGTGACCATTGCCAGTAGATATACTGGATGGTGCTATTGAGCAAGTGGTGAAAAGGTGGTACTGCACCCTAAAACTCCCCAGAAAGGGGACGGCGCTATTGAGCAAGTGGTGAAAAGTGTTACTGCACTGTATTTTTTTCAAAGAGGTTAGCCTCTGTCTGGTGTTTCACAGTAGTCTAAAGTGATTTATTGATCAGGGTTTATCGTAGCACATGTGTGGTTCACACCGAGCTTATTCTTAAACAAACAGTGGTGCCTTAGTTAGTAAAGACACGTCAATAAACTAATTAATCTACAGGGAGGACCTGTCAACGACACTTTGGTGTGTGTGTGTGTGTGTGTGTGATAGCCTTATCATGATGAAGGGTTTGGAGGGAGGATGGACCTACAACGTCCAATCAGGGTGATACATGTAGTACCATGTGGTGAAAAGGTGGTATGGCGCCCTATTTTCCAAAAGGTAACACTTGAATGAAGCAGATCCCTTTCTCAAACTAAGGGTCTCCCTGAGGTTTCGCACTTTTTTTCATAGGAGTTTTGCATTGCTGATGCAGGATGGGTTTGTTGCACAGTTAGTGAGAAACTAGAAGGACTGTGGTGATGATCCAGCATACTTTAATATTCTACAACATGTAGTGGTCTATATTCTTTATGTGTTTTAACTGCTGATTCTCCGATCTGTGTTGGTGATTTTCAATAGTTTTTTTGGTAAGTCCTCTGAGATGACTCCAGTTGTGATTTAGGGCTATACAAGAATAAATTGTATTGTATTGTATAGGTGTTTTATTTTTATTTTCTGCAACAAGTGGTACTGCACCCGAACTCTGAAAGAGCGACACTTAGGTGTGTGTGTGTGTGATAGCCTTATCATGTGGCCCAGAGTGTTGCACTAAAACAATAGGAGGATAGTTGTTATTTTTCACGGAGATGGGCGCAGGGTTCTAACTGGTACACCAGTATGAACGATCCGTCTGAAACTCACCTGATGACAAAGGTTCCGTGGAGCAAAAACACATATTTTTTGTGTGCGTTTATCAATCGTAATTAATGCGTTATAATCCTAACCCTATTCATAAGGTAGTAGTCTCTATATCAATTTAATTGTCCAATACAATAAAAATAAGAACCCTATATACATATATGTGTACACAGTTTGAAACAGAGTAGGTAGATGTGAAACTAGGGTCCTTGGTACAGGTTTTCTTTTACGCGAGATCAAATGATTTAAAGGCGTACATCTCTCAGATATACAATGACACTTGTTACCATAAATAGTCATCTTTAAGACTGATTAAACACCCATATTACATACCTTAAACATTATGTACAACATTTTACCAAAACACAAACCATTAATTAAAATCCAGATTTTCTTATTATGTAACACTCTCATATTTATTGAGTATAGTAGATTTGTTTCTTAAAAACCATGATTTTTATTTTGACTCTTTAATGTCTTTATTAAGTTCCACAAGTTGATTCCTTTCCACTGAGACCATTCTTCCCATGAATGTAGTTCTGAATCTAGGTTTTATTAAAGATGTCAGTTACTTACAGAGTGTATCGACATTGTCTTTTTCCAAAGTTCTCTTAGAGGTTTGCTGCTAATGTTTTGCAATTTACCTTATACAATGTAGGATAAATAGTATAATACACTATAACATACAATTTTAACACCAAGCACTCAAAAAACAGGATTTAATGAATCTTGATATATTTTCCTTCTGGTCTTTTTTATGTAAAATAACTATAGGCAGTGTATGTGTTTTAAACGTTGTCTCCAAATGTTGACAACATAGGTGAGGTCGGTATAATCATTGTATTATCTAAGGTCAGTAATGCTGAGTGGTTTGGAAAAGTGTAAAACACCAAGTGATTTGGCTAATTTTCCTTTCCTCAACGATGATGACTCCCAAAAATGTTGTTTCTTTTACCCTTTTGAATTCCCCCCGTCTAGTCTTATCGATACACTATTTAAGATTTTTTTCTTTTTAGCTTTGAATATCATGTAATCGTTTTTTCTTTGTTTAGAGCAAAGTCATTTGAACCAACCAGATTTTTATTATGACAAGTTCTTTGTTTATTACTTTTTGATAACTCTCCAACATTTTTTCCACAACAAAATAATGCTGTGGCACCAGCAAATAAGATTATTTGTAATATAGGTGTCATGTTTACAAGTTTAAAAACATAATTCAATCATTTATAAGTTTAAAAATGCAACACGTTCTTAAATGCTATGTAATAAGTTACATTTAAAAACAAAGATTCCCTTTTCCATGGGAAATGAAGACAGGGTGAAATCCGAGGCACTCTGATAAAAATCCTTTAACAGAGAAGGGACCAACGTGTTTGGGCCCCGCAGCGCCTTCTTCAGCCCAGTGTGATAATAAGCTATAGTTGTTTGTTGTGCTAAAATATAAGGGGAAACAAAGTAAGACATCAGTTTCCTGGTCGAGCAGAGTAAGCGCTCTTGTATGGTTAGTCTTTGTAACAATCTTTGTTTCATGTGTTGAGCTGTGGCAAACTTTCGTCTTTGTAAGTATTATTTAATCTCACAAGCACATTGTTAGGGCCACAAAAGTGTTTTATTCTACTCCAAAGTGCTAAGTTTGGGCTATATCTGATTAGCTAGCGCTGTACGCAATTCCGTGTGTACAACCGTTGATAGTTTTTCTATTGTTTCAGTTACGGTGATTTTTTATTTTGTATTTAGGGATGCAATGAACCATACGCAAGAGATTCTCTATGAAACAAGAAAAGTAAGCCTGTCTACAGAGTTTCTTTCCCGTTCGCTCCAACTTCACATGGTCACGTATCGTGAGGACAGCACAATAGTTGATACTTTTGGAAAGTCATTCATAAAAACAATATTGTTATTGAGTAATTTATTATTTTTACAATTTATCAGCACAAACTGTTTACGATTTTCTAGATAACTAGAGAACCATGTATGAGCAAGCCTTTTGCAGGTCTAGTAAGATACTTACAACATATGTATCTGCATATTTTCTCTGTCAGTTCCATTATTCCCACAGCAGTTGAGTGTTTTTCCTAAAGCCATACTCATTTTGAATTAACACATTTACTTTTGTAAAAAGCTATCCACTCACATTGCAAATACTTTTTTCAAGATTTTTGAAAACTGTGGTAACAAAGACACGGGTCTAGAATTTGAGAAGTTGTGTTTGTTTCTGTAAAGAGGTATAATTTGGTTGTTTTCATTTTTTTTTTTTCAGGAAAAGGTTCCTGTTTTTAGTGACAAGTTGCAAAGGTATGTAAAAAGGTTCAATTACAGATGCATCATGTCTGAGCCAGAGTCGGTTGTTTTCAAATGTATTCACAATTTTTCATACTTTTTTACATATTGGAAAGAAAAATACTGTTCACAGGATCTACCTTTGTATTTCACTGTAAGATGTAGGCTTTGGAAATTTTCTTTTCTTTCGAGTCTCCTACACGAGTAAAGTATCTACAAAATTCATTTGATATATTCATTTTATTTGATATTTCTGCCTTTGACAAAATAATTTGTGTACTCATGTTTGATTTTTGTTGTTCCTCATGACATTATTAAAAATTCTCCAAGTAGCTCGTTCTCATTTAGTGTATCACTGTAAAACTGTTTCTTCTGGTTATCCAGATTTCTAAAACAATGTGTTTACCGTTTTACTGTATGAATATAATATAATCAGAATAGTAAGACAGCATCTGGTGTTAGACAACACCTTGATAAACAGAATTTGTATTATACAAAAATGAAAATAGAAGACAAAAGGTACAACAAGCACCCACATACGAAAAATATATAAAAATAACTGATACAATAAAATAAAACACAGATATGAAGTGACACTTTCCCACAGTGCCACAGATATGAACACTATATTGAATAACATATCATGGAGATATAGGATCACAGTCATTTATAAATAGTCCTCAGCGTCATTTGTTACATTTAGATTTTCTACAATGTCTTTGTATGATCCCACATTTGTTTCAAATATTGCTAGCTTTCCTTTTCTAAAACATGTAACTCTTTCAAGGGGAAATAGCATTTTTATTTTACCCAAAGCATCAGCTTGAACTTTTTTTTTTCCACTAAATTGCAATTGTTCTCTTTGCTTGTAAAAGACACATATCTATCAGTAATTTTTTTTTCATTCTTTGTAAACGCATGTTTTCCTAAATAAAAAGTGTATATCCTTAGATATAGTGGTCTCTACTACTCCTTTAACCTCAGGACACCCCACACACAGTGGAGCAATGACCCTTTAACACTTAGTACATACATCAGGTACATTTACTCCTTTAACACTTAGTACATACATCAGTACATTTACTCTTTTAACACTTAGTACATTTACTCTTTTAACACTTAGTTCATACATCAGTACATTTACTCTTTTAACACTTAGTACATACATCAGTACATTTACTCCTTTTAACACTTAGTACATACATCAGGTACATTTACTCTTTTAACACTTAGTACATACATCAGTACATTTACTCTTTTAACACTTAGTACATACATCAGTACATTTACTCTTTTAACACTTAGTACATACATCAGTACATTTACTCTTTTTAACACCTAGTACATACATCAGTACATTTACTCTTTTAACACTTAGTACATACATCAGTACATTTACTCTTTTTAACACCTAGTACATACATCAGGTACATTTAACACCTAGTACATACATCAGTACATTTACTCTTTTAACACTTAGTACATACATCAGGTACATTTACTCCTTTTAACACTTAGTACATACATCAGGTACATTTACTCCTTTTAACACTTAGTACATACATCAGGTACATTTACTCCTTTTAACACTTAGTTCATACATCAGGTAGATTTACTCTTTTAACACTTAGTTCATACATCAGGTACATTTACTCCTTTTAACACTTAGTACATACATCAGGTACATTTACTCCTTTTAACACTTAGTACATACATCAGGTACATTTACCACCTAGTTCATACATCAGTACATTTACTCCTTTTAACACTTAGTACATACATCAGGTACATTTACTCCTTTTAACACTTAGTTCATTGTCAGGCCTCCTCTCTGACAATGTTTAAAGCCAAGTTAAAAACGGTGGTGTTTAGCTGTGCATACAACTGAGGGATTTTATATTTTTATCTTTCTTTTTAATGTTCTGTGATTATTTATGATTTTAATGCTATCTTGTTCAGCACTTTGAGTTGCCTTGTGTATGAATTGTGCTATACAAATAAACTTGCCTTGCCATGCCTTACATACATCAGGTACATTTACTCTTTTAACACCTAGTACATACATCAGGTACATTTACTCTTTTTAACACCTAGTTCATACATCAGGTACATTTACCACCTAGTACATACATCAGGTACATTTCCATTATAACTATTCCATTTTTCTGATGTCTCAGTCGTTCTCATGAGCTTCTTGGATTGTAGGAGACTGTTGCACTAATATGTGCTTTTGCTGATTCCCAATCCTCTTTTTCAATCTTAAATCAGAATTGTCAGTTGAATTCAGATATTCTGCTCAAACTATTTTACTTTTCAGAGGTTTAGTTAAACTATCTTGATTAGATCTGCTGAAGCCTCTAAGCTGAAGAAAGTTTAAATTACTATGTTTTATGTCTTTTTTAGTAAAGAAATTTAACGTACGCTTAATTTAGATATGTATATAAAGTGATCCATTACTTTAAAAGTTATAGCTTGTGAATTTTTAGATTCTCTCTCATTAAGCAATAGAAGAGATGTTGATTTATTAATTGTATAACCCTATGTTTTACTAAAAGCACTAATCAAATCTATAATAATAGGCACCTTACATCCTTACAGGACATTAGAGTATCTAGGTTTTGGTTTATTATAAAGGTGTATCTTTTAAACTTTTTAAGCCCGCTGCTGAAAGACAGCTTCTGTCCTCCCTGGAACAAAACACTGATTTGCCCAAATCGAAGTATATAGAGGCAGGTTACAACGCTCTTTTACATGTTTGTGTACTTTAAAACAGATTTTAATCATGTTCTTAATGATTGGGTTGTTACTTTTTTAGCAGATTAGAAACTTTGAGTATAAAAATGTGGTAATGGTAGATTCAAATCTTCAGATTCCATTTCTCTCCACTGTGGAGCATTATTGGTTTCAAAATAAAATTGAATTAACCTTAAATGTGTGGTCAATAATACCACATTATAGGGGGAATTTTAGTCTTCCCTTTCTATATGGTATCTAATAAAGACACTCTTATTCGAGCTTTGGAATTTTCCTGATGACCCCAATAAATAGCTTCTTACCCTGGGCAAAAAATCAATTGTTGGAGGTAATGGCACATTTGAAAAATATATTGAATTTATATCCACATAACGTTATGAAAACCTGTCGCCCGAGTATGAATCCGTTTTGATCCCTATGTATTACGTATGGTAATGTTTCTTGAAGTCGACTCGCTAAAGAGTCTCAAAGAATTTTTAGATCTACATTTAACAGGCTTAATGGTCTCATATTTCCACAGCAATTATTTAGCTTTCCAGGCTTTGACAGTAATGTTATTTGCTACCAGGTTGGCATGCTTCTTAAAACACTTTTTTTAATGTACACAAACATGTAAAAGAGTGTTGTAACCTGCCTTTATATACTTCGATTTGGGCAAATCAGTGTTTTGTTCCAGGGAGGACAGAAGCTGTCTTTCAGCAGCGGGCTTAAAAGGTTTAAAAGATACACCTTTATAATAAACCAAAACCTAGATACTCTAATGGCCTGTAAGGTGCCTATTATTATAGATTTGATTAGTGCTTTTAGTAAAACATAGGGTTATACAATTAATAAATCAACATCTCTTCTATTGCTTAATGAGAGAGAATCTAAAAATTCACAAGCTATAACTTTTAAAGTAATGGATCACTTTATATACATATCTAAATTAAGCGTACGTAAAATTTCTTTACTAAAAAAGACATAAAACATAGTATTTTAAACTTTCTTCAGCTTAGAGGCTTCAGCAGATCTAATCAAGATAGTTTAACTAAACCTCTGAAAAGTAAAATAGTTTGAGCAGAATATCTGAATTCAACTGACAATTCTGATTTAAGATTGAAAAAGAGGATTGGGAATCAGCAAAAGCACATATTAGTGCAACAGTCTCCTACAATCCAAGAAGCTCATGAGAACGACTGAGACATCAGAAAAATGGAATAGTTATAATGGAAATGTACCTGATGTATGTACTAGGTGGTAAATGTACCTGATGTATGAACTAGGTGTTAAAAAGAGTAAATGTACCTGATGTATGTACTAGGTGTTAAAAGAGTAAATGTACCTGATGTATGTAAGGCATGGCAAGGCAAGTTTATTTGTATAGCACAATTCATACACAAGGCAACTCAAAGTGCTGAACAAGATAGCATTAAAATCATGAATAATCACAGAACATTAAAACGAAAGATAAAAATATAAAATCCCTCAGTTGTATGCACAGCTAAACACCACCGTTTTTAACTTGGCTTTAAACATTGTCAGAGAGGAGGCCTGACAATGAACTAAGTGTTAAAAAGAGTAAATGTACCTGATGTATGTACTAAGTGTTAAAAGGAGTAAATGTACTGATGTATGAACTAGGTGGTAAATGTACCTGATGTATGTACTAAGTGTTAAAAGAGTAAATGTACCTGATGTATGAACTAAGTGTTAAAAGAGTAAATGTACTAAGTGTTAAAAGAGTAAATGTACTGATGTATGTACTAAGTGTTAAAAGGAGTAAATGTACCTGATGTATGAACTAAGTGTTAAAAGAGTAAATGTACTGATGTATGAACTAAGTGTTAAAAGAGTAAATGTACTGATGTATGAACTAAGTGTTAAAAGGAGTAAATGTACCTGATGTATGAACTAAGTGTTAAAAGAGTAAATGTACTAAGTGTTAAAAGAGTAAATGTACTGATGTATGTACTAAGTGTTAAAAGGAGTAAATGTACCTGATGTATGTACTAAGTGTTAAAGGGTCATTGCTCCACTGTGTGTGGGGTGTCCTGAGGTTAAAGGAGTAGTAGAGACCACTATATCTAAGGATATACACTTTTTATTTAGGAAAACATGCGTTTACAAAGAATGAAAAAAAAATTACTGATAGATATGTGTCTTTTACAAGCAAAGAGAACAATTGCAATTTAGTGGAAAAAAAAAAAGTTCAAGCTGATGCTTTGGGTAAAATAAAAATGCTATTTCCCATTGAAAGAGTTACATGTTTTAGAAAAGGAAAGCTAGCAATATTTGAAACAAATGTGGGATCATACAAAGACATTGTAGAAAATCTAAATGTAACAAATGACGCTGAGGACTATTTATAAATGACTGTGATCCTATATCTCCATGATATGTTATTCAATATAGTGTTCATATCTGTGGCACTGTGGGAAAGTGTCACTTCATATCTGTGTTTTATTTTATTGTATCAGTTATTTTTATATATTTTTCGTATGTGGGTGCTTGTTGTACCTTTTGTCTTCTATTTTCATTTTTGTATAATACAAATTCTGTTTATCAAGTTGTTGTCTAACACCAGATGCTGTCTTACTATTCTGATTATATTATATTCATACAGTAAAACGGTAAACACATTGTTTTAGAAATCTGGATAACCAGAAGAAACAGTTTTACAGTGATACACTAAATGAGAACGAGCTACTTGGAGAATTTTTAATAATGTCATGAGGAACAACAAAAATCACACATGAGTACACAAATTATTTTGTCAAAGGCAGAAATATCAAATAAAATGAATATATCAAATGAATTTTGTAGATACTTTACTCGTGTAGGAGACTCGAAAGAAAAGAAAATTTCCAAAGCCTACATCTTACAGTGAAATACAAAGGTAGATCCTGTGAACAGTATTTTTCTTTCCAATATGTAAAAAAAAAAAAGACAAAGTATGAAAAATTGTGAATACATTTGAAAACAACCGACTCTGGCTCAGACATGATGCATCTGTAATTGAACCTTTTTACATACCTTTGTAACTTGTCACTAAAAACAGGAACCTTTTCCTGAAAAAAAAAATGGAAACAACCAAATTATACCTCTTTACAGAAACAAACACAACTTCTCAAATTCTAGACCCGTGTCTTTGTTACCACAGTTTTCAAAAATCTTGAAAAAAGTATTTGCAATGTGAGTGGATAGCTTTTTACAAAAGTAAATGTGTTAATTTAAAATGAGTATGGCTTTAGGAAAAAACACTCAACTGTTGTGGCAATAATGGAACTGACAGAGAAAATATGCAGATACATATGTTGTAAGTATCTTACTAGACCTGCAAAAGGCTTGCTCATACATGGATCTCTAGTTATCTAGAAAATCTTAAACAGTTTGTGTAGATAAATTGTAAAAAATAATAAATTACTCAATACCTATATTGTTTGTATGAATGACTTTCCAAAAGTATCAACTATTGTGCTGTCCTCACGATACGTGACCATGTGAAGCTGGAGCAAACGGGAAAGAAACTCTGTAGACAAGGCTTACTTTTCTTGTTTCATAGATAATCTCTTGCGTATGGTTCATTGCATCCCTAAATACAAAATATAAAATCACCGTAACTGCAACACTAGAAAAACTATCAACGGTTGTGCACACGGAATTGCGTACAGCGCTTGCTACTCAGATATAGCCCAAACTTAACACTTTGCAGTAGAATAAAACACTTTTATGGTGCCTAACAATGTGCTTGTGAGATTAAATAATACTTACAAAGACGAACGTTTGCCACGGGTCAACACATGAAACAAAGATTGTTACAAAGACAAACCAAACAAAGAGCGCTTACTCTGCTCGACCAGGAAACTGATGTCTTACTTTGTTTCCCCTTATATTTTAGCACAACAAACAACTATAGCTTATTATCACACTGGGGCTGAAGAAGGCCCTGCGGGGCCCAAACACGCTGGTCCCTTCTCTGTTAAAGGAATAGGAGAGGCTATATCGCCACTCCCACTCGGAGCCTGTCCCAAAGGGAGTGGAACAAGCAGGTCTCGAAATACAAGACGGCCCTTCGCGGGGCTCGAACTCAATTACTATACAACTTTAAAAGAAGGACTAAAACAAACAGTAGATTTTTGTTTGGTACCGTAGCTAAAAAACTCACCAAACTGCCATAGCGCACAATCGGCTAAAATTCCAAGCTCACTGAGGCCAGTTCGACCTTTCTCCACTTCTTTAATAATAAATTAATCATCCGTGACAAGCTGGAGGAGGTTGCTCCTGCAGGTTATTGGTGGAACAGGTGAAGCGGCCTACGTGACTTCCCACTTAGACTCTTCAGTGGGCCTTAGATAATTCATGGCAGTGAGCCAAGCAGAGGTGATCTCTGTGGGTCACCATCCTCAAAAGCCTCAACTTGCATGTTAGGACGCGTCCCGACATGGCTCTTCAAAGAACATACTTCCTTTGATTAATTGAGCCTATCGTAAATATAATAAACGCATCCATACCAATGTGCTATGTCCCACAAGCTTTTAAAACCGCGGTAATCAAACCCCTTCTGAAGAAAACAAACCTGGACCAGACATACTTACAAAACTAAGACCGATCTCAAACCTCACTTTCTATATCTAAATCTGGAAAAACTTCTAGCTGTGCAGCTCCGCTGCACCTGCAGGAAAATAATAGTTTGAAGTCTCTTCCATTTTTTTTGGATTCAGAGCTCATCATAGCAACTGAAACGGCACTAGTCAAAGTCACAAGATGAACTTAATACTAGCTGCCGATAATGGGACAAGTGTAGTGCTGGTCCTACTGGACATTAGTGGACGCATTTGGACACATAGACCACAGATTTTACTGCAGAGGTAGAATGTGATATAGGTCTTAGAGGACACCCTTGGCTGGTTTAAATCCTATTTATCAGAACTATCACTTCGTCAATGTGAATCAGGACTCGGTCGCCTTATTTTTGGGTGGAATTCGGTGGGCCGCAGGGTTCGGTACTAGGACCGATTCTTTTACACTTCTACTGCTGCACTGGGAAAAACACTATTAAAAAGCATGGATTAAATTCCACTGCTCTGCAGATGACACACAGCTTTATCTGTCGATGAAGCCTAATCAGACAGATCAGCTAGAAAAGCTCAGTGCCTGCATAAAGGACCTTAAAATGTGGGGATGACTCTTAACTTCCTATTCTCAACCCGGAGAAGACAGAAGTGATCCTCCGGTCCGAAGCGCCTGGTGACTCCCTCAATAACCCGAGGGTTACTCTCGATAATGTCCAGTATAATACAGTAACACTGTGAGAATCTTGGAGTCATTTTTGACAAGACTCTCCTTCAAGGCTTATATAAGCCAAGCAACTTAAAACGGCGTTATTCACTTACGTAACATCGCTAAAATTAGGAATTTCCTTCCTAAAAGTGACGCGGAAAAACTCATTCACGCGTTTGTCACATCAAGGCCGGACTCTGTAACGCTTTACTGCAGCGTGGCCCTAAAGCCTCTTTGAAGAGCTTCCAGCTCGTTCAGACTACAGCAAGCTAGGATCTTAACCAGGATACCAAAAGGAGGGAGCACATAAATCGGTGTTAATTAAAATCCACTCCACCCTGGATCATGTGGAGACAGCATAAGTTTAAAATCCTTCTCTTAAACATATAAAGCCATAAATGCTTGGCTCCTTTCTTCTCCAAGACACGTTAGTGTCGTATCACAACCGAGTCGAGCGTTTGCGCTCACAAACGCCAGAGTCTGGTGGTCCCCTAAGTCTCAAAGGTCACTGGTTTGGTGTGGGGACAGAGCATTTTAGCTACCAAGCTCCTTTAAAGTGGAATCAGCTTCCCATTTATTGTTAAGGGAAGCAGATACGGGTCTCCAACATTCAAGGCCAGGGCTTAAAGCACTTTACTTTAATTTGCATATTATTAGGTAATATATAATATGTAGAGTCCTATATTATATGTATATGCTGTATTCTATGTTATATATTATGTTATATACTTATTCAATAATGTATATTGTTATGTTGTATATTTTGCATATAAATTATGCTGTATGTTATTCTTTATTCCAAGGCTAGGTTTAAAAACAGTCCTCTTTCGTTTAGAATATGGCTAGGAAGGTAAGACTCGGAGGAAGGTAAACTCTCAGAAGTGTAGTCAAGCTGCATAGGGAGTCAGTTTTGCCTGGGAGAAGTATGGTAACTTGAGCACTATCCTTCCTCCTTCCTACTTTATATGTTTAGCATTTTTAGGATTCTGACTGTGTTGTGTTCATTGCTATTCACCCGTTGTCCCATTGACTGTTTCATGGTACGATGACGGGATCTCTGAGCCTGGGCCTCTTCCATCTACACTGCGGACTGCCCGCCGACCCGCCTGGTAGTGCTTCGGCCTTGCACGGACTGTCACGTTCAGCGGCCCTGGTCCACGTTCTGTGCTAGCTTAGGACCTAGCTTCATAAGTATCGTCCGTCCGGAGGCGCGGATCCCTTTCTCATATGGTTTCCACTCCCTGTGGGTTTCCCTAGTTCTCCTCCAAGGTTCTCACTTTTTCCATGGGTTTTTTAAGAGTTTTTCCTTGTCGTTGCAGGGAGGGTCTTGTTGGACAGTTAGTGTCCAACAGAAAGGATTGGTGATGATCAGGACACTTTAGCATTCTACAAATGTCATGGACATTTTCTTCAGGTGTGCTTTGTATACCTGTATTCTTCATGTGTTTTAACTGTGATTCTCTGACCGGTGTTGGTGATTTCAATGGTTTTGTTAAGTCCTCTGAGATGACTTCAGTTGTGACTAGGGTATAAAGGAATAAATTGTATTGTATTGTATGTATTTGTACCACATTTAACAACCTACAGCTCGAACTTATTCTGTCTGTCTGAACTTTTATTAAGTTACTGTGTCTGACACCTAGGTCAGATTTCTCGCATATAGTGCTTTTAGACATCAAGCGGGGAACCACACAGTTTCAATCTGGACTAGGTTCTGAGGCTAGTAACTGAGCACCCACAGGCACACACAACACATGCCACACAGTTTTCAATCTGGACTAGCCTTGTGCTAGTAACTGAACAGATGGGTGCTCAGAGGTTGTGGGCAGGCGCAGCTCTGCACCCGGGGCCCGAGGGGGCAAAGGGGAAACAACAGTTTAAGAGCCAGGACAAATTCTTTAGCCAAAAAGGGAATGTCCCGCCAAACGTTGGGTGGCTAGCATCCGAGACGGAGGAGGACGGGCGTTCCCAAAAAGGCACTCCAATGTCAAACATGAACAACACCACTTCGAGGGCTCCAGCCAGACAGCCAGCGGTGAAAGCCGAGTGTCGGCTGAATGCTTCTGCATGTAGTGCTAGGTAGGGGCCCAGAGAAGATGACAGTGTCGGCCATTGTGCTAGCCGCTTGCACACGGGCGGCGACTTGCAGCTTCCAACACCTCGGGACTGTTTCCGCCGAACGTCATTAACACCCGCGTGAAATAACATTCGACGGACAACGCTGCTTGTGGGTTGGGTTTAGTGACATGTTAGTCCCATATGAACCAGCCCGGACTCTGAGGAGCACAGGGGACTGGACTCCTGTTAGTGCCCAAGTCAGAACTAAACATGGGAGGCTTGCTTCTCAAGATTCTGCAGCTAAACTTCTGGACAGTCTTCCTGAAGATGTGAGACAGGCCTCCTCTCTTGACACGTTTAAAACCAGGTTAAACGACAGTTCTGTTTAACTGTGCATACACCTGAGGGATTTTATATGTCTATCCTTACTATTTAATGTTCTTTGATAATTTATGATTTTAATGCTTTCTTGTTTTGTTCAGCAATATGGAATTGCCTTGTGTATGAATTGTGCATATATTAAATAAATTGCCTTGCCTTGCCTTCTGTTAAATCAACATTAAACATTTATGGCATTTATCTAATTTTGGGACATTGGGTCTCTGCCCTTATGGACCGATGGCTCTGTGTGTTATTTAATTTTGCATTTTCTTGTGTTTGATACTGTTTTTGGCGATTTCAACTGTTTTGTAAAAGTCTCGAGATAACATATAATGTTGTGATTTAGGGGCGATACAAAATAATTGAATTGAACTGAAATAATTTTATGTTGTCCGCTGTTCTTACTGGCAAAAAAAAAAAAAATGGCGTTTTAAAACCGTCTTTTATAAAATTGTTTTTGGTGAGCCAGTACTTCTCACTCTGCTTCTGTGTTGCAGGGATCATGCCGGGGTCCCTGGTGGAGGCTCTGGAGGTGCGGGAGGTCCTCTGCAGGAACGCGGAGGTGTGGGCGGTGCTGCGAGAGCGCAGAGAGCCTCCAGGCGCTCTTCCACAAAGGTAAGTCATATGCACTAACCAGGAATGGAAAAAGTTTTAATTTGTATAGCACAGTTCATACACATGATAGAAACCATTCACACGGGTATTAAAATCATAAATAATCACAGACATAAAACGAGTGGAGATAAAATCCCTCCGTTGTGGCACAGATAAACTGTTTTCAACACTGGATTTGAGCTCATTGCAGAGAAGAAGCTTGTCTCACATTTTCAGCGATACTGTTATGTATTTATAGCAGCATGAATCTGATTGCTGCCTCCTCATGTTTAGGTCCTGACTCTCGGCATCTGCAGGAGTCCGGTCCCTGTGATCCTCAGAGTCCCAGCAGGAGTCCGGTCCCTGTGCTCCTCAGAGTCCCAGCAGGAGTCTGGTCCCTGGCTCCTTCAGCGTCCAGGCAGGAGGTCCGGGTTCCCCCCTCCCCCCCTTCCCCCTCCCTCCCTCCTCCCCCCTCCCCTCGCTCGGGTCCGCCCCCTCCTCCCCCCCTCTCCCGTCCCCCCCTATCTTTCCCGCCCCCTCCCCCGTCCCCTCTTCCCTCCTCTCCCCCCCCCCCCCCCTCCCCCCCCCTCCCCCCCCCCTCCCCCCCCTGCTTCCTCCCTCTGTGCTCCTCAGAGTCCCAGCAGGAGGCCGGTCCCTGTGCTCCTCCGAGTCCGCAGGAGTCCGGTCCCTTGCTCCTCCCGAGTCCAAGCAGGAGTCCGGTCCCTGTGCTCCTCCGCGTCCAGCAGGAGTCCGGTCCCCTGTGCTCCTCGAGTCCCAGCAGGAGTCGGTCCTGTGCTCCTCCGAGTCACAGCAGGACGTCCGGTCCCTGTGCTCCTCCGAGTCCCAGCCGGAGTCCGGTCCCTGTGCTCCTCCGAGTCCAGCAGGAGTCGGTCCCTGTGCTCCTCGAGTCCAGCAGGAGTCGGTCCCTGTGCTCCTCCGAGTCCCAGCTGGAGTCCGGTCCTGTGCCTCTCCGAGTCCCCAGCAGGAGTCCGGTCCTGTTGCTCCTCCGAGTCCCAGCAGGGTCGGTCCCTGTGCTCCCTCCGAGTCCCCAGCAGGAGTCCGGTCCCTGTGCTCCTCGGTCCAGCAGGCGTCGGTCCTGTGCTCTCCGAGTGCCAGCCAGGAGACCCGGGATCCTGTGCTCCTCCGAGTCCCAGCAGGAGTCCAGGTCCCTGTGCTCCTCCGAGTCCCAGCAGGAGTCGGTCCCGTTGCTCCTCCGAGTCCCCCAGGAGTCCCGGTCCCAGTGCTCCTCCCGAGTCCCAGCAGCGACGTCCGGTCCTGTGCTCCATCCGAGTCCCAGCAGGAGTCCGGTCCCTGTGCTCTCCGGAGTCCCAGCAGGAGTCCCGGTCCCTGTGCTCTCCGAGTCCCAGCAGGAGTCCGGTCCCTGTGCTCCTCCGGTCCCAGCAGGAGTCGGTCCCTGTGCTCCCTCGAGTTCCCGCAGGGTCCTGTCCCTGTGCTCCTCAGAGTCCCAGCCACGGAGTCCGGTCCCTGTGCTCCTCCGAGTCCCAGCAGGAGTCCGGTCACTGTGCTCTCCGAGCTCCCTGAGGAGTCCCTGTCCCTGTGCTCGCTCCGAGTCCAGCAGGAGTCGGTCCCTGTGCTCCTCCGAGTCCCAAGAGGAGTTCCGGTCCCTGTGCTCCTCCCGAGGTCCCAGCAGGTGTCCGTGTCCCTGTGCTCCTCCGAGTCCCAGCAGGAGTCCGGTCCCCTGTGCTCCTCCGAAGTCCCAGGCAGGGTCCGGTCCCTGTGCTCCTCCGAGTCCCAGCAGGTGTCGTCACTGATGCTCCTCCGAGTCCGCAGGAGTCGGTCCCTGTGCTCCTCCGGATCCCAGGCGGAGTCCGGTCCTGTGCACCTCCGAGTTCCCATAGGAGTCCGGTCGCCTGAGCTATCCGAGTCCACGCAGGAGTCCGGTCCCTGTGCTCCTCCGAGTCCCAGCTCAGCGAGTCCTGTCCCAGTGCTCCTCCGAGTCCCACACGGAGTCCGTTCCCTGTGCTCCTCCGAGTCCCAGCAGGAGTACGCCGTCCCCTGTGCTCCTCCGAGTCCCAGCAGGAGTCGGTCCTGTGCTCCTCCGAGTCCCAGCAGGAGTCCGGTCCCTGTGCTCCTCCGAGTCCCCGCAGGAGTCCGGTCCCTGTGCTCCTCCGAGTCCCCAGCAGGAGTCGGTCCCTGTGCTCCTCCGAGTCCCCAGCAGGAGGTGGTCCCTGTGCTCCTCGAGTCCCAGCGGAGTTCCGGTCCCTAGTGCTCTCCGAGTCCCAGCAGGAGTCCGGTCCATGTGCTCCTCGAGTCCCCGCAGGAGTCCGGTCCCTGTGCTCTCGAGTCCAGCAGGAGTCCGGTCCCTGTGCTCCTCCGAGTCCCAGCAGGCGTCCGGTCATGGTGCTCCTCCGAGTCCCAGCAGGAGTCCGTCCCTGGCCTCCTCCGTAGTTCCCCAGCCAGGAGTCCGGTCCCTGTGCTCCTCCGAGTCCAGAGGAGTTCCGGTCCCTGTGCTCCTCCGAGTCCCAGAGGAGGTCCGGTCCCGTGCTCTCCTGAGTACCAGCAAGGAGTCCGGTCCCTTGTGCTCATCCGAGTCCCAGCAGGAGTCCGGTCCCTGTGCTCCTACGGTCCCCAGCAGGAGTCCGGTCCCTGTGCTCCTCCGAGTCCCAGCAGGTGTCCGGTCCCTGTGCTCTCGAGTCCCAGCAGGAGTCGGGTCCCTGTGCTCCTCCGAGTCCAGCGGAGTCCGGTCCCTGTGCGCCTCCAGCTCCCAGCAGGAGTCCAGTCCCTGTGCTCTCCGAGTCCCAGCAGGAGTCCGGTCCATGTGCTCCTCCGAGTCCCAGCAGGAGTCCGGTTCCATGTGTCCTCGAGTCCCAGCAGGAGTCGGGTCCCTGTGCTCTAGAAGAGAGAGAGAGAACCTGAGTAATGGACTATTCGTGATGGTACTTCCTGGTCTAGTCAGGACTCAAGCTACAAATCCATCTCTGTGATAGAAAAACAATAATCAAATACCCTCTTCAGATGGCTTTATGCCTTGGAGAATGTGTGGAAACCGATAGGGGATAAACACATGCTTTTGTCATAAGCCTGTATGCTAACCGCTAACTGGGTCGGCAACCTGCGGCCCTTTAGTGCTCTCGAGTGGCTCCTGGAGCCCTTTTCAAAAAATGTCTGAAAATTGGAGTGGCAGGGCTATATTTTATTTCTAGTTTGAATGTGGATTTTGTAGGAGGATACATTCTTAACGTTTTTACAATGCTGCTGATAAGTACTATTTCAAACATTCTGTCACGTAGTGGGGTATATCCGTGACGCAGCTCGCGCCAGGCGGCGTTGTAACAAACCGGCGCTGTGGGCATGAATCCCAAAGCTAAAGAACAAGAATGAACTATCAGTACACTGAGGATGGGCTGCTTAAATGTCTGCCGTCATAATGAGACCGGTTTTGTTTTAACACGAAGAGCAATGACGCGCTAAACACGGTTCACGGGGGATTACGTGAAGCTCATTAATTCTTAAAGTCAGAGCACTATTTTTCAGACTTTCAAATCCTTCGCAAAGACATGAAAGAAGGGGCCAGGATATTAATTCAGCTCCAGCAAACTTCAGCCTGTGATCAATATGACAGACCAGTGATGCAGTGAACTCGGCGCCAAAAAGCAGATTTATTTACGGTATTTCTACAATTGCATGAAAGCAAAAAAAATGGAAGTTAATGTTAAGGCAGAGTTTGTCACCTGGTGCTTCTTCTCTCCGGACACGCAGTGAAAACATACATTTGATAATCATGAATGTTTAATATGCATTTGATAGCCTTTACTTTGTTCATATAGGATTTAGGCTAATATAGCTAATAAACATCTTGATGCCCGTGGTACCTTTCATATAAGCCTTATACAAGGCTGGTATTTTTGTTTTTTGCGGCTCCAGACAGATGTTGTTTTTAGTTTTTTTTTGTCTATATGGCCTTTGAACCTTTTGAGTTGCCGACCCCTGCGCACTAACTCTAATGACGCCCAATAGAGAAGTGCTCATGGGCAAGGTTTTGTTCCAAACTTGCTCTGGACTCCTATTGACTTACACAGCAAAGCAGAGACCTGAGAAACTGGATTAACGTGATGGTGCTTTGGTTTTACATAATCATGTTTTTTTCTTTGGTGGAAGATCAGAGAATTCTCGCCTTTAAGGGACCAAACAAACGTCTTATCTTATCTTAGAGAAAGTTTGTGGTTTTTAGGTGAGTGTAACCAACGGTGCCCCACACTCACCAAAAACACTCAAAACTTTCTCTAAGATAAGAGTAAACCGTTGTTTGTCCCTAAGGCGATAATTCTCTGATGCTTCACACCAAAGAAAAAAAACATGCTTATGTAAAACCAGGAAGCACCATCACGTTTAGTCCAGTTCTATGTCTCTGCCTTTCTGGTGTAAGTCAATAGGAGTCAGAGCAGTTGGAACAAAAAACCTAGGCCCTATTGAGCACTTTCTATTGGGCTTCATTGAGTTAGCGCAGGGGTCGGCAACTCCAAAGGTTCTAAGAGCCATATTAGACAAAAAAAACTAAAAACAACATCTGCTGGGAGCCGCAAAAAAAAAAAAAACAAAAATAACAGCCTTGTATAAGGGTTATTATGACGTACCACGGGCATCAAGTTGTTATTAGCTATATTTGCCTAATATCTAAATGACAAAGTAAGGCTACAAATGCATAATAAACATTCATGATTATCAAATGTCTGTTTTCACTGCGTTCGTCCTGGAGAGAATGACGAACATGTGACCAACTCTGCTTAACTTCTAAACTTCCTTTTTTTGCTTTCATGGCAATTGTAGGAAGAAATTACAGTAACTAAATCTGCTTTTTGGCTCGAGTTCACCTGCATCCCTGTCTGTTTCATATTGATCATAGGCTGACTGTTTGCTGGAGCTGAATAATATCCAGGCCTTTCTTTCATGGTCTTTGCGGCGGATTGAAGTCTGAAAATAGGTTGCTTCTGACTTTAGATGAATGAATCCTTCACGTATCACCGTGAACGGTGTTAGCGGTCATTGCTCTTCGTGTGTTGAAACAAAACTTCCTCATTATGACAGCAGAACATTAAGCAGACCCTTCCTCAGTGATGATGATGTTTCATTCTTGTTCTTTAGCTTTGGTGAATCAAGCCCACCACGCCGGTTTGTTATACAACGGCCGCCTGGCGCAGGAGGCCCCTGACGTCACCGATATGACGCACTTCGTTGACAGGCAAAATGTTGAATAGTATCTTATGCACTGCATTTAAAAACGTTAAGAATGTACGCCCTCCTACACAATCCACATTCAAACTTGAAATAAAATATAGCCCTGCCACTCCATTTTCAGACATTTTTGAAAAGTCCACGGGAGCCACTCGAGGAGCCACTATAAGGGCGCAGGTTGCCGACCCCGATTTAGCGGTGTTAGCATACAGGCTATGACAAAAGCATGTGTGTAGTCCCCTATCGTCACCACATATTCTCCAGCATAAAGCATCTGAAGAGGGTATTTTATTTGAATTATTGTTTTTCTATCACAGAGATGGATTTTTACGCTTGGAGTCCTGACTAGACCGACCGAGTACCTTCACATTAGTCCAGTTCTCAGGTCTCTCTATCTCTTTCTGAGGAGCACACTGGACCGGACTCCTGCTTGGGACTCGGAGGAAGCACCATGGACCGGACTCCTGCTGGGACTGGAGGAGCACTATGGGACCGGGACTCCTGCTGGGACTCGGAGGAGCCACAGGCGACCCTCCGGCCTACTGCTGGGACTCGGAGGAGCACAGGGATCGGACTCCTGCTGGGACTCGGAGGAGAACAGGGACCGCGACCTCTGCTGGGACTGGAGGAACGGAGCACAGGGACCGGATCCTGCTGGGACTCGGAGGAGCACAGGGACCGGCAATTCCTGCTGGGGACTCGGAAAGGAGCAACAGGGACCGGACTCTGCTGTGACTCGGCAGGAGCACAGGATCCGAGACTCCTGCTGGGACTCGGGAGCAGGAGCACAGGGACCGGACTCCTGCTGGGACTCGGAGGAGCACAGGATCCGGACTCCTGCTGGGACTTCGGAGGAGCACGGGGACCGGGACTCCTGCTGGGACTCGGAAGGAGCACAGGGACCGGAATCCTTGCTGGGACTCGGCAGGAGACAGGCCCGGGACTCCTGCTGGGACTCGGAAAGGAGCACAGGTGACCGGACCCTGCTGGGATCGGAGCCAGTAGCACAGGGGACCGGACTCGCCTGCTGGGAACTCGGAGGAGCACAGGGGACGGACTCCTGTGGACTCGGAGGAGACACAGGGGACGGACTCCTGCTGGGACTCGGAGGAGCAGGGAGCCGGCTCCTGCTTGGACTTGGAAGGAGCACAGGGACCTGACTCCTGCTGGGACTCGGAGAGGAGCACAGGGGACCGGACTCCTGCTGGGCTCGGATGAGCACAGGGACCGGACTCCTGCTGGGACTCGGAGGAGCACGAGGGATCCGGACTCAGCTGGGACTCGGAGGAGCCAGGGGACCGGACTCCTGCTGGGACTCGGAGGAGCACAGGACGGACTCCTGCTGGGACTCGGAGGAGCACAGGACGGACCCTGCTGGACTCGGAGAGCAGCACACGGGACCGGACTCCTGCATGGGACTCGGAGGAGCACGGGGACCGGACTCCTGCTGGGACCCACTTCGGAGGAGCACAGCGGACCGGACTCATGCTGGGGACTCGGAGGAGCACCAGGGGGCACCGGACTCCTGCTGGGACTCGAGGAGCACGGGACCGGACTCCTGCTCGGATCGGAGGTGCCACAGGGACCGGACTCCTGCTGGACTCGGACGGAGCACAGGGACCGGACTCCTGCTGGGACTCGGAGAGCACAGGGACCGGATCTCCTGCTGGGACTCGGAAGGAGCACTGGGACCGGACTCCTGCTTGGGACTCGGAGGAGCACAGGGACCGGACTCCTGCTGGGACTCGGAAGGAGCACAGGAACTGACTCCTGTGGGACTCGGATGGAGCACAGGGGACGGACTCCTGCGGGGACGCGGAGGAGACACAGGGGACCGGACTCCTTGCTGGGACTCGGAGGAGCACAGGACCGGCGACTCCTGCTGGGAGACTCGGCTAGGAAAGCACAGGGACCGGACTCCTGCTTGGGACTCGGAGGAGCACAGGGACCGGACTCCTGCTGCGGACTCGGGGAGCACAGGGACCGGATCTGCTGGGACTCGGATGGAGACAGGGACCGGACTCCAGTGGGGACTCGCGAGGAGCACAGGGACGGATCTGCTGGGACTCGGATGACGCACAGGGACCGGATCTGCTGGGACTCGGGGAGCACAGGGACCGGATCCTGCTGGGACTCGGAGGAGCCAGGGACCGGACTCCTGCGGGACTCGGAGGAGCACAGGGGACCGGACTCCCTGCTGGGAACACCGGAGGAGCACAGGGACCGGACTCCTGCTGGGACTCGGAGGAGCACTGGGCCCGGACCTCTGCGTGGACTCGGAGGAGGAGCCACAGGGACCGGACTCCTGCTGGGACTCGGAGGAGAACAGGGACCGGACTCCTGGCTGGGACTCGGAAGGAGCACAGGAACGGACTCCTGCTGGGACTCGGAGAGCACACAGGGATCCCGGACTCCTGCTGGGACTGGAGGAGGCCAGGGGACCTGGATCTGCTGGGACTATGAGCGAGCACAGGGACCCGGACTCCTGCTGGGACTCGGAGGGTAGCACAGTGACCAGGACTCCTGCTTGGGACTCGGAGGAGCACAGGGACCGGACTCTGCTGGGACTCGGAGGGCGCACAGGATCCGGACTCCTGATGGGACTCGGATGAGGAGCACAGGGACGGACTTTCCTGCTGGGACTCGGAGGAGCACAGGGACCGGACTCCTGCTGGGACTCGGGAGGAAGCACAGGGACCGGACTCCTGTGGGACTTGAGGAGCACAGGGACCGGACTCCAGCTGGGAACTCTGAGGAGACAGGGACCAGACTCTGCTGGGACTCTGAGAGCACAGGGGACGGATCCTGCTGGGACTCTGAGGAGCACAGGGACCGGACTCCTTCTGATGCCGAGGTCAGGACCTAACTGAGGACGGCAGCATTCAGATCATGGCTGCTATAATCCATAACAGTCTTTCCTGAAAATGTGAGACAAGCTTCTTCTCTGCAATGCTCAAATCAGGTTGAAAACAGTTTATCTGTGCCACAACGGCGGGATTTTATCTCCACTGTTTTAATTGTACTCGTGATTATTTATCGATTTCTAATACCCTGTGTGATGTTTCTATCTGTGTATGACACTGTGCTATACAATTAAACTTTCCATGCCTGGTTCAGTGCATAGACTTACTTTGTGGAAGAGCTCCTGGAGGCTCTCTGCGCCTCTGGCTCAGCACCGGCCCACCCTCCTCTTCCTGCCAGAGGACCTCCCCGACACCTCCCAGAGGCTCAGCAGGGACTCGTGCATGATCCTGCAACACAGAGAGGCAGACGTTGAGAAGACTGGCTCACCAAAACAATTTTATCAAAAGACGTTTACCACGCTCATTTTGCAGTAAGAACATCGGACAACTACACATTATTTCAGTTCAATTCAATGTATTTTTGTATCGCCCTAATCACAACAGCTCGTAATCTCGGAAGACTTTACAAAACACGTTGAAATCGCCAAAAACAGATCAAACTAAGAAATGCTAAGATTACATAACACACAGAGCATCGGCTCCTTCCATAAGGGGCAGAGACCAATGTCCTAACATTATGATAAATTGTCCATAAATGTTTATGTTGAGTTTTAACAGAAGGCAAGGCAAGGCAGTTTCTTTATATAAGCACAATTCATACACCAAGGCAATTCAAAGTGTCTGAACAAAACAAGATAGCATTTAAAATCTAAATTATCACAGAACATTAAAAAGAAAAGATAGAAATATAAAATCCCCTCAGTTGTATGCACAGTTAAAAAGAACTGCTCTTTAACCTGGTTTTAAACAAGTGTCAGAGAGGAGGCCTGTCTCAACATCTTCAGGAAGACATGTTCCAGATTTTAGCAGCATGATTGAAAAGCAGCCTCCCCTGGTTTTAGTTCTGACTCTGGGCCTACACAGGAGTCCCAGGTCCCTGTGCTCCTCAGAGTCCGGGCTGGTTCATATGGGGACTAACATGTCACTAATACCCAACCCACAAAGCAGCGTTTCCGTCGAATTGTTATTCACGCGCCGGAGGTAATGACGTTACGGCGGAAACAGTCCGAGGGCGTTGAAGCAGCAAGTCGCCGGCCGTGTGCAAGCTTGGCAAGCACAATGGCCGACACTGTCATCTTCTCTGGGGCCCCTACCTAGCACTGCCAGTTGCCAGAAGCATCAGCAGACACTCGGCTTTCAAACCGGCTGGCTGTTGGCTGGTGCCCTCGAAGTGGTGTTGTTCATGTTGACAATTGGAGTGCCTTTTGGGAAAGCTCCGGTCTCATCCGCTCGGATGATAATCCACCCAACGTTGGCGGGTACATCCCTTTTGGGCTAAGATTTTTGGGCCTGGCTCTTTCTATTTATTCTTTAAAAAAAAAACCAAAAAAAAAAAACAAAAAAAAAAAAAAACCAAAAAAAAAAACAAAAAAAAACAAAAAACAAACAAAAAAAAAAAAAACAAAAAAAAAAAAAAAAAACAAAAAAAAAAAAAAAAAAAAAAAAAAAACAAAAAAAACAAAAACAAAAAAAAAACAAAAAAAAAAAAAAAAAAAAAAAACACAAAAAAACAAACATAAAAAAAAAAAAAAAAAAAAAAAAAAAACAAAAAAAAAAAAAAAAAAAAAAAAAAAAAAAAAAAAAAAAAAACAAAAAAAAAAAAAAAAAAAAAAAAAAAAAAAAAAAAAAAAAAAAAAAAAAAAAAAAAAAAAAAAAAAAAAAAAAAAAAAAAAAAAAAAACAAAAAAGAAAAACAAAAAAAAAAAAAAAAAAAAAAAAAAAAAAAAAAAAAAAAAAAAAAAAAAAAAAAAAAAAAAAAAAAAAACAAAACAAAAAAAAAAAACAAAAAAAAACTGTTCTGCTGGCTCCTCAATTGACGATGCAGAACTGAGGCGCCGGGAGCAGAGCTGCTCGGCCACAACCTCTAGCCCATGATGTTCAGTTACTAGCTCAGAGGCTAGTCCGATTGAAACCTGTGTGTGCAATGTGTGTGTGTGCCTGAGTGTGCTCAGTTTACATAGCCTCAGAACCTTAGTCAGATTAAACTGTGTGTGTTCCCCGCTTGCAGTCTAAAGCACTATAAGCGAGGAAATCTGACCTATGGTGTGTCAGACACAGTACTTAATAACAGTTCAGGACAACAGAAATAGTTCTAGCGTAGGGTTGTTAAATCGTGGTACAAATACAATACAATACAATACAAATTTATACTTTGTATAAGCCCTAGGTCACAACAGAAGTCTCTCAGCGGACATAACAAAACCATGAAATCACCAACCACAGGTCAGAGAATCAACAGTTAAAACAACATGCAAGAATACAGTATAAAGCACACACAGAAGAAAATGTCCATACATGTTTTAGAATTGCTAAGTGTCCTGTCATCACCAATCCTTTCTGTTGGACACTAACTGTCCACACAGGGAACCTCCTGCATTCGACAGAAAAACTCATAAAAACCCCAGTCGGGAAAAAGTGAGAAAAACCTTGGAGGAGAACTAGGGAAACCCACAGGGAAGGGAGACCATATGAGAAGGAATTCCGCTCCTCGTGACGGAAGACTTATGATCTAGGGACCCAAGCTAGCTAAGAACGTGGACCAGTGGCCGCTGAACGTGGACAGTTCCGGTGCAGGACCAAGCACTCCAGGCGGGTCGGGCGGGGCAGTCCGCCAGGTGTAGTGGAAGAGGCCAGGCTCAGAGAACCCGTCATCGTACCATGAACCAGACCAATGGGGACAACGGTAGCCCGTTGAATGCAATGCCAACAAACTACAGTCAGAATCCTAATAACTGTAAAACAGAATAAGTTAGAAGGAGGAGAGGATAGTGCTCTCACATGTTTACCATACTTCTTCCCAGCAAACTGACTCCCTATGCCGCTTTGACTAACACTCTGAGGAGTTTAACTCAACCTTACTCCGAGTCTTACCCGTTCCAAAGCCATATGCTAAACTAAAGAGGACTGTTTTAAATAGCCTTGAATATAAGAATAACATAACAGGCATAATATTTATAAACATAATTTACAAACATAACACAATACATTATTGGAATATTATATAACATAATATATAACATAATACAGCATATATATATAATATATACACTACATATTATATTCTACCTAATTATATGCTAAATTAAAAGTAAAGTGCTTTAAGCCTGGCCTTGTATGTGGAGACCGTATCTGCTTCCTTAACATAAATGGGAAGCTGATTCCACAGTAAAGGAGCTTGGTAGCTAAATGCTCTGCCACCAACAGTGACCTTTGAGACCTTAGGGACCACCAGACGTCTGGCGTTTTTTGTGAGCGCAAACGCTCGACTTGGTTGATACGACACTAACGTGTCTTGGAGATAAGAGGGAGCCAAGCCATTTATGGCTTTATATGTTAAGAGTAGGATTTTAAACTTTATTCTGTACTCCACAGGGAGCCAGTGGAGTGATTTTAACACCCGGAGTTATGTGCTCCCTCCTTTTTGGTACCTTTAAGATCCTAGCCTGCTGTATTCTGAACGGAGCTGGAAGCTCTTACAAAGAGGCTTTAGGGCACGCTGCAGTAAAGCGTTACAGTAGTCGAGCTCTTGAGGTGACAAACGCCGTGAATGAGTTTTTCCGCGTCACTTTTAGGAAGGAAATTCCTAATTTTTAGCGATGTTCCGTAAGTGGAAGTACGCCGTTTTAGTTGCTTGCTTTATATAAGCCTTGAAGGAGGAGTTCTTGGTTCAAAAAAATGACGCCAAGCTCACTGTGTTAATGAGGTATTTATTCTGACATTATCGAGAGTAACCATCTGGTTAGTCGAGGGGTGTCACGCAGGCGCTTCGGATAGCCCCCCACCCAGAGTAGGATTCACTTCTGTCCTTCTCCGGGTTTGAGAAGTAGAAGTTAACAAGGGGGGATCATCCTATTTTAAGGTCCTTTTATGCAAGGCACTGAGCTTTTTCTAGCTGATCTGTCTGATTAGGCTTCTCGACAGATAAGCTGTGTGTCATCTGCATAGCAGTGAAATTAATTCCATGCTTTTTTATAAAGATTTCCCCAGTGGCAGCAGGTAGAGAGTTAAAAGGAAATCGGTCCGAGTACCGACCCTGCGGCACAAACCGAATTCCACTCCAGAATAAGGCGACGATACCTAGTCCTGACTTCACATTGACGAAGTGATATCTATCTGATAAAAAGGATTTAAACCAGCAAGGGCTGTTCACTCTAAGACCTATATCACATCTCTAGCCTCTGCAGTAGAATGCTGTTCGGTCTATTGTGTCAAATGAGCACCTAAGGCGTCCAGTAGACAGCACTGACACTTGTCCATTATCGGCAGCTTAGTTAGTAAGTCATTTGTGGACTTTGACTAGTGCCGTTCGTGCTATGATGAGCTTCTGAATCCCTGATTGAAAGATTAAACATATCATTTTCCTGCAGGTCCGGCAGCGGAGGCTGCCTCAGCTATAAGTTTTTCCAGGATTTTAGATATAAAATGTGAGGTTCGAGATCGGACTGTCAGTTTGTACGTTTTATTTTTTTTTTTTTTCTTTTTTTCCCCTGGGTCAGTTTGTTTTCTCAGAAGGGTTAGATTCCGCGGTTTTGAAAGCTTGAGGGGACTGCCACATTGTATGTGATGCGTTTCTCTATATTTTACGCTAGGCTCAATTTCAAAGGAAGTATGTCTTTGAAGAAGCCATGTCGGGACTGCGTCTAACATGCAAGTCTGAGGCTTTGCGGATGTGACCACAGAGATCACCTCTGCTTGGCTCACAGCCATGAATTATTCACGGCCCATGGAAGGAGTCTAAGTGGGGAAATTCACCGTTATGCCGCTTCAACCTGTCCACCACTAACAGCAGGAGCAACCTCCTCCAGTTGTCACGGCATGGATGTAATTTTATTTTCAAAGAAGTGGAGAAAGTCGACCACTGCTCAGTGAGCTTGAATTTTAGGCTCGGATTGCGCTATGCAGTTTGTGATGTTTAGCGACGTGGTACCGAACAAAAATCTACTGTTGTTATTATTCGCTTCTATTAAAGTTTGAATAGTATTGAGTTCGAGCCCCGCGAAGGGCCTTCTTGTAGTTTCGGAGACCTGCTTTCACTCCATGTGGACAGGTCCGAGTGGGAGTGGCGATATAGCCTCTCACTTTTCTGACGTCCTGTTTTAAAGTGTGGGTTGGAACATGTACCAGGGCGCTATGATCTAATCCTAATGGTTTTCTGTTTTAAGGAAGCAGCTGCATTTAATGCAGGATTTTAAAGACTCATAGTGTTGCCACCGTTTGGTCGATGATCTGAGGGACCTGCAGTGCTGCACGTGAAAGGTTACTGCAGCCGTATTCAACATAGGCTGTATTAGTTCTTTGAATACCTGTGATGATTTATCATTTGGTTCTTTTCATTATGGTTTTATCTTGCGGGACAGAAAGTCCTCCAAAGCGGAGATCAAAACGTGAGCAAGAAATGGTCAGAACAGCAACGAGCTTTGACGCTGGATGTCAACATTGGTAGACATCACAGCCGGTAGGTCAGGACAAGGGTCAAAGGTCGTGGATATGAATGTGAGTAGGTTCCTCGACATTCTGAGGGTAAAACCAACACCATCTGTACGGCGCTGAACGCTTGTTTAAGCTGTTCAGGTTTAAGTGGTATTACTTTAATGAACGTCAGATCAATCTCGTCTAATCGTTCTCATAAACGAACTAATTTATGAAGACAAGGCTTGTATTTGTTTGCGCTCTCGGAGACTTGGCTCCACAGGAGATACGTTCAGGATTGAATGAGTGCACTCCTCCGACGCAATGTTAACTACCAGAAAGCCAGAGCTACAGTCCCGCGGCGGTGGTGATGCGAGTGATCATATCACACACCAACTTGGTTCTTAGTCCCAAAACCAACACCGCTTTTCACTCGTTGAAAACTTAAAACTTTTCAATCACCTGTCCTGGGGGTGGAGAAAACAAAAAGCAGTTACTATTATAGTTTGTATACCGACTCCTGAGTCCTTACAGCGGTTCTAACAGAATTCTACTGACTTCATTTCAAACCTAGTTTTGGAATGGGAAAAACATAGTTATAGCAGGAGACGTCCATATACATGTGGACGACAGCACTGACAGCTTAAACAAAGCTTTCAGCTCCGTACAAGATGGTGTTGGTTTTACTCAGAATGTCGAGGAACCTACTCACATTCATAACCACCCTTGGGACCTTGTCAAGACTACGGCTGTGATGTCTCCAATGTTGACATTCCAGCGTCAAAGCGCGTTGCTGTAATGACCCATTTCATGATCACGTTTGATCTCGCTTTGGAGGGACTTTCCTGTCCCCGCCAAGATAAAACCATAATGAAAAGAACCTTAAATGATAAATCTATCCAACGTTGTTCAAGAACTAATACGCCTATGTTGAATTGCTGCAGGTTAACCGTTCACAGCTCGCTGCAGTCCCTCAGTCATTGACCAAACGGTGGGCAAACACTACTGGGGAGTCTTTAAATCTGCTTTAAATGCAGCAGCTCCTTTAAAACAGACAACCATTAGGATTAGTTCATCGTCCGCCTGGTACAGTGTTCAACTCCACACTGTTAAAAACAGGATCGGTTCAGAAAATTGGAGAGGGCTATATCGCCACTCCCACTCGGAGCCTGTCCACAGGAAGAGGAAAAGCAGGTCTCCGAAACTACAAGATGGCCTTCGCGGGGCTCGAAATCAATATATTCAACTTTAATAGAAGGAAATAAAAACACAGTAGACTTTTTGTTCGGTACCTGCTAAACTCACAACTGCCATATGCGCAATCGAGCTAAAAATTCCAAGCTTCACTGAGCAGTGTCGTAACTTTCTCCACTACTTTATTAATAAAATTACCTCCATTCGTGACAAGCTGGAGGAGGTTGCTCCTGCTGTTATGGTGGACAGGTTGAAGCGGCTTCGTGACTTCCACTTAGACTCTTCAGTGGGCCTTAATAAAATTCATGGCATGTGAGCCCAAGCAGAGGTGATCTCTGTGGTCACATCCTCTAAAGCCTCAACTTGATGTTATACGCAGTCCCGGGACATGGCTCTTCAAGGACATACTTCCTTGATAATTGAGCCTATCGTAAATATAATAACCGCATCCATACAAGTTGCTATGTCCCACAAGCTTTTAAAACGCGTTAATCAAACCCCTTCTTGTAAGAAAACAAAACCTGGACCCAGAACATACTTACACAACTACAGCACGCTCTCAAAACCTCACTTTTATATCTAAAAATCTGGAAAACCTTATAGCTGTGCAGCTCGCTGCCACTGCAGGAAAATAATATGTTTGAAGTCTTTCAATTGGATTCAGAGCTCATCATAGCACTTGAAACCGGCACTGTCAAAGTCACAAATGACCCTTAATATAGTGCCGATAATGGACAATGTCAGTGTGGTCCTACGGACCTTAGTGCTGCATTTTGACACACTAGACCACAGCATTCTACTGCAGAGGTAGAATGTGAAATAGTCTTAGAGGAAACAGCCCTTGGCTGGTTTACATCATATTTATCAGATCGATATTCACTTCTGTTCAATGTGGAATCAGGGACTCGTCGCCTTAATCTGGGTGGAATTTCGGTGTGCCGCAGGGTTCGGTACTCGGACCGATTCTTTTTCACTCTCTACATGCTGCACTGGGAAACAATATTAAAAAGCATGGAATTACATTTCCATGCTATGCAGATGACACACAGCTTTATCTGTCGATGAAGCCTAAATCAGACAGGGATCAGCTAGAAAAGCTCAGTGCCTGCATAAGGACCTTAAAATGTGGATGACTCTTAACTTCCTACTTCTCAACCCGGAGAAGACACAAGTGATCCTACTCGTGTCCGAGCGCTGCGTGACTCCCTCACTAACCAGATGGTTACTCTCGATATGTCAGTATAATACCAGTAACACCAATGTGAGGAATCTTGGAGTCATTTTTTGACCAAGGAACTCTCCTTCAAGGCTTATATAAGCCAAGCAACTAAAAACATGGCTGTATTCCACTTACGGAACATCGCATAAAATAGGAATTTCCTTCCTAAAAGTGACGCGGAAAAACTCATTCACGCGTTTGTCACTCAAGGCTCGACTACTGTAACGCTTTACTGGCAGCGTGCCCTAAAGCCTCTTTGAAGGAGCTTCCAGCTCGTTCAGAATACAGCAGCTAGGATCTTAACAGGTACCAAAAGGAGGGGAGCACATAACTCCGGTGTTTAAAATCACTCCACTGGCTCCCTTGTGGAGTACAGAATAAAGTTTAAAATCCTACTCCTTAACATATAAAGCCATAATATTGCTTGCTCCCTCTTATCTCCCAAGACACGTTAGTGTCGTATCAACCAGGTCGAGCGTTGCGCTCACAAAACGCAGACGTCCTGGTGGTCCCAGAAGGTCTCAAAGGTCATGTTGGTGGCAGAGCATTTAGCTACCAAGCTCCTTTACTGTGGAATCAGCTTCCCATTTATGTTAAGGAAGCAGATACGGTCTCCACATTCAAGGCCAGGCTTAAAGCACTTTACTTTAATTTAGCATATAATTAGGTAATATATAATATGTAGTGTATATATATAGATATATATGCTGTATTATGTTTATATATTATGTTATATATTATTCAATAATGTATTGTGTTATGTTGTATATTATGTTATATATTATGCTGTATGTTATTTCTTTATTCAAGGCTAGGTTTAAAACAGTCCTCTTTAGTTTAGCATATGGCTAGGAAGGTAAGACTCGGAGAAGGTTAAACTCCTCAGAGTGTTAGTCAAGCTGCATAGGGAGTCAGTTTGCTGGGAGAAGTATGGTAACTTGAGCACTATCCTCTCCTCCTTCCTACTTTATCTGTTTAGCATTTTTAGGATTCTGACTGTAGTTTGTTCATTGCTATTCACCCGTTGTCCCATTGTCTGTTTCATGGTACGATGACGGGATCTCTGAGCCTGGCCTCTTCCATCTACACCTGCGGACTGCCCCGCCCGACCCGCCTGGGAGTGCTTCGGTCCTGCACCGGACCTGTCCACGTTCAGCGTCCACTGGTCCACGTTCTGTAGCTAGCTTAGGTCCTAGATCATTAGTCTGTCCGTCCGGAGGAGCGGATCCCTTTCTCATATGGGTCTCCCTCCCTGTGGGTTTCCCTAGTTCTCCTCCAAGGTTTCTCACTTTTTCCCACTGGGTTTTTTAAGAGTTTTTCCTTGTCGATGCAGGAGGGTCTTGTTGGACAGTTAGTGTCCAACAGAAAGGATTGGTGATGATCAGGACACTTTAGCATTCTACAACATGTATGGACATTTTCTTCTGTGTGTGCTTTATACTGTATTCTTCATGTGTTTTAACTGTTGATTCTCTGACCTGTGTTGGTGATTTCAATGGTTTTGTTAAGTCCTCTGAGATGACTTCTGTTGTGACCAAGGGTATACAAGAATAAATTGTATTGTTATTGTAGGTATTGTACCACATTTAACAACCCTACCGCTTAGAAACTATTTTGTCTGTCTGAACTTTTATTAAGATTACTGTGTCTGACACCTAGGTCAGATTTCCTCGCTATAGTGACTTTAGACTTCAGCGGGGAAACCACACACAAGTTTCAATCTGACTAGGTTTCTGAGGCTAGCTAAACTGAGCACACACAGGCCACACACACAATGCACACACAGATTCAAACTGACTACGCTCTGAGGCTAGTAAGCCTACAAGAGCATACCGGGCCCTCAGTTCTGCTATCGTCATTGTTAGCGCCAGGGCCAAATTCTTATTGTATTGTGGATATCATCCGAGCGGATGAGACCGGGCTTCTCCCCAAAAGGCACTCCAATGTCAACATGAAAAACACCACTTCGAGAGCACCAGCCAGACAGCCAGGACGGTTGAAAGCGAGTGTCTGCTGAATGCTTCTGCACTGTAGTGCTAGGTACGGGGCCCAGAGAAGATGACAGTGTCGGCCATTGTGCTAGCCAGATTGCACACGGCTGGCGACTAGCAGCTTCCAACACCTCGGACTGTTTCCGCCGAAACCCGTCATTACCCACCGAGTGAATAAACAATTCGACGGAACACGCTGGGCTTGTGGGTTGGTTTTTAGTGAATGTTAGTCCCATATGGAACCAGCCCGGACTCTGAGGAGCTCAGGGACTGGGACTCCTTGTTAGTGCCCAGAGTCAGAACTAAACATGGGGAGGCTGCTTTTCAGATTCATGCTGCTAAAAAATCTGGAACAGTCTTCCTGAAGATGTGAGACAGGCCTCCTCTCTGACAAAAAATTTTTAAAACCAGTGATAAAGACAGTTCTGTTTACCTGTGCATACAACTGAGGATTTTATATTTCTATCTTTTCTTTTTAATGTTCTGTGATAAAATTTATGATTTTCAATGTTTTTGTTTGTTCAGCACTTTGAATAGCCTTGTGTATTTGAATTGCTATATAAATAAACTTGCCTTGCCTTGCCTTCTGTTACACTCAAACATTAAACATTTATGGCCAATTATCATAATTTATTGGAATTGGTCTCTGCCCCTTATGGACCGATGGCTCTGTGTGTTATTTACTCTTTGCCTTTCTTGGAGTTTGTACTGTTGTGGCGATTTCAAGCTGTTTTGTAAATTCCTCCGAGATAACGAACTGTGTGTGATTAGGGCGATACAAAAAATCCAATGAAATGACCTGAAATAATGTGAATGTTGTCCGATGTTCTTACTGCAAAAACGAGCGTTTAAACGTCTTTTATAAAATTGTTTGTGAGCCAGGACTTCTCCACTCTGCCTCTCGTGTAGCAGGGATCATGCAGTGTCCTGGCAGAGGCTCTGAGGTGCGTGGAGGTCCTCTGCCGGAAGAGGAGGTGTGGGCGGTAGCTGAGCCAGAGGCAGAGAGCCTCCAGGAGCTCTTCCACAAAGCGTAAGTCATATGCACAGAACCAGGCACTGGAAAGATTAATTGTATAGCACAGTTCATACACATGATTGAAAACCATCACACAGGGAATTAAATCATAAATAATCACAGTACCATTAAAACGAGTGTAGATAAATCCCTCCGCTTGTGGCACAGATAAACTGTTTTCTACCTGGATTTGAGGCAGTGCCAGAGCAGACAAGCTTCTTCACATGTTCAGAAGACTGTTAGTGGATTATAGCAAGAATGAATCTGAATAGCTGCCTCCTCCATGTTTAGTCATGACTCTCGGCATTGCAGGAGTCCGGTTCCCTGTGTCCTCAGAGTCCCATCAGGGAGTCGGTCCTGTGCTCCTCAGAGTCCAGCAGGAGTCTGGGTCCTGCTGCTCCTCAGAGTCCCAGCAGGAGTCCGGTCCCCTTCCCCCCCCCCTGCCCCTTCCCCCCCCTCCTTCGCCCCCCCCTTCCCTCCTTTTCCCCTCTTCCCCTCCTCCCCTCGCTTTCCCCCCCCTCTCCCTTCGCTCCTTCCCCCCCTCTGTGCTCCTCAGAGTCCCAGCAGGAGTCCGGTCCCTTGTGCTCCTCGAGTCCCAGCAGGAGTCCGGCTCCCTGTGCTCCTCCGAGGCCCAGCCAGGAGTCCGCGTCCTGTGCTCCTCCCGAGTCCCTGCCGGAGTCCGGTCCCTGTGCTCCTCCGAGTCCCAGCAGGAGTCCGGTCCCTGTTCTCCTCCGAGTCCCAGCAGGAGTCCGAGTCCCAGGTGCTCTCCGAGTCCCAGAAGGAGTCCGGTTCCCTGTGCTCCTCCGAGTCCAGCATGAGTCCGGTCCCGTGCCTCCTCCGCGTCACCGCAGGAGTCCGGTCCCTGTGCTTCATCCTAGTCCCAGCAGGAGTCCGGTCCCTGTGCTCCTCCGAGTCCCAGCAGGAGTCCGGTCCCTGTGCTCCTCCGAGTACCATCAGGAGTCCTGTGCTCCCTGTGCTCCTCCGAGACCCAGCAGCCCCCCCCCCCCCCCCCCAGTCCGGTCCTGTGCTCCTCCGAGTACCAGCAGGAGTCCGGGTCCCCCTGTGCTCCTCCGCAGTCCCAGCAGGTGTCCGGTCCCTGTGCTCCTCCGAGTCCCAGCAGGAGTCCGGTCCCTGTGCTTCCTCCGAGTACCCAGCAGGAAGTCCGGTCCCCCTGTGCTCCTCCGAGTCCAACAGGAGTCCGGTCCCTGTGCTCCTCCGAGTCCCAGCAGGAGTCCAGGTCCCTGTGCTCCTCCGAGTCCCGCAGGAGTCCGGTCCCTGTGCTCCTCCGGTCCCAGCAGGAGTCCGGTCCCTGTGCTACTCCGGTCCCAGAGGAGTCCGTTCCCTGTGCTCCTCCGAGTCCAGCAGGAGTCGGTCCCTGTGGCTCATCCGAGTCCAGCAGGAGTCCCCCCCCCGGTCCCGTGCTCCTCCGAGTCCCAGCAGGCAGTCCGGTCCTGTGCTCCTCGCGTCCAGCAGGAGTCCGGTCCCTGTGCTCCTCCGAGTCCCAGCCGGAGTCCGGTCCCTGTGCCTCCTCCGAGTCCAGCAGGGAGTCGCGTCCCTGTGCTCCTCCGAGTCCAGCAGGAGTCCGGTTCCTGTGCTCCTCCGAGCTCCCAGCAGGAGTCGGTCCTGTGCTCCTCCGAGTCCCAGCAGGAGTCCGGTCCCTGTGCTCCTCCGAGTCCCAGCAGGATCCGGGTCCCTGTGTCCTCCGTGTCCCAGGCAGGAGTCGTGTCCCTGTGCTCCTCCGAGTCCCAGCACGGTGGTCCGGTCCCTGTGCTCCTTCGAGTCCCAGCAGGAGTCCGGTCCACTGTGGCTCCTCGAGTCCCCGCAGGAGTCCGGTCCCTGTGCATCCTCGAGTCCCAGCAGGAGTCGGTCCCTGTGCTCCTCGCGTCCCAGCAGGAGGTCCGGTCCCTGTGCTCCTCCGAGTCCCAGCAGGAGCCGGTTCCCTGTGCTCCTCCGAGTCCCAGCAGGAGTCCGGTCCCTGTGATCTCCGAGTCCCAGCAGGAGTCCGGTCCCTGTGCTCTCCAGAGTCCCAGCAGGAGTCCGGTCCCTGTGCTCCTCGAGTCCCCGCGGAGTCCGCGTCCCTGTGCTCCTCCGAGTCCCCGCAGGAGTCCGGTTCCCTGTGCTCCTCGAGTCCCGCAGGAGTCGGTTCCCTTTGTACTCCTCCGGTCCCAGCAGCGCGTCCGGTCCCTGTGCTCCTCCCTGAGTCCCAGCAGGAGTCCGGTCCCTGTGCTCCTCCGAGCCAGCAGAAGTACGGTCCCTGTGGCTCCTCGAGTCCAGCAGGAGTCCGGTCCCTGTGCTCTCGAGTCCAGCAGGAGTCCGGTCCCTGTGCTCCTCCGGTCCCAGCAGGAGTCGGTCCTGTGCTCCCTCCGAGTCCCAGCAGGAGTCCGGTCCCTGTGCTTCCGGAGTCCCAGGCAGGAGTCGGTCCTCCCCTGTGCTCTCCGAGTCCCAGCAGGAGTCCGGTCCCTGGTGCTCCTCGAGTCCCAGCAGGAGTCGGGTCCCTGTCGCTCCTCCGAGTCCAGCAGGAGTCCGGTCCCTGTGCTCCTCCGAGTCCCAGCAGGAGTCCGGTCCCTGTGCTCCTCCGAGTCCCAGCAGGAGTCCGGTCCTCGCTGCTCCCCCCCCGAGTCCCCGCAGGAGTCCGGTCCCTGTGCTACTCCGAGTCCCAGCATGAGTCCGGTCCCTGTGCTCCTCCGATTCCCAGCAGGAGTCCGTCCTTTGCTCCTCCGAGTCCCAGCAGGAGTCCGGTCCATGTGCTCCCTCCGAGTCCAGCAGAAGTCCGGTCCATGTGCTCCTCGAGTCCCAGCAGGAGTCCGGTCAATGTGCTTCAGAAGACGAGGAGAGACCTGAGAACTTGTGGGGGGGGGGGGGTGGGGGGGGAACTTTTTTTTTAATGTGATGGTACTTCCTGGTTCTAGTCAGGTCTCAAGCTACAAATCCATCTCTGTGATAGAAACACAATAATCAAATACCCTCTTCAGTTGCTTTATGCTGGAGAATATGTGGAACGATAGAGGGACTAAACACATGCTTTTGTCATAGCCTGTATGCCTAACCCGCTAACTCGGTGTCGGCAACCTGCGGCCCTTTAGTGCTCGCGAGTGGCACCTGGCGCCTTTTCCAAAAAATGTCTGAAATTGGCGTGCGCAGGGCTATATTTTATTTCTAGTTTGAATGTGGATATTGTAGGAGGGATTACATTGCTTAACGTTTTTAAATGCTGTGCATAAGTACTATTTCAACATTTTGTCAACGTAGTGCGTTCATATCGGAAGACGCAAGCCTCGCCGCCAGGCGGCCGTTGTAAACAAACGGCGTGGGAGGTGGGTTGAATTCCCAAAGCTAAAGGAACAAGAATGAACATATCAGTCACTGAGGAAGGGCTGCTAAATGTCTGCGTCATAATGAGAAGTTTTGTTTTACACACGAAGAGCAAAGACGCGCTAAACACCGTTTCACCGGTGAATTACGTGAAGGATTACATTCATCTTAAAGTCAGAGCACCTCTTTTCAGACTTCAAATCATCCGCAAAGACCATGAAAGAAAGGGCCAGGATATTAATTCAAGCTCCAGCAAACATCAGCTGATCAATATGAACAGACGTGATGCAGGGTGAACTCGGAGCCAAAAAGCAGAATATTTACTGTATTCTCAATAGCATGAAAGCAAAAAATGGAAGTTAAAGTTTAAGCAGAGTTGTTACACATGGTGCGTCATTCTCTCCAGGACACGCGTGAAAACTACATTTGATAATCATGAATGTTTATTATGCATTTGTAGCCTTTACTTTCTCTTTAGTAGAAATTAGGCTAATATAGCTCAATACATCTTGATTGCCCGTTGTCCCTTCATATAAGCCTTACTACAAGGGCTGTTATTTTTGTTTTTTGCGGCTCCAGACAGATGTTGTTTTAGTTTTCTTTTTGTTAATCGGCTCTTTGAACCTTTTGAGTTGCCGACCCCTGCGCTAACTCAAATGAAGCCCAATAGAGAAGAGTCATGGGCAAGGGTTATGTCCATCTTGCTCTGACTCCTATTGACTTAACAGAAAGCAGAGACCTCGAGAACTGGACTAACGTGATGGTGCTTCTGGTTTTACATAATCCATGTTTTTTTCATTGGTGTGAAGATCAGAGAATTCTCGCCTTTAAGGACAAAAAACGGTTTATCTTATCTTAGAGAAAGTTTGGGTTTTTTGGTGAGTGTAACACAAACGGTGCCCACACTCCCAAAAAACTCAACTTTCTCCTAAGAATAAGATAAAACCGTTGTTTGTCCCTTAAAGGCGAGAATTCTCTGATCTTCACACCAAGAAAAAAACCATGATTATGTAAAAAGGAAGCCACCATCTACGTTAGCTCCCGTTTCAGGTCTCGCTTTCCTAACACAGGAGCAGACTGGGACCAGTGGTTGCCGTACCTGTTGTTTTCCTACCGCGAAGTCCCACAGGCCTCAACGGGGTTCTCTCCATTTGAACTACTGTATGGACGCGAGGTGAGGGGGCCGCTTGACCTACTCAAAGATTACTGGGAGAATCCAACCCCCTCGGGAGAGAACGTCGTGGCCTATGTAGTTAAGATGAGGCAACGCTTGGAGGAAATGTCTGAGCTGGCACAAGAGAATATGAAGACTGCTCAACAAAACCAGAAAGTGTGGTACGACCGCAAAGCCAGAGAACGAAGCTTCAAACCAGGTCAAAAGGTTCTCCTACTCCTTCCCACCTCCGATAGCAAGCTCCTGTCTAAATGGTATGGCCCATATGAAATCACAAAGAAAGTGGGTGAGCTCACATATGAACTGTTTATGCCTGACAGAACCAAAAAGCATCAGAAATTCCATGTGAATTTGCTGAAGAATTTTTTTCTCGTCCAGTATCTGTCCCTCAGCTGTTGATCCGGTCTGTGCAAGACGAAGAAACCCCAGAGAAGTTTACACCTGGAAGTCTGGGTGAGTCATCTGTGTTAGATACGTCACATCTGTCTATCTCTCAGCAGAAAGAGGTGACTCCACTCATTGACCCAGGGCTCTTCAAAGAAACTCCTGGTTACACAGACCTGGTACAGCACAACATCCGGCTGAAGACTGAGGCGCCGCCACGTCAGAAGAGCTACAGAATCCCGGAGCGACTAGTGCCAGTGCTGAAAAAGGAAATCGAAATGATGCTGGAACTGGGTATAATTGAGGTATCCAGTAGTGAATGGTGTAGTCCAGTGGTGCTTGTACCAAAGAAAGATGACTCTCTGAGATTTTGCATAGACTTTCGGTACCTGAATTCTGTTTCACTGTGTGACCCTTACCCAATGCCCAGGATTGATGAGCTGGTGGAGCGAGTGGGAAAAGCCAAATACATCACCACTTTAGACCTGAGCAAAGGCTACTGGCAGGTGGCGCTGTCTCCTGAGGTCCATGAATTGACGGCCTTCAGAACTCCATTTGGTATGTACCAATTTCGAGTTATGCCATTTGGACTCCAGGGGGCGCCAGCCACTTTTCAGAGGCTTATGGACTATGTGCTGAGAGATGTTTCAGAGTTCGCGGCGGCATATCTGGACGATGTCGTTATCTACAGCCGAAACTGGGAAGAACACATGGCTCATCTCCAAGGAGTCCTGAAGCGCATTAAAGCAGCTGGCCTTACTATTAACCCGCAGAAATGCTGTTTGGCGCAGAGAGAAGTAGAGTACCTCGGTTTTGTGATCGGCCATGGGAAGCTCCGACCACAGGTGGGGAAAATGGAGGCAATCCATTCGTTCCCCGTCCCCACAACAAAGAAGAAAGTAAAGAGTTTCCTCGGTCTGGTGGGCTGGTACAGAAAATTTGTTCCTCACTTTTCAGATCGCTCGGCTGTTCTTCATGATCTCACCAAAGCCACGGCCCCAAGAAAGGTGAGATGGAGTGATCGTTGTGACCAGGCTTTCAGAGATCTCAAAGAGTCAATTAATGAGCACACAGTACTGCAAACCCCTGATTTCAACCAACCCTTCATTCTACAAACTGATGCATCAGGAGTAGGTCTGGGGGGAGTTCTGCTGCAGGAGGTGGATGGAGAAAGGAGACCAGTGGCTTTTTTAAGTAGAAAACTGCTGGACAGAGAGACAAGGTATTCAACAGTAGAGAAAGAGTGCTTGGCCATGAAGTGGGCAATTGAGTCGCTGAGGTACTACTTGATGGGGCGTCACTTCAGCTTGGAAACTGACCACCGTGCTCTTCAGTGGCTCCACAAGATGAAAGACTCAAACACCAGAATTGCTGGGTGGTACCTGGCGCTACAGCCGTATAACTTCACTGTTTACTACAAGGCCGGCAAGTGCAATACAGTTGCTGATGCTCTCTCTAGGGTTCATGAAATTTAGAAGTACTGCACCCTTAAGAGAGGGGGGAGGAAATGTAATGGAGCAGAGTCCATTACTATAGGTGTTCACAGGTGAGGGGAATGAGACACTCAAATGTTTTGAAGAAAGTTTATTAAAGATTGAGTTTTAATGCAAAGAGGGTTCCGGGTGCATCCACTCTGCAGAGAGGAGGGGTGTCCTGGCTTTTATATTTCTTATTTAGTAATGTTGTAGAATAAATCACTGCTAAATTAATAAAGAGATGTAATTTTTAGAGGATAGATTCACGGCTTTAATTATTGCTGTATTTTTTTGTGTATTGTGGATTTTGAGCTTCAGTGGGTGTGGCCTAATTACTATCACCTGCTATAAAAGCAGGCCACCAACTCTGAGCAGGAGGGTGTGCTGGTGGACATGCTGTCCTGATTTTAACACAAAAATGTAAATATTGTAAATAAACTTTCACCGGATCTGCACTGGAAGCTGCCTCTGCGTAACTTTGTTCCTCCTAACATCCTCATAAGTGCCATCCTGACATGACAAGTGTCACAGGCTACAACAGTAGTTTTATCACCACTGTGTAGTGAAAGAAAAAAAACATGACATGGGAAACAGATGCATTATTATTATTATGTATAGTAATAATAATGTACATTTGTTCATTGTGAGAGTAATAAAGTTCATCTTATCTTATGTTTTTATTATTAAATGGACGATCGAGTTTCTTTACCAGTTGAAGTGTCTTTCTAATGTTCATTTGTCCTTGAAGCTTGAGGATAATCACGACAGGGGCAGACCCATCACCTGGCTCTGCTGTGTCCATAAAACCGGACTTAATCAAAAGGCGGCGGACTTGAGACGACTCCCCGCTGCAAAAGACCGGACAGGGGGACAGGGGCGGGGGTCTGAGTGCTCCATGCTTAACCTCATCGGGGCCTCGTTTGGGCGATGGAGGACACACTCTGGGGCTGTTTGCTAATGCCTTTCATTTGTGCTTGATTAAATGACTTGACAGTTTAAACGCAGATAATTACTTCAGGGCGGTTCAGAACACGGGACCCCGACCACTCTCTGGCCTAATTGTTGCCGTTGGTTGAAATGGATTTGGAAAAATAAGTCTTTGTTGGAGGTTACATGATGGAAATGTTTTTGGTAAAATTTGGATTGGAAATGTGAGTTTATCCACTTAGTGTCCTCCCTGCTGGTTTGGTTGATGGTTGATTATGTTTTATCCCTGCGCTAAAGTCATTGTCGGTCATTTCTTTGGCAACATGATTCAATCTTTTACTCGTAACTCATCTAGATAAACGGGTTTGGATCATAGTAACTCAGAAAGTCAATCCATTCCTTTCCTGTGGGTGAAACGCAGAAAATTAGAATATCGTTAAATGTGAAACAATATATGATGAATACTTTAAACAAACTGCCTTTTTTTGTTATAATTATGATATGGCAAAATATTCCCATTTTGTTTTATTGTTTATTCTGGGTTTTTTACAAACTATACGCCTTAATTATCAACATTAAAAACACATAGATGCCTGATATATCTCACTTTACATTTAACGAGTCTGTGGTTTCACCTTTTAAATTGAATTAATGAAGCAAATGGACTTTTTTAACAATATTCTAATCATCCAAGCTTCACTTTTACTCACCCAAACTTGTTTTTATAAGCAATGTATCCATGTATGACTCATTTATATTCTTGTACACCTGAAATACCCCTGAATCTGTGATGAGAAGATGATTCGGCAGCTTTGAACAGGCATTTTTGGTTGAAGGAAAAAAATAAAAACTGGTCGCTGATGTCATCTATTCTTCAAGCGGGGCCATTTACCAACAGACAGAGTCGTAGGGCAGGACTAAATAGGTATGCACTTGTCATTTTTAATCAATTGACATACAAATATTTAGCTAAAACACACACACACACACACACACACACACAGGGGCAGGGATGTCAAAGTCAAATACATCAGAGGGCCAAAAAAACTAATTTGCTACAAGCCGAGGGCCGGACTGGTTCAGAGTTTATTAAAACATATTAAAATGAGCCCGCAGAGTGGCTGGGCGCTCCCTTAGAGATAGGGTGAGGAGCTCAGTCACACGGGAGGGGCTCGGAGTAGAGCTGCTGCTCCACGTCGAGAGGAACCAGTTGAGGTGGCTCGGGCATCTGTTCCGGATGCCTCCTGGACGCCTCCCTGGGGAGGTGTTCCGGGCACGTCCCACCGGGAGGAGGCCCCGGGGAAGACCCAGGACACGCTGGAGGGACTATGTCTCTCAGCTGGCCTGGGAACGCCTTGGGGTCCCCCCGGACGAGCTGGAGGAAGTGTGTGTGGATAGGGAAGTCTGGGCGTCTCTGCTTAGACTGTTGCCCCCGCGACCCGGCAACGGATGAAGCGGAAGAAAACGGACGGACGGACGGATTAAAATGATTGTATATAACCTGAACCAAGACCTAACACAGTGTACGGTATTTTATTTTTCAACAGGCTCACAGACAAAAACAAACTTCCTTCAAAGAGAAAACACTGAGCATTAACTTAACAAACTAACATTTTCTTATGGCTCGGTGCGGGCCAGCTCTCATACTAATCAAATATCACCCCGGGGCCAAGATGATAATTTCGCAGACCGGATTTGGCCGCTGGGCCTTGACTTTGACACCTATGCACTCGGGCAACAGCACTAATGCAATCTATGTTTAACAAAGCACACAACAGAAAGGACGACGGATCTTACCCCCATAGTTACTGCACTTTTTATCTGCTATTTTGTGAGATTTGGTACCTAAAAGGTCAGCGAGTGGAAGGATGATACTGGATATAATATTAAAACAAAATACTGGAGTGATCAGTCTCCTCCCCTCCCCCATGGAAAAGTTATAGTTTATTTAAAATATGGAAAATCGTCCATGAGAATAAAAACCTCTCCACAGACCAGCCCCCAGACTCATGTTGAGCTGTGATACCCATATTCTTGTACACCTGAAACACCCCTGAATCTGTGATGAGAAGATGATTCGGCAGCATTGCACAGGCCTTTTTGGTCAAAGGAAACAACATCCACTGGTCGCTGACTTCATCTCCTCTTCAAGCGGGGCCATTTCCAGCGCATTACCACACGGTGACTTTGAAACATATTTTTGTTTCTGCTCAAAGTTACCCATGTATTTCATTTGCTCGTGAATCTACTTTTCTTTCTCCGCCGCATTTGAACCCATGCAATTAAATGATGTCTTGGAAATTCTTCAGCTCGGCTCGCGGTCCAACCCCCCCCCCCGCCCTACCACCACCACCACCATCAACCCACCCCCCCCTCACAAATCCTGCCACTTAAGCTCTCCCTTCTTCTCCAAAGGGACATGTACTTGTCTGTTTCTGTAATGGGCTTTGGCACCGGAGCGTCGCCATGGTAACGTGGCAAAGGCGGCGGCGGCGCGGCTCGATGGCGCTCTCTGGGGAACATCTGTGGAGCCGGTGCTTAGTGGGAAATGACGATAATAGCGCGGAGTGTTGGATAAAACTCAGCCCCTCATATCACACGCAGCCAAAGGAGGAGCGTGTGCGTCTGCCTTCGCTTCGTGCACTGTGTTCTTCATCATCGCTCTCATTCTGTAATTTGACTGGATATATTGTCCCAGCCGGTGCTCACCGCAGTAATAAAAAACCTGTTTGTGGGGTAAAATTGGAGAGCGCATTGCATTTCTATTTTAGCATAAAGTCTCAATCCAAAGTTAAGCATGCTCACCAAAAGCATTAAATGTATTGGAGCTATTTGTTAGATCCAAATTGCTATATTTTGCACAGCTTGGCGTGCACAGAAGTATGTTTCAATCCAATATGCAATTGGAATTATGCAAGTGCAGAGAATTGAAAAGTGGATTCATTATTATTGACGTCAAAGAAAGAAATAGAAAGTGGATTATTATTTCTTCTGCGTTGGTTTTCCAAGTTCTATCCAGTCAAGACATGTCGTACTTCTATGAGCTTTGGCGTTCGGAAAGCTGAAACGTGACATCTTGGAAGGCCCCTGCAAAGCCTGGTTCACACAAGACAATTTTAAAATTGTCGGCCGATTTTTTTCTCTGTGTGAGACCTCACACACGGAGATAAATAATCATGGGTCTAACCACTTTGGTCGTACAGTGTGTGGTGCAGCCACACGGGAAAAACACACGAACCGATTTCTCCCCCGGGCATTCCCAGGTCAGACGGAAATCTCACAAAATCTCTCAAGATCAAGCGTGACTTCAGAGTAAACAATTATGGCGGACGAAGAGGATGCAGTGGCGATAGTTTGTTTTTAGCAGAGAAAAGACGTAATCAAAAGAAACGGCAATGGTCAAAGAAGTGCAGACAACGCGAGCTCGGACTATACTTACTTCATCGCGATCTGGAGGTGAGCTGTTTTTTTACGGCGTTTCCTCGCCGCCTCGTCTCGTCTTCTGATTGGCTGCGGCGTGTAGCCAATCAGCTATGTTGGATATCCCAGATTTTGAGATCGGAGCAGTCCCAAAGTCCTTCCGAGCGACGAGTGCAGTCTTAAGACACCACACATGGCAGGAAACTCCATCAGATTTTTTTCTACGATATTCGGAGCGTTCTTGCGCAGGATTGTGGGAAAGAGCAGGCGCTTAAGAGCTGGGAGGTGCCGCCATTCTAACGGACTTGATATCTTGGTACACACCCCCAAAAGCAGTCCACGGTCTCTATTGATGAAATGATCTATTGGATGAAAGTCGATTATTTGATTTTGTAAAATTAAGTAGAGATTGTTTGTGAATGTTTCTACCTTGTCAAAAGAAAATAAAATGCGTCTAAAAAGTGAAAAAGTGAAATGCCTCTCATCGATCACTGGTCTCAGCTCCTGGTGTGTTCCATTGTGCACCACACCTGATGTCAGATCTGGAGAATTACTTCAAAAACAGGTGTTTTGTCTTTTTCTGATTCATTAATTATTTTTATTATTATCATCTAACTGTATTAAAGTGTGTATGGCAAAAAAAAAAAAAAAAACATCCTGTCACGGGGTGAACTGAGTGAGGACTCAAATGCAGGAGTGCCAAAATAAGGCTTTTAATAAAACAAAGTCCAAGGCAAAAAACAAACTCCAGAAATCCAAAGTAACCAGGACAGAACATGACAAAACAATGAACCAGCAACAAGGGGAGAGAAGCACAGCTTACATATAGACACAGACACAGGTGAAACACATCAGGGCGGGGCAGACAATCAAGACAGGGAAAAACAGGACAGGAAGTCAAACTGAAACAAAACCACAGAACTTATTTCAAAATAAAAGCAAAATACAAAATCAAAATCCACACCATGACACGGTCTTGCACAGTAGTTGCCCGGTGGTTGTTGTTCCCCAGGACCAGAATGCTCTCATGCTCGTACACAGGCGACATGTGAGCTTTCTGACCAATCAGAGCCACTGACCAAAGCGGACCAGGAAAAGAACGAGCCGAGTTTACTCTGCAGTGTTGATGTGTCGAAAAACCAATGGATTTCAAATGAAAACAAATTCAGGAAGATAAGGGATTCTACATTCCCCACAAAATCTGACTTAGTTGATGATAACTATACATGTAGATTAGTTAGTTGGATTTATTTATTTAGGGCGACAGTAGCTCAGTTGGTAGAGCATTGGCCTTTAGGCCTGGAGGTCGTGGGTTCACCCCAACACCCTCTCCACCGACTCCCACTGATGACTGCTGTCGTTGTGTCCTTGGGCAAGACACTTAACCCCACTTTGCCCAAAGCCCCCACTGAAAGATCAAGGCTATGCTCACAGTCAGAGAGCAGCCGTCCTCCTGTGGACTCACCACCTGCAGAGGGTCAGTGAGGGGCTGGTGCTATGAGACTTGGGTGGCATCTCTGACTGCCACCCCCCTGACCCAGAAATGGATTAAGGGGTAGATAATGGATGGATGGATGGATTTATTTCAAACCTGCAGAACACAATTTAACACATCTTTACACTAATAATAATAATAATAATAATAATTCACCAGTTTTATACAGCGCTTTTTGGACACTCAAAGTCTCTTCACATGTCATTATGCATTCACTCCATACACGGTGGTGATAAACTACTACTGTAGCCACAGCTGCCCTGGGGCACACTGACAGAAGCGAGGCAACCAGTCTGTGCCATCGGCCCCTCCCACCACCACCAACCATTCACACACACACCAGACTCATTCTAGGCAATGGGGGCGAAGTGTCTTGCCTAAGGACACAACGGCACACTAGCACAGGTTTGAAGACGGGTTGGATGAAGCAGATGAAAAGTCATTTAATGCAGATTTCAGTGTTTATACTGTGGCTATCCCAAATACACAACACCGGACCCTAAATAGCAGATTTAACTTCAAAAGTACTGAAATTGAACAATCTAATTATTCTTACTATTTTATCGCTCTTTCTATCGCAAGTCTTCACATCATGCATGCATTTTTTAGCTCTGTGACACCTTTAGAACAGCTTTTTATACAAAAAAGAGAGAAAAAAAATTGTCCACTCCTGTCCAGGCAAACAGCTCAAGTGTCAAATGGTGACTCACAGGGCTCAAGTATGCAAACAGTTTACTAGTAAGATAAAGACATCATGTTGTGGTCTATGCAATGTTGGTATAAAAACGTAAGCACGCCAGCTTTTACTGTTCAAAAATGATAAAAAGCCCTTCCTAGAGGTTAGTCAAAAAGAGCAATTTTGCGGCATTATGGGTAATTCTGTCATGTATGTAGCCCTGAAGCTAAAACACGTCACACATGTCCACAGAATTACAATCAGAGCTTTAACATACGCGTAATGTACAGGGAGTAGCTTATATTTTTGTCTGCCACCCTTACACTCTTCCCTCCATTCCAGGCGTCTCCCCTCCCCGCCACTCCCAACCCCTCCGATGTTTACATGTTGTTTTCGATGTTAGATGTCGGATTTCAGCAGCTTAGAAAACACCGCTTTGTATAAGATCACAACTGCGCATAAATTACAGTCGCAGCGCGCGGGAACGAGCGTTGAATGGGAGTCTTTGGAGTCGAAAATGTCACGTTAATTTCAAACACATTACCCCACGCTGCGAGACTTAATGAAGAAGCCCATTAGAATGTCAGACCTGCTTTCGTCTGAGTCTCGCGAAGGTTTGTTTGTCCTGTTTTTTTAGTTTTTTGATAAGTCAGTAACGCTTATAACACATTCAATCTTTATGACACACTTGAATCATTTCTAAGCCAAAACCCCAAACCCATTTCCGTGCTGCTAGTTAAGGTTTTATCCTTGACTTGGGAGTGAAGCATGTGGTAAATCTCCGCTCCTGAAAACTCCTATCCTTTTGCAGAGGGTCAAATTCAAGACCTTTCTAAAGGTACTCCACACATATTGTTGGCAACACTGAAGCGGGCAAGTATAAAATTGTGTTTACCGCTCTTACTCACGGCCTATTATCTCTAAATGACTGAACAACTCTGTAAACATTCAAATTGAATTTGTTTTAAGAGCATTTGGAGCATGTATGAATGGCTGGAGTCTGGGGTAAGGCCCTGTAGTATTGGCCTTAGGTGACTCCTGTTTCATTGGAATAGGCAATAATCTCTTATTGCCTCTTCCAATGAGTTATCTTTCTCTGCACAAAGAAAGATAACTCCAAAATCCACCCACACTTTCTAAGGTCCAGTGTATGACAGAGGGTGTAGCTGGCGTCTGAGGTTTGGTAGCCCGGCAAACTCCAGACAACATATCACAGGTGAATATTTCGTCTGGAAACGGTTCTTTTTTTATCTCGTTTGGTTTACGACTGTCAAAGCCGTTTATGGGCACTACAAACATCTATCATTAAGCATCTGCACAAATGCGGTAATCGTATCTATTCAACCCGATAACGAAGATCGAGACAGAGAGAAGCAAAAAATACAAGTGATATGTACACAATGGTGGCGAACAATTACTGACCTTTGTTTTAGGGAAACCATAGACTGTATATATTAACGGACATAGTCAGGCCTATCTTCGCCATTCTAACTAATGGGCTAAAAATTGAGCTCTCATGGAGTGATTCAAAATGGCCGCGGGGGCTGGATAATGTGAAAAAACGCATCTGTGCATGCTGCACGAGCTCCATTCATTTAAACAAGTGACTTCAAAAATTCACAGCGACTAAACGAGACTGGTCCTGAACACCCCCCTAAGCATTGACACACATGTGGAACGGAGCTTTGGACCAAGAGCCAACGTTTGGACCATCCTGTAAAGACGTTCTCCAGAGGTCAGCTAATGCTATATGTTAGCATTGGCTAATTCTTATTCCAGGTCCACCCCCATCGGCCCGGGGTCAGCGCACATCATTTTGGCCACTTTTGAGCCGGGACCCGCCCCCACTGAGTGAAACATGGGGGAAGATATCATAACTGTAACTGTCTTGCTGCCCCTCCCTGTTCTATGATTGGTCCCCAAATCCATGCAAAAATTATGGCCGGGGTTTCCAGTTTGAAATTCTACAGAGTTCTTGTGTTGGTGTTTTGCGCAGACGGAGCCGAATGTCCTGATGTTGAGTGTGTCTTTTATGTTTGTGCCCAACAGCCCTGTGAGCCTAAGACAAATTTCCCTGAGGGGACAATACATTTAAACCGCGAACCTTGTGTGTGAAGCATGGCTAGGGGCTGGGTCCTATTGACTGTAGTATAAGAAAATGTAGGGTTTTGACAATTACCTTGAAATAGGATTAAGGAAAGCAAAGACAAACACATGAAATCCCTATAATTGTATTATTTGGACATGAGTTCAAACAGGTCCGGTTTAATCTCAGAATGTTTGAGAGAAAATTAAAGGCAAACATGTTGATCTTCCACAAATCCAGGAGTTTGATGATTATGTATTATCAATTGAAAGGAAATAAACAATAGAATACCTTTTAGTGAAGTTGTTTGCTTTATTTCAGACTCAAATTTAATTGGTCAATATTTCATGAGAAAATACCAATGATAATATACAATACAAGGTATATCTAGTCTACCAATCTAGTCTATACACTTCTGCGGGAGCTGGTGTAGTGTCTTGTCCGTGCCCGGTGCCTAGTATTCAATGCAAAAGATGTATATAAATGATGGTGCTTTTTTGGGCATCATAGAATCTATAATCCACTGACTTTGATGTGAAATGAAAATGACTCCTTTTACAATTACAGCTGATCGTGTGCACTGACTTTATAAATGCAATGCTACCGACTGCTATACATCTCTATCACAAAAGCTCATCACAATAGCCCGACATACAATACTAGGCTACTCAATAGTGGTAATACGGCGCCCGTCTCTGGAACAGTCTGCCGGAGGAGCTCAGGGCGGTAGAGAACGTTCATATTTTTAAAAGTAGGCTCAAGACACACCTTTTTAGATTAGCTTTTGATTAGTTTTTACTATTTCATTTTATATATTCTATTTATCTTCTATTATTTATTGTATTGCTATTGCTTTTATTCATGTATTGTGTGTTAGTTCATTTTAGTTTCACATTTTTGTGTTTTACATATTGTATTGTTTTTAGTGTACCCAGTGTTTCCTCTGGAGGAGCCCTCTGCACTGGGAGCGGTGGTCGGCATGGCTGTGGGGGTCGGACTCTTGGACCTGGTGGGGGCCTGGGGCCTCGGTTTCGGGTCTCCTCTGGGTCCTGTGTCGTCCCCTGTGGCTACAGGCGGCTCTCTGCTCCTGGTGCAGACGGCTCCTTGGATGACGCTTTTTCAGCTGGTTGCATCTGAACCCTGCCAAGTCTCTCATCATTGTTTTACTGTTTTACTTGTGTGTGTGTGTGTGTGTGTGTGTGTGTGTGTGTGTGTGTGTGTGTGTGTGTGTGTGTGTGTGTGTGTGTGTGTGTGTGTGTGTGTGTGTGTGTGTGTGTGTGTGTGTGTGTGTGTGTGTGTGTGTGTGTGTGTGTGTGTGTGTGTGTGTGTGTGTGTGTGTGTGTGTGTGTTTGTTTTCTGGTTTACAAGGCCGATTTTCAAGACTTTTCTCCGAGTAAGGAGGACCCTCCGGTTTAGGAGGACAATTTGCTGTCCTCATAAAAATTACATTCTAAATCGTTTTCTATGCATTTTTTAATGCCTAAAAAGTGGTTTTCTCAAAAGTCTTTTTAATCCAGAAACCTGAGAAAAGTGGTAAATTTGTGTGTCCGCCACTGCCCCTAGTGGTGGGTTTCTCCCGCGCGGGAAAAAGGGGAATTATACACAACCGCGGGAAAATATACACAACCACACAAAGTCAGCACTGCGCATGCTCCGTGGGGAAGGACAACAGAGCGTCTTTTCTGTCAAGGGGAAGTTTATGCATTTCTGCAGTAATTATACACCCACAAAGGAGACAGGAGAGGAGCAGCCGCGCAGAGGGACACAGGACATGGAGAGACACCCGCACGGAGGTAGGAGAGAGTTTTCACTGTCACCACATAGCACAAAGCAGCCTAGTTTAGCAGCAGAGCTAACGCGAATGTGTGCTGCAGCCACTTGTTCAGAAAATCTACAGCAACTATATTGTCCACAGAAGAGACAGGGCCGTGGTGAGTCAATACTGGGAAGAGTTACAGCTGGCCACAGGTTGTTTAGCACAAAGTATCCTAGATTAGCTGCGGAGCTAAGTGGCTAACGCCCAGTTTATGCATACTACATAATGCCTATTGCTTTTATAAGGCCAGTTAGAAGACTACAATTATAAGAACAATAGAGATAAGACATTTGAGGTATTTATTATGATGCACTTTTTGCAGAAATCATACAAATAGGCTTTGATTATCCATTAATGGCAAAGGGCATAGCATAATCCTTATGCCATAAAATTATAAATGTCCCATTTAGCCCACATAGTCCATAACCTCCAACATCTGCTTCCACTGGGATGTGAGTGACTTGATGATGAAATAACAATAGTATAATAATCACTAGTACCTTCCATTTGCATGGAAATGCTTGTTAATTAAAATGTTTTAGTTTCATTAAATTATATACATCTGTATTCTTAATAGAAATAAAATAATAGGCCTACTGTGTTCCTTAAGGCTTAAAAGAGATGTGTTCCCCTGTAAGGGGCTGTTTTGGCAATAGTATGTTATTACTATAGGGTATATTATATAACCTGCATGTATTAGGTCTATAATAGTCTATTAGAATTAATATAATTTAATCATTCATAATTTGCTCCTCTGGACTCTCCACCTGCAGGAGGATCAGTGAGGGGCTGGTGCTCTGGGTGCAGCTCTGACTGGGGAAGAAAATGAATGGATATTTCTCCCACAAGTAAGTAAGTAAGTACACAGCCATGCAGGTGAGATGCAGTGTTACAACAACACTGTCTAAACCAGGACTGATTTAACTTGAGAGTTTTGATTTGAGCTTCAAAACACTGCTTCAAACTTGATGACTTGGGAAATGTTTTGTGAATGTTAAGAGGACAGAAGTAATTTACTGTTTGAAAAACTATGAGAGGAACCAGAGAGTCGAGTCCTGCAGCGGGACATCAGGAAGTCCTCTTTTGAGGTTAGCTTATTTATGGCTGTTTGTTAAAGAAATAAGTCCCATTGTTTTACAATAGCTAATAAAAGAAGTATTCGTCCCTACTGTGGGACAAATAAAGGAATTCTTATATTATCTTAAGTAGGTCAAAGCATCATCACAGTCCAAAGGCATAGTTTTAAAGGTTCCATATTACACTTTTCTTCATATTTCACAGTCCATCCTATGCACATGTGTGATAATGATTTGACTTGTGAGATTATAGCCATCTCTTCATCACAGAAACAACATGATTACAGAGATCCTGAGCATTACAATGATTTATAACCTATGTTGGCAGAGCTGATGTGGCTAGATGACATTGAAAATGTGTATATTGTTACATATCAAGACAGAGAGGGCCCCAATAGGCCCCAGACCTCAATTTGGGTATGGCTGGTGAAGATGATGTGTATTTTTCTGTTCCTCTTGTTTAGACACAGCTCAGTGGTATAAGCATCATTGCTGGACAACATGTTGCAGAGTTCGGTGACCACACAGTGACTTGGACCCTGATGTTCTCTCTGCAGACTTATCCAGAGGTAATACCTTACTTAAAGAAGCTATACCCGATTTTTTTTCTAAGTAGTTCATAAAAATGCTTTTTACTACATACAAGTTGTATCATTATACATAATTTAATTGAAAACTTGAGGTCATTGATTCCACTGTGTATGAAATTCAGGCAGTGAAAAGTGCTGAGTAGAGTCTGAGCGGGACGTTCTCCTCCACTCACAGAACGAGCAGTGAACAGCCTGTGTCCTCTAGTCTCTACAGTCTGTGTCCTCTAGCCTCTACAGCCTGTGTCCTCTAGTCTCTACAGCCTGTGTCCTCTAGTCTCTACAGCCTGTGTCCTCTAGTCTCTACAGCCTGTGTCCTCTAGTCTCTACAGCCTGTGTCCTCTAGCCTCTACAGCCTGTGTCCTCTAGTCTCTACAGCCTGTGTCCTCTAGTCTCTACAGTCTGTGTCCTCTAGCCTCTACAGCCTGCGTCCTCTAGTCTCTACAGCCTGCGTCCTCTAGCCTCTACAGCCTGTGTCCTCTAGTCTCTACAGCCTGTGTCCTCTAGTCTCTACAGCCTGTGTCCTCTAGTCTCTACAGCCTGTGTCCTCTAGTCTCTACAGCCTGTGTCCTCTAGTCTCTACAGCCTGTGTCCTCTAGTCTCTACAGCCTGTGTCCTCTAGTCTCTACAGCCTGTGTCCTCTAGTCTCTACAGCCTGTGTCCTCTAGTCTCTACAGCCTGTGTCCTCTAGTCTCTACAGCCTGTGTCCTCTAGTCTCTACAGCCTGTGTCCTCTAGCCTCTACAGCCTGTGTCCTCTAGTCTCTACAGCTCTACTGTAACAAACACAAACTTTAGACACTTTAAACACTTCAGACGCTCAGTGTCAGTTGGAACAGTGTTTCTCAGGGTCAGGGCGGTCATTTGGAAGTTTGAAGAAAGGTTAGATTTGCGGAGAACAAGACTAGGGAGTCTAGTCTGGGCGACAGTGGCTCACTTAGTAGAGCATTGGTCTTTAAGGCTGAAGCTCGTGGGTTCGAGCCCACCACGAGACCTACTTCACGACTCCCACTGGTGATTGCTGTCATTTTGTCCTTGGGCAAGACACATAACCCCACTTTGCCTAAAGCCCCCACTCAAAAATCAAGGCTCCTATGGACTCACTACCTGCAGGAGGATCAGGGAGGGGCTGGTGCTCTGTGAACTGTCACAGTAGCTCTGACTGCCACCCCCCCGACCCAGAAATGGATTAAGGGGAAGATGATTGATGGATGGATGATTAGAAGTCAGTGCCCTGACGTCCAGCCTCCGCTAATAGTGTCATATTCACGGGGCGGCAGTAACGTTGGACGAGATAGAGAGAGCAGGGTACTTTTATTCCCTACATAAGTTTTGGGCCATCCTTAATTGTTATAATTTACAGAAATCCTCAATCTCTTATCACTTTTAAGTTATAGCATTTTAAAAATAAGATTAAAAAATCGAGCATTTTAGATAAAACCTTAGCTACTCCTGGTAAAAACACCTGGTCTTGCTAAGCATTGTGCCTTCATATCATGTGTTCTCCTCAACAGACGCTGAACTGAAAGTGAAGAGTCAGACAGCCCTGCGCAACAGGTTAGTTCTGCTGCTTAATTTTGGATGCATGATGTTTAGAAACTATGGTTTGTAAGGGACATATTTACTTTAACCCTCTATGCACATGGGTCATTTTGGGGAACTTTCCTCGCCTGGTTTTCTTTGTGTATAATTGTTCATAAAACAGTCATCTTTTGATGCAGAGTCAAGCAGTATACTTAGTTTTTTTCAGTACAACCTGGGGTTTTAGAATATTCATATTGTAAAGCTGTCATATGAATTATATAAAAATTATAGAATCATGAAGACAAAGAAAAAAATCAAACGGAAAATCAATTTAACAAAAATGAATTGAAAAAACACAATGAAATGCTATAAACTTTTTACACTGCATAGAAATGTTATTTATGGTCTTGGGGATAATGGGGAAAAAAATTGAATCTCTAACTATTATACTTTTTACAAAATTCCACTATAAAAGCAAAAAATTCTACTCCTGATGCCCTTCCTGAAGCAGTTTGTCTATGATGCTGGGGTTGCTTCTGTAGCACAGCTGTAAAAAACGTAAAACATAAGAAACTGAGCCAAAAAAAAAAAAAACATCAATTATTTATATAATACATATATTTATATACATCATATACACATAATGTCATTTTACTGTATTTATTATCGTCTTTATCAATAATCCGCACTCTTCAGCCGGTTATTGCAATCGCAGCTGTAGTTTCAACTGTGGGAGAACAAGTAAACGCAGAGGAGAGAGACATCTCACTCTCTGACGATCTTTGGCAGTCCCCGTGTGTTTGTATCTCACAGCTGTTTGTACCTCACGGGTCACGCTTTGGACACAGACTTTCAGACAAACGTAGTTTATCCTCCGTGCATCGCACAGACAAATCAAAACTAGTTTCGGAAAGCCCTGAATACGTACTTCACAGCAGGGCCGGAGTGGGACAACATTTCAGGCCGGGAGCTTTTCATCCATTCAGGCCAAACAAGGTTCTAAATTTGGGTTTTTGTCATTGTATTTTGATGTTCTTTTAATAGTTTTAAGATTGACTGTCAAAACTTTTGTTTTCTTTAATTTTTTTTATATTGACTGTTTATATAATCTCGGACGTTTAAGGATTGTTGTACGTTGCTTAGCAACGTAACGTTTATGGAGTTTAGTGAGAATAAAGACACACACACACACACACACAATGAACTAAGTGTTCATTAGTGTATAACTATAACAAGCTAATCAATTATTGTTAAAAAAGTAGTAAGGTAAAATCACATCGTTACAGCTCATATAAAAGGAAAAATAAAAACGTGTATGAACCATCAGTTGGAGAGACCACTCATTTCTACCGGGGAAGCTACACTGGGTGCACCGCTAGGCTGGGGAAGCTACACTGGGTGCACTGCTAGGCTGGGGAAGCTACACTGGGTGCACTGCTAGGCTGGGGAAGCTACACTGGGTGCACTGCTAGGCTGGGGAAGCTACACTGGGTGCACTGCTAGGCTGGGGAAGCTACACTGGGTGCACTGCTAGGCTGGGGAAGCTACACTGGGTGCACTGCTAGGCTGGCCTGGCTGTGTAGCCGACGTGTGACGTCACATTTGTTTAATTTTGCTCTGGCCCAATGACAGTAAAGCTTTGGCCAGTGTTGTGCCAGTTCACAGCTTTTCTGAACTAGCTCAAGTTCAGTTCATACATGCTCAAAGTGAACAGTTCACGTTCGAAGTTCTCAATTTTAATTCTGAACTAGTTCAAAGTTCAGTTCATTTTACTTTTTGCGAGATATTCAAATAAATATTTTTTTTCACTACGAGCTAGAAATAACAATACGTGGTATATATATATATATATATATATATATATATATATATATATATATATATTATATCCTGTACACTGCACAGGATGTTTTGACTCCAATGCAGACAAGATTTACATGGGTTTCAATGGGAACTGAGTTGTCCCATCTCTGCTCATAAGTACAAACTGTAATGCGCTGCAGAACGTGTGTCTATACTTTATGTCAAATGTAAACGGCCCTGTGTCACTGACTTACCCCTGTGTTTTCATCACGGCACATGTGAGTCCAACAACCAATGAATAGCACTAGCATATAGCGCCGCACCGCAAGTACACTGAGTCGGGGTGCGTTCACAGACGGTGGAAACCGTAGGAATTTTTACTTTTCGGCGGAAACAGTGCGGAGAATACAGGAGGGAGGAACTTTCTCTCGTTGCGTTTCAAAAGAGAAAACAGATTTCACTCAGTTTTAAATGGAAAACAAATTGTCTGCCGTTCATGACACATAATATGAACTAATTCACGTTCAAGTTCTTTATTAAAAAATGTGTTGCGTTCAGTTCAACGTTCACGAAAAAATGAGCGTGTTCATTGAACGCGTTCTTTTGAACTCGTTCACGCACAACACTGGCTTTGGCCTGGGCCTTGCTCATTGGACCAGGCCACCAGGCAGGGTAGGAGTTTGCAAAGACCGTGAGGATGAAATTAAATTAAAAGAAAAAAAAAAAAAGACCGTGATGATAGGGCAGGCCCAGGCCACTTTGACACGCAGGCCACCGGGAGATCTCCCGATGCTCCCGATGGCCAGTCCGGGCCAGCTTCACAGAGGAAAAAAAAGTAAGTTGCTACGTTTTACCATTCGCGAGTAAATTGATCATTTGTAAAACATGTGCGCGTGCATCGGCGGCGATGCACGCGGGCATATACAGTGCCTTGCAAAAGTATTCGGCCCCTTGAACCTTTCAACATTTTGCCACATTTCAGGCTTCAAACATAAAGATATAAAATTAAATTTTTTGTCATGAATCAACAACAAGTGGGACACAATCGTGAACTGGAACTAAATTTATTGGATGATTTAAACTTTTTTAACAAATAAAAAACTGAAAAGTGGGGCGTGCAATATTATTGGGCCCCTTTACTTTCAGTGCAGCAAACTCAGTCCAGAAGTTCAGTGAGGATCTTTGAATGATCCAATGTTGTCCTAAATGACTGATGATGATAAATAGAATGCACCTGTGTGTAATCAAGTCTCCGTATAAATGCACCTGCTCTTTGATAGTCTCAGGGTTCTGTTTAAAGCGCAGAGAGAACCATGAAGACAAAGGAACACACCAGGCAGGTCCGAGATACTGTTGTGGAGAAGTTTAAAGCCGGATTTGGATACAAAAAGATTTCCCAAGCTTTAAACATCTCAAGGAGCACTGTGCAAGCTATTATGTTGAAATGGAAGGAGTATCAGACCACTGCAAATCTACCAAGACCCGGCCGTCCCTCCAAACTTTCATCTCAAACAAGGAGAAGACTGATCAGAGATGCAGACAAGAGGCCCATGATCACTCTGGATGAACTGCAGATAACTACAGCTGAGGTGGGAGAGTCTGTCCATAGGACAACAATCAGTCGTGCACTGCACAAATCTGGCCTTTATGGAAGAGTGGCATGAAGAAAGCCATTTCTCAAAGATATCCATAAAAAGTCTTGTTTAAAGTTTGCCACAAGCCACCTGGGAGACACACCAAACATGTGGAAGAAGGTGCTCTGCTCAGATGAAACCAAAATTGAACTTTTTGGCCACAATGCAAAACGATATGTTTGGCGTAAAAGCAACACAGCTCATCACCCTGAACACACCATCCCCACTGTCAAACATGGTGGTGGCAGCATCATTCTTTGGGCCTGCTTTTCTTCAGCAGGGACAGGGAAGATGGGAAGATGGATGGAGCCAAATACAGGACCATTCTGGAAGAAATCCTGTAGGAGTCTGCAAAAGACCTGAGACTGGGACGGAGATTTATCTTCCAACAGGACAATGATCCAAAACATAAAGCCAAATCTACAATGGAATGGTTCACAAATAGACGTATCCAGGTGTTAGAATGGCCAAGTCAAAGTCCAGACCTGAATCCAATCGAGAATCTGTGGAAAGAGCTGAAGACTGCTGTTCAAACGCTCTCCATCCAACCTCACTGAGCTCCACCTGTTTTGCAAGGAAGAATGGGCAAGAATTCCAGTCTCTCGATGTGCAAAACTGATAGAGACATACCCCAAGCGACTTGCAGCTGTAATTGCAGCAAAAGGTGGCGCTACAAAGTATTAGCGCAAGGGGGCCGAATAATATTGCACACTCCACTTTTCAGTTTTTTATTTGTTATAAAAGTTTAAATTATCCAATAAATGTCGTTCCACTTCACGATTGTGTCCCACTTGTTGTTGAATCTTGACAAAAATTGTAATTTTTATATCTTTATGTTTGAAGCCTTAAATGTGGCGAAATTTTGAAAGGTTCAAGGGGGCTGAATACTTTCGCAAGGCACTGTAGGGTTAAATTAAATGTACCCTTTTTCCCGCCCCCGGGGGATATGGAAGGTTTTATTATCCTGTAACTTCTGACCCTAGCTGTCCCTATTTCTAATTCTATTTCTATTTTCACTAAGCACTTGTGCCTCTCTGCACTTTAAAACGGTGTGCCTCTTTTGCACTTCTAAAACCCTTGTGGACTTTCTTTTCCCTTTTTTTTTTAGAGGGGACCCAATCTTCCCTCAAGGCTAAAACGTCAAAACCTGACTATTGTTTTATCGCGTCCGATAAAACGCCCGTCACGGCGGGTCTGTCCACACCTGCAGTCTGGTGTTGGGCCGAGACCTCTCTCTCTCTTCTATTAAAAAACAATGTGCAGATTTCAAAAATATGATCTGCTTACCTTTTAGAAGCGACTGTTTTGCAGAGCAGAGAGTCTCCAGACCCACAGACCCGGTTTCTCTATCTGAGCTCATCTTGCGTCTTCCTCTCTGCATCAAATCACGTCGGACGGTCACCATTTATTGTCTAAAAAAACCTTTAGCGTGTGTCAGAATTTGATGCAGAAAACAAGACGAAGATTTCCAAGTTAAACATCTGTATTTAAGTTATCTTTACAATCAGATACAGAAATTCAAAAAGCTCCTACCCTAACTATGCCTGCTATCTTTCCCTATGGGCTCACCCTATCTGACTGCCTCTCAAACATCACCAAAAACACTATAAGTATATTGTGCAGAAGGGGCGTGTCGTATCAGCCAGTTCCTGGTCTGGTCTGGACTCTGGTCTTGGTCTTGGTCTTGGATTCCCCTCCTCCACATTCTCCTCTGCCTGGACAAAAGGGATTCACACATTCCAACCTATAGCTTCTTCCTTATAAGGAAGAAGTCTCCAGGCTGCTGTCACTGCATGGTCTAGCATCAATCTCCTTCTCTAAACAACTCCCTTCTCTAAAGAACAAACCTGCAGTACAAAAACCTCAAATAACACTAACAACATTTGTAAAAGTGTTGGTACATGAAATCACTGAAAATATAAACGACATGTACTGCATTTCTGAGATATGCATCAGTTCTTATAATCTAGATCTTATGTTCATGGCTGAAACATGGCTTGACCAAAATACAGGAAATGCAGTTTTAATAGAAGCATCACCACCAAATTTCAAGTTTGAATCTGAAATACGGGAAAACAAAAAAGGAGGAAGTGTCAGGACTGAAGCCGAGACGGACCGTGCTGCGCCAAACTCTGGAAGTTTATTTAAGTTTCTCTCAAGTTCCACTGGTTTCCATTGTTTCTTTCTCTCAGACAGAATAAAGTACACAGTTTATATAGTCATTGTTAAAGTCAGTACACAGTTTATATAGTCATTGTTAAAGTCAGTACACAGTTTATATAGTCATTGTTAAAGTCAGTACACAGTTTATATAGTCATTGTTAAAGGCAGTACACAGTTTATATAGTCATTGTTAAAGTCAGTACACAGTTTATATAGTCATTGTTAAAGTCAGTACACAGTTTATATAGTCATTGTTAAAGTCAGTACACAGTTTATATAGTCATTGTTAAAGGCAGTACACAGTTTATATAGTCATTGTTAAAGTCAGTACACAGTTTATATAGTCATTGTTAAAGTCAGTACACAGTTTATATAGTCATTGTTAAAGTCAGTACACAGTTTATATAGTCATTGTTAAAGGCAGTACACAGTTTATATAGTCATTGTTAAAGTCAGTACACAGTTTATATAGTCATTGTTAAAGGCAGTACACAGTTTATATAGTCATTGTTAAAGTCAGTACACAGTTTATATAGTCATTGTTAAAGGCAGTACACAGTTTATATAGTCATTGTTAAAGTCAGTACACAGTTTATATAGTCATTGTTAAAGTCAGTACACAGTTTATATAGTCATTGTTAAAGTCAGTACACAGTTTATATAGTCATTGTTAAAGGCAGTACACAGTTTATATAGTCATTGTTAAAGTCAGTACACAGTTTATATAGTCATTGTTAAAGTCAGTACACAGTTTATATAGTCATTGTTAAAGTCAGTACACAGTTTATATAGTCATTGTTAAAGTCAGTACACAGTTTATATAGTCATTGTTAAAGGCAGTACACAGTTTATATAGTCATTGTTAGATGACTATATACACTTTAGGTGGCCTACGGTTGAGATTAAGTCAACCGTAGGCCACCTAAAGTGACGTGACTTCCTGTATCCGGTGAGCGTGTTTCTTGACTGCTATCACTCTGCTCTCTGTTTGCACTAACAAACACATTACAAATCCACGTATTGTACACCAAGCTAACTGTGTAAGCACTCCGAGTCAGCTGTACTGTAGCTGAGGTTTAGGTAGCGGTTGTTTGTCTGGTCTCGGAGTCTGTTGTGCGGGCCCGGATCCGTACTAGCTTAGCCTAGCCTAGCTTAGCCTAGCCTAGCCGCTAACTCGCTACTATGGCGGCTGCTGTCTCTCCCTCAATCCTTTACTGCTCGAGTTGCCATATGGCGAGTCTAAACCCTGGATCCTTCTCTGAGGGTAGTGATAGATGTGTGAAGTGTAGTGTAGTCGTAGCTCTGGAATCCAGGGTCAGTGAGTTAGAGCTGCGTCTCCGAGCACTGGAGTCTCGAGCTAGCGCTAGCATTAGCTACAGCCAGGCCGTATCCTCAGGGACAGCGGAGCGCAGCTTTAGGGAAAGGCAGAGGAGAACTAGCGAGCCTAGCCTCCCAGCCCGTCCTCCGCAGCTGGGACAAGACCAGGATAGTGATGGCTTTGTGACTGTTCGGAGAGGGCGACGTGTTGTTGGTAGTTTCCCCATTGGGCCTCCTCCTGTTAGCATTTACAATCGCTGGGACGCTCTGTCCGGCTGCGCCCCCGCGCGGCCGGGCGGGGAAGAAGGCCCCACTGAGAGAGCCGCTGAGAGAGCTGCTGAGAGAGCCGATGGAGTCGCTGATGCGCTGGTAATTGGCTCCTCTATTGTTAGAGGTGTTAAGATCCCAGGAGCCACTGTTCGGTGCTTCCCTGGGGCCAGGCTTGGTGATATTGAAGGGAATCTGAGGCTCATGATGACCCACAAGCAGCGTTTCCGTCGAATTGTTATTCACGCGGGTGGTAATGACGTTCGGCGGAAACAGTCCGAGGTGTTGAAGCTGCAAGTCGCCGCCGTGTGCAAGCTGGCTAGCACAATGGCCGACACTGTCATCTTCTCTGGGCCCCTACCTAGCACTAGCAGTGCAGAAGCATTCAGCAGACACTCGGCTTTCAACCGCTGGCTGTCTGGCTGGTGCCCTCGAAGTGGTGTTGTTCATGTTGACAATTGGAGTGCCTTTTGGGGAAAGCCCGGTCTCATCCGCTCGGATGATATCCACCCAACGTTGGCGGGTACATCCCTTTTGGCTAAGAATTTGGCCCTGGCTCTAAACTGTTCTGCTCGGCTCAAATGACGATGCAGAACTGAGGCCCGGGTGCAGAGCTGCTCTGCCACAACCTCTGAGCCCCCATCTGTTCACTTACTAGCCTCAGAAGCTAGTCAGATTGAAACTGTGTGTGCATGTGTGTGTGTGCCTGTGTGTGCTCAGTTACTAGCCTCAGAACCTAGTCAGATTGAAACTGTGTGTGTTCCCCGCTTGAAGTCTAAAGCACTATATGCGAGGAAATCTGACCTAGGTGTCAGACACAGTAACTTAATAAAAGTTCAGACAGACAGAAATAGTTCTAACAGTAGGGTTGTTAAATGTGGTTTAATGAACGTCAGATCAATCTCGTCTAAATCGCTTCTCATAAACGAACTTATTATAGACAAGGGCTTGGATCTGTTAGCGCTCTCGGAGACTTGGCTCCAACAGGACGAGTACGTTAGATTGAATGAGTGCACTCCTCCGACGCATGTTAACTACCAGAAAGCCAGAGCTACAGGTCGCGGCGGTGGTGTTGCGATTATATCACACACCAACTTGGTTCTTAGTCCCAAAACCAACAACGCTTTTCACTCGTTTGAAAACTTAACACTTTCAATCACCTGTCCTGGGTGGAGAAAACAAAAAGCAGTACTATTTATAGTTTTATACCGACCTCCTGGTCCTTACAGCGAGTTCCTAACAGAATTCTCTGACTTCATTTCAAACCTAGTTTTGGAATGGGAAAACATAGTTATAGCTGGAGACTTCAATATACATGTGGACGACAGCACTGACAGCTTAAACAAAGCTTTCAGCGCCGTACTAGATGGTGTTGGTTTTACTCAGAATGTCGAGGAACCTACTCACATTCATAACCACACCTTGGACCTTGTCCTGACCTACGGCTGTGATGTCTCCAATGTTGACATCCAGCGTCAAAGCTCGTTGCTGTCTGACCATTTCTTGATCACGTTTGATCTCGCTTTGGAGGACTTTCCTGTCCCGCAAGATAAAACCATAATGAAAAGAACCTTAAATGATAAATCTATCACAAGGTTCAAAGAACTAATACAGCCTATGTTGAATACTGCTGCAGGTGAACCTGTTCACAGCAGCTGCAGTCCCTCAGTCATCGACCAAACGGTGGGCAACACTATGGAGTCTTTAAAATCTGCATTAAATGCAGCAGCTCCTTTAAAACAGAAAACCATTAGGATTAGATCATCGTCGCCCTGGTACAGTGTTCAACTCCACACTTTAAAACAGGACGTCAGAAAATTGGAGAGGCTATATCGCCACTCCCACTCGGAGCCTGTCCACAGGGAGTGGAAAGCAGGTCTCCAAAACTACAAGAAGGCCCTTCGCGGGGCTCGAACTCAATACTATTCAACTTTAATAGAAGCGAATAAAAACAACAGTAGATTTTTGTTTGGTACCGTCGCTAAACTCACAAACTGCCATAGCGCAATCGAGCCTAAAATTCCAAGCTCACTGAGCAGTGTCGACTTTCTCCACTTCTTTAATAATAAAATTACATCCATCCGTGACAAGCTGGAGGAGGTTGCTCCTGCTGTTAGTGGTGGACAGGTTGAAGCGGCATACGTGACTTCCCACTTAGACTCTTCAGTGGGCCTTAATAAATTCATGGCTGTGAGCCAAGCAGAGGTGATCTCTGTGGTCACATCCTCAAAAGCCTCAACTTGCATGTTAGACGCAGTCCCGACATGGCTCTTCAAAGACATACTTCCTTTGATAATTGAGCCTATCGTAAATATAATAAACGCATCCATACAATGTGGCTATGTCCCACAAGCTTTTAAAACCGCGGTAATCAAACCCCTTCTGAAGAAAACAAACCTGGACCCAGAAATACTTACAAACTACAGACCGATCTCGAACCTCACTTTTATATCTAAAATCCTGGAAAAACTTATAGCTGAGCAGCTCCGCTGCCACCTGCAGGAAAATGATATGTTTGAAGTCTTTCAATCAGGATTCAGAGCTCATCATAGCACTGAAACGGCACTAGTCAAAGTCACAAATGACTTACTACTAGCTGCCGATAATGGACAAGTGTCAGTGCTGGTCCTACTGGACCTTAGTGCTGCATTTGACACAATAGACCACAGCATTCTACTGCAGAGGCTAGAATGTGATATAGGTCTTAGAGGAACAGCCCTTGGCTGGTTTAAATCCTATTTATCAGATCGATATCACTTCGTCAATGTGAATCAGGACTCGTCGCCTTATTCTGGAGTGGAATTTGGTGTGCCGCAGGGTTCGGTACTCGGACCGATTCTTTTTACTCTCTACATGCTGCCACTGGGAAACATTATTAAAAAGCATGGAATTAATTTCCACTGCTATGCAGATGACACACAGCTTTATCTGTCGATGAAGCCTAATCAGACAGATCAGCTAGAAAAGCTCAGTGCCTGCATAAAGGACCTTAAAATGTGGATGACTCTTAACTTCCTACTTCTCAACCCGGAGAAGACAGAAGTGATCCTACTCGGTCCGAAGCGCCTGCGTGACTCCCTCACTAACCAGATGGTTACTCTCGATAATGTCAGTATAATACCCAGTAACACTGTGAGGAATCTTGGAGTCATTTTTGACCAAGAACTCTCCTTCAAGGCTTATATAAGCCAAGCAACTAAAACGGCGTACTTCCACTTACGGAACATCGCTAAAATTAGGAATTTCCTTCCTAAAAGTGACGCGGAAAAACTCATTCACGCGTTTGTCACCTCAAGGCTCGACTACTGTAACGCTTTACTGGCAGCGTGCCCTAAAGCCTCTTTGAAGAGCTTCCAGCTCGTTCAGAATACAGCAGCTAGGATCTTAACAGGTACCAAAAGGAGGGAGCACATAACTCCGGTGTTAAAATCACTCCACTGGCTCCCTGTGGAGTACAGAATAAAGTTTAAAATCCTACTCTTAACATATAAAGCCATAAATGGCTTGGCTCCTTCTTATCTCCAAGACACGTTAGTGTCGTATCAACCAAGTCGAGCGTTGCGCTCACAAAACGCCAGACGTCTGGTGGTCCCTAAGGTCTCAAAGGTCACTGTTGGTGGCAGAGCATTTAGCTACCAAGCTCCTTTACTGTGGAATCAGCTTCCCATTTATGTTAAGGAAGCAGATACGGTCTCCACATTCAAGGCCAGGCTTAAAGCACTTTACTTTAATTTAGCATATAATTAGGTAATATATAATATGTAGTGTATATATTATATATATATGCTGTATTATGTTATATATTATGTTATATATTATTCAATAATGTATTGTGTTATGTTGTATATTATGTTATATATTATGCTGTATGTTATTCTTTATTCAAGGCTAGGTTTAAAACAGTCCTCTTTAGTTTAGCATATGGCTAGGAAGGTAAGACTCGGAGAAGGTTAAACTCCTCAGAGTGTTAGTCAAGCTGCATAGGGAGTCAGTTTGCTGGGAGAAGTATGGTAACTTGAGCACTATCCTCTCCTCCTTCCTACTTTATCTGTTTAGCATTTTTAGGATTCTGACTGTAGTTTGTTCATTGCTATTCACCCGTTTGTTCCCATTGTCTGTTTCATGGTACGATGACGGGATCTCTGAGCCTGGCCTCTTCCATCTACACCTGCGGACTGCCCCGCCCGACCCGCCTGGGAGTGCTTCGGTCCTGCACCGAACCTGTCCACGTTCAGCGTCCACTGGTCCACGTTCTGTAGCTAGCTTAGGTCCTAGATCATTAGTCTGTCCGTCCGGAGGAGCGGATCCCTTTCTCATATGGGTCTCCCTCCCTGTGGGTTTCCCTAGTTCTCCTCCAAGGTTTCTCACTTTTTCCCACTGGGTTTTTTAAGAGTTTTTCCTTGTCGATGCAGGAGGGTCTTGTTGAAACGACAAAATGGTTATGAGTAGATCTTGAGGTGGTTGGGCGCCCATAGGGCCGGTGCGGCCTTCAGAATTCGGCGAGGCTCCTGCGAAGGAGCGCGTACAATTCCCCGGGGTCCTAGGCACTGGTGCGCGCTTTTGGCAGATTCGGAGCCGGATCTGGAGGCAGATTGGAGGCTAGATTGGACGGCAGATTGGAGGCAGGGTGGAAGAGGAGGAGGACGGGGGAGGCGGGTCGGGTGGTTGCGAGGGCTTCGAGAAGGCCGAGAGTGGGAGTTGCTCCGCTTTTAACGGCGGCCTGTCCGGCACGGATGATTGGAAGGGGGGCGTTTGCCTGAGCGTAGGTGGGGCAAGCGAACGGCCTGGCAACGGGGGTAGCTTTTGGCTGACGTCTACCAAATTGAATTTTCACGGTACATTTCAATTTGGAGAGCGAGAAACGGAAATGGTTATGGTATTTTGAGGTGGTTTGGCGGCCCTAGGCCCCGGTGGCGGCCTTCAGATCGGTGAAGAGGGCTCCTGTGATGGAGCGCGTACAATCCCCAAAAAAGGCTGTGTGTGTTGATGGAGTTTTGCAGCCTGGTTTGCAGGGGATCAGCGTCGGTGGTACTCTATGCTGTGACCGCTATCGCTATGCAGTTGACCGCTATCGCTATGCTTTGTCTTGACCGCTATCGCTATGCTTGTGAGCCGCTATCGCTATGCTGTGACGCTATCTTTCTATGCTGTGAACCGTTTTGCGGCTACCAATTTTTTGCTATGCTGTGACGCTAACACTAACGCTGATGACCGCTACCACTGACGCCTGCTGACGGCTCTCACTGACGCTATGACCGCTATCACTGACTCGCTATGACGCAATCACTGACGCTAATGACCGCGGATCACTGAACGCTATGACCGCTATCACTGACGCTATGGACCGCTATCACTATGTGCTGTGACAGTTATATGCGGTTATCTTGAGTGCCGGGACGTGAGCGATCGCATCACGATCCACCGGACGCTGCGCGAGGGTTATCTTTGAGCGCTGGGACGTTGAGGCGCTCGCCTCACGTCAACCAGACGGCTGCGGCCAGGGTTTATCTTTGCGCGTGGGACCGTGAGGCGATCGCATGACGTTCTGTCAGAAGCTGCGGGGCAGGAGAGTGTTTGAGAGAAAAGCGGGCCGGCCACCTGAATCTTATTGGTTTCACTTACTTTGTTTTGAGATGAAGGTAGAAAGGGTCAGGGGACCTAATGTTGGGTGAAAGAGAGCGACCTTTGTGTAATGCTTCCACTACGTCGAGATTATCCCCACTTGACCGAATCCTCTTTCTCGCCCCGCGTGATTCCACTGCGGCGCCGGCCAGACCACTGGGAATATCTCGTGTACGGGCCAGAGGAGATGCTCGGGTGGAAAGTAGCGGCCACGGCCCACGGCAACCAATGGTCCTGGAAGAATCCCCAAAACCCACGGAAGGGGCACGTCGTGTAGGAAGCGGGGGACCTGGTGGGGCGAGACTGTCGGAGAGGGCCATTGATGTTGCAGGGAGGCGCCCTTACGCTTAGATTTGGAGTTGGATGAGTACGGTAATCGGACAGTAGGAAGGTCGGGGAAAAAAGCCGTGTCTCGGAACCGCCTACGAAGGTGCCGTGAGCTAGTAGTAAACGCTTAGCAGAGAAGCCATGGAAGGCGAGCAGGAAGATGCCTGCTGAGGGGCGAGACCATGTACCTGGATAGATGAGCCGGTGGTTCGTGCCGCTGCAGGAATGGGCAGGCATGATTGGGAGCCGTTGCGATCAGAAGCTCCAGGTGTAAACTTCTCTGGGGTTTCTTCGTCTTGCACAGACCGGATCAACAGCTGAGGGACAGATACTGGACGAGAAAAAAATTCTTCAGCAAATTCACATGGAATTTCTGATGCTTTTTGGTTCTGTCAGGCATAAACAGTTCATATGTGAGCTCACCCACTTTCTTTGTGATTTCATATGGGCCATACCATTTAGACAGGAGCTTGCTATCGGAGGTGGGAAGGAGTAGGAGAACCTTTTGACCTGGTTTGAAGCTTCGTTCTCTGGCTTTGCGGTCGTACCACACTTTCTGGTTTTGTTGAGCAGTCTTCATATTCTCTTGTGCCAGCTCAGACATTTCCTCCCAAGCGTTGCCTCATCTTAACTACATAGGCCACGACGTTCTCTCCCGAGGGGGTTGGATTCTCCCAGTAATCTTTGAGTAGGTCAAGCGGCCCCCTCACCTCGCGTCCATACAGTAGTTCAAATGGAGAGAACCCCGTTGAGGCCTGTGGGACTTCGCGGTAGGAAAACAACAGGTACGGCAACCACTGGTCCCAGTCTGCTCCTGTGTTAGAAACAAACTTCCGCAGCATATTTTTCAGAGTTTGGTTATACCGCTCAACTAGCCCGTCCGTCTGGGGGTGGTATGGGGTGGTCTTAATTCCCTTAATACCTAGTAGCTTATAAACCTGTCGTAATAATTTAGACATGAAGTTTGTCCCACAGTCCGTCAAAACCTCCCTTGGTATCCCCACTCTAGAGAACATTTGTAACAAACAGTTAGCAACATTTCTGGCCTTGATTGTTTTTAGTGGAAACGCTTCGGGATACCGTGTTGCATAGTCGCACAGAACTAAAATGAATCTGTGACCTGCACTGCTTCGTTCTAAAGGCCCCACTATGTCCATACCAATTCTCTCAAAAGGAGTTTCAATGATGGGTAGAGGTTGCAACATTGCTCGAGGGACTTTGCGAGAAGAGGTAAGTTGGCATATTTCACAAGAATTACAAAAGTTAGAAATTTGGTTGTACATGCCTGGCCACACAAATCTGCTCGCAATTCTGCATAAAGTTTTCTGGAAAGCCATGTGTCCAGCCCATGGCACAGAATGTCCCAGCTCCATTACTTGGGTTCTGAACTTTTGAGGCAAGGCCAAGGCTTCAACAGTTCCTTTGCATTGATACAAGATTCCACCTTTAATGACAAATGTTGCCTCCTCTAAACCTCCAAGATTACCCCGTTTAACCCCTTCAACATCTGTTACTTTTTTAAACCACTCGTTTAAAGTTACATCATCTTTTTGTAAAGTAGCAACATCAGGAGGAAGCTGAAACTCAACTGGTTGCATAAGTTCGGTTTGCTTTTCTGTCTGTTTGTATACTGTGCCTTTCAACTTTTCCCTTCTTTTCTGTGCTTTTGATTTGACTGGTTTCCCTATTCCTGGTTCGAGATCTTCACCCCAAAAGGGCAACTCTTGTAAAGACTCTTGAGCAGCCTTTGCTCTGGTAATAACCATGTTATAAGCAGCAGGCGCCTCTACTTTTCCAGGCCAGTTTACAGGTGAGTTTTCTGACTCATACACTAAATCTATCAATATTGGCAAATCATGACCGAGAATCACATCAAATGGTAAATTTGGGGCTAATGCCACAGGAATTAGAAATGTTTGACCTCCAACCGTTAAATACACATCTGCCATAGGATACTGGTGTTCATCCCCATGAACACAGCTAATATTGGTTTTGTCCTCCCTCCATTTTTCCCTTGACACCAAACTGGACACCACTATCGTTTGGAACCCCCCCGTATCCAGCAGTGCTGTAGTATGGTGACCATTTATCAGTACAGGGGCAGTTAAAGCTTTCTGAGTATTAGCCATATGACTGTGCACGACAGGTCTAGGCACTGCACAGTAAAGAGAAGACTTATTTGCTAATTGACATGAATATTGGGTATGGCCTAAGCCATTACATAGGTAACATCTAACCTCTTTATAGCGTTTTTGCGAGTGGTTAGCAAAATTTGACTTTTGATAATCATTTTCTCTAAACTGCCTATTTTGACCAAACCCCATTTCACCCCCATAGGACTTACTTTGGGCTTGATCTCTGAATCCATGTTCTCGGTCCTGGCCTCTTTGAAGTCTTGGAGCATTGCGTCCATAGGTGGCGTTGTTGGATCCTTTCCTTGCAGCCAAGAAGACCTCTGCCATCTCTGCCGCTTTCTCCGCTGTCTTCGGGTCACGTTCACGGATCCACACTTGAAGCTCTGGGCTCACCATTCTTAAAAACTGTTCCAAGATCAAAGTCTCTGACATCTCTTGTTTTGTAGATTTTTCAGGTTTCACCCATTTGGAAAACACGTCCTTCAGTCGCACATACAGTTCTCTCGGAGTCTCATCAGGGAATATTTCAGTGGAACGAAATCTTTGTCGATAAGTTTCAGTTGTAATCTCATATTTTGCCAAAATTGCTGCTTTCACTTTGTCATAATCTTCTGAATCTGTCATGTCCATAAGCACATATGCACTGCGGGCTTTACCAGTCAATAATGTCACTAGGCGGAGAGCCCACTCATCTCTTGGCCATCTGCAGACCTGTGCCATTCTTTCAAAAGTTGTCAGAAAATGTTCAATATCATCGTCTGGTGCTAAGGGTAGCAATTTTGGCTCTCTGTGAATGACTTGCTCTCTGTAATATCGGTGGTCAGCATAACTTGCACCTTCTTCATTCCCAGATTCATTTATGGCAGGATCCAAGTCAGGGTCATAATCAGCTCTTCTTTGGACGGCTTGATTTACCAAAGACTGCACTTCTTGAATTTGGTGTTGCATGCTCTTCCATCTCAATTCATGTTTTGCAGCTTCCTTTTCCAAAGTCTTCTCTCTGGCTGCCTGGGTTTTTGCTAAAGACTTCACCAGTCCCGCCAGTTCTTCAAACCTTTCTCCAGAGCTGCTAATTGCATCCACCCCCGGCTCCACAGGTGCTGACGATCCCTCATCAGGATCAGCTCGTTGCTCAGTCTGCACTTTCTTCATCCTTGTCGCCATCTCCTGTTACTTTGTTGGATCGCGGGCCCAGCTTCTGACACCAATTGTGACACTTGTCATGTCAGGATGGCACTTATGGAGGATGTTAGGAGGAACAAAGTTACGCAGAGGCAGCTTCCAGTGCAGATCCGGTGAAAGTTTATTTACAATATTTACATTTTTGTGTTAAAATCAGGACAGCATGTCCACCAGCACACCCTCCTGCTCAGAGTTGGTGGCCTGCTTTTATAGCAGGTGATAGTAATTAGGCCACACCCACTGAAGCTCAAAATCCACAATACACAAAAAAATACAGCAATAATTAAAGCCGTGAATCTATCCTCTAAAAATTACATCTCTTTATTAATTTAGCAGTGATTTATTCTACAACATTACTAAATAAGAAAAATAAAAGCCAGGACACCCCCCCTCTCTGCAGAGTGGATGCACCCGGAACCCTCTTTGCATTAAAACTCAATCTTTAATAAACTTTCTTCAAAACATTTGAGTGTCTCATTCCCCTCACCTGTGAACACCTATAGTAATGGACTCTGCTCCATTACATAGCCACAGCTGCCCTGCCACTACACACACCAGATCAGGCAATGTGGGTGAAGTGTCTGGCAAAAGGACACAACAACAGTCTGACACTTTACAGCCGCAGCCGCCCCACGGATGCAGGAGCATCCGTGGGGCGGCTCAATGCAGGAGCAGAACATTGACTGTTTATGTCTGTGTTGTGTGTATTTTCAAGGTAGCAGCTGAGAGTCAAAAAAAAAATCCCACGGGACATTTACCTTCAATCTTAATCTTGAGACGACACAAAATCCACAACAGTGAGTTTGTGTGGTTTTTTCTCTGGACGGGACAGAATCTTTGTGAGTCATATCTTAGCTCTGGTCTTGACCAACCTCTGGAGAGGACCTCTGCTCCTGACCTCGGCCCTTGTGGCCATGAAGGGACGGGTTCAATGCAAAAGACACGTTTTCCTACAAGGTCAGTGCAACAGGATTATTATTATTTTAAACTTAAAGGTAAAATGTTTTCTAATAAGATAAAGACAGATATTGTGGTCTGATTTACTTAAACAAGACTTTTTTTGGGGAAAAAAACATATATTTAGAAAACAAAACAAAAGTTTGGTACCCCAGCTTTATTTATGATATTGAGAAAATGTACTTTTGCATTTCATCTTTAGAATGTGACATAGAATCTGATGTAGAAAATACACAATGATCTTGAGCAGTGAAACTGCCCCATCTAGTGGTAGAAGAAGAACAGGCCTGGTCATAACCATCAGCACCAGTATAATAATGGTTTGGTCATGGTAAAGTGATAGAGTTCACGTCATTCAAAATCAACAGTTTTGTTTTATTGTTCATGATAATATCGTTTTAAAAAGCCCAAAATTGTTTTAGAACGATATTTCTTGGTTTTCAAGCCATTCTAAAAATGCATCATTACTATGTAGATTGCAATTAAGACGATTTTGTACAATCAGTGTCCTCACAGACGAGTTTGTTAGGACAGTTATCTGCTTTGGCACGGTTCTATGGTCGTGCATTTTTAGATTTTATTAGTCATTTTATGTTTTAGAACATGAAATAATCAGTCCATTCCCGCTCGTCTGTGACATGGCATTGTGGCGAGGACTGCGATCTCCTGCGGCCTTGGGAACAGAACAGGAGAAAACACATGAAAGTGACAGTGTGTTAGTATTCAAACACAAAAACACAGTTGGAATGAATGAAAGTTGACGACAAGGATGCTGAGGACAGGCCTGGAGAGTATTAATGAGCTAAAGTTAAGGGTGTAAAAACTGATTGATATAGAGTTCTGTGAGAGGACATGGCTGAAGATGGATATGAAAATAATGGATGAAGCAAAAAGAAGCAGGTTTGTTGATGGAAGAATTAAGTGACATCGCAAAACGCTCCAAAACTCAAGTTATTTCACTAACTTGGCTCAAAAACTGTTGTTACCATGGACACATCATTCATCAAGAAAGCTCGTCAGCGTCTCTACTTTCTGCGTAAACTTAGAGAATTTACCTCTAACTCTAAGATTGTACTTAACTTTTATGGCTGCACCATTGAGAGTTTACTTGTTGGTTCTGTGTCTGTGTGGTTTGGAAACATCACAGATAAAGAAAAGAGAGCTTTAAACAAGGTGCTCCGCTCTGCAAAGAGGACCGTGGGCTGTGAACTTCCTGTTCTGGAGGTTCTTTATAAATCCAGACTTTTAAAAAAAGCTCTTAGGATTGTTAATGACTCTTCTGGCCACCCTGGGAAAGCCATGTTCCAGCTTCTTCCCTCTGGCAGAAGATATCGCTCTCTGAGATGCAGGACATCTCGTTACGCTAACAGTTTTTATCCACAGGCTGTTATCAGTGTGAACAGAGCACTTTAATGATTTGCACGTTTTAGTCGATCGATTTCACAGTGACATTTGTTTACTGTTTTATTTGTTTTATTTCTGTCTTTTAATGTTGTTTTATGTCTGTATTTGTCTGTGCACACTGGAGACTTTTTGCTAATGTATTCCTATGTGGTGTTCTTACTGCAAATGGCAAATGAATAAACTGAACTGAACTGAATCATTCAACTTGCTCACATAGAGTTAACCGAAAGCAGAATAAGCCGATTTGAACATAACCATATATGGGCATTTGTTTCGATGGGGTTACATTTGAGCTGTAATGGGTAGAGATGTGTTGCTAACATGGTTGCTATGGGAAGCTGGAGTTTCCCGCATGAATGAAACCATCAGATCGTTCCTTTTGGTCATTCCTTTTGTTTCAATTTAAAAAGCAGCCCCAAACTGGATTTATTTTATTTTATTCTTCCATGGTAAGTGTGACACAAAGCTTGAGTCAATAGGAGCCAGAGCGAGTTGGAGCCAAACTTTGACCATGAGCACTTCCTTATTGGGGGGGAGAGGGAGGGAGGGGGTTTGAGGATTGTCCTGCAGTGCTTTAACTTATCTTTTAATGGTTTTAATGTGTTTTATTTTCATTTTTAACTTTGTTTTGTATCTTTTAACTCTATCCTATGTTTGTATGATTGCGAGCAAGGGACCAATGCGCAATTTCTTTTTTGGATCAATAAAGTATATATCTATCTCTATCTATCAACTGAGCTTCGGGGTTAACATTGTCAACCCACACACAGACTATGTGACTTCACTGCATACGGCTTCTACGGTAACGGTAAGGGCCGGTGTGGCTGCAGGTTTTCATCCCAACCAAGCAGATGGAAGTTTATATGAACAGCACAGTCCAGACACAGGCAAAGTGCTTCTCAAAACAAGATAGAAACAATAAAAGGCACTAAAATCATATATTATTATTATTATTATATTATCATTGAAGCATTTACATCTAGCCAAGAAACATATCAGCTACTTACTGTATATTGTATATTTTGTGTGCTCCCTGTGTGCTCTTACTACTGACATCTGAAATGCTGCCTTCCCCATGTTCAGAGTCCCAGCAGGAGGCCAGTCCCTGTGCTCCTGAGAGTCCCAGCAGGAGGCCAGTCCCTGTGCTCCTGAGAGTCCCAGCAGGAGGCCAGTCCCTGTGCTCCTGAGAGTCCCAGCAGGAGTCCAGTCCCTGTGCTCCTCAGAGTCCCAGCAGGAGGCCAGTCCCTGTGCTCCTCAGAGTCCCAGCAGGAGGCCAGTCCCTGTGCTCCTCAGAGTCCCAGCAGGAGTCCAGTCCCTGTGCTCCTCAGAGTCCCAGCAGGAGTCCAGTCCCTGTGCTCCTCAGAGTCCCAGCAGGAGGCCAGTCCCTGTGCTCCTCAGAGTCCCAGCAGGAGGCCAGTCCCTGTGCTCCTCAGAGTCCCAGCAGGAGGCCAGTCCCTGTGCTCCTCAGAGTCCCAGCAGGAGGCCAGTCCCTGTGCTCCTCAGAGTCTCAGCAGGAGGCCAGTCCCTGTGCTCCTCAGAGTCCGAGTAGCTTGATACGGCACAAACATGACTCGGATGTACTTTGGTGGTACTTTGGAGGGACTTGTCAGAGCCTCTTTAAAGCCTGTACCAGTCCTTTCTGGAACCCGTTCAACACCTCCTGCATTACGGGATTTCCGGCAGAGTAGAAAATTCAGAAACATGGACTGATTAATAAACCAACAGCTCCTTTCATGACAGACGTGAAATAATAATCCATACATTGGCACGTACATCAGTGGCGTGGGTCTTTTCAGTGCCACGCCATTAGCTGCTGACAGATGACTCACCTCTGCGCAGGCCGAGGTTATCAACATGGACCTTTGGCGCTGATAATACGCACGACTCATGATGGATGCTTTTGAAAGTCTGATCATTTTAAGTGACTCATCTCTTTTGGATGACCTTTAATTGCACTGGTCTGAAGAGGCTGATTAGTTTGGGTTGGACAGAGTGAGACGGGCGCTCGAGGAGACTGCTGATTAATATTGGCGGAAACTCACCTTGATTAACGCATTTTGAAGTCATAATTAGTACTTTTGGCAAGACAAACACTTCACATTTCGGCAGGTAAGTGTTTGACATTTCAGAATCAAAGTATTTTCTCAACTTTGAGGTGATTTTTGGTCTGGAAGTTCCACCAAGGAAACTAAATGGAAAATGGTTATGGGTTATCCGAAATGATGAGGCACTACTACAGCCTTTAATGTAAACCTATATGAACTAATATATTGTTTCTAGAACTTACATACTCTTAAGATAAATAGGTTTTTGGTGTAGTTTGGAAAAGTTAATTCTGTTTTCTTATAGATGAAGTCAAGACATATCGCCAAAATAACTTAATGCATGTCTAGAGCAGGCGTATTCAAAGTCTGACCCTCTGTATAATTTGCTAACTCAAAGTAGCCATTGAGTTTAAGTTCACATGTTTTCCAGCCAACTTCAGCTTTGCCAATATAGGCATACAATACCCTGTTGTGACTAGTGATTTTACAAGACATGTCCTTGTGATTATCCATCCATCCATCCATTTTCTACCCCTTTAACCATTTCTGGGTTTTATTAGCGCAAAAATCCTGATGTAGCTAGTTATATGTCTTCAGCTATGTTAAATGTGAATCAATATAGTAGTAGTAGTAGTAGTAGTAGTAGTAGTATAGATTATGGATGTACCGATTGATTTTTTTCTGATCCGATTCCGATATTCTTAAATATTGTTTTGCCAATACCGATCCAATTTTTTCTAATATTTTCAAAGCATTAACATTTTTTCAACCAGTATTACTTTAAAATGTTTTTTTTTTTATTATAACATGATCAAAAATATTGTTTGGCTTTTGGTTAACAGATCTACTGAGTTAGGTCATAGGTAAGAATCACATAAGTATTGAATATTTCACCTTTAAAATAAACTTAAAATAATAGAAATATCAAAGAAGAACAATTATCAAAAAGCTCAACATTCAGAATAACAAAAAGAAAAGAGCTGGTGCATAACTGAATGACCACAAAGAGCCAGTACTTAACCAGTGTGTGAACTCTGTAAATGTAAACTCCACGATATTTAACAAATCCGATAATTATCCTTACAAAATACCCATATCGGGCCCGATACTGGTACTGAATATCGGACCGGTACATCCCTCATATAGACATGATCTCATACCTGTGTACTATCCCCTCTCTCCGGGTCACACTGGGGTAGTCTTGCACAGTTTTCCCAATGTGGTTTTACTGCAAATGGCAAATACAAAGCTCAGAACTGCCTGAATGCAGACAACAACATTTTAATATTTGGCTTTTCGGCCCCTGGGGTAAATTGGCCATCTTAAATTTTTTTTTTAGGAATCCCTGTTATAATAGAGTCATGAGAATGTGATGCAAGAACACGACATAAGTGAAACGCTGTGTGCTTCAATCACAGACCGACTGTTGACTATGATGTCACACTTCCCAAACGATGTGAGGAGAGAGCGGACAGGCAGATCAAACCGTTGCATTGAAACAGCTAAATTGGCAGAAAAGAAAGTACCCCTTTGCTAACATTTAAACAGTATTGGCAGTATTTACAATGGAATGTGAATTGATCAACTTCAAAGCACTACTGCACTTATGTCTATGTTTTTTTTTCTTTATTTTTTATTTATTCATTTGTGCAGATCGGTGTAATTTCCCTTGGGACAATAAAGTTTCTGTTATCTTATTGCCTGTCCGTCCGTGGGAGCAAATCTGTCTCTCAATGTGGGCTTCTCCTGAGGTCTCTCACTTATTCCCACTGGGTTTGAGAGTTTTTCCTTGTAAATACAGGAGGGTCTAAGGACAGTGGTGATGATCCAGGACATATAAGGACATTTATTAACATTTATGAACATTGGTCTGCGTATATGGGACCCGGTCCGCTGCATCTTCAACCCTACGTTCTAGGCTAGGCTAAAACAGTCCTCTTTAGTTTAGCATATGGCTAGGAAGGTAAGACTCAGGGAACTGACTGTCAGTCAAGCTGCATAGGGAGCCCCCTGCTTTGTTCATTGCTATTCACCCGTTGTCCCATTGTCTGTTTCATGGATCTCTGGACCTGGCCTCCTCCATCTACACCTGCGGACGGCCCCGCCCGACCCGCCTGGGAGTGCTCCAGTCCTGCACCGGACCTGTCCACGATCAGCAGCCGCTGGTCCACGTTCTGTAGCTTAGGTCCTGGATCTACAGCCTCAGTCCTCGTTCTACAGTCTGACTCCTGGATCTACAGCCCGTCCGTCCGTGGGAGCGGATCCCTTTCTCAAACCATGGGTCTCCCTGAGGTTTCTCACTTTTTCCCACTGGGTTTTCTTATGAGTTTTACCTTGCCGATGCAGGAGGGTCTGTTGGGCAGTTAGTGTCCAACTAGAAGGACTGTGGTGATCCAGGATAGAGCCCTGCACGGGCCTATTATCTGGGCCCGAGCCCGGCCCTGGCCCTGGGGGGTGGCGCCCCAGCCCGGCCCGGCCCGATATGGTTTCTGAATTTTCAGGGCCGAAACCCGCATCAAGCCCGACTGATTAAGATGACAAGGACAGTGCACAATAAACATTAACCTCAAAGGGAGAGATGCATTGTACCAGGTTATAGCTCAAGAGCTCATTTCCACCTGTAGTCCCAGGGCAGGCTGATGTTATATCACATTAAAAAGTAACACACGTTCATGGATGTAGTTTACATTTGGCCAAAATACAAGTCTTTACATGAACAATTTGTTTAAAACTCACATTCATATGACTCATTTATACTGGTCAAACACACACACTCCCCCCCCCCCTCTCACACACACACTCACACAAGCTACACATGAGTGCAAGTTTGGTTTGATAATAACCATTTCTTTAAAAGGCGTGAGAACATGTAGGAATTGGGGCTTGCTATCAGCTCTGTGGGCAGCATGTTCCACTGACGAGTGGTCACAGGAAAAAGCAGAGTTTCCAAAAGCTGTCCTGCGTTTGAGGATCCTACACTCGCCGCTCGGTGGATCTCGTGGCTCGTGTTGTTATGTCTGAGCCTAAAGAGATGAACTCTTTCAGTGGAGGAGCAGCGGCGTCATGCAGGGTCTTATACAGGAAGCAAAGATTTGTGTGTTTAATTAAGTTGTAAAAGCTTAAGATTTTATGTTTTGTAAGGATATGACAGTGATGGAAACGTCTGCTTTTTTTATCGTGGATTTTTAATGAGTTTTTGTAAAGTGACTCAAGTGGCCTCAGGACAGATTTAGCAGCTTGAGACCAACTTGACATACAATAAAGAAAATGGGGAACAATTATTGCATTAAGATAGGCTCCTGACGCCTCTGTTGTAAGTGAATTTCTAATGTGTCTAAACTGTACCATGTTATATTTAACTGTATTTGATAATTTCTTTAAGTGTTTTTTAAACCCTAAATTTGAGTCCAATATGACTCCTAAATACTTTACCTGTTCAGCAATTGCAATTTTTTGTCCATCAATTAAAATGCTTGGACAATTGGGAATTTTTACGAATTTTGAAGTACATAGATACAGTCTTGTCTAGATTTAGGGTGAGACATGATTTTTTAAGCCACTGTGTAACTTTTTTCATTTCATTGGTCAGTTTTTCTGCGACCTCCTCTGCAGTTTTGCCATGGGCATACACCACAGTGTATTTTTTACCTCCCATAACAATGTTTTAGCGTAGTATATAGTGCCGCGCACTGATATGAACACAGGCTTGGCCAGAGGGCGGACTTATACATGGTAGTGATGTGTTGGGATGAGTTCTGTGTGTGCTGAGTGAACGGCCGCAGTTGTATGATACACCGCTTTATTATATGACTTGGACCAAACGCGCGCTCTGATTGGCTGATTACCGGTCTGATATTTTCCCATCTCGGACCGTTACCATGACAATTGGTCCGAACAGCGAATATCACATTTGATATCTTTCCTTGGACCGTTACCATGACAATCTGTCCGCAGCTCGTATCACACAAAACCAAGGCTGTATCCGAATGTCCACACTATACCCTATTCACTCACTCACTATATAGTTCGGGACTATATAGCGACTGAGTGAGTGAGTCAGTGCACTCATTCTGTTGGCGATTCGGACACATGCACACTATTTTTAGCCGCGGCCCACATCACACCCCTGTCACATGTCATTGGATCGATATAATTTTATATATAAATAAAAGTATATTAAAATATCAATATTTGTCTAATATACATGTATAAAATGTTTTTACAATTTATATTCATATTTATGAATTTTGGTTGACTTATTTGCTTAACGTCTTTCATATTTTCGCCACCTGACCGGCTCCTCTAACACTGGTGAAATGGCACCTCCACTGAATTTTGCGGTGTTTTTGTTAACAATTATAAAACTTCTCATAATGCGAATTAAAAACCGCCGAACAGAGAGAAGGCAAAGACAGGCGATAAGTAGTGTTGTATCGTTCGTGAACGATTCGTTCAAAATGAACTAATCTTTTATATGACTCGGGAGTAACGAGTCTTCTCAGGGAGCGATTCGTTCATTTTCATGCAGTACCTTCTCTCGCCACATGGCGGCAGCTGCATGAGCTCAGTCAGCAGCAGACAGGAAACAGAAATGATTCGTTCACCACTCACTCAGCTGGATCCATTCTCAGGTCCCAGTTCTTTAGTCACGTGACAGACAGGCTGTCTGTGAGCAGCAAGCACTGCAGTTCCTTCACGATTCGTTCATACGGATCCTGACGGATTGCTCTTTCGTTCATTCGTCACGTGACAGCTGTGGCTGGCTCAGACAGCTACGGGGCTGGGGGACTGTTGACTGAGAGCTGAACAAGGAAATGATTGATGTCTGATATCTACAGTTTATTTGTCATGTGACACCCGATATAGATTATTTATTCACGAAATCATAATTATAGTGGTCTTCAGTCCTTGTTGTGTTATTGTATAGCCTATATAATGAATGTGTTTGTAAATAAATACTTTAGAAAATTATATCAACGTGTTAACTTTGTGTTATTTGCCACACAATAATAAAATACCACAATACGTTATTCATTCATGAAATCATAACTAATCAGCGGTCACCGGTTCTTTTAACCTTTTTTATTTGAATAATATAATTTTAATTACGTTAAACATCTAGGCTGCACTTAATAGCTCCGGTTACCCACTCTGCTTTTGCTCATGTTCAAAACTTTCTGCACACGTCTTTCTGTGACATGTCCGGAGAAAAAGTCACAATTTCATGAGATTTTTTTATTTTTTATATAAGTCTACCTGCGCTATATTAATCTGTGTATTGCTCTGCTCGTCTGCTGCTGCAGTATCGCTGTCAGTCTGATAGCCTACATAACGGGTTTGCATCGGATGAGAAAAGGAGGTGGAAACGCACCACAAATTCTCACTAAATGTTAACTTTAGAGCCTCTGATCAGCAGCTCACATAGCCCAAATTTGCATACTGGTTTAACAGCACTTGAGAGCATAATTAGTCGTTCACACTTTGACACAGCGCAACAGGGGGTTCACTCGGTTATAGTCACGGCACATGCCGGTGTCGCATCCACTCCCACTGTGCGAAACTAATTCACGTCACAAGTTGGCGTAATTATTTATACATTTTTCTACTACCTGAGCTAAATGGGGTTTGGCATGAAATTGTGTGCAAAGTGGCAATTGTTTGACTCTAATGATATAGCTTTTTTCACCTCGTCACATTTTAATGTCGCACAGAGTGAACTACTAGGAGTGACGTGATTCTGGGCCACAAATTGAGCGCTACTGTCATTCAAGGCTCCATGATGGGCAGTTACCCATCCCCCCACCCATCACCTACATTTACATTAAGTGCCAGGTAAAATCAGAACACAAACAACAGGGGTCTGAGCAGGTCAGAAAAATGAGTGGAAGGAAAAGGAGTGACATTTGGAACCATTTCAGTGAGGTTTCAGCCACTAAATCCAAATGCAATATTTGCAAAAGGATTTTATCAACCCAAGGAGGAAGCACTTCAAACGGCACATCCAACTGTGCAGTTAACACAAGTGAGGGGGGAGAGTGACGATGGAGCCACTGCAGCAGCTGCAAATATCTCCACCAGTAGCACTTTATCTGGACCTCAAATCACTGCTGCTGCAACACTGGCTACAGCTTCTGCAATATCCAGTACACCAGCAGCACCCACCACCACCACCACCCAAACAGCAGTTAGACCACGGAGGCCACAACAAACACTTATGGGCACTTACATTACAAGGCCAATGGATCCACTCAGGCAGAGCAAACTGGATGAAGCACTGGTTAAAATGATAGCTTCTGACTATCAACCATTCTCCATCGTTGAGGACAAAGGCTTCAAAGAATTCACAAAGACCCTGGACCCTTCATACACTCTGCCAAGCAGGAAAACACTTTCTCAAACTCTACTGCCAAAGATGTATGGAAAGATAAGAGCTGAGTTGTTGGAGAAAATCAAGAATGCTCCTGCTGTATGCCTCACAACTGACTGCTGGACATCTGTAACAACCACAAGCTACATGTCTGTGACCTGCCACTATGTACAGGATTTTACAATGACATCCCATCTCCTGGACTGTTTTGTCTTGACAGACTGACACACTTCTGCTCACCTGGCAAGTGAGTTGAAGAGAGTTGCAGATGAATGGGGTGTCAGTGACAAAGTTGTAGCTTGTGTCACAGACAATGCCAGCAACATCGTGGCAGCCCTGAGAGACCACCTGCACTGGGACCACATACCATGCTTTGCACATGTTTTAAATCTCGTTGTGAGAGCTGCACTTAGAGAGGTTCAGGGTACAGTTAATAAAATAAAAGCTGTGGTGGAATACTTCCACAGAAGCACAGTTGCTTCAGACAAGCTGAAGGCCACACAGCAACAGATGGGCCAGGGAGCAGCTGCGCTTGAAGCAGGATGTGGTTACAAGGTGGAATTCCACATTTTATATGGTGAAAAGGTTCATTGATGTAAAGGATCCAGTCATCTCCACCCTGGCACTTATCAATGCACCCCTATCCACACTGTCCACAGAGGAATGGGAAATTGCTCAGGAAACAGCGGACATCCTCAAACCTTTTGAGGAGGTCACCGTTGAAGTGAGCGCTGAGAGGTATGTAGTTAAAGTAATTCATTTATATTAAACTAACTCACTTTTAATAAGCACAAACTTCATATTTAAAAATATATATATAGTTAGTGATGGATTTTAACTGTATCCTTACTGTTAACAAAGACACATGACATTGATCTGTGATAGTACACTGTTATAACTGCTTTTGAGAACAAAATATGAATAATTGAACTCTGTCTGTAGGTTTGTGACTGCCTCCAAAGTGATTCTGATGGCAAGAGGTCTTCAGAGGATTGTTGCTCGCCATCAAAGAAGCCCGTCAGTCCATGAACCTATTAAAAAACTGGTGGACAGCCTGATGTCTGAAATGCAGAAGAGGTTCAGCAAGGTGGAGCATATTGAGAAGCTTGCTGATGCAACTTGTTTGGACCCAAGGTTCAAAAAGCAAGCTTTTGTTAACAGCAAGGCTGCAGAGGACACTGTGAAGAGAATCACAGCTGCTGCAGCACACAACCACCCCAGTCACAGTGAGGAGGAGGAGTCTCAAAATCCCTCTGTGGCTGCCAGCACAGGGGCCATGTTTTGGGAAGACTTCGATGAGAGGGTTGCAAGCACCAGGGCTTCCACTTCCTCAGATTCTGCCACATCGAGCACCTCAACTGCTGCCATGATGGAGATGCGGGCCTACTTGGCAGAGCCACTCCTATCCCGCTCATCAGATCCTCTGGCATGGTGGAGGATGTGCTCGCCCGTATTCAAAACTCTGTGTGAGGTGATGAAAACTAGACTGTGCATTGTGGCCACATCTGTGCCCTCTGAGAGAGTTTTCTCAAAGACTGGGCAGATAATCACAGACAGACGGAACAGGCTCAGCCCCTCCAAGGTCCGCCAGCTTGTGTTTCTAAATGCCAACTTGCCTTAAAGCTGGCCTTTAATATACATGTGTCACTTTTAATTGTGCAATATTGTTGGTTTGGTTTGCTTTTTATTTAATTTTATTCTTATTTAACTTTTTCTATTTAACTTTATGTCTCTTACTCTTAGATGTGTATGTTGTGTATATAATACACATGTGTCACTTTTAATTGTGCAATATTGTTGGTTTGGTTTTTATTTAATTTTATTCTTTAACTTTTTCTATTTAACTTTATTTTTGTCTCTTAGATGTGTGTAGTGTTGTGTATATAATGTAAAGTGTGTTTTATATATAAGTCTCTTTAAAAATAAATATTTTCGAAAATTCTATCAGCATATTTATTGTGTTATACTCTGCCACAAAATAATAAAACATAACAATGATAACAACAAACACAATAAAAATAACAATAATAGTAATAATAATAATGTCACTTTTTGGACACAATAAATGCACCATGTAAACATAGGCAACTCATCAACTATTATTTTTTTGTTTTAATTGTATCATTAATTGTCAAAATTAGTTTTACATTCGCTGTCCTCTCCCCAGCTGTCATGTGATCGACTGCTCGGCCGAAAGGGTCTCTGTCTGCTTAGGCTGTGGAGCAGAGCAGTACTTGTTCTCGTTCAAATCGTTCATTTGTCACATGACTCGCGGGCTGACCGGGTCTTTCTCGTTCATCGTTCACAGCTCAGTACTTCGTTCTCGTTCGTCCAACTGGTTCCTTTGTCACATGACTCGCGGGCTGACCGGGTCTTTCTCGTTCATCGTTCATCGGTTCACAGCTCTGGCTCAGGCTGACACTGTGCGCCAGCAACATTGCTTCTCTCTGATTGGTCTGTTTTCACTGTCACGTGACAGTTACCCAGACTGCCGTGCTGTTAAACAATGATAACAGAGAGGATACAGGACACAAGTTACATTATTGTGGTGTGTGTTAGCTTTCCTGGGTTTTCAAATGGCTTGAATAGCTTATGGCATTTTGTGTGTTATACTTTGTCACCGTAAGCAAACCATCTTGTCTTCAGTATTTATAGTTGGAGAAAACACGTCGTCGGCATGAGTCCTGCATTGTGGGCCACTACAGCGCCATCTGCTGTACAAATGAACGAAATGATTCGTTCGGGACTCGTTCAATTTACTGTTCGAGAGTTAAAGAATCGAATCAGAGGAAAGAACCGGTTTTCCCATCACTAGCGATGAGGCGGAGGAGGAGAATGGCTCTTCTTTCATTAGCAGGGCGTCGTGTAAGTATTGTATTCATCCTTTGTCTATATAGCAGGGGTGCCCAAAGTGGGGCCCGCGGGCCAAAGTTGGCCCGCCAGACCATTTCAGTTGGCCCGCCAAACATTGCCCACCTCCGCTATAAGTTTCTATCTGCGTCCCTCAGCCTCACTGAACAAACAGTGACATGTCTGAGGTCGCGCGGGCGCATAGTCGCCCTCTGAATTACGATTGTCCAGTACTTAACTGTTGCATCGAGATACACTCCTCACTCATGGTTCACATCAACTTGCACTAAAATGTTTTTTAAAATCAAACACATCTTTCAAAACAATTGGGTGCAAGGCCCCTTTATGTTCTTTTTTTCAGCCTACTATTATTATTTTTTGGAGCTATTTAATGTTTTATCAAATTGAGAGGATTATGCTGCCGAACTGCCACTCCCCCTCCACACCGGAGGGAAATGGCGAGTGGAACTATTCACCTGCGCAATCCGGACCCACCCGGTGTGTTAAAAAGGACGGACACAAACACTTCAGAGTGAGTTCAAGCAGGGCAAGCAGGGATCGCAGCGCACGATCCAAGCAAGTAGAAGCAACAAATACTGTGCAAAACAAACTCTTCTACAACCCCATGAAAGAAGCCGGTAAGCGCCGTCCTCACTCGCGATCATTGAATGTCAGACAGAACTTACGCAGAGTTTTATGATGCGTTCAAGAGCCCTTTGGAGGAGCGGAAACTCGGACTCTTTAACAGTTACTTTGTTTTGATTGTTTATAAATGTTGTACTGTGTTTAGGCAAAACAAAACAAAACTCCAGGAACAAATCATGGTTAACTAGTCTGATTTTGTTAGTTTAATATTCAGTTCACTACTAATTGAGAATACTTGCCCTATGTTAAAAATATTAAGTTAAAACAGAGTTAAAACCTGGTCATGTTTAGAAAATGCAGTTAGCAATTATGTTCCTAAATTCATTACTTAATGTTAAAATGTATTGTTTAAAAGTGTGCTAAAACCAGATCTATTGATCAGTGATGTCTCCCCTTTTTGATAAAAGCTAAGATAAAGTAATATGATTCCAATGTAGTTAAAAAGTATTGTTCAAAATAAATATATGAAAATAGACTTGGAAATTGCTTTGGCTCAGTGCAACAGAGATAATAAAAATAAAGAATAAAAAACACTTCTAAGGAAAAAATTTAAATTTAAAATAGAGTTACAGTTACTATTTACAATATACAAGTGCACATGGTGCACACAAAATGTATGTTTCTGTTCTCTTTTTGAGGTTTTATTATATGATTTTAACCTTTAAATAAGCCATGACAGAAAATCTCCCTCCTCTGGACCCTGATTACCCGGCCGGAATCTTTCCGTACTGTAGTCTCCTCAAACCTGCATATTTCCCTGGAGTCTCCACTTCACTAAGACTGTGTTGATTTAATTCATTCAGCTGTGATTCGTGATGGACAATAATTAATGCATTTAAAAGAACTTGATCAAATCTACATTTATTTGTGTTTCATGCATAATATCGGTGTATTTGGCCCGCGGCCCACTGGCAAATTTTTACTTTGGCCCTTGGAAGCAAAAGGTTTGGGCACCCCTGCTATATAGCATTAGCACCATCTACTGGGTAAATTATAGTACTTTTGGTGTACTTACTAATTAAAAATACTATTCTCAGTCAATGAGAAACACATTAGTCATATACATTTAGACATATTTCAACAAGAAAACACATTGTATAGACACACTCACTTAAAATGCAAGAACATTAAAATATTTTATTGGTTGAAAGAACACAAAACCATAGCAAGGGAAATGGATTAAGTACTCATTTTTTCTAAATGAAAAATGAGTACTTAATCATTAAACAATAATAGAATTTGCTTGGCCATGGGGCATAGGGCTTCTGTGATTTTTTTGTGTGTTATTAGGTGCGAGTGATGTAGTGAGGGTTTCTACTTCAGTTGTCTCAGGGCAGCTCCAGCTCCCTGCAACACACAATACATTTGGCAAAATCAATGCCAGGGCACAAAAGAACATGACTTCAGCTATATACTCTTCATTTTTATTTACATTTTTAAATCTCAAAATGAAAAATGAGTACTTATTCCTGTGTCTGCACTCATAACTAAAAGTGCAGATACAGAATTAAAAAATGAATCTAGAAGCATCATATTAAGTTTAAGAGAATTTTTGTTTTGTTTTAGGGTGAACCACCGGTGTACTGCCGACTGAACCACCATGTACCCCTACTCAGCATGTACTTAAATGGCCAGTCTGACCTTCGCCCCGATTTTCGCCTCACTCGAACCACCATCACCCGTCTGGTTAGCCACCTGAGGAGTGCTCATCACCAGGGCTGGAGCCAGGACATGGAGGTTTTGGTCTTCCTCTTTTGGTTGGCCAGTGGCACCGCGTACCGTGTTGTCGCCAGGGCATTTGACATGCCCCAGTCCACAGTCCACGATGTGATCCACAGGGTGGCCAACCAGATCCTTCAAATGCGTGGCCAAATAATTCATTTCCCTTCCCTGGAGGAACTTCCCCAAGTTGCAGCTGGGTTTCAGTTGCTGGCTGGATCAGCTGCTCTCAATAATGTTGTGGGGAGCATCGACGGCTGCCACATCAGAATAAAGCCCCTTCAAGAGAATGCACAGTGTTATTTTAACAGGAAATTGTTTTATTCCATTCAAATGCAGGCTGTGTGTAATCACCGTGGCTTATTTATTGATTTGTTTGTTGGCTACCCCGGATCTGTGCACGATTCTCGAGTGCTTAAAAACAGCCCCCTCTACGTCCACCGGCTCTATCCCCCAAATGGACACGTCCTCCTTGGGGATGGGGGTTACCCTTGCCTCCGTCAGCCCATCACACTCCTCCCTCCATACAGAGAGCCTGTTCGGAGCCCAGTGGAAGCCCGCTTCAACCGGCACCATGCACGGGCACGATCTGTAACAGAAAGAGCGTTTGGTATGATGAAGGCAAGATGGCGATCAATTTTTTTCCAAGGCACTGGAAGTCCAACCCACCTTTGCAGTCGAGGTGACTGCCTGTTGCGCCATCCTGCACAACATCTGCATCAGCGATGGTGATCTCTGGGAGCCAGTGGAAGAGGAGCCAGGGCCTGATGATGAGCAGGACCAGCATCAGCAGCACCAGCCTGATCAGCAGTGTGGACAGGAGCTGTGTGGACGGGAGCTGTGTGGACAGGAGCTGTGTGGACAGGAGCTGTGTGGACAGGAGCTGTGTGGACAGGAGCTGTGTGGACAGGAGCTGTGTGGACGGATGGCAGCAGCACTTTCCACCCCAAGGGCCAGGCTACCAGCTCTTCGGGACCACGACTATTAATTAAATGTTTGAATAATCTGTGTTTTGGCCTATTTAAATAAAAACAAAAACAATTGAATATGTAAATATCTAAAAAGAAATTGTTGAATGTATGTATAGTTTTCTTTACAAATGTCTAGTTGATTAAAATTTTTTTGTGTAAATAGTGTTCATCATTGTACGTCGATATGCATAGAGTTCAAACTACACTTATCAAAATACATTTTTATCTACTATTTACAACTTCTCAACAATTCATCCATGAGGGAGTATCACTTCCAAGATATGGCGATGGGCTCCCCTCCTTCTGTCCCTGTGCGTGGCTGTCTGAGCTCCTTAAAACAGTGAGTTTTGTATAATAAATGCTTCACAAATTAGCTTCAAAGAAACAAACCTTGTAGGTCTTTTTCAGGTTCTCCCACTTCTTGGCCGCTCTGGCAGGGCTGATCAGGCGGCTCAGCCCCATTTCCTTTATTACTGCCCTAAAGTAACGATACATAAAAACATTTGAATATGAGTAGACGTTTTTTGAATAAGCATTTATTCATAATGGTCATACTCCCATCCAGCCGCCGAAGCAAATTTTTCACCCGCAGTCAGATGAGTCTCTCCACATCAGTGTCTGTCCCTTTAAAAAACATTAAACACACAATAAATGCTATACATATAACACAAGTGCTTTAATAACATTAATGACTGACCACCAGTGACCCGTTTCTGTAGCGTTCGCTTTAGATGTTAATGTTATGATATGCAAAAATGCTAACACTTTCGCGGCATAACATTGGTACGTTGTTTCGCAGTAAAAGGCAATGGTATTCTGACTTCAAATGTGTATTTTGGCAGCTTATCGTCAACAATATATCACGGTTTACACATTTACATATTTATGATGATTAAAAACTCACATTTGTAGCTCATGTCCCGCTTCTCTTCCAACCCGTCTCTCTGTGCCTCCGCCATTTTACTTCCGTCTAGTGACCATCGCTGCTCACTACATTTTCGAGATGCATTGTGGGAAAATTCCAGTGCACTACTTTTTCTCTCTGGACATTCGGACACCCCTACAAAATGGCGTGACCACTATATAGTGCACTATATAGGGTATAGTGTGGACATTCGGATACAGCCCAAGTCGGACATGAACATACTTCACAAATATCTCAAAAGCATTGGTAAAGACACAGACCAGAGTCATATAATAAAACATTTATTAACCTCGCTTGCTCCGTTAATAAGCCGTTAGTATGATACACCGCTGTATGATACACAGATGTCGCAACACACTTGTAAGTAACGCTATGTGTCGTCGATGACAACACTACACAGAACAACAAACACTACAGCGTGATAGAACGCTATATTCAGTGGGGGCGTTCGTAAATGTATTCTGCCGCTCTGAATGTGCGCGAGCACGGCCCGTGTCCGAGGCCCGAAGCCCGGCCCTCGGGCTGTCGGGGCCTTCGGGCCAGGGGCTCAAGTGCAGGGCTCTAGTCCAGGACACTTTAACATTCTACATGTATGACATTTATGTGTCTTAACTGTTGATTCTCTGATCTGTGTTGGTGATTTCAATGGTTTTGTTAAGTCTTCTGAGAAGATGCTGTTGTGATTTAGGGAAATACAAGAATAAATTGTATTGTTTTGTATTGTATTGTGGTCATCCACCCCCTATAGACCAATGTGTTTGTTATTATAGCAAGTGCCACGTTCAAACTGTTTGATATTAGGCTTCTGGACAAAATGACAACTTTGTACATTCCTCTGAGACGACTGCTGTAGTGATTCAGGGATATATTAATGCAACCGTTTAAAAAAAAATATTGCCCGGAATGAAGCCCTGCGCGGTCGAAACGCGTTGGTCCCTTTCCCACATTAAAGGACTTTTTATTAATTAGAGTGCCTCAGATTTTACCCTGTGTTTACTTTTCCACAGAAAGGGTATCTTTGTTTTTGCTATATTAATACAAATGGAATTGAATTGAATCCAAACCATAAAAAACTCACTTTTGATCTAATAAAAACCTACTTAAAATAACAAGCTTTTCCCCTTCATCAGCTTTTCCAGTGGATTACATAAAGCTCTCAAAACTAACCACAGCAGAACGGCGCTTCAGGAGACTTGGACACGCCATCTTGCTTCCTCCTCGCTCGCAGACTCCATTTCCCAGAAGGCATCAGCAACACCTGTTCCTGCTGAGGCACACATCAAAAGTGACATTAGAACATCTGTCCAGCGCTTTCCCGCTCACGCTCTTAGTGCACATGATGACTTCACTTCCAAAGGCCCAACGCGAGAGCCTCATTAATTAGGCAAGCAAAATAGCCATCATTATCCGAGTATGAAAAATGTTGTCACGGTGAAGGACACGATTACATGGGAGACTGTGTGTTTTTGAGTACACAAGCACACAGCTATGGGGCTACAGCTAATGTAAACACAATGTCTGCTTATTACTCTCTTTTATCATGTAAGAACCACTGCTCTCTGTCGTTTTTGAGTGGTTGGCGTTAACAAATAAGGGCTATGCTAACCGGCTGTTAGCATACTCAGATCGTTTGGTAGTAGTGGTAGTTTATTTCTTCAGTCATCGTGTAGATTAGAAATTCGGTCACATGTTTCCAAAGATCAAATACATTTTATAATAAAGAAAAAAAAGAACTAAAACGTGTCTGCCAAGAATTTAGTGCTAAATAATGCCGGACCGAAACAGGTTTAGGCTGAAGTACTAGGCTCATACTGTCTTAGCTCTGTTGCAGCTCTGACAATACGTCCCAAAGGATAGGTTAGAACTGTTTGGAGAAGAAACGTGGCTCTGTTTTGTGTTCTAACCATGGATCTATAATAATAACTAGATAGGGTATTACTAGCTTATACAGTAGCAGTCCCACCCATGGGCACAGGGGGCGCTGTGGTACTGCAGACTAAATTCACGCGGGCTACCCAGAAAAAAGTCCCATAGAAGTCAATGTAGTGTAGATTATGTCCATTGTAAAAATACAATGGACATAATCTTCACAATGTTCAAGCAGATCATCCAGAGCAGAATGAGGCAAAAAACAGCATCACACATTTGTCTTAATGAAAGCAGATACAAAAATATGTATGCGTACACACTACATTGAGTTTTGCCATTTCTACCTTAAGCCTGTTTCACACGAGACGATTTTAAAATTGTCGAACAATTTTTTCTCTGTGTGAGACCTCACACACGGAGATAAATAATCATGGGTCTAACACTTTGGTCGTACAGTGTGTGGTGCAGCCACACGGCAAGATCACACAAACGACACACATCACACACGAACAGATTTCTCCCCCGAGCATTCCCAGGTCAGACGGAAATATCACAAAATCTCGCGAGATCAAGCGTGACTTCAGAGTAAACAATTATGGCGGACGAAGAGGATGCAGTGGCGATAGTTTGTTTTTAGCAGAGAAAAGACGTAATCAAAAGAAAAGGCAATAGTAGATATACTGGATGGTGCTATTGAGCAAGTGGTGAAAAGGTGGTACTGCACTGTATTTTTTTCAAAGAGGTGTCATTTTTGAATGTGTAATGAGTTAGCCTCTGTCTGGTGTTTCACAGTAGTCTAAAGTGATTTATTGATCAGGGTTTATCGTAGCACATGTGTGGTTCACACCGAGCTTATTCTTAAACAAACAGTGGTGCCTTAGTTAGTAAAGACACGTCAATAAACTAATTAATCTACAGGGAGGACCTGTCAACGACAGACACACACAACGGTGTGTGTGTGTGTGTGTGTGATAGCCTTATCATGATGAAGGGTTTGGAGGGAGGATGGACCTACAACGTCCAATCAGGGTGATACATGTAGTACCATGTGGTGAAAAGGTGGTATGGCGCCCTATTTTCCAAAAGGTAACACTTGAATGAAGCAGATCCCTTTCTCAAACTAAGGGTCTCCCTGAGGTTTCGCACTTTTTTTCATAGGAGTTTTGCATTGCTGATGCAGGATGGGTTTGTTGCACAGTTAGTGAGAAACTAGAAGGACTGTGGTGATGATCCAGCATACTTTAATATTCTACAACATGTAGTGGTCTATATTCTTTATGTGTTTTAACTGCTGATTCTCCGATCTGTGTTGGTGATTTTCAATAGTTTTTTTGGTAAGTCCTCTGAGATGACTCCAGTTGTGATTTAGGGCTATACAAGAATAAATTGTATTGTATTGTATAGGTGTTTTATTTTTATTTTCTGCAACAAGTGGTACTGCACCCGAACTCTGAAAGAGCGACACTTAGGTGTGTGTGTGTGTGATAGCCTTATCATGTGGCCCAGAGTGTTGCACTAAAACAATAGGAGGATAGTTGTTATTTTTCACGGAGATGGGCGCAGGGTTCTAACTGGTACACCAGTATGAACGATCCGTCTGAAACTCACCTGATGACAAAGGTTCCGTGGAGCAAAAACACATATATTTTTTGTGTGCGTTTATCAATCGTAATTAATGCGTTATAATCCTAACCCTATTCATAAGGTAGTAGTCTCTATATCAATTTAATTGTCCAATACAATAAAAATAAGAACCCTATATACATATATGTACACAGTTTGAAACAGAGTAGGTAGATGTGAAACTAGGGTCCTTGGTACAGGTTTTCTTTTACGCGAGATCAAATGATTTAAAGGCGTACATCTCTCAGATATACAATGACACTTGTTACCATAAATAGTCATCTTTAAGACTGATTAAACACCCATATTACATACCTTAAACATTATGTACAACATTTTACCAAAACACAAACCATTAATTAAAATCCAGATTTTCTTATTATGTAACACTCTCATATTTATTGAGTATAGTAGATTTGTTTCTTAACTCTTTCAGTGCCAGACATTTTCAGAACATCACTCCTCCAGTGCCAGCCGTTTTGCTGATTTTCACCGACTTTTAAAGACCCATAGAATATGTTCTGCTATGACTAGCTTAAATCTGAGACCATATTCTGAAAGATTGAACCCTCTAGTTTACTCAGAAAAAATAAGTGTGTTTCTATCGGCTTTAGTTCTTCTGTAATCACCATTGGAGTAAGGTAAACTTTTCACAGAAATCATCAGTTTCCGACATAAAGCTGAGAAAATGAGGTGTTTGTGAAAATAAGCAAACAATGCAGAAAAGTGACTTTGAAAAGTTTTTTTTTACTTTAGTCATTTCTCACACAACAGAACATTCTTCCCATGTATAAAATAAGGGAAATGACTCAAAATAAAGTGCTTTTGATAGCAAAATAATACTCAGAACACAGAATAATACTCAACACAGAATAAGAAATGTACAAACATAAATTACAAACAAATAACTATATACATAAAGTGCTGATTGGCTGAGAGTGTGCGTGTGTGCGTGCGTGCGTGCATGTGTGCGTGCATGTGTCTCTGTCTATATAGTGTAATCTTGTTGTGTATGATATTTTGTGAAGCACTCTCCTTTGTGTAAGGGGACACCACATGCCTTGCACCACATCCTGGTCTCACTGCGCAGGCCTTTGCGCATGCAGACCCTGCATCTCCTCGAGGGTCTGGTCTTCGAGCCGGAGGACAGCAGGTACTCCACTTTGTGCCTGGCACCCTCATCGAGCCTGCTCTCTGGATCAGTGTTATATGGAGCCCTGGGGTTTCGTGGTGCTCCTTCCTCCACACATGCAACGATCGACTCGTTCTCCTTGTTGTGGTCCTCCTCGTCCTCCTTGTCCTCAATGTCCTCGATGTCCTCCTCGTCCTCCTCGTCCTCCTCGTCCTCGATGTCCTCCTCGTCCTCATCCTGGACCTTCAATGTCCAGGACCTCATGACCCCCTGCATGAATTCCAAGAGGGTTTTGTATTCCCGGTTCCCGTTCCTGGCTCTGTAGAGAGTGTAGGCATTGTACATTGCGATTTGGAACAGGTAAGCTACAAATTTTTTGGTCCAGTTCAGAGACTTCCGGACGAACGGGTAATATTTTATGTTCTGATCCAATCGATCCACGCCATTCATGGAGGAGTTATAGGCATCGACACACTCCGGTTTTAGGACAGACACCTTCTCCCTCTGTCCTCGCTGCCAAACGTCGACACTCGTCATATTGTCATGGTGACATGTTGTCAACATCTTGACAATCCGTTTGTCCCGCCACGCCAGAACCATGACCTTCCCATTGTTCACCGCGACTCTCCCCCCCACACTCAGCTCAGTCTTGGTCACGTCCCTAATGCTCTCAGGCTCTCCCCGGTTCTTCCTTAGCGTCCCACACACATTTGTTTTTACTGCCATCAACTGCTCAGACAATGCCACAGAATTGTAATAGTTGTCCATAAACAGAGTGTGGCCGGCACCTGGGAGACGGTCAAGGAGAGAAAAAACAATGTCAGGGATCGTGCGGGGGTCACCAACATAGGGCTGCAGGTTAAAGCAGTAGCCGGTGGCAGAGTCGCAGAGCACATAGGACTTTATTCCATACTTTATGGGCTTCTGTGGGTTGTAGACCTTGAAGGCCAGCCGTCCTCTCCAGAGCAACATCCCCTCATCTATGCAAATATTCTGCCCGGGTTGGAACATTACCTTGAATTTATTGATCAGGTAGTCGTAGACTGGGCGAACCTTGTATAACCTGTCAGTTACATCAATTGCAGAGTTGTCATTGTAATGGAGGAACCTCCATATGAGTTGGAACCGGTTCCTGGACATTATTTTAGTGAAGAACGGGGTCACAAACATCTCATCCACGTTCCAATACATTGCCAGGGTTGGCTTGTGGATAACACCAGTGAGGAAAGATAATGCAAAGAACTTTTTTATCTCTGGAATGGTCACTGGTCTCCATGCATGCTTTCTGCTGTGTTGCGGAATCTCTGGGTTTGCCAGGAAATGCTGTTGAGCATAGAGGTTGGTCTGCTCTGTGATGTGCTGGAGCAGCGCTCGTCCGTGAGGAACAGCTCCAGGAAGTCAGCAGGCGAGGTGGACTCCAGCTCTGCTGCCGCGTTCAGGGGACCAGGCGTTGCAGTGAAGGGGAACACAGTGGGTTTCCATCCGGATTTCCGCCAGGTGCCGCCTTTACCCTTTGCAACTGTAATAAATTATGGAAATGTATACAATAAATAGGAATCAAATAGAGCTCGTTTTATTGATTTGATGTGATGTAGAGAAAGATATTCCTACCTCTTTTCTTCACACCTGTATTTGCAGCACTCACGCTGGCAGCGCCTCTGCTCAATGTAGCGCCTGTATAGAATTGTACAATAACTCATCTATCCATATACACACATATCCAAATACATATACATCTACAGACGCACATATCCAAAGACACACAGACACACATGCACAGAGACACACGCACAGAGACACACGCACACACACACTACACACTACATACATATTATACACATACATATACACACACATGCATATATACATACATATATGAGTATTTTATTTACCTGTAGGCCTCCTTTTACCAGCATTAGTACTCCTGGATTGGCCCAGCACTCTGCTTACTAGAAATACACACAAATACAATCATGAGAATTATACAAGAATACTTTTATTTCATTGCTAAATGCATATGTATAATGTATGCATTACCTGCTCTGCCGGTTGCTCTGGGGGAATCGGGGGATGAGTCACTGCTGTTTGGGTCAGCTTCAGGTTCCCATAGCTCTGAAGAGCCTGTATCCGACGAGGAACTTTCTCTGGACCGACGTGGACCACTGGAACTGCGTGCGGCGGCTCTGGAGCGACGTGCGCGGCAAGGACTCCCGCCAACGGCCAGATGTTTAGACTTAGCTTTAGCCGTAGCCTCAGGCTTTTTGCCAACTGAAGGCCGAGGCAGATCACCTCCACCTTCCTCATGGCCATCACCCACCGACCTTCTGATGGTACCACCAGCACCAAACGCCTCCTCCATCGTTAGCTGCCGCTTTCTGCTCATATTCGCTCTCCCGATTACTCTCTTGTGCTCACTCTAACCAACCTACTCCCACAATGAGATCTGGGCTTCCGGTTCCTTTTATGCCTGATCGAAGAGCTAAAGGAGGCTACTGACATCTGCTGGCCGAATAAAATACTGTCAAACAGTCCCGATCAGAGATATATGATAGAATGGATGCGTCTGGATCTGAATACACCAAAACACGTCAATTGCATAAAATGCGTCAATGGCACACAAGCACAGATCTTGAATTGACGTAATATGCGTCATTGGCACTGAAAGAGTTAAGGGAGACCCACTTCAGGTCCGCCTCCAGAACCAACGTCAGGTCCCAGGGTGGAACCATGGGCCGTCGCGGGGGATGAAGACGGCGAGCACCCTTCAGGAACAGGGAAACATCCCCGTTACTCCCCACCGTAGAACCGGCCACACCCTCATGAAAACAAGATATTGCCGCCACATATACCTTGAGTGTAGAGGGAGAGCGCCCCCGGTCCATGAGATCCTGGAGGAACTGCAGAATGGCAGGCACCGGGCAACGCACAGCATCATGTCCCCACGTCAGACACCACTTGTCAAACAGCTTCCATCGGTTGGCGTACTGTCGTCGAGTGGAAGGCGCCCTGGCATTGGAGATGGTGTGGGCGACCCCCTCACCATACATCGGGACAATTGCACTGGACCCCGCAGTGGCCACACCCAGAGCTGAAGCCGCTCGGGACTGGGGTGCAGGAGCCTCCCCCCCAGCTGGGACAGGAGATCCCGCCGTCGGGGCAGCGGTCTCTGAGAGCCGCAGCAGAGCCTGTGCAGCAATGGAAACCAGATCCGGCCCGGCCAGAACGGAGCTACCAGGAGAAGGTGGTGCCCCTCCTGGAGAACTCTCAGGAGGGTTGGGAAAATCAGTGGCAGAGGAGGGAAAGCGTAGAGCAGCGTACTGGGCCAATCGTGCGCCAGCGCATCCAGGCCCAGAGGGCAAGCCACGTCCGTCAGGGAAAACCACAGCGGGCAGTGGGTCGACGCCTCCGACGCATACAGGTCCACCTCGGCCCGGCCAAACATAGTCCAAATGCTGGCCACCACCTCCGGGTGGAGACGCCACTCCCCGGGCTGGGGGCGTTGGCGGGACAGAAGGTCCGCCACCACATTGTGCACCCCCGGAATGTAGGAGGCCCTCAAGCTTGCCAAGCGAGGGGCTGCCCACAGCAGTAGCTCCCGGGTCAACCGCAACAGCGTCACGGACCGGGTACCCCCCAGGTGGTTGACGTGATGCACCACCGTGGTGTTGTCGGACCGCACCATGACATGCCGGCCACGCAGTCGTGGGAGGAAGTGCGCGAGAGCAAGGCGGACCGCCATGAGCTCCAGGGCATTCACATGCAGCCGGCGGACCTCTGGAGACCAAGTCCCCTGTGCCATCCTGCCCTGCCACGTCGCCCCCCAACCAGTGAGGGACGCATCGGTGTGCACCACCTCCCTCCGAGACGGAAGAGAGCCCAGTGGGACACCTCTCTCGATCCAAGACCTGTCCCGCCAACAGGATAGGGACTCTAGGCACTGCGGCGAGAGCAGGAGTCTGCGTCGCCTGTGAACGAAGCGTGACGGATCTAAACGTAATCCGTTCAGCCACATCTGCATGGGACGAAGGGAGAGAAGGCCCAGCGGCACAACGGCAGAGGCCGCCGTCAACTTCCCCAAGAGGCTGAGGTACAGCAGGAACGGCAACGCCCGACCCCGCTGAAATCTGTGGAGCATGTCCACAATGCCATCGACCCGCAGAGCCGACGGACGGGCGGTCATGGCAACCGAATCTAGGTACACCCCCAGGAAAGTCGTTGCCTGAGCCGGAACCAAATTGCTCTTGGCAACATTGACCCGCAGACCCAAACGCCCAACGTGGTCGAGGACAGTCTGAGTGTCCCGAACGGCCTGGGCACGACTGGAGGCGCACACGAGCCAGTCGTCCAGATAAGGCAGGACCCTCAACCCCCCTGCCTGAAGAGGGGCCAAGGCCGCCGCAACGACCCGGGAAAAGACCCTGGGGGACAGGGACAGCCCGAAGGGGAGCACCCGAAATTGATAATGCCGCCCCCGGAAAGCAAAACGCAGAAACCGCTGGTGATGCGGGGCAATCGGCACGTGAAAATAAGCATCCTTCAGGTCGATGGATGTGAACCAATCGCCCGGAGATATTGCCTGCAACAGCTCCGGGGTCCTCAACATCCGAAACGATATCGTCTTGAGGAACACATTGAGGCCCCGAAGGTCCAAAACCGGACGCAAGTCGCCAGTTTTCTTCGGAACTAGAAAATAAATCGAATAAAAGCCCCCTGGGTCCAGCAGGGGGTCCACAGGCACTATAGCCTCCTTGTCCAGCAAGGTGGCAATCTCTACGGACAGTGCCAGTGTCCTGGCCCGGTCGTGGATCACAGTCCACCTGACGGGGCCAGGGACCGCAGGCCGACGGTGGAACTGGAGAGTGTACCCCCGGAGAGCGTGCCCAACACCCAGAGGTCTGAGGTGTGAGCGGTCCAGTAGTCCAACTGCTCCCGGGTAAAAGAACCCACCGTCAGCGGCCTGACCTCATCTCCGAGCCCCCCGTGGCCTGGAGACCCCGGGAGGGCGCCCGAGAGCCCGTGCGTTCTGGGGAGGCCGCCGGGTAGAAGGCCGAAATCCCCTATGGTCAGGCGGAGGGACACCTGGTGGCCGCGAACCCCTAGGAAAGGGCTGTGGAACACCATACACCCGCGGAGTAGCAGCAGGAGGGGCCCAGCTGGTCACCACGGCGTCCGGGTGGCCTGCGCCGTGCGCTCCAGCGCCTGAAGCGCAGCCGCACCGAAGAGCTCCCCCGGAAGCACCGGAACACTCCGGAGAGTCCTCCTACAGGGCTCAGTGAGGGGTGACTGTGCCAACCACACCTGCCGACGTGTCTGAGTCAGGGTCGACAGCAGGCGGCCCAGTTCCCCGCGACATAAGGGCAAAAGCGTGGAGGGATGCATCCAACAGTCCCTGGGTCGGGGCATCGACTGTAGAAACCTCCAGTGCGTTCGAAAGGCCCAGTAACAAATGGGAAAGAGAGTTCCCCATGCGCCCCATTCGCGCCCCAGTATCGTACGCCCGACACAGCAGCTCATCTGTGAGGCGACACTGGGGGTTAGGGCACCTCGGATCAGACCGGAGGGCCTCCTCCGGCGAAACAATCAAGGAGGCCACTGCCGGCTCGACGGGCGGCATGTGGCCCAAGCCAAATTTGGGGGCATCCTGCATTGAAGCCAAAGCCCGGCCATCGGACGTCAGTCTGGACATAGCCTTTGTATCCGTCCAGCATGCATGTAACTCCTTCACGTACTCCATCGAAGGAGGCACAGAGACAGAGGGAAGGGGCCGCTGTCGCTTAAAGAAGGCGCTACCAGACGGCACAGTTCCCTGCGGGACATCAAGCCCCAAGTGGGCGAGTGCAGAGCGGACGGCAGAGGACGCCCCACTCTCCTCTCCGTCCAGGCACCCCGTGGACGCCAAGGAACCAGCGTCAGAGGCCCTGGAATCAACCTCCTCAGGGTCAAGACAAAAATGAGTGTCAGATGCAGCCACAGACATCACATCGTCCTCCCACAACGGGCCAGGTCCGGCACAGGAGGGCCCAGCACATGTTCCCCCGAAACCGGGCGAACATCCTGCAGAAGTGCCTTCATTTGGGCCATCTCGGATGCAAGGTGGTCCATCCGTGCAGACAACCCTGCAGGCACCCTACGCTTCCTCTGCGGAGCCGAGGAAGCAGTGGACACAGCCGCACGCTTAGACCCAGAGGGCTGGGCAGCAGGTGGCAGGCAGGGCGGCACCTCCGAAGAGCCCTCATCCGGATCCAGGGCCGCCAGGCGCTCCACGCGTACAGAGAGTGGCAGTACCGCACAATTGGAGCAGGCGTCCACCGTCAGGCCCTGTCTCAAATGCCCGATACCCAGGCACGCAGGGCAGAGGTCATGGCCATCCTCGCGGGGCATCGGTGCCATGCACCCACGACAGCCCAGCGACTCGTGCATAACGAAGCTCCTCTAGTCTCTACAGCCTGTGTCCTCTAGTCTCTACAGCCTGTGTCCTCTAGTCTCTACAGCCTGTGTCCTCTAGTCTCTACAGCCTGTGTCCTCTAGTCTCTACAGCCTGTGTCCTCTAGTCTCTACAGCCTGTGTCCTCTAGTCTCTACAGCCTGTGTCCTCTAGTCTCTCGACAGCCTGTGTCCTCTAGTCTCTACAGCCTGTGTCCTCTAGTCTCTACAGCCTGTGTCCTCTAGTCTCTACAGCCTGTGTCCTCTAGTCTCTACAGCCTGTGTCCTCTAGTCTCTACAGCCTGTGTCCTCTAGTCTCTACAGCCTGTGTCCTCTAGTCTCTACAGCCTGTGTCCTCTAGTCTCTACAGCCTGTGTCCTCTAGTCTCTACAGCCTGTGTCCTCTAGTCTCTACAGCCTGTGTCCTCTATCCTCTACAGCCTGTGTCCTCTAGTCTCTACAGCCTGTGTCCTCTAGTCTCTACAGCCTGTGTCCTCTAGTCTCTACAGCGCTGCTTAACACCAGGGCTTCGACTTCAAAATTCGAATATAATTCTAAAATAAAATATATACATATTTGAACAAATATTAGACAACCCTTATAATTAGAAATGTATTTAATGACTGCAAATAAAATAGTTAGCTCCCAAAGGTTTCACCGGGACGTGCTAGGCAGGTAACAGCTAAGCTAGCTAGCTGTTTCATGGTAACTTCCGGGTTTTTCGCGATCGCTTTTTGTCACTTTAAAACAGTATTTTTGTCATGAAAACGTTGACAGCAAATTCTGAAATCGTCCGTGCATGTGTGTTAAGGATGTATATGTATACTGTATTGTCCGATTGACGTTTAATGGTGTTGATTGATATGTATTTGTTTATTGAGCGTGGCTAGCTCAGCTAGCTTCTCTACACAGACAAGTGTGCAGAAAACTGCACAATGTAGTGACAGGCGCTGATAGCTTGTTGTACTTGCAAAGTAATGGCAGTATTTTACACACCTGAATTACAAACAGAGACTGCATTGGGCTGCGGTCATTATTGGTTTGAGAGTTCTGTTATCAAGAAAAAATGCATTCAAGTCAATGGAGTGCTGCTGCTGTGAGGAGCTGTATAATAAATGATAATTAAATATTAGAATAATTCTAATGTTTAAATTAATATACATCCGGACGCGAAACTAATGGTATTCTTTTACTTATATATTGTCTTAGCAGTGCATTTCTTTAGTACCATTTCATCAGTGATTGTTGCACAGCTTACAAGTTGCGCTAAAGCTAATGTTAGCATACATGTCAGATCGCAAATAAAACTACTGTGTTATGAGAGCGTAGGGGAAATGAGAACTCTGTGAGCGAGTTGGGGGGCGGTGCTAAACATTCAAACATTGCAGAAACGGGTATAGCTACCCCTCTTGTCCACAAGATGCAGTATACTTATTAAAAAATGGCCCTAGCTCATATACAAAATAATTACCGGTTGAACCAGTGCCCGAAATCATAGCGAAGCCAGTGCAGCTGCAGCAGCGTGCCAGTGTTGTACTGTAACAAACACAAACTTTAGACACTTTAAAACACTTCAGACGCCAGTGTCATCAGTTGGAACAGTGTATCTCCAGGGTCAGGCGTCCCATCTTGGAATTTTGAAGAAAGGTAGATTTGCGGAGAACAGACTAGCGAGTCTAGACTGGGCGACAGTGGCTCACTTAGTAGATCATTGGCTTTAAAAGGCTGAAGCTCGTGGGTTCGAGCCCACCACGAACCTACTTCACGACTCCACTGGTTGATTGCTGTCATTTTGTCCCTTGGGGCAAGAACACATAACCCCACTTTGCCTAAAGCCCCCACTACAAAAATCAAGGCTCCTATGGACTCACTACCTGCAGGAGGATCAGGGAGGGGCTGTTGTGCTCTGTGAACTGGGTGTAGCTCTGACTGCCACCCCCCCGACCCACGGAAGAAATGGAATTAGGGGAAGAAGATGGATAGGATGGATGATTAGAAGTCAGTGCCCTGACGTCCAGCCTCCGCTAATATGTCATATTCACGGGGGCGGCAGTAACGTTGGACGAGATAAGAGAGCAGGGTACTTTTATTCCCTACATAACGTTTTTTTGGTCCATCCTTAATTGTTATAATTTACAGAAATCCTCAATCTCTTATCACTTTTTAAGTTATAGCATTTTAAAACTAAGATTAAAAAATCGAGCATTTTAGATAAAACCTTAGCTACTCCTGGTAAAAAACACCTGTCTTGCTAAGCATTGTGCCTTCATATCATGTGTTCACCTCAAACAGACGCTGAACTGAAAGTGAAGAGTCAGACAGCCCTGCGCAACAGGTTTAGTTCTGCTGCTTAATTTTGGACATGATGTTTTAGAAATTATGGTTTGTAATGACATATTTACTTTTAACCCTCTAGCACATGGGTCATTTTGGGGAACTTTTCCACGCCTGGTTATCTTTGTGCATAAATGGTTCATAAACAGTCATCTTTTGATGCAGAGTCAAGCAATAACTTAGTTTTTTTCAGTACAACCTGGGTTTTTAGAATATTCATATTGTAAAGCTGCATAATGAATTATAAAAAAATTGGTGGAATCATGAAGACAAAAGAAAAAAAATCAAAAACGGAAAATCAATTTAACAAAAATGAATTGAAAACAAATGAAATGCTATAACAACATTTTACACTGCATAGAAATGTTATATATGGTCTTGGGTATAATGGGGAAAAAAATTGAATCTCTAAACTATTAATACTTTTTACAAAATTCCACTATTAAAGCAAAAAACTCTACTCCTGACGATGCCCTTCCTGAAGCAGTTTGTCTATAAAATTCTGGGGGTTGCTTTCTGTAGCACAAGCTGTAAAAAACGTAAAACATAAGAAACTGAGCCAAAAAAAACAAAACATCAATTATTTATATAATGCATATAATTATATACATCAAATACACATAATGTTTCATTTTACTGTATTTTTTAATCGTCCTTTATCCAATAATCGCCACTCTATCACCGGTTATGCAATCACAGCTGTATTTCAACTGTGGGACAACCAGTACAGACAGAGGAGTGAGACATCTCACCTCTGACCGATCTTTGGCATTGTCCCCGTGTGTTTGTATCTCGACAGTCTGTTTGTACCTCACCGGGTCACGCTTTGGGACACAGAACTTTCGACCAACGTAGTTTTTTTTTTATCCTCCGTGCATTGCACAGACAAATCAAAACAAGTTTTCGGAAGCCCTGAATACGATACTTCACAGAGGGAACAAAAGTAAGTTGCTACGTTTTAAAACCGTCCCGAGTAAATTGATCATTTGTAAAACATGTGCGCGTGCATCAGCGCCGTGCACTCGGGCCATATAGGGTAAAAACACTTGGTCTAATCATTTAGAGTGTCCATAAAACCTTAGGTTTGAGTGAGCGTCGTCCCTTTAAGACATGTTAATATCTATAGCTCTGAGTATTAAATGTCCATTTTCAGTTTCCTCCGCATCGGCAAACACTCCAAAGCAGGTTTTGCGCAAAGTCATGGGAGCAATTAAAACCATATTTCACAAGCACTATGTCCCCCCATTGTCAACCCGCCCCGGTTTTAGCCTGGTGTGGGCTCCTGTTTTAGCCGGTTGACAGTATATTCAGTTCTGCCTTGCTCAGTCCGCTAATGTCCCCGGACCACTTTGCGCGGCTCTCCTCTCTCTCTCGGAATTGTTGCTGCACGTACGTCCGAGGAAACGTTCAGCAATATTTATCTCCTGCGTGCCATTACATTTTCCGCTCCTGCTCCTCCCCTGTCACATTGCCGCTCAGGTTGAGTCTTTAGTGAGCAGTCCCAGTGGTGCCTCTAGTGAGCAGTCCGTGTGCTCTAGTGAGCAGTTTCCGTGTGCCTCTAGTGAGCATCCCGTGTGCCTCTAAGTGAGCAGTCCGTGTGCCTCTAGTGACAGCGTATTCCCGTGTGTCTCTAGTGAGCAGTCCGTGTGTCATCAGTGAGCAGTCCGTGTGTCTCTAGTGAAGCAGTCCGTGTGTCTCTACCCACCGAGGCAATAATCCGGTGTCCTCTAGTGAGCAGAATCCGTGGTCCTCTAGTGAGCAGTCCCGTGTGTCTCTATAGTGAGCAGGCCCGTGTGGTCTCTACGAGCAGATCCGTGTGTCTCTATGAGCAGTTCCGTATGTCTTCTTGTGAGCAGTCCGTGTGTCCCTCTAGTGAGCATTCCGTGTGTCCTCTAGTGCGCAGCTCCGTGTGTCTCTAGTGAGCATCCGTGTGTCTCTAGTGAGCAGTCCGTGTGTCTCTAGTGAGCAGTCCGTGTGTCTCTACTGAGCAGCACCCATCCGATCGTCTCTAACGAGCCAGATCCGTTCGTCTCTACTGAGCAGTCCCCGTTCGTCTCTACTGAGCATCCGTGTGCTCCACTGAGCAGGTCCGTGTTGTCTTCCACTGAAGATCCGTAGCGTCTCTACAAGACAGTCCGTGCGGCTCTACAAGCAGTGCCTTGCGTCTCTACAGAGCATTCCGTGCGTCTCTACAGAAGCAGATCCTGCGTCTCTACAAGCAGAAGTCTCCGTGCTTCTCTACAAGCAGTCCGTGCGTCTCTACAGAGCAGATGATCCGTGCGTCTCTACTGAATAGTCCGTCGCGTCTCTTCCTGAGGCAGTCCGTGCGTCTCTATGAACAGCCTGTGCGTCTCTACAGAGCAGATCCATGCACTCTACAGAGCAGTCCGTGTGTCTCTACTGAGCATTCCGTGTGTTCTCTACAGAGCAGACCGTGCGTCTCTAACTGAATAGGATCCGTCGTCGCTACTGAAAAGCTCCCGTGCGTCTCTGCAGACCAGTCTTTGTGTCTCTCTACCTTAGCAGGTCCGTGCGTCTCTACCGAGCAGTCCGTGCGTCTCTACAGAGCAGTATCAGTGTCCGTGCGACTCTACTGATTAGTCCGGGCGTCTCTACTTGACATCCACGTGCGTCTCTATTGAACAGCCCTGTGCGTCCCTCTACCGAGCAGTCCATGCATCTCTACAGAGCAGTCCGTGTGCCTCTACTGAGCTATCCCGTGTGTCTCTACAGAGCAGTCCGTGCGTCTCTACTGAATAGTCCGTGCGTCACTAACTGTAAAGATCCCGTGCGTGCTCTGCTAGACCAATCTTTGTGTCAATCACCGAGCAGACGTGCGTCCTCTACCCGAGCAGTATCCGTGCGTCTCTAGCAGAGCAGTCATGTCCGTGCGTCTCTACAGAGCAGTCCCGTGCGTCTCTACAGAGCATTCCGTCGCGTCTCTACAAGAGCAGTCCGTGGCGTCTCTACAGAACATTCCTGTGCGTCTCTACATGAGCAATCCGTGCGTCTCTACATAGCATCGTGCGTCTCTACAGAGCAGTCCGTGCGTCTCTATTGAACAGCGCTGTGCGTCTCTACGAGCAGTCCCGTGCGTCTCTACCGAGCAATGTCCGTGCGACTCAACAGAGCAGTCCGTGTGGTCCCTCTACAGAGCAGTCCGTTGTGCTCCCTCTACAGAGCAACGTCTCTACTTGAGCATTCCGTTCGTCTCTACAGAGCACTACTCCGTTGTGTCTCCACTGAGCTTCCTTTGGTCTCCACTGAGCAGAAATCCGTGCGTCTCACTGAAGAGTCCGTGCGTCCTACTGATCAACGTCTCTAGCTGAACAGTCCCTTTCGTCTCCACAGGAGCAGTCCGCACATGCATTTTTGACGCTCAAATCGTGCTCACCACAAATTCTAAATGGACTTTTAATGTTAGGTTTTCTCCTTTATTTTCCTTGTAACTTCAGAAAGCCTGTTTCTGTTCATACCAGATACAAATACAGCCCAGTAATAAAGCTAACATTGTTCTGTGTGTTGATATTAAGGGGCATTTTTATCTCAGGCGGTGGCCAGTGGGGGGGGGGGTGGGTGGGACACACCTGGACACGCAGTGGACCAGTGACACACCTTGACACTCCCTGGACACGCCCCTGGACCAGTGACAACCACCTGGACCCCGCACCTGGACCAGTGACACGCCTCGGACCCGGCATGGACCAGTGACGGACACCTGGAACACAGCGCCCTGGACCAGTGACACGCACTGCCCAGTGACACGCTGGACCCTCCATGGACCAGTGACACGCCTGGGACCCGGGATGGACCAGGTTCAAGCCTGGACACAGCCGTGGATGGACCAACCATATCAATGAAGTACATACACTAATACTGAAGGTACATCCTGAACACACTACGGGCATCCTCTTTAAAACACTCAGCTGCATCATTTATAGTGGTCTAGAAACTTAGTTTGAGTTAAGGGTGTCCCTTTTAATGCATGTGAAATATCTTACACTTAGTATAGTTAATGTCTCATTTCAGTTTAGGCTGGTCCCTATAACAGATCCTGGTCTTTGGTCCCCTGTGTGGTCACAACACACAGATGTTGTAAATTGTCATCATATTGAATATAATGTCTTCAATTATCACTGAGTCCTCTCGGAGTCCCCCTGGTCTGTACTGTGTGTCACACACACAGATGTAGTAAATGTCTCATATTGAATAGAGATGTCCTCATTAACACAGATCCTCTCAGGTCCTGGTCTGTCTGTTGTGTCACACACACAGATTGTTGTAAATGTCTCATATGAATATCAGATGTCCTCATTAAACCACAAGGTCCTGTCATGGACAAAACACACAGATAGTAAATGTCCTCATATTGAACATAGAATGTCCTCACTAACACAGATCCCTCTCATCCTGGTCTGTTCTGTGTGTCACACACACAGATGTAGTAAATGTCTCATATTGAATATAGATGTCCTCATTAACACAGTGTCCTCTCAAGTCCTGGTCTGTTCTGTGTGTCACATACACAGGGTGCTGTATGTGGAATAAAGTTGTTACCTGTTGTTGCCTTATTGGAACAGATAAATCTAGGTTTAATGAACATATTTGCAGTTTGAGGTTGTGTAGTGCTGTGGATGAAAATGCTTGTCCCCAGTTATTTACCTGCTGTTTACAGCTCTGGTGTAATATTTCTCTTGTGTCAATTATCCTAAACCAAACAAGTCACAGGAAATAGAATAGATGTGTTTCATCACTAGTTTATCTTAAAAGTTCCTTCTTTCCAATCTTTTCATCTCCTTGAATGGATTTGAAGAATAATGGGGCTGTTTAAATGTATATCTTAACAAAGGAATAGGGGGTACAGATTTATGTTTGCGGTCTTAAAAGGGGGCACAAGCACTGGTATAGGGGTAGAAACTTCATCTATTTAGATGTTATTTGTCTTTTGTTGTTTTAATATTTTCTAATTCATCTCTCTTAATGTTTACAGAGTTTGTTTCATCAAGGCGGATAACAGCAGTGAAGAAGCATCTGAGGCCTCTCATTGGTTTACAAAAAACTGCCACATTCAGCAGTGACATAAAGTCCAGGAAATGGAACACCACAGTCTTGGAGAGTAGATCCATTCAAGATATTACGGATTTTGAGGTTTGGCCTTAAAGAGGTATTATAAGACTGAATTCTATATGGACATTTAAATGTTTGGTTTCACCTTTATTTTCCGTGTAACTTTCACAATGCTGTTCTGTTCATGACCAGATTATTGAGGTGAACAAATACAGCTCAGTGATGAAGCTAACATTGTTCTTTGTGTTTGATATTATGGCTTTTATATCTCAGGTGGTGGCGGTCACTGGTCCATGGCGTGTCCCAGGTGTGTCACAGGTCCATGGCGTGTCCAGGTGGTGTCACAGGTCCATGACGTGTCCAGAGCGTGTCACTGGTCCCATGGCGTGTCCAGGCGTGTCACTGGTCCATTGCGTGTCACTGGTCCATGATGTATCCACGGTGTGTCACAGGTCCATGACGTGTCCACGGCGTGTCACTGGTCCATGGCGTGTCACTGGTCCATGGCGTGTCACTGGTCCATGGCGTGTCCGGGGGTGTCACTGGTCCATGGCGTGTCCAGGCGTGTCACTGGTCCATGGCGTGTCCAGGCGTGTCACTGGTCCATGATGTGTCCACGGTGTGTCACAGGTCCATGACGTGTCCATGGCGTGTCACTGGTCCATGGCGTGTCCGGGGTGTCACTGGTCCATGGCGTGTCCAGGCGTGTCACTGGTCCATGGCGTGTCCAGGCGTGTCACTGGTCCATGATGTGTCCACGGTGTGTCACAGGTCCATGACGTGTCCACGGCGTGTCACTGGTCCATGGCGTGTCCAGGCGTGTCACAGGTCCATGACGTGTCCACGGTGTGTCACTGGTCCATGGCGTGTCCAGGCGTGTCACTGGTCCATGGCGTGTCCGGGCGTGTCACTGGTCCATGGCGTGCCACTGGTCCATGGCGTGTCCAGGCGTGTCACTGGTCCATGACGTGTCCACGGTGTGTCACAGGTCCATGACGTGTCCACGGCGTGTCCCCGGGCGTGTCATTGGTCAATGACGTGTCCAGGCGTGTCACTGGTTCATGACGTGTCCATGGCGTGTCACTGGTCCATGGCCTGTCACTGGTCCATGGCGTGTCCAGGCGTGTAACTGGTCTATGACGTGTCCACGGCGTGTCACTGGTCTAAGGTGTGAGCAGCCCGGACACGTCATGGACCAGTGAGACGCCTGGACACGCCATGGACCAGTGACACGCCTGGACACGCCATGGACCAGTGACATGCCTGGACACGTCATGGACCAGTGACACGCCATGGACACGTCATGGACCAGTGACACGCCATGGACAGGTGACGCGCACCCGGACACGTCAAGGCGTGTCACTGGTCCATGACGTGTCCAGGCGTGTCACTGGCGGTCATGGTCCGCGCGTGTCACTGGTCCATGACGTGTCACAGGTCCATGACGTGTCCACGGCGTGTCACTGGTCCATGGCGTGTCCGGGCGTGTCATTGGTCCATGACGTGTCCAGGCGTGTCACTGGTTCATGACGCGTCCATGGCGTGTCACTGGTCCATGGTGTGTCACTGGTCCATGGCGTGTCCAGGCGTGTCACTAGTCCATGACGTGTCCACGGCGTCACTGGTCTAAGGTGTGTCCAGGTGTGAGCAGCCCGGACACGTCATGGACCAGTGAGACGCCTGGACACGCCATGGACCAGTGACACGCCTGGACACGCCATGGACCAGTGACACGCCTGGACACGTCATGGACCAGTGACACGCCTGGACACGTCATGGACCAGTGACACGCCATGGACACGTCATGGACCAGTGACACGCCTGGACACGCCATGGACCAGTGACACGCCTGGACACGTCATGGACCAGTGACACGCCTGGACACGCCACGCCTGGACACGCCACGCCTGGACACGCCATGGACCAGTGACACGCCTGGACACGCCACATCACTGGTCCATGGCGTGTCCGGGCGTGTCACTGGTCCATGGCGTGTTTGGGCGTGTCACTGGTCTATGACGTGTCCAGGCGTGTCACTGGTTCATGACGTGTCACTGGTTCATGACGTGTCCATGGCGTGTCACTGGTCAATGGCGTGTTACTGGTCCATGGCGTTTCCAGGCGTGTCACTGGTCCATGACGTGTCCACGGCGTGTCACTGGTCTAAGGTGTGTCCAGGTGTGAGCAGCCCGGACACGTCATGGACCAGTGAGACGCCTGGACACGTCATGGACCAGTGAGACGCCTGGACACGTCATGGACCAGTGAGACGCCTGGACACGCCATGGACCAGTGACACGCCTGGACACGTCATGGACCAGTGACACGTCATGGACCAGTGACACGCCTGGACACGCCATGGACCAGTGAAACGCCATGGACCAGTGACACGCCTGGACACGCCATGGACCAGTGACACGCCTGGACACGTCATAGACCAGTGACACGCTTGGACACGCCACGCCTGGACACGCCATGGACCAGTGACACGCCACGCCGGCCGTGTCACTGGTCCATGGCGTGTCCGGGGCGTGTCACTGGTCCATGGCGTGTACGGGGCGTGTCACGGTCCATGCGTCCACTGTCACTGTCCATGGTGTCATGGTCCATGGCGTGTCACTGGTCCATGGCGTGTCCAGGGCGGTGCCAGGCGTGTCACTGGTCCATGGCGTGTCCGGGCGTGTCACTGGTCCATGGCGGCGTGTCACTGCTCCGTGACGTGTCCACGGCGTGTCACTGGTCCATGACGTGTCCATGGCGTGTCCAGGCGTGTCACTGGTCCATGACGTGTCCACATCGTGTGTCACAGGTCCAGGACGTGTCCACAGTCAGGCGTGTCAGGCGTGTCACTGGTCCATGGCGTGTCCGGGCGTGTCACTGGTCCATGGCGTGTCCAGGCGTGTCACTGATCCATGACGTGTCCACGGTGTGTCACTGGTCCATGGCGTGTCCGGGCGTGTCACTGGTCCATGACGTGTCCAGGCGTGTCACTGGTCCATGGCGTGTCCAGGCGTGTCACTGGTCCATGATGTGTCACAGGTCCATGACGTGTCCATGGCGTGTCACTGGTCCATGGCGTGTCACTGGTCCATGGCGTGTCACTGGTCCATGGCGTGTCACTCGTCCATGGCGTGTCCAGGCGTGTCACTGGTCCATGACGTGTCCACGGTGTGTCACAGGTCCATAGCGTGTTACTGGTCCACGGCGTGTCACTGGTCCATGGCTTGTCACTGGTCCATGGCGTGTCACTGGTCCATGACGTGTCCACGGTGTGTCACAGGTCCATGACGTGTCCACGACGTGTCACTGGTCCATGGCATGTCCGGGCGTGTCACTGGTCCATGGCGTGTCACTGGTCCATGGCGTGTCCAGGCATGTCACTGGTCCATGATGTGTCCACGGCGTGTCCAGGTGTGAGCAGCCCGGACACGTCATGGACCAGTGAGTCGCCTGGACACGCCATGGACCAGTGACACGCCTGGACACGCCATGGACCAGTGACACGCCTGGACACGTCATGGACCAGTGACACGCCATGGACACATCATGGACCAGTGACACGCCATGGACACGTCATGGACCAGTGACACGCCATGGACCAGTGAAACGCCATGGACCAGTGACACGCCATGGACACATCATGGACCAGTGACACGCCATGGACACGTCATGGACCAGTGACACGCCATGGACCAGTGACACGCCTGGACACGCCATGGACCAGTGAAACGCCATGGACCAGTGACACGCCTGGACACGCCATGGACCAGTGACACGCCTGGACACGCCATGGACCAGTGACACGCCTGGACACGTCATAGACCAGTGACACGCCTGGACACGCCACGCCTGGACACGCCATGGATCAGTGACACGGCACGCCATGTCACTGGTCCATGGCGTGTCCGGGTGTGTCACTGGTCCATGGCGTGTACGGGCGTGTCACTGGTCCATGGCGTGTCCGGGCGTGTCACTGGTCCATGCCATGTCACTGGTCCATGGCGTGTCTAGGCGTGTCACTGGTCCATGGCGTGTCCAGGCGTGTCACTGGTCCATGACGTGTCCACGGCGTGTCACTGGTTCCATGGCGTGTCCGGGCGTGTCACTGGTCCATGACGTGTCCATGGCGTGTCCAGGCGTGTCACTGCTCCGTGACGTGTCCACGGCCTGTCACTGGTCCATGACGTGTCCATGGCGTGTCCAGGCGTGTCACTGGTCCATGACGTGTCCACAGTGTGTCACAGGTCCATGGCGTGTCCAGGCGTGTCACTGGTCCATGACGTGTGACCTGGACACGCCATGGACCAGTGACACGCCAAGGACTAGTGACACACCTGGACACGTCATGGACCAGTGACACGCCATGGACACATCATGGACCAGTGACACGCCATGGACACGTCATGGACCAGTGACACGCCTGACACGCCATGGACCAGTGACACGCCATGGACCAGTGACACGCCATGGACCAGTGACACGCCTGGACACGTCATGGACCAGTGACACGCCTTGACGTGTCCGGGCGTGTCACTGGTTCATGGCGTGTCCAGGCGTGTCACTGGTCCATGGCGTGTCCAAGCGTGTCACTGGTCCATGGCGTGTCCAGGCGTGTCACTGGTCCATGACGTGTCCATGGCGTGTCCAGGCGTGTCACTGGTCCATGACGTGTCCAAGGCGTGTCACTGGTCCATGGCGTGTCCGGGCGTATCACTGGTCCATGACGTGTCTGGGCATGTCACTGGTCCATGGCATGTCCAGGCGTGTCACTGGTCCATGACGTGTCTATGGCGTGTCCAGGTGTGTCACTGCTCCGTGACGTGTCCACGGCGTGTCACTGGTCCATGGCGTGTCACTGGTCCATGACGTGTCTGGGTGTGAGCAGCCTGGAACACGCCATGGACCAGTGACACGCCTGGACACGCCATGGACCAGTGACACGCCTGGACACGCCACGGACCAATGACACGCCCGGACACGCCATGGACCAGTGACACGCCATGGACCAATGACACGCCTGGACACGCCATGGACCAGTGACACGCCTGGACACGTCATGGACCAGTGACACGTCATGGACCAGTGACACGCCATGGACCAGTGACACATCATGGACCAGTGACACGCCATGGACCAGTTACACGCCATGGACACTTCATGGACCAGTGACACGCCGTAAACACGCCATGGACCAGTGACACGCCTGGACACGTCATGGACCAGTGACACGTCATGGACCAGTGACACGCCATGGACCAGTGACACGCCATGGACCAGTGACACACCTTAGACCAGTGTCACACCTGGACACGCCTTAGACCAGTGACACACCTGGACACGCCTTAGACCAGTGACACACCTGGTGGGGAAGTGATTAGGAGTGGGCAAAATATATCGTAGACAATAATTTTGTGAACGCCAATTTGAAGATATGCTTTATTGTATTATCTTTTTTATTTTCCAATACATATTACAATTAGAGAAGGAAAGATGCCCATTGGTCTAATGTGTGCCTAAAAAGCCAATCACTGCTTTATTTGTACATTTCAGTAAATATTGAGCCTTTTTGGATGTGTTTTTTCTGTGTTTCTTGAATCTGATTTTTAATGTTAATATATGTTAGTGCATGTTTTGCAAAGATGTGTGTAGCACTTCAGAAAATAAAAAGCTTCATTTTTGATCTACACTGTCTCTTATCTATAGATTCCATGGCAAGCAAAACATTGCAGATCATTTTGTGTAACCATTTTTTATTTTAAAGATATCGTGACAATGTCGTTATCGGGAGTTGGGTATAAAGTATCAAGATATTTATTTTTGTCCATATCGCCCACCCCTAGATGTGATGCATGCTTGCAGATTGGCAGTTGAGTTCTGGTGGATACAGATATAGTTTGTGTGTGATTGACACGTCTCTGTTGGTAAGAGGCAGTTATGTCTGTAAACCTTTTGTTGCTTGATCTCATTTTCTTTTAGAATGGAGTGATTGTAGATGTACCATCTATTTAAGTGCAGGATAGAGACGGTGAAGCCAGTTGAAAACTAGGAATAACTGGAATTCAGTGAAGGTATCAAGGGAATACATGACAAAGTTTGGCAGTAGACTGAAGAATAAGCTCTACACGTGTTTGCAGAGACAATTCAAACTCTTAAAAAAGCAATCCTCCATAGATTATTGATTATTATAATGATGTGCCTCAGTCTCTTTGGCCTCATTATCCATGTGTCCTTTCAGAACAGGTTATCCACACTGTATGTGTGTGTTGACCTGGCCTTACACACCATGTGTCCTTTCAGAACAGGTTTTCCACAGTGTATGTGTGTGCGGACCAGGCCTCACAGACCATGTGTCCTTTCAAACCAGGTTATACAGAGTGTATGTGTGTGCGGACCAGGCCTCACAGACCATGTGTCCTTTCAAACCAGGTTATACACAGTGTATGTGTGTGCGGACCAGGCCTCACAGACCAGGTGTCCTTTCAAACCAGGTTATACATAGTGTGTGTGTGTATGATGACATCACTGACCTTGTAAACCACACTGTCCTTATAGACCGTGTTTTTTAAAAGTCTTTACAAACCCCTGAAAAGTCTTGAAAACAGTCATTTTTTATATCTCAGTGCAGCAAAGGAAATCTTTAAATTTTAAGCCGTGTATAGGTTCTGTGATTTTTTTCATGATCATTGATATGATTTTCGAGGCTCTAGCACCACGGGAACCCAGTGTCCCCGTATACCTATGTACAGTCTGGTTTAAAGGGATTTTAGAAAAAATGTCCTTACAACGTCTCAAACGGGTATGTGTGTGTGTGTCAGAGCGTGTGCATGGGCGCGTGTGTGTGTTTGTCTGTGGTTTGGGATGGGTCTGTTGGGTGGTCGGGGGGAGGGGACATGGGTCGGCGGGATTGTTTTTAACCAAACTGTAAAGCACTTTGTGTTGCATCTTTTGTATGAAAAGCGCTTCATAAATAAAATTTGATTTGATTTGATTTGAATAGTACAAGTGGCCTGGTTGTATGGTATTTAAAGTCAGTTTCCTATTGTCACCATTCTCGCGGTGGATTTCTCAGTCTCTTCAGTCATAGAATGTGGCACTGGGACCAGACTTCCGGATGAGTGACTAAGAAAACTATTCCCGCGGTACGCCTGTTGTCTTCCGTCTTCCGAATCACATTTTTCACTTCGCCCTTCCTTCCAATACGTCCCTGTCATAAGAAGGTACATGCACAGCTACACACACACACACACATACACAGCTAAAATCCCCTCTTTTTCAGCAAAAAAAAAGTCGATAAATAAATGCATTGTCTCTTCACTTTTCGCTGCTGGCATCGGGCTGTCTAAATTGTCTGTGAAGGCAGCCGGGTGTGAAATTGAGTTCAGAACTGTATGCCGTGGTGAGGGGTCTGCCGCGATGAGCCTATGTTTGCTTATTTATTCAGATAGCAGCAGCTTTCAGAAGCAGGACGAGCGTGGGCAAAAGGAAGGGTCAGGCTAACAAACAAACTGGGGTGTAGTCCAAGGATATTTGTCATATATTTGGAGATTAAGACGTGCCACTTTCGTCTCTCTAAAGGAGCAGAAGGTGACTCCACTAAGAGCTGTGCAGACAAAATGCTGCTGTTTGGGATTAAGGTGGAAGAAGACGGTGTGCTGGAGAGTGAAAAGACTGGATTTAAAATGTATGGTGCTCATATTTAACTGAGGGCAAGGTTACATTCATGCATTAGTCTGCATTAGTATTGGACAAGCGATCGACTGTAATCATGAATTTAACGCTTGCATAACAGCAAACCGTGGCCATGATTATGTTGTTGTGAAATAGATTGTTGAACACAGAAAAATACATACTGTACATTAAATTCCTATTGTTTGCAATTTGTGGCTTCATTTGCATGTGAGAGAGTGAACCCGGCAGACCTCAGAAGCCAAGCCGGGCAGGGCCTGGTAAGTACAGTGATGGGAGACCTCTGGGATAACCAGGTGCCACAGTGGGATGGCTAATGCTGGAAAGTGCCGAACTGATGTTGTGTCCTCGGGCAAGACACTTCACCCACATGACTTACTATGGTGTCTGTGCATGAATGGTGATTGTCAGAGGTACCCTGGCTCAGATCGGTGACAGTCTGCCTCAGGGCAGGTGTCATCAGTAATAATAGTAATCAATTGGTTTTATGTAGCGCTTTTATGGACACTCAAAGACGCATCATATGTCATTGTCCATTCACCCCATACACAATGGTGAAAATGGTGCAAAGGGCAATTTATTCTCTGTATTTGACCCATCCTGATGCCATTAGAGAATCTGTCAGGAGCAGTGGTCGCCGTAGAACAGCCCCCGGGAACCCATCTCCAGCTGGAGGATTAGTTTCTATTGTGCATGTTTTTTTAGTGGTAGAGGAAACCGGAGCACCCAGAGGAAACCTACACAGACACAGGGAGAACATGCAAATTCCACTCAGAAAGGCCTCGTTTTCCAACCAGGATTCGAACCCAGGATCTTCTATCCCCTCAGCCACTGTGCCCCCCGTGCAAACTGCTACTGCACACAACAACACACACGCACACACACACACGCACACACACACACGCACACACACACACACACACACACGCACACACACACGCACACACGCACACACCAGACTCATTCTCGCGAGTGTGGGTGAAGGGTCTTTCCTAATGACACAACAGTTTGGCACTTATAATAATAATAATAATAATAACAATAATAATAATACATTTTATTTATAATGCACTTTACACTTGACACCAAATCTCAAAGAACTACAAAGTCAGCAGCATAAATAAAAGCATGACACATAAAATCAAATAAATAGACTAAGAAAATAGCTGTACGCCTAATAAAAAGATGGGTTTAGAGTCCCGCTGCACAGGCCTTTACAGCCGCCGCCGCCCCCCCACTGTGGCGCCTGGTGTTCCCAGAGGTCTCCCTTCACAGCAGTTTACCTCCACAGAGTATGGATGGGATGAATAACGCTCGTTGAAGCACCTTTGAGTATTATGAAGCACTATATAAGCATTATTGTACTGTCACTCATCGAGCACAAACCACCTCCAGATGAATCGTTTCTCTCTTTGAATCAAATGTCCTAAAATGATTCGTATCACCTCCAAAACATTATCACTCAATCTCTGGCCAATCACGTTCTTTCCTATGATCTTTGTAAATACCAATGTTATCCTTCTTTGAACATTTACCTCCATCTTATTTGTTGATGGAGCCAGTCGGTTGTAGTTTTTGAAGTGCAGTAGCCTTTGATTGAAATTGCGTTCTTTTACGGTCTAATAGCCGTACTTCATCAAACCCCATATTTTCTTGACACTTCCATTGTCAACATTTTTGCCACAGGCAAACAATATGTATTCAAGTGATCATTTCATTCATTTTGTGGACCCATAAATCTCCTTCTGTGTGTTACGTAAAATAGTGCTGGTCCAGTGTTTTTAAAGGTGCTGTCTTCTTTTAGCTGATGGCCATTTTATATCTTATCACATAAACACATGAAAGCTGCATACAAAGCAAAAGGGTAATTTATAGCGAACCGTGAAGAAGAGAACAATGAATAACTTGTGCGTATGGAGTTCACATGAGAAAAACAGCACCTGCCAAATCTCATTTTGCCATAACAAATGATGCTTAAATATGAAACTTTAGCGTCGCTTTGTCCAGATTAAAGCTCAAGTATCAGGCTAAGCTCAGCTGTTTTCGGCCTCTGTGTGATAAATGGCTTTGGAGGGATGATGCATGTTCAAAAGCACTGCTGTTTTGAAGAGTTATTTCCCCACATCACCAGAAAACGCCTTCGCCCAGTAATATAAGTGATAAATGATAAGTTAAAGCAAAATTGAATGTGTACTGAACTGAAGTGAAAAAAAGTTTTTTATTGCATGTTTTCGTTATCCTGTGTTGACAGTTGAGAAAATATATATTTCACTTATCAACTATATCCACCCATTTTATGATTGTTACGGGAAAAAACCTCAATTATTCATACATAGTGAGTAAAAAAACACACAAGTGAAAGTCTGCTGTAAGATGTGGCTCTTTTTGTGATATTTTTTCTTCAAAGTTTGAACTTTTTGATTCTAGTCAACGGTTTTGTTAAGTCCTCTGAGATAACTACTGTTATGATTAAGGGCTAGACAATTATACATTGAATTGAATGTCGTGGAGGTAAAGAACTAGTCAACAGGTCTGGTTAATGTTTAAATAATATATTCTTTAATATTTTTTACAACATTTGTACAGGTTGAAACTGGTCACATTTTCATACCGTACAGAGACATAAATATCCATGAATAGACATATGATTGCAAGGAAAGGCAGGCTTATTCAAACAGCAGGGTTCATATAAAGGGAACTCACAGTGCGTTACAGAAAGCAGTACAATTATACATTGCAGTGATTGTGAGTTTTGTAATGGTGCCAATTCTACTCCAATTGCCATATACTGTGCAGTCCTACTCAAACTTCTGTGTCCATTAGACCTATAGCCAGGGGTGCACAGGTACACAGGTACGTATGCGCGACAAATATCACAAATGCGTACTATCACTTGAGTTAGTAAGCGCCTTTGCGTACTTCACATAGACCATAGACCAGTCCTTCTCAAATAGTGGGGGCCCCTCCCTGGGGGGGCGTGGTGCAATGCCGAGAGGGTGTGCGTGATCGCGGGGCACTCGCTGCTGTTTGCTGTACGTACTCCAACGGGATTCCAAATCCTCCTTGGCAGCAAAGTTCTGACTCCAGAGCCACTCCGGCTGTTTTGTAATGACAGCGGCTCCTTCACAATAACGCGGCGAGCACGTCGCCGAACGTGGTCATAATGTACCCGGGATCATTCTCTGCTTGTTCTAAGTGTGTGTCTTTGCGTAATGCAAAATAAATAAATACATATTGCGTTACCGGTAGAAACAGAGCTGGACTCTGGAGCCTTAAAGGAGTGTCCACGTCCTCCTGTGTCTCTACATAAAGCTGTGGTACCTACATTTTCCCTTGCCTTAATAATACATTATAATGTTGGTTGTGCCCAAAAGTAATATGTTGTGAACAAATCAAACAGAACATGGTTTTTATTTTTATGTTTTATTGTATTTTTAAGAAAGAGCCCCTTGAGTGGATTATCTGAGCTGATCTAAACTTTAGCAATAAAAAGTATAAAATCTAGATTAAGAACCAGGCGACAAATGGAGTGAGTACCAAACATCTCCTGGTCATCTCTGAGAACCTGACTGAAAAAGTCATGTGAACCCCTGAATACAGAACACAGTCAAAGTGACATTTTTCCCTCAAAGCATCTTTTTGTCAAAGTAAAAGTAAAATGTTTGTTCCCAAACTTTCCTCACAAGGCTGTTTGAATGTCAGCCTTCACGTCTGCTCAAACTGATTCACGCATTACAGTTTTTTCTGAAGATTAGCCGCAGTGGTCCTTCACTGTCAACTGATTCTTGGTGGTGGAGGTCAAACTCGTAGACATTTTTCCTTTTGACTGACACAAATTGTAATCCTATCGCCGTCTTTGCCTCCTCAGCATGACCTATGGAGGGTCGTCCACCGCAGATCGCCCACACTTCCAACATCCATCTCTGACACTTTAGAATATTGGCTCCCCTTTGTGAATGCAGGGAGCAGGTAATCTCCCCTCTCATCTAAATTGAATTATATTGTGTCAAAATAAAGCGTGTGCCGTAGTATGTTCGGGACTCCTGTGCAGCCGCATTAAAAAGTCATGAGATTATAAATTATGGAGATAATGTATGTGCCAAACCTGGAGACATGACATTGCTCTCAGGGTGAAACAAGCGGCTTTTTATGTGCTCGGGGCAAGTAACAGCAGTTAATACAACAGCAGGATATCATCTGATTAAAGTCATTAGTCAAAATGGGTTACATAGTTTGAAGCATGGGTCAAATGCATCTCAAAGACACTCGGGACATTTGTCAGGAGCAGTGGTCACCGTCTCCAGATATGAATGTTCTGAGATGACTTCTGTTGTTATTTAGGGCTATACAAGAAGACATTTTATCGTATTGAATTGTACCAGTGTGGGCGGGTCCCGGCTCAAAAGTGTCCAAAATGACGTGCGCTGACATGCTGCAATACCACCCCGGGCCTGTGGGGGTGGACCCAGAATAATAAGCCAATGCTAACATATAGCATCTTCTTAACTCTGGAAAACGTCTTTACAGGATGGTCCAAAAGTTGGCTCTTGGCCCAAAGCGCCGTTCCACATGTGTGTCAATGCTGAGGGAGTGTTCTGGACCAGTCTAGTTTAGTCGCTGTGGACTTTAGAAGTCACTCGTTTAAATGAATGGAGCTCGTGCAGCTGACGCATGCACAGATGTGTTTTTTCACATTCTCCAGCCCCCGCGGCCATTTTGAATCACTCCATGAAAGCCCAATTTTTAGCCCATTAGTTAGAACGGCGGAGACAGGCCTGACTACGTTCGTTAATATATACAGTCCACGGGTCAGACTGAGATTCTAAGCTGTGCTTGTGACCATATTTCAACATTAAACTATATCACTCCTCGGAGAAGGGTTAAGGAGGCAATAGCTCTACTCCAAGCTCCTTTCATGGGACTACAATATGCAAAGCTCATGACCATAAGTACATTTTTAAGAAGGGTTATAGTAAGGTATACTTTCTTAAGGTAGACTATCGTCCCTGTATTTGACCCATCATGCAATGCCACTAAAGCAGCTTGTCAGCAGTTGTAGTCGCCTTAGCGGCAAGTCTCATTTCCAGGTCCCATCTCCAGGGGTTGATGCTCAGCTTGGTCAGGTCTATCAGAACTGGAGGATTTTACCTTTTGTGCATGTTTTGGGGGATGGGAGACACCAGAGCCAGGAGGAAATCAACCCAGACACAGGGAGAAACACGCAAACCACACAGAAAGACCCGGTTCCCAGACCGATAAAACCCACACCCTTCTTGTGATGAATCATGAAAGCTCTACCCATTCAGCCTCCGTATAATCCATTTCCTGACACCTTTGAGTAGCTATGGAAGGGGGTGGTAGCTCATGAGCCACAGTATAGGTTGGAGACCCCTGCCCTATAGCATGTATTGTTATGGGGCCAATTCTTTATAGATAAGAATCAAATCGACTGCTAATCATTGCACCTCAAAGACCTTTCGGCCTTTCATCCTCCGCTAAGCATCTGCAGTCATTAGGTGAGTAAATACACAATTACTGTCATGCTAATTACCATGTCATTTGGCGGCATCTTTAATTTTCTCCTATCTCCTCGTGCAGCGCAACAGTGACAAGTCTCTCTCAGATCCGCAGAAGTCGTTTGCCCTTTTCTCGAATGCAGAGTGATTTTAATGTGCTTAATGATGTAATTAGTCTTTTTTTGGGAGATTGAAATAAATAAATAAGAAACCTGCTCATCCCCGGGTTTTAACGCCTGCGCGCATTTCCATAAACTGCCACGTTTTAATCCAGGGAGCATTTATCTTGACTAGCTCCGGGCAGCGTGTGATGTGCGAGCTCTCAAAGTGCAATGAACGCAAACAGAGAAACGGGGATTAAAGACAATGCCTTTACGCTCTACTGTATAATGTAGGTTAGACTGTAATGGAGCTTAATGTGTTTGTCATGTGGAAGCCCAGACCTGCTGCTCTGTCACCGGAAACTAGTTTTTCTGCTGTTTTAGTGGTTTTAGTCAATGCTTCATGTTTGTGGTCGTAGTGAAAAATGTAAATTACGAATGCATAAGCCAGATACATACATTTTAGTACGTTTTGATTGGTATTATTAATGAATTTATTTGTTCTATTTATCCATTTCCCGTTCACATATATTCATTGTAGGAGGCCATATTTATTGTGCTTTGGCCCTGTACTCATAAGTTCAGTATTTTTCTTTCACTCTGGCTCTTGGACCCGGCAGAGCTTTAGAGCCTTGGCTTCATCTGTGGTGTCCCCTGTGGTTGCAGGTGGCTCTCAGCTCCTGGTGTAGATGGCTCCTCGGATGGTGCTTCCTCAGCTGGTTCATGGTTTTTTTCCAACTTTATTTATAGAATTTTTTTACATGAATAAACATATAGCATTCAGTTATGTAAAAAAAACAGATGACAACACAGTCGATTGTCAACTCCATAGATTAACGCTCCGTCGTTGAAACCGATGTGCCGCCACTTTTGGCTTCTACGGGCTTTTTCAAAATGGCCGCAGGTGCAGGAAAATGTGAAAAAATGCATTTGCGCATGCGTCAGCCGGCACTAGCCTTATTCATTTAACGAGTGCATTCTGGAGTCCATAGCAGCTAAATAAAATAAAATAAAAACAAAAAATATTCTCCCCTCAGCATTCACACACACGGAGCTTTGAGCCAAGGGCCAACTTTTGGACCATCCTGTAAGGACGTTTTCGAGAGGTAAGAAAATGCTATACATTAGTATTGGGTAATTCTTATTCCAGGTACACCATAAAAACCATATAAAGCCTTTAAAATATATATTGTATATGTTGTTTGTGTAACTGCAACATACATATATGTTGTAATTACATAATTACATATATCTAACTCTAACTCTATGTATAAGGTGCTACAAATCCTGTTCACTACTGACCTAACATAATGGAAACTATAATTATCTTACCCTTTTGGGCTTTACCTTTACTTATGCCCTAAAAACCATTCTTCTCTCTCTCCGGTTTCCTTGCGTTGTCATGAACGAGCTTTCTACTGTCAAATTCCGGTCCCAATTTCAGCTCCTTCCAACGGCCATTAACTCACCACCGCTCTGCAATTATACCGCTGCCAGACGCTAAGTCCCCTTGAAAGTTTACCACAATCAATATTTCAGCGCTGAATGGCAAGTTCACCCTTAAACAAAAATAATGTTCCCTGACAAGCCACACAGGCGAGCGGGCAGTTTAGAGGAGGTCTGCGAGTCCTCGGAGCCCATTACTAGGCTTTTAATGAGTAGAAAGTGGAAAGTAGAGCTGGACCCCCCACTGCTTTTTGATACAATGTGCTGTCATCTCATTAATTCCTAAAGACTTTCGGCGGTAAACCCGGACAGTGGTGCGGCGGTCGTCCTGTCACCGTGGGGGCACCGCCAGGGGGGGACTGCGAAGACCAGCTGGACCAGGGCACCTCAGCATGGCCCCAGACGGTGATAATAGCCTCCCCCAGCTCCTGTTTTAATATGGCCTGTTTTGTCACTGAAATTGTAATGAGCTTTCTGAACTGCAGGGGAAGTGAAATATCAACATGGGGCCCGCGTTGAGTGGATTAGAAAGCGGGGAAGTTGTTGAACGGTTTGGGATAAGGTGGTCGCGATGGAGCAAGGTTACGGCAAAGTCGCACGGGAAGTTGAGAACTCTTCTAAAGTTATAAATGGACAATGCTGCAATGACCTTGGCCAACTGGTGTTATTTACTCATATTTTCCTTTATCTGAAGCTCTCGATATAAGATAGACTTTATTGATCTCACACTGGAGAAATGTACACGTCACATTTGGCATAGATAGAATCACTCAGCTTTGAGCAAAACACAGAATTGTGAAAACATGTTAAAGGCAAGATAAAAAAGTATAGTCTGTTCAGGATATATATGTACAATAAAAAAGTGGCAATTAAATGTTTTTATTTTTTTTAGTCCTTGTGCAAGTGACTTAAAGTTACTTTTTGTACAGTCTGACAGCGGTGGGGATAAAGGCCCACTTAGACCACTATCTTACAGCAGAGACTCAAAGGCTTGTAATTGTCAATTAATACACCGGTTTAATGAATATTCAGAATCAGAATCAGAATCATTTTTATTGCCACGTAAGTAACAGGAGGTCACAGACTTGGAAATTGCTTTGGCTCAGTGCAACAGTCATCCATCCATCCATCCATCCATTTTCTTCCGCTTAATCCGTTGCCGGGTTGCGGGGGCAGCAGTCTAAGCAGAGACGCCCAGACTTCCCTATCCACACACACTTCCTCCAGCTCGTCCGGGGGGACCCCAAGGCGTTCCCAGGCCAGCTGAGAGACATAGTCCCTCCTGCGTGTCCTAGGTCTTCCGCGGTCTGACTTACTGCCGGCAATGCGAACACAGCTCTGGCTCCGGTCATACAGGGATTGGATGGCCCTCAGCAGAGGACCTCCGACCCCGTACTCCCGGAGAACCCCCCAAAGGACACCCCGGGGAACACAGTCGAACACCTTCTCCAAATCCACAAAGCACATGTGGACAGGTTGGGCGAACTCCCATGAACCCTCGAGTATCCGATGGAGAGTATAGAGCTGGTCCAGTGTTCCGCGACCGGGACGAAAACCACACTGCTCCTCCTGGATCCGAGATTCGACCATTGGCCGTAACCTCCTCTCCAGTACCTTGGAGTAGACCTTACCGGGGAGGCTGAGGAGTGTGATCCCACGATAATTGGAACACACCCTCCGGTCCCCCTTCTTGTAGAGAGGGACCACCACCCCGGTCTGCCACTCCATTGGCACTGCCCCCAATCGCCACGCGATGTTGCAGAGACGTGTCAGCCAAGACAGTCCTGCAACATCCAGAGACTTTAGATAGTCAGGGCGGATCTCATCCACACCCGGAGCCTTGCCACCATGGAGGCTACCAACCACCTTGGTGACCTCAGCCAGGGAGATGGATGTATCCGCCCCAACATCCTCAGCCTCTGCCTCTAGAACAGAGGACGTGACGGGGGGATTGAGGAGAACCTCAAAGTATTCCTTCCACCGCCCGACAATATCCCCAGTCGAGGTCAGCAGCTCTCCACCCGCACCGTACATGGTGTTGGCAAAGAACTGCTTCCCCCTCCTGAGGTGCCGGATGTTTTGCCAGAATCTCTTCGAGGCCGACCGATAGTCATGCTCCATGGACTCTCCGAACTCCTCCCAGTCCCGGGTTTTTGCCTCTGCAACAGCCCGGGCCGCGGCATGCTTGGCCTGCCGGTACTGGACAGCTGCCTCAGGAGTCCCCCGAACCATCATGGCTCAATAGGACTCCTTCTTCAGCCTGACAGCATCCCTTACTGCCGGTGTCCACCACCGGGTTCGGGGGTTGCCGCCGGGACCAGCACCAGAGACCTTGCGACCACAGCTACGAGCCGCCGCATCGGCGATTGAGGCAGAGAACATGGTCCACTCGGACTCCATATCCCCCTCCTCCGCCGGGACCTGGGAGAAACTCTCCCGGAGGTGTGAGTTGAAAGTCCGTCTGACAGGGGGCTCAGCGAGACGTTCCCAGCCGGTACTGGACAGCTGCCTCAGGAGTCCCCCGAACCATCATGGCTCGATAGGACTCCTTCTTCAGCCTGACAGCATCCCTTACTGCCGGTGTCCACCACCGGGTTCGGGGGTTGCCGCCGGGACCAGCACCAGAGACCTTGCGACCACAGCTACGAGCCGCCGCATCGGCGATTGAGGCAGAGAACATGGTCCACTCGGACTCCATATCCCCCTCCTCCGCCGGGACCTGGGAGAAACTCTCCCGGAGGTGTGAGTTGAAAGTCCGTCTGACAGGGGGCTCAGCGAGACGTTCCCAGCAGACCCTCACTATACGCTTGGGTCTGCCAGGTCTGACCGGCTTCTTCCCCTGCCAGCGGATCCAACTCACGACCAGGTGATGATCGGTTGACAGCTCCGCCCCTCTCTTTACCCGAGTGTCCGAGACACGCGGTCGAAGGTCAGATGATACGACAACAAAGTCAATCATCGACCTCCGGCCTAGGGTGTCCTGGTGCCACGTGCACTGGTGGACACCCTTGTGCTCGAACATGGTGTTCGTGATGGACAGGCCGTGACTGGCACAGAAGTCCAACAACTGAACACCGCTCGGGTTCAGATCAGGGGGGCCGCTCTTCCCGATCAGCCCTCTCCAAGTGTCACTGGCGTTTCCCACATGGGCGTTGAAGTCCCCCAGGAGAATAACGGAGTCCCCGGGCGGTGCACCGTCCAGTACCCCTCCCAAGGACTCCAAGAAGGCCGGGTACTCTGCACTGCTGTTAGGCCCGTAGGCCGTCACAACAATGAGAGACTTGTCCCCCACCCGGAGGCGGAGGGACGCGGCCCTCTCATTCACCGGGGAGAACTCCAACACGTGGCGGCTGAGATGGGGGGCAATGAGAATGGCCACCCCAGCTCGCCGCCTCTCCCCGCGGGAAACTCCAGAAAAGTGGAGCGTCCAACCCCTCTCAAGGAGTTGGGTTCTAGAGCCCAAGCTGTGTGTGGAGGTGAGGCCGACTATCTCTAGTCGGTATCGCTCAACCTCCCCCACGAGCTCGGGCTCCTTCCCCCCCAGTGAGGTGACGTTCCACGTCCCAAGAGCCAGATGTTGTGTGTGCGGACTGGGTCGCCGAGGTCTCCGCCTTCGACTGCCGCCCAGTCCTCTCAGCACCGCGCTACCACGGACCCCTCTGCAGGTGGTGGGCCCACAGGAGGGACTGCCCACGTCATCCCTTCGGGCTGAGCCCGGCCGCGCCCCGTGGGCTAAGGCCCGGCCACCAGGCGCTCGCATACGAGCCCCGACCCCAGGCCTGGCTCCAGGGTGGGGCTCGTATGCGGTGCAACAGTCAGAAAGAGATAATAAAAATAAGAATAAAAAACACTTCTAAAGAATACATTTAAATTTAAAATAGAGTTACAGTTACTATTTACAATATACAAGTGCACATGGTGCACACAATGTAAGCAGTACAGTGAAGTAAAGTGACGTATGATGGGCAGTAAAGTGACTTTATAAAGGGCGGGGGGACAGGTTAAGTGTTCAAGAGTCCAACAGCAGAGGGGAAGAAACTGTTCTTGTGGCGGGAGGTTCTAGTCCTGAGCCTCGAGCTCGGGCGACGTACAGGTCCTGCAGCGATGGAAGGCTGCGGCCAATCACTTCCTCTGCAGAGCGCACAATGCGCTGTAGTCTCTGTTTGTCCCTGACTGTGGCTCCAGCGAACCACACGGTGATGGAGGAGGTGAGGATGGACTCGATGATGGCCGTGTAGAACTGCACCAACATCTGTGCAGGCAGCTTGGCTTTCCTGAGCTGCCGCAGGAAGTACATCCTCTGCTGGGCCTTCTTGATGAGGGAGCTGATGGTCGGCTCCCACTTGAGGTCCTGGGTGATGGTGGTGCCCAGGAAACGGAAGGACTCCACAGAGGTGATGGGGGAGTCCATCACGGAGGGTGGGGGCGGGGGGACAGTGCTCCTCCTGAAGTCCACAATCATCTCCACTGTCTTCTGGGCGTTCAGCTCCAGGTTGTTACCACTGCACCAGGACACCAGCCGGTCCACCTCCCTCCTGTAGGCGGACTCATCGTTGTTGGAGATGAGTCCAATGAGGGTGGTGTCGTCCGCGAACTTGATCAGCTTCACGGAGTCGTGGCTGGAGGTGCAGTGGTTGGTGTACAGGGAGAAGAGCAGGGGAGAAAGAACACAGCCCTGTGGGGCTCCTGTATTTATAATCCGAGAGTCCGAGACATTCTTCCCCAGACGCACTCGCTGCTTCCTGTCCGTCAGGAAGTCAGTGATCCACCTGCAGGTGGAATCGGGCACGTTGAGCTGGGAGAGCTTGTCCTGGAGCAGGGATGGCAGGATTGTGTTGAAGGCAGAGCTGAAGTCCACGAACAGGACCCTGGCGTAGGTCCCCGGGGAGTTCAGGTGCTGTAGGATGTGGTGGAGGGGCCAGGTTAATGGCGTCGTCTACAGATCTGTTGGCTCTGTAGGCGAACTGCAGGGGGTCCAGGAGGGGGGAGGTGAAGGACTTGAGATGGGAGAGAACCAGGCGTTCAAATGACTTCATGACGACAGACGTAAGTGCTACAGGTCTGTAGTCGTTGAGTCCTGTGATCCTGGGCTTCTTCGGGACGGGGACAATGATGGAGGATTTGAAGCAGGACATGGCAGGACTGCAGAGAGGTGTTGAAAATGTCAGTGAACACAGGAGTAAGCTCACTGGCGCAGTATCTCAGAGTGGCCGGAGACACGTGGTCCGGGCCAGGAGCTTTGCGGGGGTGCAGCCTCAAGAAGAGTTGTTTGATATCTTTAGAGGCTATTGTTAATACATGAATATTGTTCATGTGGTCAAGAGAAGAGATGCTTTATTTGTCCCACTGTGGAGATATTTCTGTGTTGCATCGCTACAGAACAGATAAATAAACAGCAACTCACCAATAAAATAAAATAAACTCTTTACTTTAGCATAATAACGAAGAAAGTATAACATCTCTAGTGACAGCATAATAAGGAAGCAAATCCATTTTCTTCCCCTTAATCCATTTCTGGGTTCGGGGGTGGCAGTCAGAGCTCCAGCCCCTCACTGATCCTCCTACAGGTGGTGAGTCCACAGGAGCTGAGATCTTTCAGCTGGGCTTAGGGCAAAGTGGAGTTAAGTGTCTTGCCCAAGGACACGATGACAGCAGACATCAGTGGGAGTCATGAAGTAGGTCTCGAGGTGGATTTGAACCTACGACTTTCAGGTCCAAAGGCTGATGCTCTACCAACTGAGTTACTGTCGCCCTAAAATGTTAGAAATTAAGAAGTAAGTTTTACATCTCTGACTTCTGCATAATTGAAAGTAAGGTGACAGCGGACACATGTTAGTTTGGTTAGTTAGTTTATTTTTTCTTCGGTCAATATGTACACCCGACCTCGGGTCACACGGATACAGAGCTCACATTTACTTTTTACAACAAGAAAATAAAAATATAATGCAAACAAAAAATAACCAAAATGTGTCCATAAAGGACCTTGTGCGAAACAATACCTGACCGAAAGGGTTTAGGCTGAAGTCGAAACTTATACTGCCTAACCCCTAATACAATGTGAAAATGCGTCCAAAGATGAAAAATTATACAGTTTCTCATATACTAACGACGGCAACATGAAGCACCAAAAACTTGCACTTGAACAAATCAAAATTATGTTATACATGATCAAGATTGTAAATGACACAACATACAGTTTCTCATATACCAACGATGGTAACATGAGGCACCAAAAAATTGCACTTCAACAAATCAAAATTATGTTATACATGATAAAAATTATAGGTGACACAACATACAGATTCTCATATACCAACGATGGTAACATGAAGCACAAAACATGAACTCCCATAAACACGAGTTATTAAGCATAGTCCAATTCAATTGTCCTATACTTCTCCATAATATTTGACTTTTTTTTGAATGTTTTAATAGTTCTTGAGCCCTTAAGTTGAACAGATAGACTGTTCCATAGATCAACTCCTTTGACTGATACACATCTCCTCTTAGTATTACTCTTTGCTCTGGGTTTCTGAAGCAGATCAGTTCCTCTGAGGCTGTAGCTACATTCTCTAGTATGAAACATCTTTTGTAAACAGTGAGGAAGCATGAAGTTGTGAGCCTTGTATAACACAGCTGCAGTGTAAACATCAACAAGATCATACAATTTTAGAATATTATGTCTAATAAATAGTGGATTTGTTGGGGCAAGGTATTCGGCATGACTGATCACTCTAATGGCTTTCTTTTGTAAGATAAAGATAGGTTTTATATTAGTTTTGTAGGTATTCCCCCATATTTCCACACAGTAGCTGAGGTATGGATTGTTGGATGGTTTGGGGCGACAGTAGCTCAGTTGGTAGAGCATTGGCCTTAAGCCCAGAAGGTCGTGGGTTCAATTCCCACCTCTGCACCTTCTCCACCGACTCCCACTGATGACTGCTGTCGTTGTGTCCTTGGGCAAGACACTTAACCCCACTATGCCCAAAAAGCCCCCACTGAAAGATCAAGGCTATGCTCACACTCAGAGAGCAGCCGTCCTCCTGTGGACTCACCACCTGCAGAGGGTCAGTGAGGGGCTGGTGCTATGAGACTTGGGTGGCATCTCTGACTGCCACCCCCCTGACCCAGAAATGGATTAAAGGGTAGAAAATGGATGGATAGCTGAGGTATGGAAGGATGAGGGAATTGTACAGTATATATAAAGCATTTTGATTTACAGAAGTTCTAATTTTACACAGTATAGCAATGAGTTTAGAAATTTTAGTCTTTAGAGTGTTTATATGCACTTTCCAGTTTAACTTATGATCAATATTGATTCCTAAAAACTTTGTTTCATACACCCTTTCAATGTCTACCTCCCCCATACTGATTTTACATGGGGTCTTTATTATTTCCCTTTTTCCAAAGATAATATATTTCGTTTTATGCAGATTTATGGAAAGTTTGTTTAGTAAGTAAGTAAGTAAGTAAGTAAATTTTATTTATAGAGCACCTTTCACAGATAAAAATCACAAAGTGCTGTACAGGGTAAAAGCAAATAAGTAAATACAATGGAAATAAGACAACAACAAAAAAAAAAAAAAAAAAAAAAAAAAAGAAACTAACTAAAAGCTGCCCTAAAAAGAAGTGTCTTTAGTCCCTTTTTAAAAGCATCGACAGAGTTGACCACACGGAGGGACAGAGGCAGAGCGTTCCACAGTCTGGGGGCAACGGACTGGAAGGACCGGTCCCCCCGGGTCTTATAGCGGGTCTTTGGGACCGCAAGTAAATTCTGGCCCGTGGACCTGAGAGTGCGGCCAGAATAGTGTGGGGTCAAGAGGTCCGAGATATAAACGGGAGCCTGACCATTTAAGGCTCTGAAAGTTAAAACCAAAATTTTAAAATCAATACGTAAATTGATTGGGAGCCAATGAAGTGAGGACAGGACTGGGGTGATGTGAGACCACCGGGGGCTTCCTGTTAAAAGTCTGGCAGCGGAGTTTTGCACAATTTGTAGTCTGTTAAGAGCACTCTTATTAAGACAAGTAAACAATGAATTGCAATAGTCAAGACGTGTGGAAACAAAGGCATGAAGGAGCATCTCCAAGTCCTTCTGCGACAATATTTTCCGGATTTTAGATATGTTTCTGAGATGATAAAAGCAGTTTCTGACGAGCTGTTTGCAGTGTGTGTCCAGATTTAGGGCCTGATCAAAAACAACCCCCAGGTTTCTGAGGGGGGATGTGACAGAGGAACCAAGTGAACCAAGGTGCTGTTTGATGTCTTGAATCTTATTGTCAGGAGCAAAAATCAGGGTTTCGGTCTTGTTAGAATTAAGCTGCAGATAATTTGTGGTTAACCAGCCTTTGATCTCGGACACACACTCTAAGAACTGGGAGATAAGGAGAAATTCAGTGTCTTTAAAAGAGCAATACAGTTGGACGTCATCAGCATAGAGATGATAAGATACATTCTTAAAACGATCGATAATTTTCCCAAGAGGTAAGAGGTATAATAAAAACAATAAAGGGCCCAGAACAGACCCTTGGGCAACACCATAAGAAAGTTGAGACACATCAGACACAATATCATTCACTGCAACATTGAAAGTTCTTCCACAAATATATGATGTGAACCATTTAAGGACACAACCAGAGAAACCCATCGTCTTTTCAAGGCGATTTATCATAATACTGTGATCCACAGTGTCAAAAGCAGAGGTCAGATCTAGCAAAACCAATATTGTATAGCGACCAGAATCTGCCGCCATCAACACGTCGTTAGAAACTTTAACAAGTGCAGTTTCTGTGGAGTGCAACTTTCGAAAACCAGACTGAAAAGAGTCAAACAGATTGTGTTGCTCCATGAATGTGGTTAGCTGGTTTGCAACAACTTTCTCCAAGATTTTAGCAACAAACGGGTTTACATCAAACCATGTTTTTAATATCTTGAGTTCACTTCCTACTGTATTTAGAAGCAGCCCAAGATCTTTTCCAGAACAATACAGACTAGTATCATCAGCAAATAAGATGCATCGTGATTTATTAAGAACTTCACAGATTTAATTTATGTACAAAATAAATAATTTGGGTCCTAATACGGAGCTCTGAGGAACACCGTGGGTTCTATACTGCACATTCTGACATTAGTTTGCACAGATAAACAACATGTGAGGTCAGATCGGCAGTATGTTCAGCTTCATAGAGTGATGTTCGAGGGCGTTCGATTTTTGTAATTTTTTAGCAGCCCCTAAACTTCCCTTTTTCCAACCTCAACTCTCTTACTGTGTTTTCGTTGCCAAACTCAATGTGATCTCTGAATCCAGGACACATTTCCGGGTTAGCGAATACAGAGAAGTGCTGAGAAGATTGTCTCGACAACTTGATAAAATAGAAACGGGTGAGAGTGCAGGTGGAAAGCAGAAAGAACCAGAAGAGACAGACGACACAGGTAGCCCATCAATATTTGAACTGTTTTTTTTTAACTCGGACACGAACAACTCAGACTACTGTTGTTTTTATCACATTTTGGGTCTTGGTTCAAGCCGGCGTACAGAATATTTTTTTTCACATGTTTCTGTAACCCACGTCACATAACGCAAAACAATCTTTTTTGGTTTTAATTTGGACAAACTTCCTTTAAAAACACTACCTTACCACTAGCTTCACCCCTGCTCCTCCGGCTCCGTCTCACTGCCTGTTAAGAGTGATTTAGCGATCTCTGATACCACTGATTAGCCCAACATCACCAGCACAGACCCACCGGACCCACCCCTCATCTTTCCCTTCCACAACCCGCTCAACGGCCAGGTTTTTTTCCCCCTTCTACACACAACTGCAATACCCTCGACCCCCACTGGATGGCGAGCTACCCGACCGAACTGAACTCACCCCCACGGCATATCCCAGAGTATTGGATTACAAATACGCACTTGGATTACAATTACAATACTCTTGGAACTATTATCATTACCTCATTGTGAAGTCTTTTTGAACTTTTGCCTGAACATTGGATTTTTTTCCTACTTAAAGGACACTTTTTGTTGTTTATTGTTAATAAAATATACCTGTTTTTTGTGATTATCTCTTTCATCCACACTCCTTGGCTCCCGTCGTCCCTTCTTCTGGTACTTCTGTGGTACTTCTATGGTACTTCTATGGTAGTTCTGTGGTACGTCTATGGTACTTCTATGGTACTTCTGTGATACTTCTTTGGTACTTCAATGGTACTTCTGTGGTACTTCTATGGTACTTCTGTGATACTTCTATGGTACTTCTATGGTACTTCTGTGGTACTTCTGTGGTACTTCTATGTACTTCTATGGTACTTCTGTGGTACTTCTGTGGTACTTCTATGGTACTTCTGTGGTACTTCTATGGTACTTCTGTGATACTTCTGTGTTACTTCTGTGGTACTTCTATGGTACTTCTATGGTACTTCTATGGTACTTCTGTGGTACTTCTAATACCTACCTCGCAGTCGATCCGCCCTAACGCCCTATTTCATTATATCATACGTTTTCTGTAAGTTAATTTCAAGCTTGTTTATTAACCAGAATAGTGCCACTTTCTCATGAGCCTGAATGCAACTGCAGGTCCATCATCATTGCACTGTGTGACTTTAATAACTGAATGTCTGCAGGTTGTGCTCATGAAGATGGTGTTGGAACATTCCACAAAACATGTCATGATTTCTTGGTGTGATTTTTGACAAAAACATGTCATTAGATCACCACTCTAAACAGCTTAGCAGAAATTGTTTCTTTCAGTTGAGGAACATCTCTAAACTGAGGAAAATTGTGTCACGTAATGATTTGGAGCTCATTATTCATGCTTTTGTGTCGTCACGTTTGGACTATTGCAACAGTTTATTTTCGTGTCTAAACAAAAAAGAGCGGTCTCGTCTCCAAATGGTTCAAAACTCTGCAGCGAGGATTTTAACTTGCACTAATAGAAGGGCTCATATTACCCCAATTCTTAAAGCCCTCCACTGGCTGCCGGTGTCTTACCGGTTTCAATTTAAAATCTTGGTGCTGACTTTTAGATCCTTATATGGTCAGACGCCTTCTAACATCGGAGATCTGATTCAGCCCTATGTCCCCTCTCGTTCTCTGAGGTCTGCAGATAAAAATCTCTTGATGGTTCCTCGCACTCCTTATCGAACCAGAGGAGACCGATCCTTCCAGGCTGTCGCACCTAGACTCTGGAACGATCTCCCGCTCTCTCTACGATCACTTGACTCTGTTGATACATTTAAATCCCAACTCAAGACGTTCTGGCTGAGTGGATAGCACTCTCGCCTCTCAGCAAAAAGGTCCTGGGTTCGAATCCCGGTCGGAACAGGGCCTTTCTGAGTGGGGTTTGCATGTTCTCCCCGTGTCTGCGTAGGTTTCCTTCGGGTACTCCGGTTTCCCCTACCACTAAAAATATGTCCAATAGTTCTGGCATGCGCCTCCTGTACTGGCCCCGCTCCCATCTCTGTGTGGAGTGAAAGACAAATGCCCAAAATTAACAATTGTAAACCGCTTTGAGACTCAGATCTGCAGTGAAAAGGCGGTACATAAATAAAAACTTACTTACTTACTTACTTCTTGTTCAGTCGAGCGTTTTGAAAGTACGGTTTTATGGGCTGATATGACTGTCTCCACTGTTGTTTGATTGTGTAATTTTTTCTTGTGTTTTTAATTATTGCTTGTTTTTGATGTGAAGCACTTTGTGACCTTCTGTCTGAGAAAGGTGCTATATAAATAAACTTTGCTTGCTTGCTTGCTTCTGATCTTGGCCCATGCAGTTCCTGTTCGATAATTTGTCTTTTATAATTGTTTGATGTAAAGTTTTTCTTCCTGCTTCGCCCTAAACACTTCACTTAGGTGCATATACTGTCCCCTGCGCCCCGCTCCTCTCTGTGTCCATCGCCTTCATCCCTGGATCAGTTCTGTGTTGGATTTGCTTTTATTATATAACTTTTTATTTGCAGCATGCATGTGGGGTCCTCTCTGAGGGCGTGTCCACTTTTGTTCGTTCTGGTTGGAAAAGAAACCCCTCTTAACAATGGTAACTAACTGCTCATGTTTCAAAAATAAAAGATCATTTAATAAAAATAATGGCCTACAAATAAACTGCGTATAGAAACCAGACATGTGCGCTGAGTAATTACACTTCTAAAACTAAAAGCTGCAAAGTTGACTGCTCTGGGAGTTCTAGAGATCAATTCAAATCAAATAACTTTATTAATCCATGAGGAACTTTATTTGCAGACAGAGCACCGGTTAGGAGACATACAACACAGAAACACTAAATTTAAAATACAATAAAAGTGCAGAAATGCAGTATAGAATACATCAAATAGATTATAATCGGCTTCAGCCAAAACAGACCATCTCCCAATCAGATTATGTCAGTGTTATTGAGCAGACTTGCTCCAGTTAAACAGTATATCATGTAATCCCACACATGTTCAAATGCAGGGTGTGGGATCTGGAGGATTGCTTCTTCAGGAGATGATGATGACCGCTTTGCGTTGAGTTCAATCAATCACAAACATGGCACCTGAAATTGGCAGGTAGGGGCAGAGATCAAGACCTTCACGTATTTAAACAAATATTTGATATAAGTATTGTACAATTGTTTGGTTCTGGCTGGTCAGACAATCTAACTCAGGCACAAATGGAATTGCGTGGCGTGTCTATTCCGTTTCAAGTCCATTACTGAAGATATCACCGATGCGTCACATCCTAACAAACACAACAACAATCAGCACGAGCCGTATTTAAAAACCCATGACAAACTTAACGCGATAAAAGTTAAGTCGAAGCAATCAACTTCTGGTAACAAATGATTGATGTACTTTTGTCCCACCGTAGTCAGAAAGCCACAGGAGACAACCAGAGCGTTCATTTTTCTAAAGACAAAAAAACAAGTGACTGACAAATGAAGTGGCATTTCTCCCTTTTCCCCACATAATGCGTCATTTCATGGTGAGAGGCTTTTGATAAATAGCGTGTGTGGAACAGACAGGAATCCGCAGCCTTAGCTCTGTATTTAAATTCGCCAACAATATAACGCCTTTTCATTTCGGTGCGTCAGAAAGCATGCGGCTCCCCGGATCGGCTAATTAAGAGCTCCGAAGCCATTCCAACAAACAAGCGTGTGCAAATCATGTCTGCTATGAGACTATATTGTTTTTCAATTTGAATTAGAGCCTAAATGAAGTATTAGGAAGCATGCACACAACCTTATACCAGGGCTTTGTGGTGTTATTACTGCAATCACATTGAACCGTGCTCGTAAGCTCGATAATGAAGAAACAAAATAGGATCTCATCTTCTGTTATCCCCAATCAGCACATGTTTATGTGTATGTGTCGACTAAGCTGGGTGTATTGTATTAACATCCTCTAAATCTCCACAGAATCAAGTGGAAATTGGAGACAGAAAATGAAGAAAATTCGAAAATAAATTGCACCTGAAAGAAAAAAAAAATACACATTTGACTGGCATAGAACTCGTCCTAAAATTTTTCATCAATATATATTTTTTTAATTTATTTATCACCAAACATGCACTCACAATATGTTCATACAAGCACATTTTTCATCAAAATTCCACATTTGAATTATCCACTGGGTAGGTTTTTTTTTTCTTAAAGGACACATGGGGTGACAAGCTGGGGTAACTTTCAAACCACTGATATATTTTTGGCCCTTAACATGTTTGCAAACTTCTGTCTTTTGCATGCCTGGTCGTACCACACCATTGTACAAATTACATTTTGTACTAAGGTCTGGATTTGCTCCATTGACTCCGTTAACAGGTGGGAGGGGTTAACTCCTTTTTCAGATTGACACCATTGGATCTGAATTTACCGTGACAGATGTAGGCGCACTACATACGTCACCGAGTCTATTGTTAGCATTTAGCCTAGCTTTAGCCATCTCCTTTGCCGCTAACGGAGCACGTGGGGAGTAGCGCCACATTTTTTTCCAGCGATTACATTTGCTAAACATTCCTCTTGCTCCTATTTCTTGATAGAACCAGACCGGATTACTTTACTATCGCATTTTTTGCCATTACCAAACTACAACCTGCCCGTTCGACGCAAACTCTTGACGTCACCCACAACTCACTACAACACCCGCCTCCCGCGCTCGCTGATTGGTCGGTCGAAATTCAACCGATTGTAATCGCAAACACAGGGACCAGACCCAGACGTTACAGGCAGTGAAATGATGATTGAACGGAGAGTACGGATGGATAAGGCCAGGGTAGTGTTTTGCAGAAATCTGAGTCTTTCTATCCATGCCAAATGTACATTTCTCCTGTGTGAGATCAATAAAGTAATAATAACTAGAAATGGTACAATGGCTGAAGCCATTGTGAGTGGCTGCATAGATGTTGGAAGGGTTAGGGATGAAGAAGGAAGAGGAATAAAGAAAAGGGAAGAAGAGGAAATAAGAAGAAGGAAGAGGAGGAGGAAGAAGAAGAAGGGGAAGAAGAAGAAGGGGAAGAAGAGGAAGAAGGGGAAGAAGAGGAAGAAGGGGAAGAAGAGGAAGAAGAGGGAGAAGGGGAAGAAGAGGAAGAAGAGGAAGAAGAGGAAGAAGAGGAAGAAGAGGAAGAAGAGGAAGAAGAGGAAGAAGAGGAAGAAGGGGAAGAAGAGGAAGAAGGGGAAGAAGGGGAAGAAGAGGAAGAAGGGGAAGAAGAGGAAGAAGAGGAAGAAGAGGAAGAAGGGGAAGAAGAGGAAGAAGGGGAAGAAGAGGAAGAAGGGGAAGAAGGGGAAGAAGAGGAAGAAGGGGAAGAAGAGGAAGAAGAGGAAGAAGGGGAAGAAGAGGAAGAAGAGGAAGAAGAGAAGAAGATGAAGTAAGAAGAATGTGTTGTAAGGTGCCGAATGTGTTGTAAAGTGCTAAATGTGTTGTAAAGTGCTAAATGTGTTGTAAGGTTTTGAATTTGTGTGTTGTAAGGTGTTGAATTTGTGTTAAAGTGCTAAATTTGTTGTAAGGTGTTGAATGTGTTGTAAAGTGCTAAATGTGTTGTAAGGTGCTGAATTTGTTGTAAGGTGCTGAATGTGTTGTAAGGTGTTGAATTTGTTGTAAAGTGCTAAATGTGTTGTAAGGTGCTGTAAGTGTTGTAAGATGTTGTAATGTATTGTATCTATGGTAATGAATTGTTAGTGTGGTAATGTGTTGTATAATGTTGTAATCTGTAATCTGTTGTACTGGTCCAATGTAAGTTTATGGGAAAAAGTGCTTGAACTTGTGTTAATATCTGAAAAAGTGCTAAAGGTGGAAGTGTGAAAAGTAATAGCAATAATGAGACGGTGAAGCCGGTCGTAACGATGTATAATTTGTTGAATTTGGTGAAAGCGTTGAAGAGTTGAAAAGTGCCAAAATCTGGCGAGGAGAGCATATAGTGGCTGCATAGTCTATGCAGCCACTATATAATAGTGCATCGGTTTTATACAGCGCTTTTTTGGACACTCACTCCATACACAGTGGTGATAAACTACTACTGTAACCACAGCTGCCCTGGGGCACACTGACAGAAGCGAGGCAACCAGTCTGTGCCATCGGCCCCTCCCACCACCACCAACCATTCACACACACACCAGACTCATTCTAGGCAATGGGGGTGAAGTGTCTTGCCTAAGGACACAACGGCAGTTTGTCTATCTAATCTTATCTTATCTTCTTTTTTATAACTATGTATTAAAACCAAGCAAAAGATTTCGATTCTGTCACCAGTTATTACATGCAGGTATATTTGATGTCTGTCAGATGAAAACCAGAAGACCAACCTCACTCAGACCGACCAATCAGCTCTCAGCCCAAACCATCAAACAACAACCATAGACTGTTTATAGATGGACAATGCTAACTCATTAGCTCAATGAAGCCTCACAGGGAAGTTTTGCTCCGGCTTCTTCTGTATGTGTCACACTAATCATTTTGGTCTAAAAGAAACAGTGTTTTAGCAACCACCAGTGACATGACCCTGTTACGGCCGTAAACCTAAACCCGTCAGAACAAATGCCCATATAAGGAAATGGGCTTCACATGGGGTTCTTCTGCATTCGGCAAAGACTACAGTGATGTCAGAACTCAAGTCTGTCCACTTCTAATTTACAGACTATGACGGCGACTCACAGGGCTCTTCTTATAAAGGATAAAAAATATAACATGTTTAATAATAACATGACTTTTTAATTTCACAAGAATCTTTCTGTTGAGACAAAATTGAAAAGACAAAGTTAGGCACCCCTCCTTTAATCAATGCCAACACTGTTCCTTGCTTACTGTGACTCAGAGAAATATTGGCACAAATGAAAAATAATCTACTTCTCTCTCTGCTAGTGATGTCGCATAAAGATTTGGGCACAAATCCATACCAAAACTTTCAACTGAAGTCAGGAAAATAACCGATCAGTTTAGACTGATTTTGGTATTAGTCAATATTAGTCTATTTATAAGCTTTGGGCGGCATGGGGGCCAGATCCGGCCCGCGAGACCATTTCCAGTGGTCCTTGAGATGATTTTAAATTATAATATTAAATAGCAGCATTAATGGTCATAGGCGACAATGGCATGTTATCCATTACTAAGAAAACAACCATAACATTTAGTTCATTAAGAAATAAAGGATTTCCCAATTTTCTTAGGAAGGAACTGCCCTCTCCACCTTTTGAACAAAACCGTCTGGTCTTATTTGACGAGCACAAATCACCAGAATGATTGACAGTTGGGAGGACCAATAGTCTCAATGATCCACCCAAAAGTATAAAATCTTCCTGTATACCTTCGATATTTGGTCCAGTTTTGGTTCAGTCACAGGAACTGAACTAATTCTAATCAGAAAAGAATATCCAATCCAACTAATGTGAAATTTATATAGATACCTTCATATTCCAAAAAATAAATAATAATAAGTCAAACCCAGTTAATTCTTTCGGCCCCTGACCAGCTCTTTCTCATTTTATCCGTCCCTCAACCAAAATAAGTTTGACACCCCTGTCTTGGAGTTTTTCTTTCACAGCAAGAAAGTCCTGGGATCGATTCCACCTCCAGGCCTTTCTGAGTGGAGTTTGCATGTTCTGCTCCGGTTTCCTCCGGGTGCTCCGGTTTCCCCTACCACTAAAAGCATGTACAATAGGTATGAATGTAATGAGCGAGTGAATGGATGGTGTTTGGTCGGAGGCTTTGAGGGTCCAGTGTGCTCAACGTTTTACCGCCGTCATCACTGTGTCGAGAGAATAGAATAGAATTGGAACTCTGAACATTGTAAAGTGCTTTGGGAGACCTTTGTCTGGGAAAATGTGCTAAATAGATACTCATTACTTACATTGATATTGATATTGTAAAACTATTGAGCAATGATCCACAGTAGAAGAATTACATTGAAAAGCCACAGTTAGCAAAAGCAAAGTAAAAACTTGTTGGGTAATGCGATGTGATGGGATGTATAAGTAAAAGTAAGACCTCCTTCTTCAGCCTGGAAAAAGAATGTAAAAGTAAACAGTGGCCCATATCAAAATCCTCTATACTTTTATGCTATCACCAACATGGCGGCGTATGTGCAACCAAATACAGCGCCATGTAACTCTGACGCCGTGAATACATTTTGCTGTTTGTCTTTGCAGTCGTACACGGGCGCCAGGTTGTATTTCCCGAATATCATAATGAGATATTGAGATATACAGCAGGTGGATAGAGCCGGAGCGCTTAGCAATATATCATTATTTACCGAGCGCGAGTGAGGAGCGCACTAACCTTTGTAGCGCCTTCAATCTCCCTTATCTTACATTAGCAGCCGAATTGTGTGCCACGGGAAGCCGCTGCATCCCTGAAGGAAAGAAAAACCTTGACTTGTTGGAGAGATAGAGGCTGAAATCTTTGTTAGAGTGATTGAAGGCTCCTCGCTTCTCAAATCTTCCGGCTTTTTGGCCACCTGTGTGATTTCTGTATACATACGATTATGCACCTGCGGCCATACGGAATGAAAAATGTGGGGGAATGATTATTACTTGAGGAGTTATTGATTCTGTGTTTTGTTCCACACAAGTACGTAAAACTACACATGGGGAGCTGCACACACAACTCTGCGCTGTTTTGTTATCTCAAGCAATACATTTTTACAAAAGCATTTAAGATAAGAGTCTTTGCTATATGCTCACAGTAATTCCAGATGCTACAAAATGGCAAGGCGAGTTTATTTTGTATAGCACAGTTCATACACAAGGCAACTCAAAGTGCAACTCGAAGAAGCAAGAAAATCCTAAATAATCACAGTACATTTAAAAGAGTTGGCACACTGTCAAAGTAGAATCTTGTCTCATACTTTCAGGAAGACTGTTCCAGGTTTTGGCTGCATATGTTTGAACCACCGCCTCCCCATGTTTAGTCTTGGCTCTGAGCACCAGCAGGAGGCCAGTCCCTGTGCTCCTTTGAGTTGGTTCATACCAGTGGGGGCGGGTCCCGGCTCAAAAGTGGCCAAAATGACGTGCGCTGACATGCTGCAATACCACCCCGCGCCTGTGGGGGTGGACCCAGAATAATAATTAGCCAAAGCTAACATATAGCATCTTCTTACCTCTCAAAAACGTCTTTACAGGATGGTCCAAAAGTTGGCTCTTGGCCCAAAGCTCCGTTCCACATGTGTGTCAAAGCTGAGTGTTTTGGACCAGTCTAGTTTACTCGCTGTGGACTTTAGAAGTCACTCGTTTAAATGAATGGAGCTCATGCAGCTGACGCATGCACAGATGTGTTTTTTCACATTTTCCAGCCCCCGCGGCCATTTTGAATCACTCCATAAAAGCCCAATTTTTGGCCCATTAGTTAGAACGGCGGAGATAGGCCTGACTACGTCCGTTAAAATAGCTGTGGAGAGACATGAACAAAGGTGAGTTGCTTTAAAGTCTATTCTCTGCAACAGTATGGCCCTCTATCAAATTGACTAAATCCTGAATTATAAAGTTTGTGCATAAATAAATAAAAATGGCCAATTCAAAATCATGCCTAATGCTTAATAATGCTTTAGTGCTATCATTACACCAACTTCACCTGCTTGTATCAATTTAGATTTGAATACTGTATTTATGTCACACCACAACATTCCAAAGAGCCTATTGTATAAAAATGTGGTCTTTCAAATGTCTGATTTTTGGCTCAAAGTTAAACATATCCTTTGTTGATACATACAAACTGTTTGCTCAGGTGTCTACAAGTTTTGTTCAAAAACATTTGTGAGATATTGGCCAGAAGAAAGAATTTCCCGTCATAAGAATAATATGGTAAGTATGAGTTTGTGAACGTAATCTCTATCAAATCATAATCTGGGGATTTTTTTTGTTGGACATTTTCTTGTTTAACATTTTTTTGGAAATGTGCCTGTCTCTTATATAGAGCTGTATTGGCACCTGCCCTCTGACTGATTTATAATTCTACAATTTAAACACAAGATATATTGTACAGTAATTACCAGAACTGTATTGTATGGTTGTAATGAGACAATAATAGCATTCATCTTTAAAAGTTTAACTGAGGAGGTCAATTTGATCACAGTTATTTGTAAAGTACTAGACTGGTCGTACCACACCATAGTACAAATTACACTTCATACTAAGGTCTGGAGGTGCTCCATTGACTCCGTTAACAGGTGGGAGGGGTTAACTCCTTTTGCAGATTGAAACCATTGGATCTGAGTTTACTGTGACGTATGTAATTCCCAAGTGTTTTATTAGCATTTAGCCTAACTTTAGCCATCTCCTTTGCCGCTAACGGAGCCCGTGGGGAGTAGCGCCACAATTTTTACCAGCAATTACATTCCTCTTGCTCCGGCTTCAATTTCTCGATAGAACCAGACTGGATTACTTTACTACCGCATTTTTCGCCATTGCCAGACTAAAACTTTCCCATTCGGCGCAAACTCTTGACATCACCCACAACTAACTACAACACCCGCCTCCCGCGCTCTCTGATTGGTCGCTCACACAGGGACCAGACCCAGACGTTACATGCAGTGAAATGATAATTGAGCGAAGTGTACGGATGGATAAGACCAGGCTAGTAAAGTGCTGCTGACATCTGTTTCCGCGGAACACTGTGAAGCTATGGCTGAATCCTTTGTCCTTAAAAGTTGTTTTGCTGAAAGTTTCCTGACTTTTGGCCTTGTGTCCCGCTCGTAAACAGACTCAGATGATCCAGAATCAACCTCGCACTATTTTATCAACGTCCCAGTGGTATCTTTTCAGGACTGTGTGTGCATAGTTCTGTAATGCAAATGCTGTAGCCATAACATTCGTCTGAGCCCCATACGGACTGCGGTGTGTGAGAGGGCAATTCTATAAATACATTAACCTAAAGCTTTCTCCGGTGAAGGTGAGATCGAGGAGCGTGGCGAAAGTAGGACACAGTCTGGGGACCGCACGGATCACACGGGTTAGAACTGAGGAATCCTTTTTTTATTTAATTGTAGACAAGAAAATCACATCCCATAATGCAATTACTCTTCCAATAATTGTATGTTGCTTGCCCCTTTCTTAAACATGTGCAAATGAAAGAAAAAAATATTATAACTTAAAGGACTACTGATTTTTACAATTGCTTATTAATGTTTTTTTTTTTTTTTTTTTTATTGTCATTGTTCTTAAAGTGCATTACTGTTTATTATGTGCCTAAAACTATAAATAAAGTTGGAAATAAAAAAAAATAAAAAAATCAAGGACTACCGATGGCTTTCAATAACACATGTGTTTTTCAAGCGTTGTTATTCGAACTGGAGTAACTAACTCTGAATCCCCCCAAAACAGACTGAGTAATAAAATCCATGTCATTAGTTCCTGGTTTGGAACGGTACGATGCTAAAGCTAAAGCTAATGGTGCTATAACCAGTTTTCATATCTTTAGATCAGCTTTTTCAGACAGAAATGAAGACAAATCTGAGGTTTACATGATACAAACAAACAAACAACTTGTCAACACAAAAAAGGAAGTGCCTAGCTTGATTACAAGGCTAACGCTGTAACCGGGAGCTACACATTCATCACTTTAGATTCTTACAGAGAATATATTTTGCAATTCTTTTCACTGCTTGTGTTATGATCGTATTCCCCTTTTTAGAAACGAAGCATGGTTCTATAGATTCAATGACACCTGAAACGCCGTTGCTCCCGCTGAGATGATGAAACTGGAGCACCTGGAGGAAACCTACACAGACACAGGGTAAACATGGGTCCTGTTCTGCACTGGTAAATATCTATTGTTTGTACTGTATATAGTGGGAATTCTACGAAGGTTTCTATGCCTTCATATCTTTCACTTTTTTACAACTTGTTTGCACCATTAACCAAAGCAAATTTCTAGTTTGTGACTGTTATTTACAACAGAAATAAAAAAATAATTCTGATTCTGAGAGGCGAGAGCTCTCATTTTTTGCTTCGTTCATATTTTCATTTCTGCACAAAAAAATGCACGGTTCCCCCTGTTTTTTTTTTTATTTATTTATTTATTTTTAAAAAAAATTTAAAAAGAAAATTTATTATTTTCATTCCATTCTGCGAAAATACCATCCTGTCCCTAGAGAATCCCCTATCCTGAATCAACACTCCCCATTTGTGCTTTTAATTACGTCTATTTCTATACGGCCTCCACTGTTGTCATACACACCACAAACACGCTTAATGGTTTCTATCAACTGCTTTGCCAACTATAATGAACATTGGAATTGCATAGCGTAATCTCAAAGTATAAATTCCATTAACCGCTCGGCGCATATCACTTCAAGTCTGTCCGTGGCTTAATTTCCTCATTTACATGTGCAAAACTGTGTTCGTTTGACAACAGCCATTTGCCACGTTGGCATTTGTGGCGGCAATTACGCCCGGCGGCACATTTCTCTTCTTCAACGCTCCATCATCTGGACAAAGACGGAAGAGGACTTTTTTTCAGGACATTCTACGTTGGACGCGCTGACAAAGGCATCGTGGGTAATTAGGAGACTTTTACTGTCGAGGAAAAATTGCCGGTTGTTTTCTTGACGTCTCTAAACATCATGGTGTGTTGTGGGTTTGTGGTGCGATGGGAAGAGCGGTGTGTGTGTGTGTCTACGGGAGCGATATGGATGGAGGTTTGACAGGAAGGTTGGGTGTTGCCAAGAAACTCTCAGAGCAATTTGAATAATGTGTTATGGACATTGAAGTTCAGTGCTCTCAAGTTTAGAATAGCTTTGTCCTTTGAAGCTGCAGAATCAAACATGCTAGCTTCAGTAGGTTAGAAAATGCATGGAAATCGTTTGCCTACTTGTGAGAAAGAGTGAGAAAAGAGCCCTCTAAGTAAAGATTTAATGCTTTAATGCTAATGGGAAGATGCAAGATGGCGCCTGTGCTCGGCCATGCCTCTGCTCGACTCCTATGTCGGCTATTATCGATTGTTTTCGCAATTTATGTGGTCATATCAGCCCGTTTATCCATTGGATTTGTCTCTGCTGTCCTGAGCTATGATCGTGGCTCTCTTTTTCACATAAAGGAGTCTATGGAGTCCCTTTTTAGTGACTGGGGCAAGTACAAACAATCTTTTCCTCCCCCGTTTGTTTGCCGGCGGGACTCACCTGAGTTCTTGTTGCTGTCTCGAGCTCCTGGCAAAAAGAGGAGGCAGAGGAAACGTGGCTGTCGGTCTGGCGTCCAAGTTAGACGCAGACGGGCTCCACAGTTAAGAATCCCCACCCTGGATCACCGGGTCAGGTGTCTACGGTCGGTTCCTCTCTTTGATGTGCGGCCCGGCAGCGACGCGCTCTCACCGCTGTCCTCCCGGGTCATCTCGTCCGGCTCTCTGGAGCCAGTGCAACGCTGGAATTGTGAGCGTTGGGATACATCGTCTCCATGCCTTCCCGTGTTTACTCCGGTCCACAACCATCTGATTCCCCGACACAGATGGGGACCACGTGACCGTGTTGCGTATCTTCATCCAATCCCGCTGTGTCTAGCTCGTACAGCTCCAGCTGACACGAAGACCGTGACGTCACCCTCGTTGCGGCTTGGTCTATTGAACGTCCGTTCTATAGCGAATAAATCTTTCTCTCTGAATGAACTTTTTACCAAGGAAAATCTAGATTTTATGTTCTTCACGGAGACATGGCAGAGAGAAGGGGAGTTTATTCATTTAAATGAACTGTGTCCTGATGGCTGTTCTGTCTTTGGGATGCCCCGCCCCTCTCGTCGTGGAGGAGGTCTTGCCGTGGTTTACAGGGACACTTTCTCCTGTAAAGTGATGAACACTCAAGTCTCCCCTTCCTTTGAATCACTTGTGATTAAGGTTGGTTCCTCTAGCCCATTTTATTGCGTGCTGGTTTATCGTCCTCCTGGACCTGCTGCTGCCTTTTTAAAGGATTTTAGTGACTTCTTATCTTCAATCATAAAATTGGAAAATGTTTTAATCCTTGGAGATTTTAATATCCATGTTGATGACAGCACATCCTGCCCAGCAGTGGAACTTTTAACAATGACAGAAACTTTTAATTTTGAGCAACATGTCTCTGGCCCTACCCATCAAAAGGGTCACACTTTAGACCTTGTCTTTTCACTTGGCCTTAATGTTGCCAATCTTTGTGCAGATGACGTCCACATGAGTGATCATTGCTGTGTTTTATTTGATCTAATCTCTGGTCCTGAGCCTGTGTCTTCTGAGTTTAGGTCTCAGAGGCGGATTATCACAGAGAACACTACTGTTAGTTTCTCCACTTTGTTTGATTTGAAATTATTTTTGGAATGTCACGATGTGGAAAGCCTCATGCATAGTTTTAATAGCCACTGTGAGTCCATTTTGGATCAGGTTGCACCTGTCAAATCAAATCTGGTGTCTCATAAAGCAGTGTGTCCCTGGATTAATGATGGTATCCGTGATATGAAGAGACTATGTCGGAAAACCGAGCGTCTGTGGAAGTCCACCAAACTTGAGGTACATAGGTTGCACCTCAGGGAACTTATGTCTTCTTTAAACGAAACGATAAAAAATGCCAGATCTGACTACTTCCGCCAGCTGATCACCATGAATAAGAAAAAACCTCAAGTATTGTTTGATACCATCAACTCTATTGTATGTCCTGCTCCTCCTCTTGCACCTGTGTTTTGTAAAGCTGACAGCAATGAATTTCGAACATTTTTTATTGATAAAATCCAGGTTATCATAGATCAACTTCCAACGCTCTCGTTTTGCACACCTGATGCTGTTGAGCTTGTTCCCCATGAGTGGTCCTCTTTTAGCCCTGTTACACAAGCCAATGTCTCAGCTCTGGTAACCAGAATGAAGCCCTCTTTCTGTGTGTCTGATGTTCTGCCCTGTAAACTTTTTGTCAAAGTTTTTGATGTCATTGGCCCCTGGGTTACCAATCTGATCAACCTTTCACTGTCAACTGGTGTTTTTCCCAGTTCTTTAAAACATGCCATTGTGGAACCTCTTCTCAAAAAGCCTAATCTTGACCCTACGCATCTGAACAATTTCAGGCCCATTTCAAAACTTCCGTTTTTGTCCAAAGTGTTGGAGAAGGTGGTCTCTGATCAGTTGGTACCCTTCTTGGAGAAACACAACATTTTTGACACTTTTCAATCCGGTTTCCGTAAGCATCACTCCACGGAAACCGCCCTGCTCAAAGTGTCCAGTGATATTATGATGTCTGCAGACTCTGGAAGATGTACTGTTCTTGTGTTGTTAGATCTCTCGTCAGCATTTGACACTGTGAATCACCAAATCTTGTTGACAAGACTGCGTGACCTGGTCGGAATGTCAGGACCAGTCCTTGCGTGGTTCTCCTCTTATTTATCGGGGAGAAGCTTTAGTGTCTCTGCAAATAAGTTCCTGTCTGACTCTGCTGATTTGCTGTGCGGGGTTCCCCAGGGCTCTGTTTTGGGCCCGATTTTGTTTTTACTCTATGTCCTTCCATTAGGGAAAATTATCCAGAGCTTTGATGATGTTTCTTACCATTTATACGCTGATGATATTCAGCTATACTGCTCTTTCAAGCCCTCTGAGATCGAGAAGTTAAGCTCTTTGCTGAAATGTCTTACGCAAGTTAAAAAATGGCTCGGTACAAATTCCCTCCAACTAAATTCAGACAAAACGGAGATGCTGGTGTTTGCCCCTGATGACGCGATTCCAGGGATTCACCAGTATTTGGGCGATCTGAGTTTGTCTACTAAAGCAAGCCTCAGAAATCTAGGCGTTAACTTTGACAAAGCAATGTCCTTAGAGCATCACTCAAAACTGCTGACAAGGAACTGTTTTTACCAACTGAGAAAAATCTCCAAACTTAGAGCAATTGTGCCAAGGGATGACCTTGAAATTATTATCCACGCCTTTGTGTCTTCCCGTTTAGACTATTGTAACAGTTTATTTTCTTGTCTAAACAAAAAGGAGTTGTCCCGCCTTCAGCAGGTACAAAACTCTGCGGCGAGGTTACTGACTCGCACAAACAGACGGGCTCATATTACTCCCATTCTAAAAGCCCTCCATTGGCTCCCAGTCACTTTTCGTTTCAATTTTAAAATCCTGGTGTTGACCTTCAGAGCCTTGCATGGTCAGGGTCCCTCTTACATTAGAGACTTGTTGTGTCCTTATACCCCCTCTCGGAGGCTGAGGTCTCAGAAGACGAGAGGAGATCGCTCCTTCCAGGTGGTCGCGCCGACGCTCTGGAATGATCTTCCGCTTTCCTTGCGCTTACTTGATTGTGTTGATGTTTTTAAGTGTAAACTGAAAACATACTTGTTTGAAAAAGCATTTTAATTCCAGTGGGAAAGGGGTTGTTTTATGACCACAATGTTTTGTGATTGTAAATGTAAATGTACTTTTATTTATATTTGTATTTTTTGTGAAGCACTTTGTGACCTTTGTCTGTGAAAGGTGCTATATAAATAAATAATACTTACTTACTTACTTTGGGCTGATTGCTGATTGGCTACGTGAGGGTGGTCCTCTGTTTCTCACTTTTGTCCCTGAAAAAGTGGATCTAAAGATATGACAAAAAGCTAATCATAAGAAACTAGCTAGATTTAAATTATGACATTCAATTTGTTTGTGTCAATGGGGGTTTATTAACTCCCATTGACTTATAGACGCAGGGAGAACATGCAAACTCCACATAGAAAGGCCCCATCTGGAGGTGGCCAGGTGGGATTGAACCCAGGACCTTCTTTCTGTGAAGCACAAGCGCTAGCCACTGCACACACAATTCATGCAAACACTACACCACAATAACTGCCGCTTTACTAATTTTACAGTACTTTGCATCTATACATGTTTTACTTATTCTTTTACAAAAGCCAATTTATTTCTGAACTGCAAAAACAAATTAGAATTCAATTTTTTTTCCCCCTTTCCACCCAGAGAGATACTCCTTAAAGACCTTATGCCGGGTTTAAAAAAAAAAAATAGTGGATATCAAAATTGCATGACAATGTCAATCTGAAAGAGATTCCGGCAAAAAAAATCCTATATTTTATAAAAGAACGTGTTTTTCATGAATTGAAGCTGTCTATGCTCTAACCTGTGTGTGACGTCACAGCGGGTTACGCCCATGCATTGAAAACCATGGATCTATGCCACAGGACTGCCTTTTCTCTCTTCTCTCCACTGATGCCCAACACAATACTGCCCTCTACAGGTGACAATTGCTCACTACACATAAATTGCCGTTTTGAGAGTGAAAATGTGTCTGAGGTGGGATTTGAACCCCAGTCTCTGAAATTGCAGTCCATCGACACAACCACTGGACTATCTCAGTGACAACGAAATGTGACATTCTAGTATTTATGTCAGAGTCGCTGTACACGGCCTTGTCATCTTGAATATCTGCGAAAAAAGAACAAATACCAAATTGTAAACAACTTACAGCGTTGAAACGTACCCACTCTGACGTCACCAAGGGCTGTGAAGTTTTTTCGTCTCTAAGGGCGTTGCTATGGGGTTATTTCGATTTGGGGCGATCAGACAAAAAAAACAACTGATTTTGAAACCTTTAGTAGTTCTCTTCTAATATAAAATGGTATTAAAACTGTATTTCTAAATAAATCAAACCCGGCAAAAGGTCTTTAAAGAGGTCCTGGGAAAAATGTTGTGATATATCGATGTGAAGGAGCCTGATTTTGGGTACAGTCATAATAAAGTGTATTGTTGAATTTGTTCATTTCTATCTGGAAGGGAGTGGCGAGCTACTGGTGACTCCCGAGCTACAGGATGGAGACCCCTGCCTTATACAGTCCATTTTCCAAATATTCAAATGTTCTGAGCAGTTTGATTGGCTGTGAGCCTTTCATCAACATTCTAACTAATAAAAGGCTTGAAAAACCCTCGTACCGGGGCGTAAAGAGCAGAGAAAATGGTCCGAACCAAGAGGCTACTCCACCTCTGCTGCTGTGACCGTCCTGCTCCACCCAGAGGCTACTCCACCTCTGCTGCTGTGACTGTCCTGCTCCACCCAGAGGCTACTCCACCTCTGCTGCTGTGACCCGTCCTGCTCCACCCAGAGGCTACTCCACCTCTGCTGCTGTGACCGTCCTGCTCCACCCAGAGGCTACTCCACCTCTGCTGCTGTGACTGTCCTGCTCCACCCAGAGGCTACTCCACCTCTGCTGCTGTGACCCGTCCTGCTCCACCCAGAGGCTACTCCACCTCTGCTGCTGTGACCTGTCCTGCTCCACCCAGAAGCTACTCCACCTCTGCTGCTGTGACCCGTCCTGCTCCACCCAGAGGCTACTCCACCTCTGCTGCTGTGACCTGTCCTGCTCCACCCAGAAGCTACTCCACCTCTGCTGCTGTGACCCGTCCTGCTCCACCCAGAGGCTACTCCACCTCTGCTGCTGTGACCCGTCCTGCTCCACCCAGAGGCTACTCCACCTCTGCTGCTGTGACCCGTCCTGCTCCACCCAGAGGCTACTCCACCTCTGCTGCTGTGACCCGTCCTGCTCCACCCAGAGGCTACTCCACCTCTGCTGCTGTGACCCGTCCTGCTCCACCCAGAGGCTGCTCCACCTCTGCTGCTGCTGTGACCCGTCCTGCTCCACCCAGAGGCTACTCCACCTCTGCTGCTGTGACCCGTCCTGCTCCACCCAGAGGCTGCTCCACCTCTGCTGCTGCTGTGACCCGTCCTGCTCCACCCAGAGGAAGTTGTAATACAAAAGTGAATGGACTTTCCAATTTCGCCTGTAATTATCAGACGTTTCTTCTACTTCTCACTTGTCCCACTGAATACAACTTTGCACTTAAACCTTACATTTAAAAAAAAATCAAATACGCATGACAAAACTTTCAAATAAATCACTCCCCCCTTCTCTTTGTAACACGGTCGAACCTTCCACTCGTATAACCTGTTCCCCACCGCTGCAGATTTGACGAGCTCTCTGGCCTCACAGTCGGAGAGAACAGCACCCGTGGGACCAATGAGGAGCTAAACACATGACACCCATCGCCAGTATTCTCCCCATGAACTTCCTTTGCACTAACCAAGCCTGATGCCCCCCCCGCCCCATTACATACCCCACCCTCCATTTTAGTCTTATAGCTGCAAAATCGTGCGCAAGTACTTAAGTCAAAGTCTCTAACAAGGCAGTGTCACGGCGCAGTGCCACATGGTTGAGTTCCCATCATGAGGGATTTCTGTTTTAAAGACAGCACTTCATTTTCGGGAGCTTTTTTACTGCTAACTGCCCCCTCCCTCCCTCCTCACTCCTTCAACCCTGTCCAATATGGCTGACCGGCAACGTTCCCAGGCCATTTGCTTTGGTCCTGTCCACTGCGCCAAGCAACAATTGAAAATGAAAATCCCCCTTAGGATGTATGTTTTATAGTTATTGCTGAATTCGCTGCTTTACCTTTGTTGTCGGTCGATTTGCATTTTATCTCAATCTGGGAAACTATAGCCGCGCCGTAGCATTACTTGCATTTCCAATTAAATTCTCCTATGCATGAAAATATATGAAAAAGAAAAAAAATCAGCTTTCTCTCCAATAGGGGGCAGTGTAGGTGTTCCTAATGATGGGGAGTCTCCTTCTCTCTCTCTCTTTCCACAGTCAGCTCCAGTCTGTATTTTTTTACAAACACACACATCACTGGGCGCTTTTAAATGCTCTTTTTCTACAATGCACGACTGGATTAGCATTTCTGGAGGTCTGGAATCAATCATTTGCCTTTTTTCGTTTTTTTAAATATCTGACACATACTTTGTTTACCTTGATAGGCTAACTTGTTATTGCGCAAAGTAATGAACAGCAAAGCCAACAAACTAACGCTTAGTTAAAAAAACGCTCAGTTAAAAAAAAATATATATATATATATATATATATGTGTTATTTGCAAGACTTTGGGCCTGCTTTTTATGCTCGGCCAATCATGACCTTGTTATGTCAATTATCATTCAAAGAAGACATTTTGTTTTTGATATTTAATTTATGACAAACGTGGATCATTTGTATCGAGGAGTTACGACAAAACTTGAGCTTCTGCCCTTTTTGTCATTTCCACGACTACAAACATAACCAACACAAGCAAGAAGGTCCTGGGTTTGAATCCCGGTCGGAACAGGGCCTTTCTGAGTGGAGTTTGCATGTTCTCCCCGTGTCTGCGTAGGTTTCCTCCGGGTGCTCCGGTTTCCCCTACCACTAAAAACATGCACAATAGGTCTGAATGTAAATGAGAGAGTGAATGGATGGTGTTGGAGCTGATGGTCCAGTGTGTTCTGGACTCGCTTCTGTTATCACCGTGTGTGGAAGGACTGGAACAATATCTGACTCTGAACATTGTAAAGTGCTTAATAAATATATATATGAATAAACATTACTTACTTGCAAAGAAACGGAGAGTTCGGAAGTGATTGTACGGCCTAAATCCTGCACATGCTCAGTCGGTCGCCAAAGTCTGTTTATGTAGCCAGTTAGCGGATAGCGTCGGTAATTTGGTGAGTTTGGCTAAAGTGTAAGTGTAGCTAAAGCGAAAAAAGGTTCTGGAGGTAGACGAGAACACGTGGAAGACCATAATATATACACAGACAATATTCAGGCAAAAACATCTAAAATATATTAATATTAGATTAATATTGTGTTTACGGCTAACCCACTATACGAGCTTTGCACATCTAGAGACTGAAAGTTTTGTGCACTTAGAAAACAGCAAAAATGTCGGGTTGGATGGAGAGTTTGAATTTGTTTGTGTTTGGTGGAATTCAGAACACTCTCGCTTAGATAAAGGTATATTACTTATTTCATTGCAAGTATTCAGTATTCTGTGAGTGTGCAGTATTCTCCCACACTGAAGATCCTGTGTCTGCCTGAAATAAAATACAAAAATGATAGAATAAAAATAAATACAAACCTTTATAATGGGAGTGTGACGATATATCGGTATTGTGATGTATTGTGATACTTTCTCACGCGATCAATCAATCTTTTTTATTTCGAACTTTGTTGTCAAATCCAGCATCATGGCAGTTAATAATGCATAAAAAAAGATTCTTTGTACATGCTGTACTTCTATTCTCATTTGAAAACAAATAACAAAACACTAATAAATATGAGAAGCAATACAAAATCACAAAAAATTAGAGAAAAAAAATGAAAATAAAAGAAAGTTTGAAAGGGAGTGGGAAGAAGTAAATACTTTTTAAATCCCACCCCCAGTGCATACATCGATCAATTATCCATATGCTTTTGCCAAGTAATCTATTTAAAACAAATTTAAAATAATTCTTTTTTTTTGTTTTAATTAGTATCAATACTTAATATATGGCCACATTACGCATCTCCATTCCATTTATCATGAAATAAAGTGTATATTTTTCATTTTTCTTTTATTTATGCCAAAATGTACTGCATTTGAATCCAGAGTTGAGAATTAGTTAATAACTTACACTTATAACTATTTCGTGTTTATTCAGAGTGCTTTACTAAAATATTTCTATAACAGTATATTTCTGACCAATGTATTGAAAATCGTCATACTGTGATATAATCGTTATCGTGAGCTTTGTATTGCGTATCGTATCGTGAGGTACTCTGAGGTCCACATGTAGTCTCAATATAAATGTATATATCTCACTCTTTTACGTTAGTCCTACTGCAGTTGAAATTCTCCGTTGTTTCTGTAACCCGTGTATGTGTGTAGGATGTGTGTGACATCACAGGCCCGGGTGTGAAAGGCTCATACCCTCTCAACCTTCTCTCCGGCGCCGCAGCAGAACCAACAGCCTCTTCAGATGTTCTCTTTTCATTTTCACATCACAGGGAGGACATGATGGTACTTTCTCCATAATGTCTCACTCTTTGTTATCAGGATCCAGAATCTTCAGCAAATACATTTCCACCTGTATTTTTTTTTTCCCCTTTTCTCAATAGAACAAAAGAGCACGGTGGCTGAGTAGATAGCACTCTCGCCTCTCAGCAAGAAGGTCCTGGGTTTGAATCCCAGTCGGAACAGGGTATTTCTGAGTGGAGTTTGCATGTTCTCCCCGTGCTTGCGTAGGTTTCCTCCAGGTGCTCCGGTTTCCTAGCCTGGTCGTACCACACCACAGTACAAATTACATTTTGTACTAAGGTCTGGAGGCGCTCCATTGAGCTCCGTTTAAAGGTGGGAGGGGTTAACTCCTTTGGTAGATTGAAACGATTGGATCTGAGTTTACCGTGAGTTTACAGAGTGAGTCGTTAGCATTTAGCCTAGCTTTAGCCATCAACTTCGCCGCTAACGGAGCCTGTGGGGAGTAGAGCCACAATTTTTTTCCAGTGATTACATTTTCTAATCATTCCTCTTGCTCCGGCTTCAGTTTCTTGAAAGAACCAGACTGGATTACTTTACTATCGCAAACTACAACCTTCCCGTCCTCTTCCGGTTTCCCCTACCAATAAAAACATGCTCACCAGGTTAAATCCTCCAGCTCTGGTCCTGACCAAGCCGAGCATCACCATCTGGAGATGGGTTCCCGGGCGCTGTTACCATGGCGACCACTGCTCCTGACGTAAGCCTTAGGGGCATCAGGATGGGTCAAATGCAGAGGATGAATTTCAATAACAATAAAGTGCACATTGTGTGATACAATAGAACAGACTATGGTAGAATATAAAGTTCTGGAAGTCATGACAACAGTACAGCAATCAAAAGAGATGTATTTTTCCCCGGAACAGCCAGCCTTTACCGCCATTATATCTGAAAGCTATTTTGTTGTCGTTGTCGCAATTACAGCCTTCTACTTACTGTTCACTTGGATGTGACCAAACTCTAACCTTCTCTCGAGACAATAAACATGTTTGCTCTTATTGTATTTAAATCCAAATAAGACGTACATATTCGCATTAACTCCTCATTAAAAAAAGGTTCCAGCAAAAGCAGCCACAGCCATAATTATACTTACAGACAACAATTAAAGTAGTAATTTGCAGGTAATGTGTTTGCGTAGCCCCGATAACATCATTTAATACATTACAGTAAATTAATAAGTTGACTTTTATTCCGGTTCGTACCAACGGAGCTTTCTGCGGCTGAGACCCTCCTTCATTATCCCCCCATCACTTACAATTACGCCTTTAGCATCTACTCAAGGCACGGTCTGAGCTCCATGCTGCGAGCGGGAAGTCGGTGGCAGTGTTGAAGCCGGTTGGATGGAGCTGTAGCTAGAAACAGCGGAGACATGTTTCCCCTTAAAGGATCATCGATGTTAAATATTACCACTGACAGGGGTGTGTTTCTAAGGCTATGAAGGCTTCGTGCGTGGTGGGAATATCGTTCAAGCTATGGGCGACATTGTTCAATTCCATTCCATAAAGTAGTCTCTAAATCACAACAGCAGGTGTCTCAGTGGACTTGTTTTTTTGTTTTTTTTTTACAAAGTTCTCCGACAACAGATCAGAGAATCAGACAGTTCAAAGACAGGAAATGCATTCATAGCAAATACAGAGGAGCTGTCGGTCCATAGGGAGTGGGATGTCCATAATAATAATAATAATAATAATAATAATGCATGGGTTTTGTGAGATTTCATAATACTTTTAAGCAACTTTTGTTAAAGTTAAACTCATCATTCTATCATGTGCAGAAGCCTGTACTTTTCCCTTGTTTTGTCTATCTGAAGGCCAAGCTACAAGCACACCGTGGAAGCTGCTGATTGGAGGTCTCCATGCCTCCGCTCTGTATAATACACTTGCATTCTGTTGTATCTGTGATTGTGTGCTTTGTTCGTGCGGTCTCTACCATCGACAATAAAACATGTCTTCTGTCTGAATTTAAGACGCGATCCCAGACTATGTCATCTTCTTCAGTTTTATACAACGCTTTTTTGGACACTCAAAGACGCTTCACATGTCATTATTCATTCTCTCCAAACACAGTGGGGACAAACTACTACTGTAGCCACAGCTGTCCTGGGGCACACTGACAGAAGCGAGGCAACCAGTCTGTGCCATCGGCCCCTCCCACCACCACCAACCATTCACACACACACACACACACACACACACACACACACACACACACACACACACACACACACACACACACACACACACACACACACACACACACACACACACACACGACTCATTCTAGGCAATGGGGGTGAAGTGTCTTGCCTAAGGACCCAATGGCAGTTTGGCACAGTTTAGCCCCACTGTGGCATCAGGTGTTCCCAGAGGGTAAGTGTCTTGCTGTGTTCATACAATATATTTAAGAATAAGTATGTAAATATGTGTAATATTTGTCCCACAATAGGGACATTTCAGTGTTGCCTCACCAGTTACAGGGCAGTAGGGTTGAGAAGCACACGGCACGAGATGGGTTTGAATTTGTTGGGAAAAGATATATAAGTTAAGACAACTTTTTTGATCTCACAATGGACAAATTTACATTGAACAATAACTGTATACTAAAATCCAATTCAATCTCTAACTTTAGCATATAAAACCAAATATCAAATACTTAGCTTTAGCATAATAAGGACGCAAATCTAAAATCTCCAAATCTCCATTAACGTCCCAGATTATTAATGTCCTTAGACTCTTCTGCGTTGGCCCAAAATAACTCAAACAACATAATAACTTGTTAATTTCTATATGAATTATAAACCTATATTATTGTCCTTTGTCTTGACAGTAACAATAAGTATTTAGATATTCATACACTACACATTACTGGGCGGCACGGTGGCTGAGTAGATAGCACTCTCGTTTCTCAGCAAGAAGGTCCTGGGTTCGAATCCCGGTCGGAACAGGGCCTTTCTGAGTGGAGTTTTGCATGTTCTCCGCCTCGTCCAGTACCTTAAAATACCTTTAATTTGATGTTATCACAGTTTTTCCTGTGAAGAATGGAATCCTTTTGATTCCATTCCACAAACCAATCATATGCATCCGAGACCATTGTGTTGATTTAATTTGCTTTTGGATGTGAAAGGAAACAGCGGTGTAAGTCCAGGCTCGGCACGGCTCGGCTCGGCTCCTGTCACTTTTTAAACGCTCGGCTTCATTGAAAATCATTAGTGGCCTGTTTTGGAAGTAGTCAGCGCTAAGCAATTATATCCTGATCGTTACTAAGCCTGCTCCCTTTTACCGAGCGGCAGCGCAGTCTTGGCTCAATGCCTCTTGAAAGCCAAAGTCGACGAGAAGGGAGAAAGTGAGATTATAAACGCAAGCGGCAATGAAGGGCCTCATGCGCAAGCTTCCCTCTCGACCCTTTGAAAAGTGCAAGCAGAAAAACTGGAAAATGTGTATTATAATATTCAATTATTTACATATTTATCATTGTTTGTGGCTCATTAATGTGATATTGAGACTATATACTTAAGCCTGTCATGGATGTTTTGTATGTTTTTTTTTTTTAGCTGTTTTATTGCTTGATTGCAGAAATGTTTTAATGGATTTTATGTGATTTTATTGTAAAGCACTTTGGTCACCTTGAGTGTTGTAAAGGGCTCTATAAATAAAGTTGGATTGAATGATGTATGAAGGAAAATAGTTCCGTCTGCAATACTTTTCCAACATTGCATGCAGCAGACACAGCCCTGCGGTTGTAGAGAACACGTTTTCACCAGAGACATTGCCAAAACTAGTTACGGGGCAACACTTTTTTTTGTTTTAAAAGACAGAGAATGAGAAGTCAGATTGTCAGTATGAATCATATCAAACTAGACGGAGGCTGGAGGATTTATAGACAAAGGGCGGAGGGATATTTTGTCCCAGAAGTTCGTGATATCAGCATGGATGGAGTTAAAACTGACATTAGGTCGTTTTTTGATGAGGACCACACGTTCTTCCTCTAAAATAATTGGGGATAAAATTGCTCTTTACACTGTTGACATGTTTACTTTGTGCGCAGAATGTACGTTCACACATCTACCACTAGATGGGGGTGTTTCGCCATCCAGATGTTTTTATTGGTGCATGTTTATTCATATTTTCACCTTCAAAAAACATTGAATTCCAAAATCAATGATCTCAATCTTATGCAAGGGCCAAAATAAACACAAATAATCAATATGAAGTATTGATAATTAGCATAATTAGCATAGGCTGATTAGCATAATCATAGATAATTGGGCATTATTGCTGAGAAGGTGGAGTATTATTAGCTTCTTTTGTTTGCATTTGCGGACAACACTTCTTCATGCATTTCCTACACAGCAGCATCTTTCAGCTCAGTCCTGATAGGCGGTGATTTAGCCCAAACATGTGCAGATTACGACATTTCCGTGAGTTCATTTATTTCTCTTTTGCTCCACGATGATGTGTTGTTTGTCTACAAGTATATTTTGATAGGCTTTAGTTGCCAGAAAACACCATCAACACTATAATTTTGTTGAAAGTTGGGTCCAATGTGTGTTATTGTGTGGACTGCGGCTTGTTGTTTAACCGTATAATTCAAGAATGCTTTCCGGTTTAGACTCTTTTGGAACTGTGGCTGTACGCAGACTGACGGGAGCACAGCTTTGTTGACTCGTGCGGACCACAGGGCGCTCTGATTGGGGGATTGGGGTCAGAGCGGTTCTTATCAGCACAGCAGAGCCCCCCCTGCTGGAGCCAGCTGGTAGTTACTGATCTGATCTAGGACCTTCTGCCTCCCACAGACAGACGGGCAGCCTCTGTGCTCCTTTCACCGCTCTTATCATACACAGGCTCACAATAGAACAGACAGACTGGGCACCGGAGGCACATGCTATCGCTGCAGCACACAGGGCCGAGCCATGTACAGGCTGAGCTCTCCAGAGATTGACAACTTTACCAAACTTGAACTCTTCATTAAAAGTACAGTGTGAAAACTTTTCTGGAGAGATAGCCACATCCGTGTAGACTGGGAAATGTGATTGAAATGCCATATTTTCAGATTAAATGTTATGAAATATTTATAATAATAATGTATCTCTATAGCGCATTATGTGATAATGTGGGTATGAAAAATAAAGAAAATTATGCTGCCAAGTTTTTGATGTTTCGGACTAAGGCCCTTCATCAGACATTAGCCCGAAACATCACTATAGTGGTCTGTAAATAAAAGCTACCCTGGAGCTACACAGCTGTGCAGATTTGTCTTTATTTTACATATTGTGCACCTTTTATGAATTGAAGTCAATAATTCCCTTTGACTGACGTATCCAAAGTCGATGCAAGAGCGAGACAAGAGATCTTCACGTTTAACATCTGCATTTAATTATCTTTACAATCAGATACAGAATATTCAACAAAAAGTGCTCCTAAAACTATATATGTCCCTCTCTCCTGGCCCTCGGCTGACTGACTGCCAATCTCCTCCCAGCAGTTTCTATCAAAGGGTCCGATGACGTCACAGTCTGGGACTGGTCTGGCCCCTGGTCTGGACCCGGTCTTGGTCTTCCCTCTCCACCTGAGCAAACAATGCCCCCCACCACTGGGCGCCTGATTGTGTTGGACTTTTGCCCTCGTCCAGAGTGGGAGAGAGCATTTGTTTATTCTTGGAGTCAATAATTGTCCGGTTTTGTAAGCTGGTCATCTCTATGATTCCTGAGTGCATATTCCTTTGTCCTTGGGGCTTTTCCCCGTGCACCTTCTTCAGAGGGCCTATTTTCAAAATCATTAGTATACAACATTTTAATTATGCAACAGTTTCCCTCTTTTGACCTGATTAAAAATTAGGTCACAATCCACATCGTCGTTTATCATCAATCCTTGTGCTTAGTTCCGGCTCGATATCTGTGAAGAGTTAATACAGAGAAAACAAACACACAACAAACCACATTCGAAACATTCCTTCACTAAACTCTTTGATGACCACTGCTGTCATTCTGATTCTTCTTCAACCTCGTCTGTAATGTATGCACTAAAACTATTCTAATCTATTTACAAATATGTTTGCTTATTTTGCTTTTATTGAGCCCTATTCTTAAACATATGTTTTTATCTAATAAATCTATCTATACTGTGGTTTGCTGTCATTATCAGTGGCTCTGTGCCATTTTTTGGGGCTTTGCTCATTTTTCCAAACACATTTTGTTGAACCAGGAAGTGCTGTCACTTCCTTCTCTCAGACCGTTTGGGATAAATGTACATCGTTAATCAAATTGGTATTATCCGTACAGGAGATAATCTATTTTAGCAGGTTTCTCTGGGGTTAGTCCCTATACAACGGTATTTTGATTCTCTAATCTGTTGCTGACAAATCGACAGCTCTTAAAATTCTCAAAACTACCTAAAGATCTACTTTTGTGCTATACCCAAATTCACCAAAATGCTTTTAAATGTTTTTGAATCTCTGTTGGTTCTAATCTATCTCATTAATCTAAGCTACATTAATCTAGGCTACACTCATGAACTTTATCTACTTTTGAAGTAACTACTTTTGGACATAATATGAAGGAAATGGTCTTTTTACCGTTTGATATTAACCCTGTCTAAAAATAATCTCTATTTTTTGAAAGCATCTATCTATTTTACACTCTATTGTGACTCCAAATCTTGGTTGTAGTTTGAGCCAAAGCATATTCCCAATTTTTGAGTTCTGATTGTAACAATTGCATTGGCAATAGATGATTTTTCATTGGCTGGTTCTTGTTCTGCAAATCACTATTCTATGTATTGTATTTCAGACAATTCCAAAAACAACACAGTCATTCTCCAATATTAAAGACATACATCTAAATCAAGTTGCCTGAAAGGGATTTTAACTATTTTAAAACGTTCTCTACGATTATAAGGCTATGCATTTAATTATTTAATAAACAAAAGCACATTCATGGCTTCTGTCCGCTGCTTATAACTGTTTAAAGAGTTGTCCCAAACTTAATAGCGAGTGCGTCTGGGGAAGAATGTCTCGGACTCTCGGATTATAAATACAGGAGCCCCACAGGGCTGTGTTCTTTCTCCCCTGCTCTTCTCCCTGTACACCAACCACTGCACCTCCAGCCACGACTCCGTGAAGCTGATCAAGTTCGCGGACGACACCACCCTCATTGGACTCATCTCCAACAACGATGAGTCCGCCTACAGGAGGGAGGTGGACCGGCTGGTGTCCTGGTGTCTCCTACAGGAGGGAGGTGGACCGGCTGGTGTCCTGGTGCAGTGGTAACAACCTGGAGCTGAACGCCCAGAAGACAGTGGAGATGATTGTGGACTTCAGGAAGAGCACTGTCCCCCCGCCCCCACCCTCCGTGATGGACTCCCCCATCACCTCTGTGGAGTCCTTCCGTTTCCTGGGCACCACCATCACCCAGGACCTCAAGTGGGAGCCGACCATCAGCTCCCTCATCAAGAAGGCCCAGCAGAGGATGTACTTCCTGCGGCAGCTCAGGAAAGCCAAGCTGCCTGCACAGATGTTGGTGCAGTTCTACACGGCCATCATCGAGTCCATCCTCACCTCCTCCATCACCGTGTGGTTCGCTGGAGCCACAGTCAGGGACAAACAGAGACTACAGCGCATTGTGCGCTCTGCAGAGGAAGTGATCGGCCGCAGCCTTCCATCGCTGCAGGACCTGTACGTCGCCCGAGCTCGAGGCCGGGCTGGTCGTATCACAGCCGACCCCTCTCACCCTGCACATGGACTATTCCAACCACTCCCCTCAGGCAGGAGGCTGCGGTCCATCAGGACTAGAACCTCCCGCCACAAGAACAGTTTCTTCCCCTCTGCTGTTGGCTCTTGAACACTTCTTAACCTGTCCCCCCGCCCTTTATAAAGTCACTTTACTGCCCATCATACGTCACTTTACTTCACTGTACTGCTGTCACCTTACATTGTGTGCACCATGTGCACTTGTATATTGTAAATAGTAACTGTAACTCTATTTTAAATTTAAATTTATTCTTTAGAAGTGTTTTTTATTCTTATTTTTATTATCTCTTTTTGACTGTTGCACTGAGCCAAAGCAATTTCCAAGTCTGTGACCTCCCGTTACTTACGTTGGCAATAAAAATGATTCTGATTCTGATTCTGATTCTGATATGTGTAAATACATCAGCTGTTTGTAATAAACAATAACATTTAACCTGTTCTCCAATGGAGCAGCTCAGAGGCTGCGTCAAGAGCAATGTTATATTTGAGCTATTTTTAGATTTAAAATTGTGTTAAAGCCTGTCGTTCTATGTCTGCATTTTAATACTACTCTCTATAAACACATCTGCACTAGTTCCTACAGATGTGGAAAACAGAAACATCTAAAATCTGACTCCATTTGATTCCTTTTTACTTTAGTTATTAGAACAATTTGACCTTATTGATACTTATTTCCACAATAGAACTATTTTGATTATTCACTAGTCTAACTATTATTACTATTGTTTATTCTGACACCTCTTCCTAGCGACCTTTCAACCTATAGCTCCTTGAATCCAATGACATTATAGCTCCAGACTATTTCATTCTATTCTATTATTATCTTATTATTATATGATCTATTATCTTAAAGAGTAGATCTGTTTGATGTTATAAGCGCTATTATTTCTCCTTTTGAATTTGCACAACACTAAATTTAGAATGACCCCCTATGGGACAAATATAGAATTTTATTTCATTTTGGCAACTCCGAAAATTACTTAATAATTTTCCCATTTTGCTTTTTTAGGCTGCCCTTTCTATTATTTATTTGTTCTTGTAAATATATGTTTTACACTTCTTTCTAATGATTTAGAAGGTTAAGGACCATGACCACCTATGACAATACAATACTCCCCTCTGTTGGTCGTGGTCCAAAGTATAAAACATGCATCTGTGTGTGTGTAGATTACTGTTCCAATCCTGTTGTTCCTCCCGGATCGTCCTCAATTCATATTGTGGGCTTTGGTGCCAAAGTAGAGGCTCATTTCCTTAATTCATACTACTGTCATCCCTGAAGCAGGTGCAGTTTATCTTTCATCTGAAAAACAAACATTAGAACACAAGAAACGCCCACTTCCCTCTCTTCGCATTGTGCAGCCTGTCAATCAATCCAATTGGGCAAAACATAACTGCATTGACAGACGGTGTGTGACATCAGGGCAAAGGCTGTAGCCAAATACAGACTTAACAATATGTATGTTTCTAATTTTATACTCCCCTAAATGTGAATTACAAACCAAAGTTGTCCTTCAACCCACGACAGCTCACTGCGGTTGGACCGAATCACTGTCCGGACAAACAGCAGAGGGAGGGACTCCCAGTACCTTCAGCAAGGTATGTCATCTCAGAGTACTTTCTCAGAGTACTTCTCTCAGAGTACTCATCCCAGAGTACTCTCACTTTTACACCTGTTCAATAAAGCTTGTTATCTTTGAATCTCTAGTACTTACACCGTATGCTGTTGACAAAAAATAATTATTCCATGATCACATTAAAACATTACAGAAAACTTTTGTTATTCCATGATTCCGTTCAGCACTCCTCATTTCACTCCTCATTTCACTCCTCATTTCACTCCTCATTTCACTCCACACTCGCATCACTCACACAGGCCGATTCCCCACGTTAGTATTTTGGTCCAGAGTTTGTTAAGGTCAACGTAGTGCAATTGACATGACGCACAAACATATAACATACACAAACATATAACATACACAAACATATAACATACACAAACATATAACACACACAAACATATAGCACACACAAACATATAACACAGAAGGCCTGTAATTTTAACTTTGTTATATTTTTCCATGTCCAATTACAATTGTCTCATGAGCTATTTCTATTGTTGCAACTTTCAGAGCCTGCAGAACATGCAAAGCTTTGAGAGATTTTTCCTAAAAGGATCCATTTCAAACTTTAGTGTTTAAACCACGTGGTCTTTACTCGGGCTTGTCACAAACTGTGTCCCCTATATTTTTAATGAGCTCTTGTTACTTAAAAAAAACTCATGCACGTGCAATAAATGTTTTTCCCTTTTTTTTTTTAAAGCCAGTTCGGATTCCTTAAAAATGTAAATTAGTTTCAAACTTTAATACTTCACCTTTGTTTCACGTTCATGTGGAGAAAAGACCATTGTTTTATGTGTGTGTACTTGCGCCAATCATGTCTCAGATAAACTGCCAACAGTTATCAAAGACATAATTGTCCTAATTGTTTCTAATTTAGCTATTTGGAAGAGAAACATGTCATAAAAGATTTCCTAAAATGTCTCTACATCCGTGTTTTCAACCAATGAACAGTGTTGCGTCAATGTGTTATCAGAAATGATCTAATATCACCTTTAGCCAAAATTCAGAAATGCTTTAAATCATTTTTCAAACTTTAATTGTCTGAACAAACCATTTTGTACTAAATGCAGCGTCCATTAAAAGCTGCAGTTCTCTTCCTAGCACCAGTTTCAACTGTGCATGTGACTGTTTTTAAATGATTAACGAGCCACGGTTCAGAGGTTGAAAACACTGCTTTAAATATCCGTATTACCAAGATCATGCAGTTAAAATCAATAATTCTAAACTTCTCCGCGTCTATAACTTTAAATAATAATACTAGTTTCAATAATAGAGCTCCTCTACTTTAAATATACTGCTGTTCTAATCTCCTTGTGTCTCATGCTAAAGCAAGAGTCTAATTAATTTTAACGAATGTCCTGTATTCTTTCATGCAGCTAAATGTGGTGTTATGAACGAATGACCTAGCTAAATGTGTAAATATGACTTAATATGTCTCTGTGCGTTTGTTGCCTGTCTGTATATTTACCTTCTGTGTGTCTCATTTAGGCCAGCCACGTCTCAAATGTCCGTTAATGTCTTTCTTTTACTCATGGCGTCTTTCAATGTCTTTTGTCTCAAAGTGTCCAATGTCTTTGTCTCAATGTCTTTTTCTTCTTCTTTAAACAATCACTTTCTTTCTTCTTCTTTCAATAATCACCTTCTTTCTTCTTCTTTCAATCACTTTCTTCTCCTTGCAATGTCTTTTTCTTTTCAATTATTTTCTTCTTCTTTCGACAACTTTTCTCATGTCTTTCTTTGTCTCATTTTTTTGACGCACACCAGCGTGTGTCCTTCTTCTTCTTGTTAGGTTTACACAACGTTCTTCTCCGTGCACATAACTCCACTCGGTTTGTGCAAAAGTCTGGTTTTTCTCCATGAAATGGAGGCCGGAGAGGTCTTCTTCGAGAGTTCCTGTTAGCTGCTGCAGCCGATGCTGCTGTCTTTGGTGCCCCCTGTGGGTCTGGGGGAGACGCTGATGGTCCGTGCTGATGGCGCCCGATTGTGGTTTGTGGCAGAGACGATTTTTGGCCCAATGAAACAGACAGAAGTTTTCTCGGAAAAAACAGACAAACAAGAAGCACAAACAAGTGTGTTAATTACCATACGAAACCAATGATTAATTACAATTCAAAATAAACCTATGAAATAATTAATATTAACATTTTAAACATTAAATTCTGAAAACCAAATCTGCATTCAACTGCTATCCTAAGCCCTATTTTTCCAAAAGTATAATGCTCTCTAAGATCATTCTAACTTTTATATCACCAAAATGTAGGGAAAAAAACTTGTCCAGATAAAAAATAAAAATAAAATAATGCCTCTTTATAATCTAACTCAAAGTTCTGTGATCCTATGACTCCATGTCAGTAACATTATCGTGTGTATAAATGTAATTTTCTACAAAAAATTCTTTCTTCACGAGAGAGAGAGACAGAGAGAGAGAGGGGAGAGAGAGAGGACAGAACGAGGGAGGGGAGGGGCCTCCCGAACAAAGGAAGCATGGAGTCTGAAATACTTTTCTCGTTTTTCTCGTGACAAGGTTCTAAATCAGTGGTAAAAGTTTTTCTCACGTCAAACGACACTTTACATTTGATCCTTAAATACGTCAGTAATGGAAAACATTACTATTTGCTTACATGATTAATGTATCGAGAGTTCCAGCAGAATCTTTTTTGTTTTTTTTTTCCCTGATTCTCTGTAACTATCGAAACATTACATCCCAATACAAGAGAAAAACTCCCAGACTGATCTTTTGTCATTTCTTCACATGAAAACTCATAGTTACAGCCAAGTGGCTCCCTTTTTTCTCATTAATCAGATCATTATTATCAGAATCCACATTTTAAATACTTGGCTTTTTTCTGTTTAAATGTACCCTTTTTTTTTTCCCGCCCCCCCGGGGGATATGGAGTTTTTATTATCCTATCACTTCTGACCCTAACTGTCCCTATTTCTCTAATTCTATTCCTATTTTTTCACTAATATGCTTGTGCCTCTGCACGAAGGTGTGCCTCTTTTGCACTTCTAAACCCTGTGGACCTCTCATCCTGTATATTCTTTTTTTAGAGCGAGACCAACATCCCTCAAGGTTCAAAAACGTCGAAAAACCTGACTATTGTTCTATCGCGTCCGATAGAATCGCCCATCACGGCGGTCTTGTCCACACTGCAATCTGTCGAGCCAAAATCTCTCTCTCTTCTATTTAAAACAATGTGCAGATTTCCAAAACTGTGATCCGCTTACCTTAGAAGCGACCTTTTTGAAGAGCAGAGAGATTTTTCCAAACCCACAAATCCAGTCTCTATATCTGAGCTCATCTCTGTCCCGCTCCTGCCCCGATCACGTCGGGATTCACCAAATGAAGTCAATAATTCCCTTTGACTGACGTATCCAAAGTCGATGCAAGAGCGAGACAAGAGATCTTCACGTTTAACATCTGCATTTAATTATCTTTACAATCAGATACAGAATATTCAACAAAAAGTGCTCCTAAAACTATATATGTCCCTCTCTCCTGGCCCTCGGCTGACTGACTGCCAATCTCCTCCCAGCAGTTTCTATCAAAGGGTCCGATGACGTCACAGTCTGGGACTGGTCTGGCCCCTGGTCTGGACCCGGTCTTGGTCTTCCCTCTCCACCTGAGCAAACAATGCCCCCCACCACTGGGCGCCTGATTGTGTTGGACTTTTGCCCTCGTCCAGAGTGGGAGAGAGCATTTGTTTATTCTTGGAGTCAATAATTGTCCGGTTTTGTAAGCTGGTCATCTCTATGATTCCTGAGTGCATATTCCTTTGTCCTTGGGGCTTTTCCCCGTGCACCTTCTTCAGAGGGCCTATTTTCAAAATCATTAGTATACAACATTTTAATTATGCAACAGAATCTAGCACGTTAGTTCAGGCTACTGGGATGTGCTGCCTTCTTTTAACCCTTCTAGATCAGGGGTGTCTGCTTCTTTCGGCCCCTGAGCTGGTCAGGGGCCGAAAGAAGAAGTGGGTTTCATTTATTACATTTTTTTGGAATATGAAGGTCTCTAAATACATGAATTGTTTCACATTAGTTGGATTGGATATTCTTTTCTGATTATAATTAGTTCAGTTCCTGTGACTGAACCAAAACTGGACCAAATATTGAAGGAAGATTTTCTGCTTTTGGGTGGATCATCGAGACTATTGGTCCTCCCAACTGTCAATCATTCTGCTGATACGTGCTTGTCAAATAAGACCAGAGAGGTTTGTTCAAAAAGTGGAGAGGGCGGTTCTTTCCTAAGAAAATTGGGAAATCCTTTATTTTTTATGGAACTAAATGTTATGGTTGTTTTCTTAGTAATGGATAACATGCCATTGTCGCCTATGACCATTAATGCTGCTATTTAATATAATCATTTAAAATCATCAAGGACCACTGGAAATGGTCTTGCAGGCCGGATCTGGCCCCCGGGCCTCGACTTTGACACCTGTGTTCTAGATTATGTGGGTAAACATGTATAACTGAAAAAAGTGGACGATGAATGGTTGATTCAGACATTTTGCTTTTAAAAATACAGTGCATCCATTTTAACGGTCACAGTGCAGCAGTCCAAGTATAGACTTCCTTATCCAGCACATTTTCTCAAGCTTTCAAACCGATATTTTATTGTGTAATTGATGCCATATATTGTAAATAATGTACTTTCGCAGATGCATTCACAAAAGTCAGTAGTGAAAACTTCTCTTTTGGCAGAATGCAGCTCTAACAGGGACAATGCTGTCTGAGGATAGTCCAGAGCAGATCCAGTTGGAAAACAGAAAGATATCTTGATGCTCACTGTCATGTGGTGGGAAGGAGGAGGACTCAAAATGCGAGAATGCCAAAATAAGGATTTAATAAAATAAAGTCCAAGGTAAAAGACAGAACTTCAAAAACCAAAATAACCAGGAACAGACTGAAGACATGAACAAGACAGACTTTGACAATACAATGGACAAAGCACAGGGTACATATGGACACACAGAGACACAGGTGAAACACATCAGGGCGGGGCAGACAATCAAGACAGGCAACTAAAACTAAACCACAGAAAACCAATTTCAAAATAAAACCAAAATACAAAAATAAAATCCACACCATGACACTCACTTGTGATAGAATATTCCTGGTATAATATAAGGATGAACAACTTTCTAACGTGGATAAAATGATCCATCTCTGTGGGTTGGCATGTGTTGTCTCTGTTCAAGTAAAAGCACAAAAAGCACATTCCGGCCAGATATGTTTTTTCTCACATTAATGACATACGATTATTATTATGATATATTATTGTGAAGGGGCCTCAGGAGTCATTCTTTTGTAGGGTTTCTAGATATTAACCTACAAGTCATTTTCAGTCATTTTCTGCTTTTGTGTCTGGAGTTTAACATCATAATTGTGTTTGTCAAATGTAACTTTTGAGTAGAAAGTGGTACTGCACACACTTTAAATACTTCTTCAAATCTGTTGCAGTTATCATTTCCCAATTCAACACTCTTTAAGACCCTGTAGGAACCTTGTTTTGTCGACCGTGTGATGCCTGTCCATGTTGTTTACATTTCACACCAGCAAAAACCTGCTCCGTATGAACTGAAATTCTACAATCCTAGTTTCATAAGAGCCCAAAAGCACCAACACTCCAGGTAGAAATCGTTGGTATCAAGCCGGTAATTCAAAAAGGCATCCGGATGTTTGCACGACAATTGTACAAACACCAAATACAACCGAGCGCCGCTGCGAATCCAAAACACGCCCGATCTCACCACCTTGGATTCTGTGTATTTATCCAATCCTTCCTAATCTCATTTCAAAAGGCATCCGTGTTTATACCTAGCCACCTTCTATACTAGGGAGTGCCATCTTGCAGTACTTTAAAAGGCATGTGTTAACGCTACAGACAGGATTCTTCCGCCGGTTCCCAGTGTTGTTCGTGCTGCCTGCTCTGACTGTGACTAAACATAAGCTTTGATGCTGGGCCGGCGAGGAGCAGGAGGAACAGGTGGTGGAGAGAACGGCTTTTTCCTGGCACTGCTTTTCACATTACACACACACAATACACATACGCACACACACACACACACACACACACAGGCACACATACAGAGCTGTGCGTGACTGTGGAAAGCCTCTCAGGAACTGCTTGGAAGAAAGTACTGTGTTCGAAGATTGAGAAGTAATAACGACAATAGTAATTTTCGACTTGACAGAAACTTCAAATTCAACGTTATTAGATATAGCATTTTTTCCCCAGTGGCTTTTGTCTGAATATTTTATAGATTATAGACCATACTTGCATGTGAAAGGGCCTCTGATGCTAAGCAGGGCAGGGCCTGATTACTACTGTGATGGGAGACCTGTGGGACTCCAGGTGCCACAGTTAAAGCGACTGTTAAAATGCAAAACTTGTTGTGTCCTTATGCAAGACACTTCAGCCACTAGAATGTGTGTGTGTGTGTGTGTGTGTGTGTGTGTGTGGATACCAGTTACCAGCTATACACACTGGTTTATCTTTGGGGTAAAATAATAATGAATAATGACATGTGAAGTACTGTTTAAGCTACACATCTTGATCACGAGGTGGCAGATCTATTCATTTTAAAGCAATATTTCTCTCAATTTTACACCATATCCTTAGTGTAGTTTGAAAATATATGTAGTGTCCATGTTATTTGGGGATTCTCTGTTCAGTGTCCAAAAAAGCACTATAGAAAAGCCGATACATTATCACCTGATAATGGTATTTATGACATTGGACATTGTTTGCGGTTTGAATGTAAGGCTTCCCAGCTTTAAGCCAATCATATGGAAATACTTACATAATGGCTGTGGTGCATGTTTTTGTGTAGAGAAACCATGTTTTGCTCTAAAACTGTGTAAATGAATACTCACAGCTACAGAGAACATCATTTCTCTAAATCTAACTGCCCAAAAAACATGTTGGTGCCCCCGGTGTGTCCTCTTTGAATTCCAATGTAGTGTAGTCTGCAAATGGCAACGAAATGATTCTGATTCTGAAAACAAGCATCATATAAAATACAGACAAAAGTTCAAAAACCCAGTCTGAAATGTGAGCAATTGAACAAACCTTAAATCCCAAACCTTTGTAACAAAATAATTTCACCCACCAACTTGTCAACATCTTTGGCAATTTTATCCGTCGCGAAAGCCTTGGATTTGGCACGGCCGCCCAAACAAAAGCTAGCATTACACGAGATAATGGGCCTTATCCGAGTTCCCCTTTGTGTTTTCTGTATTTAACGCCGCATGGACAAGTTCATAAATCACTCACTTAGCTAGCGTGGATATCCTTTTTGCCGGGAAAATGACTATGGATTTGGAGGTGATGGCGACTTCAGAATGGGAGTAAGCACATTTGTCATTGTTATCATTCAGCGAGGGCCGTCAGGAAATGATGAGAGGGGCTTGAATAGGGCGCGATGCTCGGGAGGAATGGCAAAAGCACTTCAATGCCGCCATTGGCACTTTCCATCCGAGGTGTTGTCGATGCAGATGAATAAAGGCCTGTGTAATGACACGTATGAATGGGAGGTCAGAGTGGTCTGCTAAGTGCCCTGGAGGTGACATCCACACATAAGCACAAAGCAGCAGATTATATGTTGAAAAGAGCATCCACTTCAAGCACAAATGTAAAACTATTGCTCGCGTTATTTGCCATGTGCCCTCGGAGCACGCTGTGATGTCACATAGGGCAGAAAGTGTCAGCTCGTAAATGCAGAGATAGCTTCACATGCTGCGGTTTATTCTAGACGCAGCACATTGGGTCCTGAATAGAACCAGGAAGTATGCATACATTAGTGCTGGGCTCAGGTCTCTGCACTGGCTTTCTGTGGCTCAGAGTATTTTACAGATCAAGGTCAGGCAAAGTCCTTTATAATGTTTCGGAGAAGTACCAATATTTTTTCCATTCTCTCCACACGCGCTGATGACAGAAGCGAGAGCCCGGGTAATCGCAAATCAAGGCCTCTAGCCATCACGGAGAATAGACAAGTCTCTCCCAAGGCCTCACACCAAAGTGAAATGTCTGCTCCATAAGAACTTTAGGTATTTCATGACATTTTGAAGCAACTGTGGTTAAAGTCAAACTCGTCGTTCTAACAATATGCACAAGGCCGTACTTTTCCATTGTTTTGGTTTTCTCGAGGTTGAAGCGACTGGCACCGTGGCAGCTGCTGATTGGAGGACTCCGTTCCTCCGCTGTATATTATCACTTGCATTTTGTACAATCTCTGTTCGTGTTCGTGCTGTCTCTACCAACGACAATAAAACATGTCTTCTGTCTGAATTAAAGACACGATCCCAGATTTTGTCATCTTCTTCAAAACGAACAGGGACTGGACTGAACATGCAGGTGGAAGCGTTTCAGGTGCATGACCCTTGAATCTGGAACAGTCTTCCTGAAGACGTAGTCGTGGCTGAAAACCGTTCTCTCTAGGTGTGCGTATGACTTTTAGAATGAGTTTTTAATACTGAGTTTTAATTCTGGCATTGAGTAAGGTTTTTGCAATGTTTTAAAATGTGTATGATTTCATGTCTTTGTAAAGCACATTGGGTTTTGCTTTCTTGATTGATTCATTACGTTTTATAAGGATTACAATGTGTCTATTCTTAAGGTTCTAACGACTGCATGAAAAGTTAGATTTTCGTCACCCTAAACTGCAGGAAATCACGCTCTTTTTCGGGTATCTCAGGCAGTTTTCAGAAGGCGCAGTTAGGGTGCCCTGTCCTCCAAACTGCCGTATCCGTACCATGCTAATGTCCCTAATTAGCATATGAATGCAGCGGCTGGCCAGGCTGCTATTCAGCATTGGTGAATACCACTACTTTCAAACTCGTGATTGGCTGAAAAATCACACGTGGCCAGCCCACGTGGGATTACTCCCCATTGGATGAAATCACTACTTTCAAATAAGTATAATCTCTCGTGATTGGCTGGCAGATCTGTCACTATTGGTCACCCTACCTCATAATTAATGTAATAATATTTATATAAATATTCGTATTATTTATAGAAGAAATGAAAATTTTCCAGGAATATGTTCATACAAAGAAAGCTTTATTAAAACACACACACACACACACAGCTTTATGCTCACACATAGGTAATTAAAAAATTACAACTCTGAACTGTCCAATCGCCTCCTCGGGGTTGTAATTTGGCAGCGTTCTAGATAGACGCTTAATGTGCGTGGCTCTGTACTTCCGCGCCGCCTCTAACCGGGACTGCAGCTTGACACAGAGTTCAGAAAACTCCTGCTTTCGAAAAGACTGCGACCGCACAATCCATCCAGAGACACCGTCCACAACGCCTTCTTCTTCATTGGACATTAGGTCTACCGTGGCGGACTTCCAGAGTTCCACTTTGTCACTTTCTAGCACACTCGGTCTCGATTCCAGCGGCTGAAAGAATCAGTAAATATTATTAGCCAAATCAAATCCTTTTTTCCCATCTAAACATTGCCAGGATCAAAAACATAGTGTCTAAAGCAGACCTGGAGATTTTTATCCATGCATTTGTCTCCAGTAGGTTAGACTACTGTAACAACAGCTGCAGTACATTCAAAATGCAGCAGCTCAAGTCCTGACCAGAACCAGGAAGTACGATGGTAAGGCAAGTTTATTTGTCTAGCACAATTCATACACAAGGCAACTCGAAGTGCTGAGCAAAATAAGAAAGCATTAAAATAAATAATCACAGTACATTAACAAAGATAAATATAAAATACCTCAGTTGTAGCACAGCTAAAGTGACAGCTCCTCTCTGACAATGTTTAAAACCAGGTTAAAGGGAGAAACAGTAAAACACTTCTACGTCATGGTGCTACGTCCCTTAGGACTTCGCTAGTGGGATATCACTCGTGACCCCCGGGTCACACGCCAGAGAGATCAAAATAATTTGCTCCAATCACCAGCCACCTTCCTCTATAAATGCCCCTGCACAAGGCCGCACCCCCTCTTTCACTCTGGCGCCGATTGAGATCTACCACAGTACGTACTACGGATGACCTACGGTCTGTGTTACGTGGGGGTATCCTTGGTAGGAGTGGCCCCGTAACACGCTTGTTTCTTCTGCCCTGAGTCCTCTCACGTTGTGAGGGTCTTGCTCGGGCGGAGCTCCAATCACCCTTCGCTGGCCTGCTGGGAGTACATTTTCCTACGGCCTCCGCGTTGTGTCCCACTAGCGAAGTCCTAAGGGACGTAGCACCATGACGTAGAATTAATAGTTACTTAATGTAACTTAAGTTCTACGAATAGGTGCGTAGTCCCTTAGCTACGAGCCCATCAGGCCAGCCCGGCTTGGCAGAGTTCAAGAGGGGGTGCGGCCTTGTGCACTTATGTGCACTTGTGCATTTATAGAGGAAGGTGGCTGGTGATTGGAGCAAATTATTTTGATCTCTCTGGCGTGTGACCTGGGGGTCACGAGTGATATCCCACTAGCGAAGTCCTAAGGGACTACGCACCTATTCGTCAGTGGCGGCTGGTGGAATTTTCTACTGGGGGGGCTATGAATATGATGACTAGATATATACCAGCAGTAAGTTTACACTGACTGTTGTGACTGAAGCCTCAGTGAGGCTTCAGTCTGTGGTGCATTTAATGCACCACAGAATTTGACACAGTCTATTATTTTTGATAGGATGTGCCTATTCTTGTCAACCTCCTCATTGTGCTTTCTGATCCCTACCCTGTAGCTTTCATCCAGCTGGGATGAAATATTTATCTTCCCAAACATAGCTAATTTGAGGGCATTTTGCATGTGGATACCAGTCTGCTCATGCTTCTTTGCCTTTTCTAAAAGGTGCTTCAGATCAGTCATACCTGTCTTGATCCATGCTGGGTCAGATCCTGATGTTTGAAACAAGAGGCATGGAAAGCAAAATAAAGCATTAGCCTCGCTACATGCTGCTAGCCAAGATTTGGCGCTGAATCAGGTCCTGGAAAAAGTACGAGTGTACCGTCTCCCCCTGTCGCTGGACTGCTGACTAATGGTAATATTTGGCTGATCACGTCCAAGCTCTTTAACCTCAACCTTCTCCTGGTATGATCTTCTCTCAAACGGTATTGTTTTGAGTGATCTAACTGAATTATTCTTTTTCTCGTTCTCCATTTTGCGTCTCTTTACGTTCGTCTCAAACTCCCACAGCTTGACCTGTCAATCACTGTAAACGGACGTCACAGACAGTGACAGTACAGGTCGCGGGCGATCCCGCCCCCTCAGGGCGCACTTCTCCTGCGCCCCCAAATCGTCTTATCTCTTGCATTGAAGAGGAGCTACTGCGCATGTACAACTTTTAACAAGAGTCCATAGACGCCTCAGGGCGCAATCTTTTGCGCCCTGAGGCGGAAATACGTCCTCAGTCCGACACAGACAACGCTGATGAGCTTAATCAATCCAACTCAGCATAAACTATAAAGTATTTCTTCCACATCTGAAATAAAACACACATAAATTTCGAAATATTTTAATGTTATTATTTTTTTTAACGTTTTATTCAAGGTAACATGGCAAGTTGTGAGTGGTGGGGCGGCGCCCTAGCGCCCTCTATTGGCCGGCCGCCACTGCTATTCGTAGAACTTAAGTTACATTAAGTAACTATTAATTACACACAATGTCGTCTTTATCAACATCGTGGAAATGTGGACTTATTGTTCACATTGTATTGCAGATATTGTGTTAAGCAAATAGGAGGTCACCGTCTCATTACGAGGCGAGATTAGTCTGAAAACAAAGTGTACAGTTATGATTGGTATCTATACATATTGACGTATTAATATCCATTATCTACACAAAACGTGTAGGTAAACCAAATTCATTTTCCATGGATACATTAACAATACTTACATAACCTTTTTGAGAAAATGGATCCTTCAATGAAAAAAGTGTGATAATTCTAAGAGCATAGCTTTTTTTGTTTTCGGGAAGGCATTTGTCTAAGGAGAAAAAAACACTCATGGTCAAAGGACTTCATGGTTACATAAAAAGGCTAAATTAATAGTATCTACAAGTACATATTTTCACGGGGACCTAATCAAGAGATAATCTACAGGAGAACATCTACCTAGGTCATTTATAAAAGAGATAAGTACTATTTATCTTACAATGGGGAATCAATAACAGTGCTGAGAGAAACTGAATTGTTACGTGATTATTGTGAAAGGTCTTTCAAGTGATTTTCATTTTATTTTGAGTAAATATCCTTCCACTTGTAAGAAGGAACTTTTGAGTAATAACTGAGGGATACAACATACCCATGTGTTTCACTCATGTCACTGACGAGAAGGTCGACAAGTTGTCTTCGAGAGCGGTGACTTAGTGATCTCACAGAATTATAATCTTTAAGGATCTCTCGGTCACCAGGGTTTTCCTGCAGTTCCACCATCTACAAACACGTGGAAAATGTAAAATGACAATCTACAATTGTACCAAAAATCTTAGGATACAAAATGCAGCAGTACCTCTTTTGATGTGTACCTTTCTCCTTTCTCCATCTCCTCTGCTGTACATATGTGCATTTCAACACCAAACACAATCATATGTCATTTCTTTTTGTTATTGCTTTATGAACTTACACAGGAATCGAGGTGCCGGACAATCTTGGAAAGCTTAGCGCCAGCAGACCCCCTTTTGACCTTAAAGAGCCTGATGAACTGTGTCGTTAGGCAATCCAATGCTTCAACGAAATCATTGCCCAGTTTGGAGCTGGTGATCTGGTTAAATTCTGCCAGGACCTGCAAAAAAAACCATAAAACACTTCAAGTTAAATGCATAGATGTAAAAAATGTGTACACACCTGTCTCTCTGTATAAAGTGCTGGCCAGCGCGCTTTGACATTTTCCACAGGTAGGGCAGAATTGACTATTTCTTGTTGTCGGACTGCAACTGTAAGCAAAAAAAAGAATAATCAATATATATTAAACAATATCACATGATTTTTGCTCAAATGTGTTTAAAGGAGGTCTAGATTCACTCAATAACATTATTAAGCAATAGACTTAATAAAAAAAAACAAAAAAAATGAACAGAAAGACAACAGTGACAAATGAGATGAAAAAGTACAGTAATAAAAGTGAAAGTCTTAGCGCTCAAACAAAGACAGGAACAGTACAAAACAAATGATATATGTTAGATATTCCACAGAACTCTAGTCCACAGTCTCCTGTACATCAGGCTCTGCCATGAGCCCAAACTGCTTTTCCTTTGGTTCTTTCGAAGCAGTCTGCTCTGAGCGCCTCGTCCATGCTCCTGCAGCTCCATGCTTCACAGAAAGTTATCACACACGGAGCAATCACAGCGGAGCTTCCTTGCGGCGGCGGCCCGCGTAGTTAGGGCCGGGAATATGGCTCTGAACACAGCTAAAGTTAGCTACTAACAGCTACATTCACCGCTGTCCTCAATAAACTCCCGGAGGCCGGACAGAGCTCTCTCAGGCCTCCGGGAGAGCGGCTCTGAACACGGCCACAGTCACTGCATTCACCGCTGAGCTGGTCGAACACACGAGTTTTATAAGATAATATAGTCGAATGTATACTCGTTCTTAACACACTTCTTTAGCTTTATACCTTTATAACAATGAACAACGTGTCTTAACACTTACCGTACATTCGAAAGAGTCCTCTCTTCACGTTCCAGACCGCACCGTCGACTTGAGGCAAAGTATTTCCTTGAGTTTTGCGCATGCGCGAAATGCGCATTCAGTTTGTGAAGTCCCCATGTTTTGGTTGTGTAAAGAGAGTGATGATAACACCAACAACCGTTTGTGTATATATTAAGGCTGTCAAAATTATCGTTTTGACTCACGTTAATTACATTTTTTATTAACGCGTTATTTTTTTTAAATACCCGCCCATTTATCCATAAGAATATCACTCAGAATGCTGCGTGTGAGATGGCCTCCTCCGTGGCTGCTCTGGTTGTTGTTAGCGGCTGTGAGTGAGTGCAAGCTTTGCACGGGCTGCAAGCATGGATCTAGCTATTATAATAACAGCAGCAAGCGATTGCTCCGTTCACATACTCAGCGCTCTGCGCACTGTATTTTCCCTGGTTCTTGTGTGTCAGGCGCGCTCTGCGCACTGTATTCTCCCTGGTTCTTGACTGTCAGGCGTGAGTGTTGCTCGTGTGTGTCTTTGGGAACTAATTATTTTAAAATAGTCTCTTTCAATTGCAAGTTTTGTAATCTGTTTGTTTGATTTCTATGTTCTTCACAAACCGCCGTAAGTTCTCACTATGTGAAACTGGACAAAAAATCATAATTGAAGGTCAGGAAATTTTAAATGTAGACCAAATAAAATATTTGGGAGTAATTCTTGACCCAAATTTAAATTTCAAAAAACATATTAAAAAACTAACCAATACGTTGAAATTTAATATAGCAAATTTTAGATATATTAGGAACTCTCTGACTATAGATGCTTCTAATTTATATCTAAATGCGATGATAGTTCCGCACTTCCGTTATTGCATGACGAGTTGGTCGCAGGCATGTAAAACAGCATTAAGGCCCCTGGAATCATTGTACAAAAGTTCTCTTAAGGTTCATGACAAGAAATCTTGGCTCTATCACCACTGTCATATTCTTAAAAAGCATAGTATATTGAGTTTTTAAAATATAATCATATATTCAAATCTCTGTCTGTTGTTCAAGATAATTAATGGTACTGCAGCTCCTCCATTAAAAAAGTTTATTTCACTGAGCTCAGAAATTTCATCTCGAGCCACTCGATCGACTGTTCGGGGCGAGTGTAGGATTCCTCAGTGTAAAACAGCGTTCGGCAGCTCAGCCTTCTCCAGTGTGGCCATCAGACAGTGGAATATGTTGCCAACAGAGCTGACCACATGTGTACATTTTAACACTTTTTCACACCAGGCCAAAAAATTGCTTCTTTTAAAACAAACCTGTTCCCATAATGTAGTGTAAATTGGTTTCATTTTAATGCTGTTTAGGGGGAAATGTATTTTTAACATGTGTAATTTTCTAAAACTTTGTATGTTGACATCAGTCTGCCCAGGGACTGCAGGTGGAAATTAGCACAAGTGCTACAACCTGGTACAATGCATCTCTCCTTTCTGAGGTTAATGTATATTGTACACTGTCCCTGTTCAAATAAATAAATAAATAAAAAAAAATAAATCAATGGATAAAAATAAATGCAATGTAATTTAAATGGCACCTTGGCCTGCCTTATACCTGTTTGCCTGCAGGACAGTTCCCTAAACTAACATATCATACTAAAATAGGGTGGGGTTGTTGCAACAATTAATCTACTTAGAAGTTATCCTAAATTACAGCCAGCTAAAGCTCGGTACCACGACAAACGAAAAAGTAACGCAATAGTTACTTTTACTGCTAACTAGTTACTTTTATAGTGGAGTAACTCAGTTAGTGAGTCAATTACTTTTTGGTAGAAGTAACTAGTAACTATAACTAATTACTTTTTCAAAGTAACTTACCCAACACTGGTAATTATATTTGATAATCTCATTTAACTTCAATTGGAGTGGATTTGAAATAGAATGTTAAACATGCGATTAATCGTGAGTTAACTCACCATTACTATGCGATTAATCAACTAAAAAAAATGAATCGTTTGACAGCCCTCGGTTCATATATATATAATTTGAACCGAGAATAGAACACATCTTTCATGTCATGAATAAAAATAAAAAATCCAAACTTTTGGTCTGTACTGTACATACATGAGATGAGCACTTACACTTTCAACATGTCTTTTGTCCTATTAGATTTATTTAATTGATTTTGACATGACAAGCTATAATCAATCATGATCAAATATGTGTGTGTGTGTGTGTGTGTGTGTGTGTTTGAGCATTTACAAAATCCGGGTCTACGGTGTGCTGACCTTATCTATGGCGCAAAGTTGTGCTCCCCCTCAACCCTGATTAGCATTTGTATAGCTCACAGCATTCCCATTTACATGTTAAAGCCTCCTGTGGAGAAGGGAGGAGGGGACAACAAACTACCGTCAACAGCCGAATCCCAGAAGTTTCACAGTAATATACAAGGCCGAAAAGAGAGGAAAATCACACTTTTCATGCAGTGAGATTACTTTTAAATGACATTCTCTCATATTTTCTACTTTTATAGAAACATATAACCACTAAGAACATTTAACAGTGTTCCCTCGGATTCAGATTCATTTAATTTGCCCTTTACAGTAAAACCACATTGGAATAGATTCACAAATCTCCCCACGGTGCACAGAGTTCTGTTACTATATCCATATTTCACTTACACAACATCTCTGAGGACATATCACACGTTTCAACTGTGGTTTTTTGTTTGCCTTTCTATTTAAATAAATAAATAAAAATAAGACGTATATCTATATCTATATAACGTATTACAATTGAATTATAAATATCTAAACTTTCCTCATTGGACTCAGTGGGCTGGTTACTTTTTCTGTAAACCAGCAAAAATGTAAAAATGCATGTTGGTGATTTTTTTTTTTTTTTTATTTAACCAGGAAAGTCTCATTGAGATTAAGAACCTGTTTTTCACGGTAGTCCTGTTGATAATAACAGAACACTTATATTATATGTGTCTTAATCTTATCCAACGCCTTCTTCTCCTTTGATTAAACAACTTTCTGAGCTTAGCGTATATTGTGTGACAGAACTATCCAATTTAATCATTTTTGAAACGTAATAAAAACATAAAACACACATTTAAAACATCTCCTTTCTGTATCATCTCGTTTGTAATCTTCATCATGATCTAGGCCAGTGTTTCTGGAGGTGTTTCTGGTGCATGGTTCCACTGCAGTTCAATTACAGCATATGATTATATAATTGGAATGAGCCGTTTCCACACATCTCTCCTCCTCCTTTGGGTATTATCACTCTAAAAACTACCGAGACCATGGTTTTGAAATTAAAAAAAATCCTATTTGAGCCCTAGTGTATTCATTATAGAAATCAGAAAGCCATATATTGAATTGCCTTTCATGAGTACAAAGTTATCATGAGGTTTTAATTGTGGTAAACATGCTTTATTGATGTATTTTAATGGACAAAAAAATCATACATTTTGTCGTCTGCTCATCATACAAAGTTAGAAAAGTGCAGGCCTGTATTCTACTGGACGTGATATATGCGTAACGTCCGATCAAATCTCAAATTATTGCCTCATTTCTAAACTACGCTATAGGGATCCCGAACTCTGCCACTAATTCTGTCCGAAATGAATTTTGGCACCACCTTGAGAATGTGACATGGCGGTTGGCAAGCGTTTGTTTACCACAAAATGCTGAGTAATGCTTCCTTTTGCATATTTAAAACCCGGGGGAGCAACAGCTTTGTCAGGGCAGATTGATACAACTTCACAGAGACTAAATGTGGTCGTAGCACAGACATATTTTGACTTTCTTCCATGGGTTCAATGCTCTCTAATTTCCCCCCAAAAATAAGTGGTCTTTCTGTTAGACGTAAGCAGCAATGGCAGTTTCTTTGGCCACCGTATTGTTTACTAAGCCTTCTCTTACTAAACCAGACCTAATCTTTACCTAATGGATGATGGTAAAACTGATTGTGAATGACACTTTCCTATGACCCAGAGCCAAAGGATTTCTCTCGTTGGCCTCAAGGGGGAAAGGACAACAAACTTTGACGAAATCAAATTGGACTCAAATTGCATTTAGGCCCAATGGAGGAGACGGGGAAACCTTTTTCGGCAGAATAAGCTGACAGTGATTTCATTTGTCTAAGTAGATAAATCATACATATTGAGCTTGTCTCTCACAGCGTGTCACTTGCTCCAGACCTGATTTAATTTGGCACTTTTCCGTCGGTGCAAGAAGCTTAAACACAAAATATCTCAAGGTTACACCATCGTAGCATTTTAATTAGCGTTTTGCTTCCGTGCCACACGTTAGCTCTGACTCAGACACAAGAAGAAGAAAGAAGGAGATTATATTTTAGTGAAACTGAAGCACGGCTTGAAAATACACTGAATTTTTTTAGGTCTAAAAAAGGCAGTTGTGTATTAGCATCAAGAGAGAAGCAAAAGAGACTGGTTTTGGAAAAGAATTGAGCCACGGAGAAGTTTGGTTTTATTATTTTTGGGTTGTTTCTTAAGGCATCTATGACAAGCATCTTAAACATATTCCATTTTTCCATTACAACAACTACATTGGTCAACATTTAAGCAGTGTGTGGTGGTGTGTACTTTTCTCCAAATACGAATTGTAAATTTCTCTTTTGTGAGGTCTATAAAGTTTATCCTATACATTCATCTCCATCGATGTCATTAATAAAAGTCTGACCCTTTTTGACAATTTACCAGTGGGGGCGGGTCCCAGCTCAAAAGTGGCCAAAATGATGTGCGCTGACATGCTGCAATACCACCCCGGGCTAATGGGGGTGGACCCTGAAGTAGAATTAGCCAATGCTAACATATAGCGTTGTGGGCGGGACCACTCGCGGCCATTTTGGATTGCTCCAGTAGAGCACATTTTTTGGCCCATTAGTTAGAACGGCGGAGATAGGCGTGACTCTGTCCGTTAATATATACAGTCTATGCAATTTACCAAAAACAAGGTGTTGTTTCACATAATTAGGCAAGCTTCGGTCTTTCATCACTTCATGGCAACATACATGTACTTCTGTCTATGTCCAAACCCGCAGGTAAAACTGTAACTTCACCAAATAATCCAAACTAAAGAATACCAAAGCGAGGTGACAAAGCCAACGTATTTGTTTAAGTCAGATATACTTTCAAATGTTTTAAAGCATGTCTAATGTGCCATGTTGGGATGAAAAGCAGCACCTCCATGATCAAGACCGGAGAAAGGTGCCTTGCCTTCTGCAGGTGGGTGGAGAGGTCAAGTGGGTGGAAAGGTTCCTTCTCAAGTTGAAAGAGTTCAAGAGTTTCTGAGTTCGAGCGTGAGGGAAGATTAGAGCCAAAGAAAAAAAATGCACAAGATCACATTTTGATGACTTGTATCTATATACAAGTCATCAAAATGTGTTCCTTCTGCAGATTTGCTGAGTTGTCTCTTGGAGCCGAGGAAGGCGAGGTATTCAGTCAAACAGGAGTAGCTTGGCATAGAGTTGCTGAAGCCTAAACGTTAAGATACAATTAAAGGTGCACTTCATGTATCCCCATAGAGCAATTTATCCTCTGCAGTTGACTCATCCTGATACCACTAGGGCGTCGGTCCGGAGCAGTGGTCGCCCTAGTACAGCGCCCGGAAACTCATGTCCAGATGTTGATGCTTGGCTTGGTCAGGACTACCAGAGCTGGATTTGACCTATTATACATGTTTTTAGTGGTAGGGGAAACCGGAGCACCTGGAGGAAACCTACGCAGATGGGGCAACTGTTTTGATGCATCTTGGACGCCAACCCTGGGAAAGTGTTCCGGACATGGCTCACTGGAAGTACACCCTCCTGAAGACCTAGGGCAAGCTCGAGGGACAATGTTTCTCAATTGAGCATCCGGGAATCTGTCTCTGGCCCTTGAAATGACTGCCAGCCGTTTTTTGAGGATTTCACTGAATATGATCTGCTATGACTATGTGAAATATAAAACCAGATTCTGAAAGACTGAATTGTCTACTTTCATCAGCAATAATACGTTTCTTTCTAGCTAGTTTTGTTGTCCTGCAATCCCCAGTCGAACAGAGGGAAGTTGGACAGAAATCAACAGTCTCAGACAAACACGTCAATGGCAGTCAATGAGACGTTGGATAGTCTTCATTTCTGATCCTACCAAAACTTTCTGTCCGGCTGTGCTTTCCTTTCAATCCTATATCAAAGAAAAGTTATATTGTCATAGACCTTTTGCTATGTCAAGAGTCTTTCTGCATCGGCCCTCGAAACGCCGTTCAAAAAGTCTAAGAGGTGTCTAATACCAGAACACTTTGACTGGGGGTGGCAGGTTCAAGTGCTCCTGACGTGAGATCAATTGTATCAGGGAAAGAGAGCAAGGCACTTGTGATGCTCTTTGCGGTGGGGGTTGGGGGGAAGCGATGGGAATTGGGGGGTTCCATAACAAGCACAGATGCAGAAACCCAAAAAAAGTGTGAGACGAACCATTTGTGCCCACACTGAAAGCTATATTTTACAACAGCTATTCTAGAAAATTGCTTAGTGCGTCGGGGTAGCTTTTTAAATAATGCAACCGGTTAAAAGCTCCCGGTAAATGCGTGTATGGCGTGGGAAGCGGTGATGGAATTGAATGTGCATATTTTGATTTTATTGTATTTTTTTTTCTGGAGGAAAGAGGGTTATCATTTATGCACCATTGAAATTGGACCACTTGGTTTGCGCTCTTCTTAGCAGTTGGAGTTCAACATTCGCACAATCGCTTTGAAGATGAGTTCACGTCGCCTTTTGGTTTGTCGGTTTTAATAACAGCCTTCGGGCCGTAGTGGACACTTTGCATGTTGACGTTTAAAGAGTCTGATGATATGATGGAATCGACGAGCGGCCTTTGACTTTCGCCGCTTTTTGAAACAAATGATTAAAAGCTGTTTTAGCCGAGTGCCATTAGCAGCGCCGCTATGAAAGGCCTCTGTCGTTCACCTCTCTGGTAATTAAGAGCTGTCAGTGAGCTTTGTTAGCATGCTGCAGGGATAGCGCTCAGGCATGGGATGCTTTTGAATGTATTGAAAAGAACCCATTATTTTTATAATTGTTCTTTTGTTATAATTAGATAGACAGAGATAGTTTATTGATCCCTATAGTAAAATTCCGGTGTCCAGCAGCAGAAACACGTCATCAAAACAAACATGAATAAATACATGATTCTAAAAGTTACCAACAATAGTAAAACATTTCAGACCTTTTATAGCAGAAGGCACAAAGAAAATGCTTTTATTTAGCGCTGGCAGACTTGATTTGAATGTGTTACTTTTATCTTTGCAGCATTTTGGGAACATGTTTTATAAAATGTCCTTTATAATTAAAGTGGATTGGATTGGTGATGATCTAGGACAGGGGTCTCCAACATATTGCTCGGGAGCTACCAGTAGCTCGCCAGCCCTTTTCAGGTAGCTCCCCAAAGGATTTAGAATTTAACACATGATCTTGAATAAAAACAAAACATTATATTAATACAAGTATAAATATAATACAGTATTATAGTATATTTACATGTGTTCTATGTGTGTTCTCCCTTGTCTTAATTATTGCATAGATTTTTACTGCAAAAACAAATAGCTCTCTGCCTTTTCTGTTGTGTAAAAGTAGCTCTCTGCCTTTTCTGTTGTGTAAAAGTAGCTCTCTGCCTTTTCTGTTGTGTAAAAGTAGCTCTCTGCCTTTTCTGTTGTGTAAAAGTAGCTCTCTGCCTTTTCTGTTGTGTAAAAGTAGCTCTCTGCCTTTTCTGTTGTGTAAAAGTAGCTCTCTGCCTTTTCTGTTGTGTAAAAGTAGCTCTCTGCCTCTTCTGTTGTGTAAAAGTAGCTCTCTGCCTTTTCTGTTGTGTAAAAGTAGCTCTCTGCCTTTTCTGTTGTGTAAAAGTAGCTCTCTGCCTTTTCTGTTGTGTAAAAGTAGCTCTCTGCCTCTTCTGTTGTGTAAAAGTAGCTCTTTGCCTTTTCTGTTGTGTAAAAGTAGCTCTCTGCCTCTTCTGTTGTGTAAAAGTAGCTCTCTGCCTCTTCTGTTGTGTAAAAGTAGCTCTCTGCCTCTTCTGTTGTGTAAAAGTAGCTCTCTGCCTCTTCTGTTGTGTAAAAGTAGCTCTCTGCCTCTTCTGTTGTGTAAAAGTAGCTCTCTGCCTCTTCTGTTGTGTAAAAGTAGCTCTGCCTCTTCTGTTGTGTAAAAGTAGCTCTCTGCCTCTTCTGTTGTGTAAAAGTAGCTCTGCCTTTTCTGTTGTGTAAAAGTAGCTCTTTGCCTTTTCTGTTGAATAAAAGTAGCTCTCTGATTGATCTAGGACATATAAAAGCATATATGGATATTGTTCATCTGTGGTTTTAATTTAAATCATTAAATTACCTATATTTGAACGTTTCTCTGATCTGTATTGGCGAATCGACCAGTCCTCTGAGATAACCATTGTTGCGACTTAGGGCTATGCAAGAATTAATTGAATTGAATTGAAAGTGCAGAACAGTTCATTAACACTTTGGTTCAGATTACACATGGATAAAAACATGGCAGAAACAAAAACACTTTATCTAGAAATCCACTTTTCTGCCCCGGTGGCTCGTGTTGTAGAAGTTGCAGTAAGTGGCAGGTAGCATGGCGCGGCATTGCTAGCTCACCGACTCCACCCTCCGCCGATGCAGCTTTGCGGTCATTGGCGAAACACGAGCCTCTGGACAAAGGCTGACAAAATGATGGATCGCTCCTTCCACATTGGCGCGTTGATCTATACACACACAACACACACACACACACACACACACACACACAGCAGCAGAGTGGATATTGGCATTTGCCACTCAGCCGCCGGTCTCCTAACTGCTGATTAGTCAAATGAGCAGTGGCTTGAGGAATAATTAATGCCTTAACATCGCCGGTGCACTTTACACTTGGGACGGTGCCAAGGTGAGGGGGTGCTGTCGTCATGGGGCACCAAGGGAAAAGGGGGTGGGGGGGCGGCACTGGAACCCGGCGCGATGCTTGATCAATTTTAATGCTGGCCTGAGTTAACCTCGGACTGGTCGGGGGAGGGGCGCTTGTATGACATGGGAAGGGCTGTTAATTGCGGCTTAGTTTTTTAGTTTACTGCTTATTGGGCGTCAGCAGCAAGAGGGCAGGAAGGATGCTGTGGGCCCGTAAGCAAAAACAGAAGCTAATTTATACTTTGGTTGTTTTTTTTATGTATTGAGAAATTTAACAAGTACATGGACTCATTGACTGCCATTGACAGAATTTCCTGAGAAACTTCCCTCTATTCAACGGGGATTAAATGAGAGAAAAAATAGCTAGAAACCAACTTATTTTTGCTGAAGAAAGTAGTCAATCCAGTCTTTCAGAATCTGGTTTCAAACTTCCACACAGTCATAGCCCATAATATTCTGTGGGCCTTGACAATCAGTGAAATCATCAAAAACGGCTGCAGGTCAATGAGTTTGGGAAGAATCTTTCAAACGCTGTAGGTATTCCATTAACAGAGTGACATTAATATACATTTTTACATAAAATGATGAAGCGGAAAGAAAAAAATAAGGCTTTTGTATACTCTGCTCTTTCTACATGAGTTGTGTTGCAAAAAGACTGAACCGTTTTCTGATTGAGCGCACGTCTTCTTCATCGACATGTAACTGTTTTTATAATCTGTAATTGTATGTAATGTGTGCAACTTTTTCTGCCTCTTGTCCAGGACTCCCTTTAGAAAGAGGTTCTTAATCTCAATGGGACTTTCCTGGTTAAAGAGCGACTAAACACCAAATCAACTTTTTTTAACTCATAAACTGCATAAATATGTTTATTGTAGTGCTGTCTACATATCCTGGTCATTTTTTTGACATTTTAGTTCAAATTAGATAAAATATCACTTTTGAGCCAAAAAACGCTGTGTGGCGCCCTCTCAACCTTTTTGGTGGTACTACATTTGAATTTGGTCCTGGCCTCTCCATTGACTCTGAAGTTCTCTATGACATCAGTTGTTTTGTGTGACGTCAGTCTCTCTGTGCCAGTGATATAAACCCATTCAACTCTCACACACGCCCCAGCTGCAGTTTGGAGTATTCTGGCGCCATCTAGTGGATTAGAATTAAATTACATGAGTCATTCTGAGATTATTGAGTGTGATTAGGTTCAGGTGTGTAGCTTTACAATTATCTTAGTGTGTAAACAAGGGTGGAATGAGACTTTCTGGTCTGTAAACTATTGCTTTAAGCAGCAATGACAACTGTCTGTTATTTTTTAGTGAGACAAGTGAGCTGTCAATCACGGCCCAGACCACGCCCAACTCTAAGCCCCCCTTCTTGTCCCTTGGTCCTCGGGCAACGCCCTTTTTTAGAGAAAATTTTCAAATGTTCATGTGGGCAGAGTAAGGCTGGGCACAGGTGTTTAGTCGCTCTTTAAACAAAAAAAAAAAGTGTAAAATCACAGATTATTAAACTTTGTCCCTTGTACTTTAACGTTGTGTCATGGTGGGTTTTGAATTGTTTTTAGCATCACATTCTGAACATAATGCTCTATATAATTACACATTACCCACTTACATACATTGTCCACCAGTATATAACTACTGCATCTATCAATCTCATTTTAGAGCATGCTCAGTTGGGGTTTCACTCACAGATGCACACACTTTTGATGAGAAAATACATTAAAATATATTTATCAGTCAAAGTCGGAGAATACATATATTTGTCTAGACAGTGGCGCCTCGTTTTGAAATGATTGAAATGCTGGAAAGACCTTTACCTGCTCTGGTTCATTAATGAAAGAGACCTTTTGATAATACTAACTGGGCTCGTCGCTGTAAAGCCTCCTCGTCTCGTTCCTTAGGATGTATTTTCACATATTGCTCGCAGGCAGAGTGGGCTGTGTCCTTGAAGCTCACATCAGTAAACGCTGAAGCCCAAACAGCACGCCAGTCCGCCTGCCAGATGGTCCTTATCCAACACAAGTGAGCGATAACTTCAAAAACTTCAAGTGCAGAAGGCGGCTTCAACTACTCCTTTTATTAACAAGCAGTTCGACAAAACGCATTTACATTTAGCTAAAAACTTGACTTGAAGTAATGTTTTGGGTGTTACATTTTACTTCCTGGTTGCAAGTTATGACATCACACTACAGTTTGGCACTTTACAGACACAGCCTGGTGCACTCAGTGGTCTCCCATCACAGATCTAACCAGGCCCTGCCCTGCACAGCTTCAGAGGTCTGACGGGATCTAGATTCAGCGATAAGGCTTCCCATTCTCGTCGGCAATCGTCTAGTTTCAGTAAATTCCTGGGCCACCTAGCATGATCTGCCGAGGGAAAGTTACTCAGAGATGCTCTCTAATGCTGAGCCCTTCATGACCACCTTTAAGGGGGACATTCAGGTGGACACTTTATGAAGGGGGAGGGGGGGGATAATGGGGACTTTTTCTCTTTGAGGGGATTTTTGGAGGCGCTCCCTAAGGTTTAGAAATTTCCTCAAATATACCCAGAGCGGCTTAATTATGTTATAATTAGAAAATAAAAATGAAATCTCTGGGCGGTGTCATCTTTCAACTACATTTAATGTAAATCACAAATGACTGGCCTTTGAGCCTGAAGGTTGTGGGTTCTCCACCAACTCCCAGTGACTGCTGTTGTGTCCTTGACCAAGACACTTAACCCCACTTTGCCTGAAGCCCCAGCTGAAACATCCAGGCTGTGCTGTCATTGACAGAGCAGCCTCCTCCTGTGGACCCTCCACCTGCAGGAGGATCCAGGAGGGGCTGGTGCTCTGTGGACTGGGTGCAGCTGATTGCCAACCCCCCGACCCAGAAAAGGACAAAGGGGAAGAAAATTAATGCATGGATTTATTGTTTAACCTTTCTTCACAAGCTGCTCCTTGAATAATTTAAAACTATATTTCCGGTGTTAAATCAGTATTAATCCATAAAAAATCCAGCGTTACAAAATCATAAAACCTGAACTATTTAAAGCCAGACATCTTCCATTGTGACTTCGTCTAAACACAGAGGAAATCTTTTCAGCAATCAGACCTCGCACTCAGCTGAAAACTTGGCGACGGAAAATGTTGATTACTTCTGATTATTAACAAAAATATGACGTTTTTCATATTTCCAAAAGGGATAAAACGTGTAATTCAAAATGCAGTCTCTCTGCCAAGAATGTAAAACTTAATCAACTGATGACAAATCTCAATTATGGTCCAAAACACTCATGAAGGACAAATAAAAGCAATTATCTAAACATGAAGCATTCTGGGAGCTCAGCCTCGTAATATTAAGATCGTCGCGTCCAGAATGACTCGCAGGTATGTCTGAATTGGATGTCGTATTTTTCATTTTGAGGTGATAAAATATTTAAGGGGCAGACAGGCGTCGAGGAGACACGCTTGACCTTCAAAGCCCAAAGTCAGGTCTTGTTATTACAGTATTTATATGACGACCGCGTCGGCCGTCCTATAGGGGTATAAAAATATTTAATTACTCAATTAACTGAGCTGGATATGACCCTGGAGGAACAGGTGAAAGAACAGGGCGCGCGTGAGCAGCAAGAAGAATGAGAGGGAAGACAAAAGGACGTCTCAAAATACTAAGAAAAGTGTCGGGTGTGGGAGAAAAAAAAGTGAGAAATGGGCATGTGTCTGGAATATTTATAAAGGATGCAATCTCAATATTTACATCCAACATAACAAAAAGTAGGCCTGACTTTAGCGTGAGAAGCATTAAGAATTGTATGGAATAAACAGTGCAAAGACGCAGTGAGAGTTGGTGAAAGCAAACAAAGGCTGAAGAGGAGACGTGTTGTTGTTTTTGGGCCGAGCTGACATCACACCCCTCTCGATGATCTGATTGGATGTCGTCAGGTCAAGGCGGTTTGTGTGGAGATTGTGTTTTTCTTATGCGGTAATTGTGTCCCAAAGTCACCAGTCTTGACGTCACCATTGATAATAACTGTGTCTTAAAATCAGGTTTTCATCACCTCCAAATTCCCACCCAGCTTGGAAGAATTAGCTCTAATCTGCTTCCTCCGGTCGAAGCCAAACTCTATGGGTGCCGTCAGAACCCACTTTGGAGGAAAATCGTGGAGAACCATGGGCAAGGATGAAGAATAAAGAAGGGAAAAGGACGTTGCCTTGGCCTCATCTCGCATATTCACCAAAGCCGCTCATAGCTTATGGAAGCCTGGGCGTCAACGCAAACTCAGGACAGAGGCCAGTTGGATTTCTGAAAGCTTCAAATGAGCGTGTACTGTCTTCATTTAGTCAAACTCGGCTCACGCGCCCCTCTGCGCTGGTGTTATGGATTTATGGAGGGGAGCGCACATTCAGATCCCAGACGGGGGGCTGTAATGTGGCCACATCCAGTTCATTATCGATCGCACCTCTTTTAACCGCGCCGAAAGCGTTCAAAGAAGTGTCGAGGAAGGGATTACTGTCAGCCGTGCAGAAATAAAACTTTTATAGCACCACTTTACCCTTCTTTAAAGCTCCGAGCTGCTTTGAAAGTTAAATTTACCCCGGTTTTCACATTTTGCTCTGGACTGAAGTTGACCAGATGAGTAGCGGATTTGCTTTTGGTTGCGGTACATCGTATTTCTAACATTATATTCTCACTTGGAACCGATTTAGAGGCAAATAATGATTTATTTTCAATACAAACATATACAGTATGTGTAACCAATGAACACAAGTTTTAATTGTTTTTTAAAGCATGCCATTGGTGTCTCTGTTGTTGTTAATTTGTAAGATCAACTTTTTCATGGTAGAAAAAGGAAAGATTTAATTAAAAATTGTCATCAGATATTCCAAACCTGAGAAACCCACACACGGCTATGAATAATCTCGGGTTTAACAGTTCTGGTTCTAAATTGTTATTTATTTTATACTTTTTTGTGCAGCACTTTGGAAACGTAACTGTTGTTTAAATGTGCTATATAAATAAAGTGGATTGGATTGGATTGGTCGTACAGTGAGTGTCGTGCACCAACACTCATATCCAGGTCACATGGTAATCTCACAAATATGGTGGTACGATGATGGAAGTTTGGTATTTGTTTTTAAATCAGAGAGAGGACTCTAGGTCTGTAACTGCCTGACAGAGATATCAAAGTCTGCAGGACTTTAGATGTCACAACGTCAACTGGTCACGTTGTCAACTGGTCGCGACGTCAACTGGTCGCGACGTCAACTCTCTTTCTGATTGGTCAACAGGTCAACAAGCTCGCTCTTGGTAGACTCTATTCAAGACCAGACATGGGGTTAGACGATCCAACGTGTTGAATATTCCAGCTTTGAGATAGACGTCCTACGCACTTCCGAGCGGATAAGAGCGGTTTGAACGCACTGCACAAGGCTGGACAATCTTATTGTAATTATTTTTTATTAACATTTCTCAGACCAAGGTCACCCAAAGTGCTTCACGATTTTAGAAAGTACAAATATTTTTCTATTCACTCTACATACGGTGATGACGGAAGCAAGACGCTGAACGCACTGAAACCCTCAACCCTCATCGTCTGTTCACTCACTCGATACATTCAGACTTTTTATACATGTTTTTAGTAGAGGAGGAAGCCAGAGCACCCAGAGGACACCGACACAAAAACAGGGAGAACATGCAAACTCCACTGGAGTTGCAACCGAACCTAAGACCTTCTTGCTTTTTTCTCTATTATTTTGTTTTGATTTGGCATCCTTAAGATTGTTGGAATGGGAGAATCTGGCATTAAATCTGCCTTATTATCCTATACTGAAGGTGTTAAATGAATAAAAACCATAATATATCAGCTTTTTTCGACAATCAGCTCTCCTTTAGCCTGACTCCGGCCAGACCCTTGTAGATCGCTGCACTTCTCACGTGGGTCTGGATCTGAGCCATAGCGAAGCACACGACTCCCATGGGTTGCCAAATGCCGGCAAGATCTTCCAACCCAAACCTGCGAGAATGCCCAAAAAAAACCACCAGAATGATTTTTTGGCTAAAAACGTAAAGTAATCAACTTGGGCTATCATGATTCTGTTTATTGTCTTTCTGTTTAATTATTACCTAAAAGTCTCTTGGAAAAAAGTATGCGGGAAACCACTCAACTTGGCAACCCCGCTGCATAGTGTTGTAAACGGGAACACCTAAACTAGTGCTTAAACCAAACTTTACACGAACATTTGACTCTTAAAACACACATATATCAACATAGAACCATCTACATCTCACTTCAAATTGCATTAAAAGTGATATCCGTGTCTTAATTTGTTCGTATTTAAACTTTTTTTAAATTCACAGACTTTATGTCCGCCATCTTGGATTGCTTTTGCTGCTGCGTGCGAGACGCACGAGAAGGCGGTGCAAACCCGACGTAACTTCGGCGATCCTGATTGGTCGATTATTTTCTGATCTACTGAGTTTGGTATGCGCTCGACACCAGACCCTTGTGTGTGAAGTGAAACGCCTCTGGTGGAGCATGGCGGAACTACAAGGGTCTGGCGAGAGCCAGGCTAGCTCTCCTTAGGTAAAAAGTATATATTTTTCCAATAAGATAAACACAGTATGTTGTTGTCTGGTAATTTTGGGATGGACAAAAAAGGTATTTACTACTACTCTAATTTTTGTGTTGATGCTAAAGTCAATTCATTCTAATTTACTGCATGTGTTGTTTTGGCAATGTCCTAATTATTATTCATAACTTCTAACTCCAAGGTAAGGTCTACTCCAAGGTACTGGAGAGGAGGCTTCGTCCGATGGTCGAATCTCGGATTCAGGAGGAGCAGTGTGGTTTTCGTCCCGGTCGCGGAACACTGGACCAGCTCTATACTCTCCATCGGATACTCGAGGGTTCATGGGAGTTCGCCCAACCTGTCCACATGTGCTTTGTGGATTTGGAGAAGGCGTTCGACCGCGTTCCCCGGGGTGTCCTTTGGGGGGTCCTCCGGGAGTACGGGGTCCGGGGTCCTCTGCTGAGGGCTGTTCGGTCCCTGTATGACCGGAGCCAGAGCTGTGTTCGCATTGCTGGCAGTAAGTCAGACCTGTTCCCGGTGCATGTTGGCCTCCGCCAAGGCTGCCCTTTGTCACCGGTTCTGTTCACTGTATTTATGGACAGAATCTCTAGGCGCAGCCAGGGGCCGGAGGGGGTCCGGTTCGGGAACCACAGGATTTCATCTCTACTTTTTGCGGATGATGTCGTCCTGCTGGCTCCAACGAACCAGGACCTGCAACATGCACTGGGACGGTTTGCAGCCGAGTGTGAAGCGGCTGGGATGAGAATCAGCACCTCCAAATCCGAGGCCATGGTGCTTGACCGGAAAAAGGTGCCTTGCCCTCTCCAGGTGGGTGGAGAGGTCCTTCCTCAAGTGGAGGAGTTCAAGTATCTCGGGGTCTTGTTCACGAGTGAGGGGAGGATGGAGCGTGAGATTGACAGGCGGATCGGTGCAGCGTGCGCAGTGATGCGGTCTCTGTATCGGACCGTTGTGGTAAAGAGGGAGCTGAGCCGAAAGGCAAAGCTCTCAATTTACCGGTCAATCTTCGTTCCCTCCCTCACCTATGGTCATGAGCTGTGGGTAATGACCGAAAGAACGAGATCGCGGATACAAGCGGTCGAAATGAGCTTCCTCCGCAGAGTGGCTGGGCGCTCCCTTAGAGATAGGGTGAGGAGCTCGGTCACACGGGAGGAGCTCGGAGTAGAGCCGCTGCTTCTCCACGTCGAGAGGAACCAGTTGAGGTGGCTCGGGCATCTGTTCAGGATGCCTCCTGGACGCCTTCCTGGGGAGGTGTTCCGGGCACGTCCCACCGGGAGGAGGCCCCGGGGAAGACTCAGGACACGCTGGAGAGACTATGTCTCTCAGCTGGCCTGGGAACGCCTTGGGGTCCCCCCGGACAAGCTTGAGGAGGTGTGTGTGGATAGGGAAGTCTGGGCGTCTCTGCTTAGACTGCTGCCCCCGCGACCCGGCAACGGATAAAGCGGAAGAAAATGGATGGATGGATGGATGGAACTTCTAACTCATGTACGTGGGTTTTACTTTCCAACATGGAGATGCTGTGTATAGTTGTGTAACTTTTGAAGATTCATGGGTAATCCCATGCATGGCAGGAGTCGATGGGTCTGAAAGCCTTTTTCTTGAACACAAAGCCCATAGGAACGTTTAATGAATTACTCTCATGCTCTGGTTCAAGGGGGAGTCGTTAGAAGCGGCGCAGACTAAAACTCTTTCTCTACCTCGGAGAAAATGAAAGTTTCTCTTCAGTCTGTCGACGGGGGACATTGATGAATCACATCTCGAGCCGTTTGAAGGTCCATTCATAAAATCTGCTGCTCTATAGGGCGCGCTTTATGTGAGAGATTAATCATGTTTTGATTTTTTAAAGACTGCTGACTCAAAGTTGTCATAGTAATCAATTTGAATCTTTTTTGTTGGATGGTTTTGGAATTCGGGCGTTCTGCTCTCCCAAAATTCCATCCGATGGGCGGGGGAGCGACTGAATTTTGCGTTGCATTATGGGTAACACTTGCCTTCGCAACTTCCTGTTCTCTCTGCCCGGCGCATTTTCTCTAAATGGTTGAGTGTTTTCGTCATTTTCTGTATGCAAATACATTCCCGTCTCTAACTAGTGGCATATCGCGCAAATCATCCGTCCAATTCACATTCTTCCCTCTTAGCTGAACTTCATTCTCATTGTTACCATCTGTCACTCGCACACACAGCCGTTTTCGTTCACTCTGCTCGCTGTCATCTTCTTCTAAATCTTCATAAACACCATCCGCTCGTTGAACTAGCAACAACAATTCCTCCTTTCGTTTTCCCACACTGCAAATACCCTTTCGCTTCAACCTTTCACGCAATTCAGGCACTGTCAATCGTTTGTTGTTTTCGTGAGCCATATTCGCCATTGTATGAAATCAACCGGAAGTGAACTGGGCAACAAACGGTGTCATTTTTTGATCACAGCGCCGCTCAGTGGATGAAATTTTGGGAGAGCAGAACGCCCGAATTGTCGTGCTTCGTCTGACGGCAGCACGAACAACTACAGATGCATGTTTTCAAAAGCACTAAACAGCGAAACGCAAGAGGCTTTCGTGTTCACCACGACCTCTACTGTTTTGAATATTTGCCTTTTGTGCAGTGATGCGTGTATTCTGCATCTCCTGTGGTAATCCAATTCACATTTTTCAAAGACCTTATGTATTTTCCTTTTGTAAGCGTCACCAAATGTACAGAACATTGGACTATGCTTGACTTTTGGATATCACTAAAATCTAAGACCTCTGAAGCTGTGCAGGGCAGGGCCTGGTTAGTGCTGTGATGGGAGACTTTTGGAAACACCTGATGCCACAGTGGGGCGGCTGCGGCTGTAAAGTGCCAAACTGCCGTTGTGTCCTTAGGCAAGACACTTCACCCCCATTGCCTAGAATGAGTCTGGTGTGTGTGTGAATGGTTGGTGGTGGTGGGAGGGGCTGATGGCACAGAATGGTTGCTACACTTCTGTCAGTGTGCCCCAGGGCAGCTGTGGCTACTGTAGTAGTTTATCACCACTGTCTAGAGTGAAAGAATAATAGTAGTAGTAGTTTATTTTCTTGGGCCAATATGCACACCAGATTTCAGGTCACACAGTTACAGAGATCATTATACTTTTTACAACAAGAAAAAAAAAAAAAGAACCAAAATGTGTAATAAACTAGTAATAAACTTAAAGATGATAAAGATAGGTATAAGTGTGTCAGTTGTTTCTCCCAAATTTCTGCTTTTACAACATTTAAAACACACAACAAGTACTTGTCTTGTGTAAAGTATTCTTTTAGAGAAAAACATGTACAGAATGATATTTTTTTAGTTCAAATTCAGTCAGAGATTTGCCATTTTCAGTTAAACCACTTTCAAATACCTGGTTCCAGCAGTGTTCGAAGAATCGTTTTCTTCTTTCTTGTCAATAGAATCTGGAATGTAAGTCACGCAACACCAGTAACATTAACAATAGTGATGCTGTCGCCCAAAGACGCTGCCAATGGCATTCTTCATTCAGTTCGTACACAGTGGGGGTGTAAGCTTCTGCTCTAGCTACAACTGCCCAGGGGTGGACTCACACTCTGCAATGTGGCCGAAGTGTCTTGCCTATGGACACAACTATAGTTTGGCACTTCACAGCCGCTGCCGCCCCAGTGTTCACAGAGGTCTCCTTTGGCAGCAATCTGATTCTATTACATTACAGTGGGCGACAGTAGCCTGAAGGTTGTGGGTTCGAGCCCAGCTTAAGATGTACTTCACGACTCCCACTGATGACTGCTGTCGTTGTGTCCTTGGGCAAGACACTAAACCCCACTTTGCCTGAAGCCCCCACTGAAAAATCTCAGCTCCTGTGGACTCAGCCCCTGCAGGAGGATCAGTGAGGGGCTGGTGCTCTGTGGACTGGGTGCAGCTCTGACTGCCACCCCCCCAGACCCAGAAATGGATTAAGGGGAAGAAAATCAATTACATTTATTTTGGTACATCCCTAAATCACAACAGCAGTCGTCGTGGAGGACTTTACTGTCATGGTTTAGGTTTATTTCCTGTGTTGTTTTGTACTTTGTTATCCCCTGTGTTTTGTTAGTTGTACTTTCTGTTTCCTGTGTCTCGTTAGTTGTACTTCCTGTTTCCTGTGTCTCGTTAGTTGTACTTCCTGTTTCATGTATCTCGTTAGTTGTACTTCCTGTTTCCTGTGTCTCGTTCGTTGTACTTCCGGTTTCCTGTGTCTCATTAGTTGTACTTTCTGTTTCCGGTGTCTCATTAGTTGCACTTCCTGTTTCCTGTGTCTCGTTAGATGTACCTCCTGTGTCTCGTTAGTTGTACTTCCTGTTTCCTGTGTCTCGTTCGTTGTACTTCCTGTTCCTTCTGTCTCGTTATTTGTAAGTGTATTTAAACCTTGTGTACTCCTTCAATCCTTGTTCCGTCATTGTCATCCCGTCTGTTTTGGTTCACGTCTTCATTCCCTGTTTGAGAACCTTTTGTGTTTTCTCTGGATTTTGTTGCTTTGCTTTTATTAAATCCATCATTTTTGCAGTTCGTTCTCATTTAAATCTCAAATGACATTTACAGCATTGGTTATTCTTCAACAAGAGATCAGAGAATCAAACAGTTCAGAGAATGCAACAATACCAAACAGATAGGAGCCATGGGTCCATACGTGGGTGGATGTCAAAGGTCCATAAATGTTCTTAAATGTCCTCAAAAGTCCCAGACAACCCAGGCCCTGTCCTGCTTACATCTGAGAGATCTGATATCCATGCACAAAGCAACACGTTTGACATTCATTCTTTGTTCAGACAAAACCTTTTATTTTCCCCGGTAGAAGACAGCAATGCCAAAGACGTCGGGGCATTGAATATTTTGAAATCTATCCTGTAATGCAATCGGTATCATCACTCTAATATGTTTGTACAGGATGAATACAGTCCTGAAGGTGAGGCTACACATCTAGTTAAAATTCATCCTCCCGGGACATCGGATCTATTCTAATTCCGGGAAATGTCTTTGGCGCGAATGACTCGGCCTTGACGGGACTAATCAGCAGTTTGATCCTCCTTTGCTGGGAATAAGTCACTGCATATGTCACAACACTAACATTAATGCATGACATGTTCCCCTCGCCTTCTTTGTGTAGCAGCTAACCCCCTTATTAGCTTGCATTTGCCAAGTCGTAAATCTCGGCGATAATACGAGGCTACAAGGTCTTATTGGAACAGTGCACTCCATCATGTGACCTGTGGATGCGCAGGACGTCCGGGATGACTTTTGATTCACACGCAATTACAGAGGCCCGCGTCAGAGGCATGATCAGGGGTAGATGAAGTGTCTCGGCCGGTATCTGCGAGCCATAGATGGTTAATGCCGCTGCAGTTACTTGTGACGTATTGAGGGATGTCCTGGAGGATCCACTGGAGGTACTTTGGCATTAGTGCTTTTTACAAAATGTAGAGGGATGAAGACAGAGGCAGCAGCAATCGTACCTGTAACCCAGTTTATTCAAGTCCTCTATTTTATTAATTGATAATTGTTTAAAAATAGGTAATTGTTTTATCTTATTTCAAATGTTTTTATATTATTTCAATAGTTATTATTTTATTTTATCTGAATCGTCTATTTGATTTAAATTTTGTATTGAATTTATTTTTTTTAATTTAATTTTAATTGTTTTTTTAATTTTATCTCAATTGTTTGTATTTGATTTTAATTGTTTTCATTTAATTTAATTGTTTTTAAAAATAAAATATTAATAATGTTTTTTATTATATTCTAATTGTTTTTAATTTATTCAAAAGTTTCTATTTAAATCTGGCAGACTTACTTTTAAACAGTATTGTGTTACTTTTATCTGTACAACGTTTGAAAAATGTTTTATAAAAAGAGCTTTTTAAATAGATAAATCAAGAGAAATAGAAAAAGAGCTATTTCTTATGATTCATATCAATAAAATATATAATATATATATACCAAGCATTGTCCAAGAATATAGTCTCAGAAATATATCATTTTTGTACAAATCTGGCCTTTATGGAAGAGTGGCAAGAAGAAAGCCATTTCTCAAAGATATCCATAAAAAGTCTCGTTTAAGGTTTGCCACAAGCCACCTGGGAGACACACCAAACATGTGGAAGAAGGTGCTCTGGTCAGATGAAACCAAAATCGAACTTTTTGGCCACAATGCAAAACGATATGTTTGGCGTAAAAGCAACACAGCTCATCACCCTGAACACACCATCCCCACTGTCAAACATGGTGGTGGCAGCATCATGCTTTGGGCCTGCTTTTCTTCAGCAGGGACAGGGAAGATGGCTAAAATTGATGGGAAGATGGATGGAGCCAAATACAGGACCATTCTGGAAGAAAACCTGTTGGAGTCTGCAAAAGACCTGAGACTGGGACGGAGATTTATCTTCCAACAGGACAATGATCCAAAACATAAAGCCAAATCTACAATGGAATGGTTCACAAATAGACGTATCCAGGTGTTAGAATGGCCAAGTCAAAGTCCAGACCTGAATCCAATCGAGAATCTGTGGAAAGAGCTCAAGACTGCTGTTCACAAACGCTCTCCATCCAACCTCACTGAGCTCGAGCTGTTTTGCAAGGAAGAATGGGCAAGAATTCTCTCGATGTGCAAAACTGATAGAGACATACCCCAAGCGACTTGCAGCTGTAATTGCAGCAAAAGGTGGCGCTACAAAGTATCAGCGCAAGGGGCCGAATAATATTGCACGCCCCACTTTTCAGTTTTTTATTTGTTAAAAAAGTTTAAATTATTCAATACATTTCGTTCCACTTCACGATTGTGTCCCACTTGTTGTTGATTCTTGACAAAAAATTTAATTTTGATATCTTTATGTTTGAAGCCTGAAATGTGGCAAAATGTTGAAAGGTTCAAGGGGGCCACTGTATGTCTAATATGCATAATATCTGTCTACTATACCACAGATTAGTTTTCTGCATCTTGCCACACCTCAGGATAGTCTTGAAAATAATTAGAGCCATTTTAGAACCAGTCTAGTCCTATTTGAACCAGTGTGGGCGGGTCCCGCCTCAAAAATTGCCAAAATGACGTCCCCTGACATGCTGCAATACCACCCCGGGCCGATGGGGGGTGGACCCAGAATAAGAATTAGCCAATGCTAACATATAGCATCTTCTTCTTCTTACCTCTGGAAAACGTCATTACAGAATGGTCCAAAAGTTGTCTCTCGGTCCAAAGCTCCGTTCCACATGTGTGTCAATGCTGAGGGAGTGTTCTGGACCAGTCTAGTTTAGTCGCTGTGGACTTTAGAAGTCACTTGTTTAAATGAATGGGGCTCGTGCAGCTGACGCATGCGCAGATGTGTTTTTTCACATTTTCCAGATCCCGCGGCCATTTTGAATCACTCCATGAAAGCCCAATTTTTGGCTCATTGGTTAGAACGGCGGAGATAGGCGTGACTACGTCCGTTAATATTTACTTTCTATGATTTGAACCCAAAAAGTGACTCAAGACCCATGAAAAATGAAGGCAAGGCTGGATGGTCCGAAGATAAGTACGACGCAGACAAGAGGAGCAGACGGGCACCCATGAACTGCCAAGAACAAAAACAAGGTAAGTTCACCAAGTTGCTGATGAAGCAATCTGGCACCAACAGGCTGTAGACCAGGGGATCATTTATATTTGGTGGTTCCATTGTCTGTAACAAACTGTACATATCCCCATCATAGAATTTTGCTTTTCAATGAAGAATACAGTTACTGCTGACCTCTGCACTCTCCAAAGGCTGGAACAACCCCACTTTTCATTAGCAGAACAAGATGGGAAAGAAACACTTTCATATATCAGCTTGAGTGGCCTCCGATCGGTATGATTTCATGATGGATGTATAAATTCTGATTATTTGGGTTCTAATATCTAGTTCTAATATCAGATTTATAGCTGCCGGATTACAAATATCTATAAACATCACACCTGCCTCTTCTAAAGACCTGGTTGTGGAATGACTCAGTTTGTGTGATACAAAAGTAGACTTTCACTTTTTATTTGCAGTGTGGAGAAAGTAGAACAAACTCTTCTTCCCACTCTTCTTGTCTCTCACATTTGAATAACAATAGGACCAGTGTACCTTTCTGCGAGGCGAATAATGAAGCTTTTAAATGACATCCACAAAAATGACATTTTTTAGTTCTCGTCATCCTCACTTGAAATTACCCGTTGTATGGAGAAACACTTTGCACATGATCTGACTAAACTCTCTGCAGTAAGTGCCCCTTTAAAAGCCCATTTACTTATATCGCACTCAATACTTCATCGGAAACGGCTTTGTATGTCGCTGTGTAGGCTTCTTCAGGAACCAACTGCCCGCTTTCACGTTTGTATTTTCCTCAAGTGACAAAAGACAAATTTTTGTATAATTATTTATCGCTACGACAGTCTATTCCTTGCAGATTTAATTTTGTTTGAATGTTTAAAACATCTTGTTTTTAAACAGAATGATGTGAAGTTTCACGAACTCATGAGACCCTTTGTCCTTCCGGCTTTAAGACTTTACAACAGAGTTAGTTTAGTTTGATTTATTGTTTATAAAACAGGGACAATGTACAAAACCATTAGTCTTTACTAAAAAAGAGATGATTTGCACCAGATTTAGGCCCCGTTTAGACAGAGACGTTGCAAAGCATTTTGCAAAAACGACCAAGCTCCATATTCAAAGTGCTAAGCGTCTGCACAATGACGGACAACGATGTAGTTCTAGCGCCCGGCCAGTAGTGGGCAGTGGAACCAGTATTATCACTTTCTCAACAACTTCCGGCTCAGGCCACCGCAACGACGTGATAAAATATACCAGCGTCGTTGTATTGAACAGTAGCAGCAGAAATGGAGAATGAAACTAAAGCTTTGCGTGGTTTCGTTTGGACGAGTGAAGGAGTAGAATTTCTCCACCGTGTAACGCTCGCCATCTACGTTTGTTCTCAGCTTCTGCACATGTCCAGATGTACATGCAGAAGTGGTGAGGTCATCGCAGCCAGAAAATTCACACCTTTTTCTTCCCACAGCTGTGAAACAGCCTCGCAGCGTGTCTGTTCTGTTCCTCTCTGATGGCTGCTTCTCAACTCTAACGTTTTCACCCCCCTGAAACACTGTCTTCATGTAAACGAAAGGCTAATTCTAACGTTTTCCTGTTGCAGCGTCCTTGTGTAAACTAAACATTAGCTGCAGATCAACGAGTATCTATCTATCTATCTATCTATCTATACCTATTGTTCTGTGGTGTTCATGTCAACACCGGTACTTCACAGTCGGACAAATCAAATACTCTTCCACTACCTCCCTTTATAAACCTGCTGTTCATGTAGGGAGGTAGTGGAAGAGGCTTTGAGTATACAAGGATTTATAATGGATTCAGTCTAGATCAGTGTCTCCCAAAGTGGGGTCCGCGGCCCCCTGGTGGGCCGCGAGGGTACTGCAGGGGGGCCGCGGGAGGTCATAAAAAAAATTAAAAAAATAATATTATTATTTAATGTTAAATTTATAATGTTTTGTTTGTAATATTAAAATATTTGTGTTCATTATTTGACTTGAATAATCCACTGTAATCATTTTTGTATTACAATGTTTGTAGCAGAGGCTATTTCCCCAAAATAAAATAACCAGAAGAGCCTATTCTTAATGTTGTCTTCTTGGTTATTATTTTGGGGGGGCCACACAGACCCGTCAGATTTTTAAGGGGGCCTCGGTGTTACTGAGTTTGGGAATGGCTGGTCTAGATGAATCCAGCAACATAAAAAAATGGTTTCAAGGTTGTTGTCATTTGGATCCAGGTTCTCTATCATAGAGTTTGCGCTAGCTCATTGCATGGGGTAAACAATATGGGTGACATCAGGGCTTGTTAGTCCACTTGTCAGACCATAGACTCCTTCTACATTCTATGGATGTGACCTGAGCCAGTGAAAGCAATGGTGCTGATCAGAGGAGCCGGAACGCGTGCGATCAGTAAAGAAATCATGTCTGAGTTTTTAAAATGTTATCCCTTTTTTAATTTCCTCAAACAAAGCCAAACCTGATCACCTTGTCATACATCCTTGTACCAGCGATTGCATAAACCTCAGAGAAATAGCTTCAACATGAAATGACTATGAGAGATTCTGATAACTCGTGCATAGCTGTGCGGTAAAGAACCTCATTATCGTCACCGCGGGACAAACTCTGCGTATATAAGGAAGCATTGTGTTTCATTTTTGTGTCTTGCATATGTGTGACTTTATCTGTTTTTACTACATTCAAGCTTTGTAACCGGCTCAATGCATGGAACGTATCTGCGGCAAAGTAAAAACTCATTATAGGATTCTGCTGTATAGGCGGCTGACTGCTCGCTACACAAAACGCCCATTGTGCAATCTGAATATAGGCGTGCAAAGAGACGGAACGTGCGATTGAAGTCGTCAGAAAGTTTGTTGGCTCTTGACATTGGATTTGAACAACCTGGAAACAATGCGGGGCCTTGTATACGCCGACCTCCTCCGTCACATAAAAGACGTTGGGCTAAAGAGGCACTTTGGAGAATGTCAGAGTGAGTGGCAGTGTGTAATGGCCACACCAACGCTCTCCTTGAAAAACATGTTCAAGCAATAACTTTCTGAGAATCAAGGAGAGAGAACTTTTTTTATGAATACAGGAAGGATCGAGCTTTTGACGACATTTGTTTCATGTGTGTTTGAGTCATCTCTGTTCTCCTGCCTTCATATCTTCAGCTGTTTCAAAGCCGCAGTATTGGGAAAGCCATTTTACTCCATTGAAGATGATGAAAATAAAGTTGATTCTTTGGAGGTCGTAGATAAAAAAAAAAAAAAAACGGTTATATAGAATAAAGCACAATTTTCAAGCAGTTCAAGGACCTTCTTGTTTCAGTTCAGGTGTTAACTTATAAAATATTTAAACTCAGAGTTTAATTTTCAGTGGCACATAAATTCAATAACATCAGTGGCTTTTTATCATTTAAAAAACATTTCCAGAATCAAAGGTATTGTGTCTAAAGCAGACTTGGAGATTCTTATCCATGCATTTGTCTCCAGTAGGTTGGACTACTGCAATGGCCTGCTCACAGGTCTGTCCAAACAGGCTGTAAAACAGCTGCAGTACATTCAAAATGCAGCAGCTCGAGTCCTGACTAGAACCAGGAAGTACGACCATATTAGTCCTGACTAGAACCAGGAAGTACGACCAAATTAGTCCTGACTAGAACCAGGAAGTACGACCACATTAGTCCTGACTAGAACCAGGAAGTATGACCACATTAGTCCTGACTAGAACCAGGAAGTACGACCACATTAGTCCTGACTAGAACCAGGAAGTATGACCATATTAGTACTGACTAGAACCAGGAAGTACAACCGCATTAGTCCTGACTAGAACCAGGAAGTACGACCACATTAGTCCTGACTAGAACCAGGAAGTACGACCACATTAGTCCTGACTAGAACCAGGAAGTACGACCGCATTAGTCCTGACTAGAACCAGGAAGTACGCCCACATTAGTCCTGACTAGAACCAGGAAGTACGACCACATTAGTCCCGACTAGAACCAGGAAGTACGACCACATTAGTCCTGACTAGAACCAGGAAGTACAACCACATTAGTCCAGTCCTCAGGTCTCTGCACTGACTTCCTGTGGCTCAGAGAATAGACTTTAAAACAGCTCTGCTTGTTACAAGTCTCTCCATGGCCTCGCACCAAAATATATTAGTGACATGTTAGTCCCATATGAACCAGCCCGGACTCTGAGGAGCACAGGGACTGGACTCCTGCTGGGACTTTGAGGAGCACAGGGACTGGCCTCCTGCTGGGACTCTGAGGAGCACAGGGACTGGACTCCTGCTGGGACTCTGAGGAGCACAGGGACTGGACTCCTGCTGGGACTCTGAGGAGCACAGGGACTGGCCTCCTGCTGGGACTCTGAGGAGCACAGGGACTGGCCTCCTGCTGGGACTCTGAGGAGCACAGGGACTGGACTCCTGCTGGGACTCTGAGGAGCACAGGGACTGGACTCCTGCTGGGACTCTGAGGAGCACAGGGACTGGACTCCTGCTGGGACTCTGAGGAGCACAGGGACTGGACTCCTGCTGGGACTCTGAGGAGCACAGGGACTGGACTCCTGCTGGGACTCTGAGGAGCACAGGGACTGGACTCCTGCTGGTGCCTAGGGTTAGGACCAGAGTTTGGAACAGTCTTCCTCAGCTTGTGAAACTGTCTTATTCAGGTATGACTAATCTGAAGTTTTTTTTTTTTTAAATGTTCATAACTTTTATCTTTATAATACATTATGTTTTATATGTACTGTATATACACTGTTTATTTTTTTGTCTGTCTTTTAATTGCTTGTGAAGCACTTTGGGTTACAGTGTATGAATTGTGCTTTATACATACAGTACATTTGATTGATTTGATATGCATTTGTCACAAGTAGTTTAGACTATTTCACGGTTTTCAACTCAAAAATACCTGATAAATTCATCTGAAAAAGTAAAAATAAAAAAACAGCTTCAAGTACAGCTTATAAAAATCAGTGGCTTATACAATATTTCCCATTACACCTGCAAAAAAAATATCTTCATTGGCTCTATTTCAGGCAAATATCAACTTTAAAATCCTCCACGTCTTTAACGAATATGTCAGAAATGTTTGGATTGTGCCGTGTAGCTTCCATATGTTTCTGTTTTACGTGTGTCTTTTGAATCTGTGCAAGTCCCAGATCCTCGGACTTCGACCTCCTCGCCGGAGAAGCAGATTTATTTAGTTATGCTCCTCGTAAACGGAACTCTTGGCCTAATGACGATCAATTAAATTATATGTATTCGCGAAAATGAAATCCATACACTTTACGACTTCCGATGATTTTAAGTGTGTTGCATTAGCTTCTCAGCAGGAGCGCCCAAAAAAAAACGTTGAGATCTTAAGAGGAAACACAAAACTCATTAACTACACAAAAGATTTTATTTAAAGTAGCAATATCTAAGATTTTCATGTCAAGTCATCATTAAATGGCCCTAATCTGTCAAAAGGCATTAATAAACTATGGTCTATTTTAATTATTATTTATCTGATAACAGTAGTTCAGAGATATTTCAATTAAAAAAATTGTTTTCCAGCCCCTAATTCTTGTTTTCATTTTGATGTCCCGCCCTCCTCTGTTTCACCAATCAGAAAGTCTGTGATCCGGGCGCCAGAACTCACCGCGTGGAGCTAATCTCACTGGTAAAGTACCATGTGGCGCAGAACTAAAAAAGGTCTCGTTATGATTCTCAAATCATTAACAACAAAACAAGGAATAAAAGCAGGATTTCTATCTTTGTGAAAAAGGTGTTGGTTATAGATTTGTTGTTGACTAAACTCTTGTCTATTCAGCTGTTATGGTCCCAGCTGGATTCGTCTGCATATCTGGCAACCTGAGTCAGGGAGAGTGGGAGAGGCTGCAGTACCACTTTTGGCCACATGTTTACAGACTGCTCCTTTAAGATAAGGTGCATACTATGTGACATTGAGCTACAGTGTTTGTGTGAATGTGTATATGAATACTTTTTATGTTTAAATTAGTCAGTACGGTGGCGCAGCAGAGTTTGCATGTTCTCCCCGTGTCTGCTGTGAAACCGACAGTATACATGCAGTTTGTTTATGGCACTTATAGCTCAAGAAGAACTCACTGAGCGGATGAAACTTGACCCGCTTATCTCCGTGAAGTTAGCCGAATGAAGTTTAATGTCACGCTGTGTATTTACAGGAAGCATCCAGCTCTCGTTGCAAAGCGTGTCAGCAATATCCAGTAACTTTTCATGAAGACATAATATCTTTGTAATTACTTTTGAAAACTATGTGCTCAAGTTAATTTTTGTCAGTCTGGGTAAATCCACCTGTCACTCAGAGCGAGGCAGAGTTGGAAAAGAACTCCATCCATTTCATTATTGCACAAAAGTCACTCAAATGGAAGAAATATTTCACAAGCAAGGAACACGGTTATCTGACGGGTGAAACATTCAGGTGAAAGAATACTTCATGTGTTTGCCAAATTTTTTCAGAATAACTATTCCCGATTATAGCTGCATGGTGGCTGAGCGGATAGCACTCTCGCTTCTCCGCAAGAAGGTCCTGGGTTCGAATCCCGGTCGAAACAGGGCCTTTCTGAGTGGAGTTTGCATGTTTTCCCTGTGTCTGTGTAGGTTTCCTCCAGGTGCTCCGGTTTCCCCTACCACTAAAAACATGTACAATAGGTCTGACACGCGCCTCCTGAACTGGCGACCCCGCTCTCTGTGCGGAGAGAGACAAATGCTCAAAAATAACAATCGTAAACCGCTTTGTGACTCCGGTCGGTGAAAGGCGGTATATAAATAAAGATTACTTACTTATATATTCTCAATTGCTGATTCAAAGAAGTAACAGAGGCCAAACTTACATGCATTTGAAAACTACTAACCCTAACCCAAAGTATTTCAGAGCAAAGAGCATTACATGGATTGCGTTACATAGTTAATTGTGGTGGATTCCAAAGTTAGGTACTCCAGCTTTAAGTACCCACAGCTAGTGCTTTTGCCACCTCTGCATGTTCTTCACTTCTGCCTCTTTCTGCTTTCACCCCCACATTCCAGCGACCCCAAGCCGTGACAGGGAACATTACGGCCATTACAGATCACTAGATCCTGCTGCCTGGGATGTCTAAAGAATCAAATTGATCAGATGGCTCGACAGAAGTGTTTCTCCGCGGCATGCAGAGAGAGATAGAGAGAGAGAGAGAAAGTCAGGGGACAGTCAAATGGTAGAAAATAATAGTGTGTTCGCCAGGCGCTGACAGATAAAGTCGGAGGAAGCCTGTACAATAAGGCAACATGGCTTCTCTCCACAATAGAACAAGCTGGAAATGGCTTTTTGCATTGGAGCTGTTCCTCTCATTTTGCCTGACAGCCCAGATAGGATATGTCACAGACAGCGAGAAATATCAGCGCGCATGAAAAAAAATAAAAGAAGTCTGGCTGAATCCCAACTCGAGCTCAATTCCTGTGTGTGTGTGTGTGTGTGTGTGTGTGTGTGTGTGTGTGTGTGTGTGTGTGTGTGTGTGTGTGTGTGTGTGTGTGTGTGTGTGTGTGTGTGTGTGTGTGTGTGTGTGTGTGTGTGTGTGTGTGTGTGTGTGTGTGTGTGTGTGTGTGTGTGTGTGTTTATATGTATGTATAGAGAAACACACGAAGCTAAAGCGGATTGGAAGAGGGGAAGAACTAAGCTCACAGGGCTCAAAGTCCTGTGTGTGTGCACTTTTTTGTCCCCGTAGGGAATTTTGTCCTCTGCATTTGACCCATCCTGATGCCACTGAGGCTTACGTCAGGAGCAGTGGTCGCCGTAGTAACAGCGCCCGGGAACCCATCTCCAGATGTGGATGCTCGGCTTGGTCAGGACCAGAGCTGGAGGATTTAACCTATCGAGCATGTTTTTAGTGGCAGGGGAAACCTACACAGACACGGGGAGAACATGCAAACTCCACTTAGAAAGGCCCTGTTCTGACCGGGATTCGAACCCACTCAGCCACCGTGCCGCCCTCCCACCGTTGCTCACGGCAATGGCAATTGTTCCATCACACTCAGCACGTATATCCTGGAAACAATCAGGCTCTGCCACGCAACCCAAGCTTCATATCGTGACGAATCTCCATCCAAGCACCAGCTTCAATCATGTCACAACCCTCCTCCTCCCCATCTCCGCTTTTTTCCAGAACGGCTCTTTCATCCGTCTCCCAGATCTGAATCTGAACCTGAATCACCACCAAGGTCTAGGCCCCCGGGGTTTCATCTCTGCCGGGGTCTAAGCATCAAATCCAAACCACATTTCTGTACAGCAACAGTACATATAATCTTGAAAACATTGTTCTCAGAGTCATCAGTGTAATCTGTAGTGTCAGATTAGTTACTAACCAATATCCAATTCTAATAATACCCATGTTTTGTCTGTTCGAGTCTATCCACATTGGAATAGGGTGAGTTTGCTGCAGACATTTCCAAGACTTCTGCTCAATTAGCTTTTAATCTGAAATCAATCTCATTTGAATCAAAACATCAATCCTCGTCCAAAATAAGCAAATGATCTGCAATTACAAAAGCTATTAAAGAATAATTAGTCTCACACTAAAATTCGCATGAGCTGTTTGAAGTCTGGGCCGTCGACAGAAGAAATCCAAGCTGGAAGTAACAACCTGAGTGTGTGTTTGTGTGCGTTTGTGTATGTTTGTGTGCGCTTGCTTGCGTTTGCGTGAGTTTGTTTGCATTTGTGTGCGTTTGTTTGCGTTTGTGTGTGTTTGTGTGCGCTTGCTTGCGTGTGTGAGTTTGTGTGCGTTTGTTTGCGTTTGTGTGCGCTTGTTTGTGTTTGTGTGTGTTTGTGCGAGTTTGTGTGCGTTTGTTTGCGTTTGTGTGCACGTGTTTGTGTGCGTTTGTGTGTTTGTTTGCGTTTGTGTGTGTTTGTTTGTGTGTGTTTGTTTGCGTTTGTGTGCGCTTGTTTGTTTGTGTTTGTGTGCGTTTGTGTGTGTTTGTTTGCGTTTGTGTGTGTCTGTGTGCGTTTGTGTGTGTTTGTTTGCGTTTGTGTGCGTTTGTGTATGTTTGTTTGCGTTTGTTTGTGTGTGTTTGTGTATGTTTGTGTGCGTTTGTTTGTGTGCGTTTGTGTTTGTTTGTGTGCGTTTGTTTGTGTTTTTGTGCGTTTGTTTGCGTTTGTTTGTGTTTGTGTGCGTTTGTTTGTGTGCGTTTCTTTGTGTTTGTGTGAGTTCGTGTGCGTTTGTGTGCGTTTGTTTGCATTTGTTTGTGTGTGTGTTTGTGTGCGTTTCTTTGTGTTTGTGTGTGTTTGTGTGCGTTTGTGTGTGTTTGTGTGAGTTTTGTCTGTGGTAAAAAGGTGCAAAATTAATTTAAGTAAAAAAAAAGGATATATTTTTGACAGAACCAGTCGTTAGAAGTAACTAGTTATTTTTGTAATATATTACAAAGAAATACACAAATATAAATAAATACATTTGAAACAATCTGAACTCACTGTAAAAGTTAAAATATTACTAAATTAAATTAATTCAAATCACCAAAAACAACTTTCTGTTCATGAAAAAGCCAAAGAATTTTAAACAAAACACATATAATTATTGTTCTGAACATTACTCAGTGTTACTCAAAGTAAATACACAAATCATCCATCCAGCCCTTTTCTTCCGCTTCATCCGTTGCCGGGTCGCAAATCAGGTACTTTTAAAAAATCCTTTTAAATACATACAGTAATAATTTAATACAAATACATACAATTTCAATCCCAGTAATTAGTCATATTAAAATGTTAGTGTAATTAACCACATATCTGAACACACAAACTCCTGCAAACAACAAACACTACTTCTGCCATAACTTATAAAATATATTCATACTTGACTTAAGTTTTATGAAACGTAACTCTTTTATTTATGCATAATTCTCTCCAGTGTTCCCACTAATGCTGCAGTTGTGGATCTCCAGTGTTCCCACTAACGCTGCAGTTGTGGATCTCCAGTGTTCCCACTAACGCTGCAGTTGTGGATCTCCAGTGTTCCCACTAACCCTGCAGTTGTGGATCTCCAGTGTTCCCACTAACGCTGCAGTTGTGGATCTCCAGTGTTCCCACTATCGCTGCCGTTGTGGATCTCCAGTGTTCCCACTAACGCTGCCGTTGTGGATCTCCAGTGTTCCCACTAACGCTGCCGTTGTGGATCTCCAGTGTTCCCACTAACGCTGCCGTTGTGGATCTCCAGTGTTCCCACTAACGCTGCAGTTGTGGATCTCCAGTGTTCCCACTAACGCTGCCGTTGTGGATCTCCAGTGTTCCCACTAACGCTGCCGTTGTGGATCTCCAGTGTTCCCACTAACGCTGCCGTTGTGGATCTCCAGTGTTCCCACTAACGCTGCCGTTGTGGATCTCCAGTGTTCCCACTAACGCTGCCGTTGTGGATCTCCAGTGTTCCCACTAACGCTGCAGTTGTGGATCTCCAGTGTTCCCACTAACGCTGCCGTTGTGGATCTCCAGTGTTCCCACTAACGCTGCCGTTGTGGATCTCCAGTGTTCCCACTAACGCTGCCGTTGTGGATCTCCAGTGTTCCCACTAACGCTGCAGTCGTGGATCTCCAGTGTTCCCACTAACGCTGCAGTTGTGGATCTCCAGTGTTCCCACTAACGCTGCAGTTGTGGATCTCCAGTGTTCCCACTAACGCTGCCGTTGTGGATCTCCAGTGTTCCCACTAACGCTGCCGTTGTGGATCTCCAGTGTTCCCACTAACGCTGCCGTTGTGGATCTCCAGTGTTCCCACTAACGCTGCCGTTGTGGATCTCCAGTGTTCCCACTAACGCTGCAGTCGTGGATCTCCAGTGTTCCCACTAACGCTGCAGTTGTGGATCTCCAGTGTTCCCACTAACGCTGCAGTTGTGGATCTCCAGTGTTCCCACTAACGCTGCCGTTGTGGATCTCCAGTGTTCCCACTAACGCTGCCGTTGTGGATCTCCAGTGTTCCCACTAACGCTGCCGTTGTGGATCTCCAGTGTTCCCACTAACGCTGCCGTTGTGGATCTCCAGTGTTCCCACTAACGCTGCCGTTGTGGATCTCCAGTGTTCCCACTAACGCTGCCGTTGTGGAGCCAATACTTCCAGTCATCCTTCACACTTCTAATCCTAACAAGATCTCTCAAACCCTCGGATCTAGTATAAGTATTCCAAAAATACTTGCTCATACGCTCGGGTAATTTTAAGCAATTTGCAATTTTCCACTTTTGAATGCACTTAAAGAACCAGACGCCGCATATTTTCCAGCTTAATAAGTTTTTAGCGTGCACACAGCCAGGCATAAAAACTGTTATGTCTATTGATCCCCATCATAAAATAATTAATCGAATATAAATCGCTGGGCACGCTTTTTTTCCAGGCCTGGCGCTGACATCGATTGCATCAGTCATTCGCATTCCAACATGGCGGCTAACCTTGAGGTGTTACCATTCGCCCCCTCCCCCCCGTCACGTATAAATCAAAATGTCCGCCCCGGATCGGGAAGGACTCAGCAGTTTTCTGGGTTTTGATCCTGATTTCATAAAACATTCAGACAAACCAATTAAAGGCAGCCACCAGCACTTCATACATCATTCTGTCAGGGAGAGGCCGAGTCGCTCTGACACTAATCTGGTCGATATGGTCAAGTGTTTGTGATCAACGCAAAGTTAATTGGAGTTTAGGGCGGAGGCGACGTGATGGGAGGGAAATGGATGAACTATGACGCTGACGTTCATAAAATGCTTTTAATTCGTTTTCATGACTTTAAGAGCAATGCATTATCAATTTAAAACCCAATATGATCACTTTTGAATGAGAAAAGGCCACGTCAAAGAACTTCCCACGACTTTGTTTTCAGCAGGTCAAAAACTTCTCATCACATAATCAAACCATTTTCCTTGGAAGTGCTGTATACTTTTTGCGGGTAAATCATCAGCTTGTAACTCTAGTACTTTCTGCTCTACAAAACCGCCACTTTGTCCCAAGATCTTTGAGCATTGCAGCTGATATGGCAAGGGTTTCGAACAGGTTCCAAGTTTTAGTTCCAGCCTGAACACCCTCTCTCTTGCTCAGGTTAGAACTCAAACCGACAGCTGCACCTGCCCCCTTGGACACAGCTCTATCAACTCCAGAGCTGATGACGTAATACACATTCCTGCTTCCTAAGGTGTTTATGTGAACAGCAGAGAGTTGAAGGAAGGGTGTAGCGTTTCAGGAACACACTAAACAGAATGGAATCTTCCCTTTTTATACAGGGGCCCAAACCAAGACCTCCACTCACCCAGGGACACAACCATGTACACTATTTACACAATTTACACAACTATTAACATATCTCATTCATGCAGATGTGTTATAATAATAATTTATAGTAATATACTATTAGTGGGGATTTTATCTACTGGTTGTGGTATTTGACTTATGTTTGTATTATGTCCAGTCCAAATGAAACACCCCTCTCTCTTGGAGGATCATGGTGGAGCCCAGCTAATTGCTTAGTTGGGTGCTCCTGGCATGCACTGGGATGGGCACGCCTCCAGCCCAGCACCTCCACCAATCACCTTCCAAGAGAAGAAAAGGGACAAGTTAGGGACAGGGAAAAATAAACAAAGCTAAATATTTCTAAATAAAACAGGAAGGATTCACCTGTGGGCGAGGAGTGGGGACTACTCTTTCACAAAGGGTAAACACACAGGACTTGTTTATGTGATTAGGGCTATTGTTAGACAGAGTTTATGAACCTAAGTTTAAGTAGGTGTATTTTTGTGAGTGCTTTGATTATCACGAGTCAACGGTGCATTAAAACATTGTGTTAAATAACATTTGTGTTCTTTGCTCGTCCCACTCCCTATGGACCAATGGCTCCTATGTGTTTGTTATTATGGCCTTTTCTGTGTTCAAACTGTTTCTTTCACTGATCTGTTGTGAGTGAATTGACAACTTTGGAAATTCCTCCGAGACGACTGCTGTTGTGAGTCCATCCATGTCCTTTTGCTTTATCTGTTGCTGGGTTACAAAGGCAGTAGTCTGAGCGGAGATGCACACTCCTATGACACAATTTGTTTTGCTGCAAACCGCTTTTTTTAAGTGAAGGATGTTTTTTCTTTTTTTTTTTTTTTAATTATGCAACATTTACACAAACAATACAATAACAATAACAACATAAAAGTCAGAAAGATAACCCTAAGACTGATGTTGACAAAATACAAAACAAACAAAAAATATACAACAAATAAGACAATAACAAATCAAGGAAATTAGTAGTAACTGAGGGAGGTATTCTGTGATTGTTTGTGTACGTGTGTGTGTGTGTGTGTGTGTGTGTGTGTATGCGCGCGTGTGTGTGTGAAGGTAATTGAAATACAGATACAATATTATTGTCATCCACACATTATCACCATCGCCACCAATAATAATAATCCACATAAATCCTCATGATCAAAAACTATTTGAGTTTTTAATTGGAGATTATAAATAATTATAATAACAACAATCTTATTAATAATAATAATAATCACTTATTACCATCCCTATTATAACAGTAACAGTAACAATAATTCATAATTTCATGGTGTACTGCTATCTTCCCTCCACCGTCCCCCCTTCCCTATTTAAAGTGTATTATTTTTACAGTTTCGCTACTTTGATGTGTGACATGTGTTCTACAGTGCATTAAAAGGCAGACATGAGGGAATGTCCCGAAGTGGGTTTCTCCCCCACGTCCGACCGGCCCTATGTGTATTTATAAAGACATTTCAGTGCTACTCTAATGTGATGCATTAAAAGACAGGAGATGGTAGGGGGAAGAAGCTATCATTTCCTTTCAAACGATATGTAATAAAATAATGCCAATAATTAAATTGTTAAGAGTATGGTAATGACCAATCATGATGATAAAAACGTAATAGCAATATTAGTGATGATGATAATGGAGATGGTGTAGGTGACAACCGCAGCAATGTTCAGATGTATGTGGGTGTTCTGTTGGTCAAAGTACGAGTGAGAGGGGCCCTGAGGGAGTTGGTCAGAAAAACAGTTCATTGAAGATGTTTGAATGTGACTCTACCGTATAATCAGACAATACATTTTTCCATTGGTTAATGCTTATTTTAGTTTTTTTTTTTCCAGTTAATGAGTATGGATTTCTTGGCGATGGTTAGTGCAATCAGTAAAGCTTTAGTGTCAGATGGGCTGAGTGTTAGTGATGCTGTATCTCCCAGTATGCAGAGGGATGGGCAGAGTGGGATGTGACAATCCAGGAGGGCAGAGAGTGATTCTGTCACCTGTCTCCAGAAAAGGAAAACAGGTGAACAGAACCATATGGCGTGAATGTAGGTGTCTGTTGTACTTTGTGTGCAGTTGGTGCATGTATCCGAGATTGAAGTAAATTTTGAGAGTTTCTGTGCTGTGAAATGAGTCCTATGTATTATCTTGTACTGTATTAATTGTAGATTTGTATTTTTTGACATGTTATGGATATTATTACAAACGCGAGGCCAGAAGTTGGCATCAGGAGCAAGTGTTAAGTCTCTTTCCCATTTTTGATATGGCAAGGCAAGGCATGTTTATTTGTATAGCACAATTCATACACAAGGCAACTCAAAGTGCTGAACAAGATAGCATTAAAATCATAAATAATCACAGAACATTAAAAAGAAAGATAAAAATATAAAATCCCTCAGTTGTATGCACAGCTAAACAGCACAGTTTTTAACTTGGTTTTAAACATAGTCAGAGAGGAGGCCTGTCTCACATCTTCAGGAAGAATGTTCCAGATTTTAGCAGCATGAATCTGAAAAGCAGCCTCCCCATGTTTAGTTCTGACTCTGGGCACTAACAGGAGTCCAGTCCCTGTGCTCCTCAGAGTCCGGGCTGGTTCATATGGGACTAACATGTCACTAATATATTTTGGTGCGAGGCCATGGAGAGACTTGTACACAAGCAAAGCTGTTTTAAAGTCTATTCTCTGAGCCAGTGTCTCCCAAAGTGGGGTCCGCGGCCCCCTGGTGGGCCGCGAGGGTACTGCAGGGGGGCCGCGGGAGGTCATAAAAAAAATTAAAAAATAATATAATTATTTAATGTTAAATTTATAATGTTTTATTTGTAATATTAAAATATTTGTGTTCATTATTTGACTTGAATAATCCACTGTAATCATTTTTGTATTACAATGTTTGTAGCAGAGGCTATTTCCCCAAAATAAAATAACCAGAAGAGCCTAATCTTAATGTTGTCTTCTTGGTTATTATTTTGGGGGGCCACGCAGACCCGTCAGATTTTTAAGGGGGCCTCGGTGTTACTGAGTTTGGGAATGGCTGCTCTGAGCCACAGGAAGCCAGTGCAGAGCCCTGAGGACCGGACTAATGTGGTCGTACTTCCTGGTTCTAGTCAGGACTCGAGCTGCTGCATTTTGAATGTACTGCAGCTGTTTTACAGCCTGTTTGGACAGACCTGTGAGCAGGCCATTGCAATAGTCTAACCTACTGGAGACAAATGCATGGATAAGTAAGTAAGTAGTAGTAAGTAATCTTTATTTATATACCGCCTTTTCACTGCAGATCTGAGTCTCAAAGCGGTTTACAATTGTTATTATTTTTGGGCATTTTATCTCTCACTCCACACAGAGATGGGAGCGGGGCCAGTACAGGAGGCGCATGCCAGACATGCCTATTGGACATATTTTTAGTGGTAGGGGAAACCGGAGTACCCGGAGGAAACCTACGCAGACACGGGGAGAACATGCAAACTCCACTCAGAAAGGCCCTGGACCGACCGGGATTCGAACCCAGGACCTTCTTGCTGAGAGGCGAGAGTGCTATCCACTCAGCCACCGTGCCGCCCGGTTGTTCTTATCTCCAGACTTGGAGATAAGAATCTCCAAGTCTGCTTTAGACACTATGTTTTTGATCCTGGAAATGTTTTTTAGATGGTAAAAAGCTGCTGATGTTACTGATTTGATGTGGCTATTAAAATTTAAGTCTGAGTCCAGTATTACCCCTAGATTTCTGACCTTGTTTGAAGGTTTTAGGGAGAGAGACTGTAGATGACAGATGACGCTCTCTCTTTGTTTCTGGGGACCAAAGACAATCATTTCAGTTTTGTCTGCGTTTAGCTGAAGGAAGTTGTTTTGCATCCACTCACTGATCTGTTGGATACAGTGAAGGAGTGAGTCCACTGGTCCATGTTCTCCTGCAGTCAGTGAGACATAGATCTGAGTGTCGTCTGCATAGTTATGATAGGAAACTTCGTTTCTGCGTATTAACTGACCTAACGGCAGCATGTAGAGATTGAAAAGAAGAGGTCCCAGGATCGACCCCTGTGGTACTCCACAGGTCAGGGCCATATGATCTGAGACACAGTTTCCAATCTCCACAAAGTACTTCCTGTCTTCAAGGTAAGACCTAAACCAACTTAGGGCGGTGCCAGCGACGCCAACCCAGTTCTCTAGTCTCTGTAAGAGGATCTCATGGTCGACAGTGTCAAAGGCAGCACTCAGATCTAACAGGATTAGGATTGAGACTTTGCCTGCGTCAGTGTTTAGCCGGATATCGTTTGTAACCTTGACGAGAGCAGTCTCAGTGCTGTGGTAAGGCAAGGCAAGGCAAGTTTATTTATATAGCACAATTCATACACAAGGCAATTCAAAGTGCTGAACAAAACAAGAAAGCATTAAAATCATAAATTATCACAGAACATTAAAAAGAAAGAAAAAAATATAAAATCCCTCAGTTGTATGCACAGTTAAACAGAACCGTCTTTAACCTGGTTTTAAACATTGTCAGAGAGGAGGCCTGTCTCACATCTTCAGGAAGACTGTTCCAGATTTTAGCAGCATTAATCTGAAAAGCAGCCTCCCCATGTTTAGTTCTGACTCTGGGCACTAACAGGAGTCCAGTCCCTGTGCTCCTCAGAGTCCGGGCTGGTTCATATGGGACTAACATGTCACTAATATATTTTGGTGCGAGGCCATGGAGAGAATGGTACACAAGCAGAGCTGTTTTAAAGTCTATTCTCTGAGCCACAGGAAGCCAGTGCAGAGACCTGAGAACTGGACTAATGTGGTCGTACTTCCTGGTTCTAGTCAGGACTGGAGCTGCTGCATTTTGAATGTACTGCAGCTGTTTTACAGCCTGTTTGGACAGACCTGTGAGCAGGCCATTGCAGTAGTCTAACCTACTGGAGACAAATGCATGGATAAGAATCTCCAAGTCTGCTTTAGACACTATGTTTTTGATCCTGGCAATGTTTTTTAGATGGTAAAAAGCTGCTGATGTTACTGATTTGATGTGGCTATTAAAATTTAAGTCTGAGTCCAGTATTACCCCTAGATTTCTGACCTTGTTTGAAGGTTTTAGGGAGAGAGACTGTAGGTGACAGATGACGCTCTCTCTTTGTTTCTGGGGACCAAAGACAATCATTTCAGTTTTGTCTGCGTTTAGCTGAAGGAAGTTGTTTTGCATCCACTCACTGATCTGTTGGATACAGTGAAGGAGTGAGTCCACTGGTCCATGTTCTCCTGCAGTCAGTGAGACATAGATCTGAGTGTCGTCTGCATAGTTGTGATAGGACACTTTGTTTCTGCGTATTAACTGACCTAACGGCAGCATGTAGAGATTGAACAGAGAGACTTTTTGATACAAACTCTGTGGTCTTAATTTGGCATTCTGAAAAGCACAGTTCAATAACCCATCTCAGAATGATTGAGATTACAAATAAATTATATCTACTCTATCTCCCTCGATACACCCCCTCTCCCATCCAATACTGACAGGCCATACTTGGATACCAGATATTTGGTTCCGTACACAGGGAAAAACTGGAGCAATTATCAAAAATAATATACCAACTAATGATGAGACAATGTTTAATTATTAAAAAATTATTACGATGCAATTCATTATTCCAAATAATAATAATAAATGAAACCGCACACACTTTTATATATATTTCGGACAATCAAGGGGTGACCCACCACTCCCGGTCGCGTGACCAAGACCTCCCCATTACACTTTTTATTTTTTTTTATATCTCAGGAACCCTCAAACAACAGAATAAGTTTGACAAACTACATATACATCGAACCATAAGGGCCCTATATAGTAAGATACTTCCTACCAACCCCATAATTACGCGACAAGAAAACAAGGACGGCATGAAACGTGTAACCCCGGGTCATAATCAGGACAGCCAACCCCCCCACCTTCACTCATCGAAATATTAGCTATAAAAATGTAACAAACCCACCAGACCCCCCATAATACGATATACCCAAATATTTACACATATGTAACCCATAGCACATCATACTAAAAGCATGTGTTGAAGATCTGAAACCGAAAAACCGTAGCACTTTCAGAAATCGACCCCTGTGGTGGGGACTAAAGCGCCGGAACTGCAACATATCAAATGGATTTTGATTATAAGAAATCTATTTAGCTGTTGGTAGACAACTTTTTTCAAGACTTTCTTGCCTTTCCCCTAAATGGCAGATTTGAGATGGACGTAGTTCTTAATATACCGTAGCATCTAGACTACTGCTGTCTTTTTAAAGCAGTAGGGCCCGGATGCGCGCAATCACCACTTGGTTCAATAATCAGGGCCTTTGGGACAATAAATGATTCCAGAATGAAGGAAAGTTACGTTCATCCTGTAGGAGTCGTTAGATGGTAGACAGAACTGGCTAGAACAGTACTATTTAGAAATCTGAGTGGGGTAGTACATTACCAGGCTACCGAGTGACTTGGCGCTCAATTACGAGCTGTCATTACTGAATTATCTCTATGGACAGTTTGAATCATTTACATTTGTGACAAAGTAAGTTCATGCTCAGCTATGAGGCCCTTTTAGGTAGCTGAATGTGAATATGGTCTAATCTGTGGACTTGGAGACAATGCTTTTTTGATGCCATTGAACCTGTCAATGAAGCGAAATGTGCCAACTCATTACATTTGTACGTTTGGAAGTTAGCTCTAATAGAGCATCTGAACCAGGGGTTTTAGTTAATCGTATTACTGTCTGAAAAACAGACACGTCAGATTGTTTTGCTGCAGCCTTCAATCATTTCAAGAAAAATACCTTTCTCTGCTGAAACGGACAACCTGGTTAAACCTGCGCACGAACTTATCTATTGCAGATCTCGTAGTCTCAAGCCTGGAGTTTTTGGACAATGCGCCCACTATCCGCTCGGCCCCACTCCGGCACTCACTCTTTTGTGCCCTGACGAAGTCTGCTTAGCCCACGCCCTTCTGCTTATTTTTCCACTGTCTTTCAACCTTCACAGGAGCGATGGTGTCCAAACATTCAAAACACGCTAGAGGTGACAGAGTGAAACAGTTCATCTAACAGTAGCAACACGATGCATTTCTCAAAGTTTTATGCAAATCCGCCTAAATACAGGGTCAAAGCAGATTACTGTGACACACCAAATTAAAAGATATTAGGTGATTTGTATTTCCGATGCGTAATGATCCTTAAGTAAGTTTATTTATATACCGCTTTCCCCAGACCAAAGTCTCAAAGCGTTTTTACAATTGTTCTTTTTTTGGCATTTGTCTCTCACTCCACACAGAGATGGGAGGCGCCAGTGCAGGAGGCGCATGCCAGACCTATTGTACATGTTTTTAGTGGTAGGGGAAACCGCTAACACACACCTCTAACACAAAACTCTAACACAAACTCTCACACACATTCTAACACCACTCTAACAAACTCTAACACAAACTAACACACACCTAACACAAACTCTAACACAACTCTAACACAAACTCTATACACACACTGCTAACACAAACACTAACACAAACTATAACACACACTCCAACACAAAGAGCACCTCCTAACACACACTCTACCACACACTCAAACACACTCTAACACAACTCTAACACACATTCTAACACACATCTAACACACACTCTAACTCAAAAACGCTACCCCACACTCTAACACAAACTCTAACACAACTCTAACACAAACTCTAACACACACACTAACACAAACTCTAACACACACTCTAACACAAACTCTATCACACACTCTAACAACAAACTCTAACACCCAAACTCTAACACACACTCTAACACAAACTCTAACACACACTCTAACACAACTCTAACACACACTCTACTCCAAACTCTAACAAAAACCTAACACACACTCTAACACACACTCTAACACATCACTCAACACAAACTCTAACACAACGACTCTAACACAAACTCTAACACAAACTCTAACACCTAACACAAACTCTAACACAAAACACTCTAACACAAACTCTAACACAAACTCTAACACACACTCTAACACACACTCTAACACACACTCTAACACAAACTCTAACACCACCTGCCTAACAACAACTCTAACCAAACTCTAACTAACAAAACTCTAACACACACTCTAACCACAAACTCCTAACACAAACTCTAACACACAGTCTAACACACACTCAACACAAACTCTAACACAAACTAACACACACTCTAACACAAACTCAAACACAAACTCTAACACAAACTCTAACACACACTCTAACACAAACTCTACACAAACGCTAACACACACTCTAACACAAACTCTAACACAAACCTAACACAAACTCTAATACACAAACTCTAACTCAAACTTCAAAACACACTCTAACACAAACTCTACACACACTCTAACACAAACTCTAAAACAAACTCTAACATACACTCTAAACTCAAACTCTAACACAAAACCTCTAACACTCACACTAACACAAACTCTAAACACACTCTAACACACACTCTAACACCACTCTAACACAAACTCTAATACACACTCTACACACACTCTAACACAAACTCTAAACTAACACACACTCTAACACCCACACTAACACACACTCTACACACACACTCATAACACACACTCTAACTCAAACCTAATACCCACCACCATCTAACACAAACTCTGACACACACTCTAACACACACTCTAACACACACTCTAACACACACTCTAACACAAACTCTAATACACAGTCTAACCACACTCAACACACACTCTAACACACAACCCTACACAAACTCTAATACACACCTACACAAACTCTACACACACTCGAACACAAAACTCTAATACACAATCGAACAAACTAACTCTGACACACACTCTAACACACACCTAACACAAACTCTGACACACACCTAACACACACTCTAACAACACACGCTAACACACACTCTAACACAAACTCTAATACACAGTCTAACACACAGTCTAACACCCACTCTAACACACACTCTAACACACACTCTAACACAAACTCGACAAACACTCTAAACACACACTCTAACACACACTCATAACACACACTCTAACACAAAACCTAATACACAGTCCGAACACACACTCTAACACACACCGCTAACACACACTCTAACAACAACACCAGAACTGTTATATTTAAATCCATCTCACCCTCAGACACTTTCCTTTCTTTCTCATCACGAGTTCCTGTGTTTTAGTTTTAAATAAATTACAATAAATTGATAATACTTTTTAGGGGCACCCAAGGTATACTCCCAACTGATAACGTGCCAATGACGTCACAATATCAATAATTGGCTCATTTATTGATTAAGTAATCTGCATGAGTCCTTCATTATTTAATTAGTCCAATTCTCTTCAATAGAATCTGAAGGTATGAATTCTTTTTACAAATCATGACCCAATTTCTGGATTAAAAGTAGCAAATATCACTTTCAGACAAAGATGGTTTTTGGTAGATTTAATGAAGTATACACAAATACAGGACTAGATATGAAATATGCAAATTGTCAAGAAAACATGAAGGAACGCGTGATTTCAAGATACATATTAAAATGCTGAGGCTAAAGTGACTAACAAGACCTTTGTCTATGAATATGGTAAAGGCTGAGGCCTGCATGTGTTCAGCCTTTGGTAAGAGAGTATTCTTTGAAGTATAGGTTTTAAAGAAAGCCAACAGCTGTGTGTATCAGAGAGCATCATACAAACCAAATACCTTGGTGGAAGACTTCCTTGGTATTGATGGTGTGGATGGAGGCTTCTTTGTCCACGGGCCTGGGACCAGGCGCTGCATCCATGTGCTGAAACCAAGTCCCCTCCTACGATCCACAGTCCTAGGTGCAAAAACTCAGCAACTTCTTCAGGTTGAAGCTGGAGGGCTATTGAAGGGTGAGGAAGTCCTCTCAAACAGTGGTGCTGAGGTTTGAGCCATCTAAGAGGCCCAAAGCCCCTTGGTGCCCTGACAGAGCCCCGGGAGTCTGGGCCCCGTGTTCCCAAAGCAACTGTTTTTATCTTCCCTGTGGGTCCTTGTAAGTCTTCACATCTTGCTAGAGTCGTTGGGGGAAGGGTGTTGCCATGGGCACTTATCTTAAGACATTCTTACCACAATAAAAACTGACACCACAAGGATTTAAACACAGTGGAGACAGAAGTTATAATAGGTCTCAATATACAACAAAATGTCTTTGCTTGAGGAAAGAGGGCATTTTAAGTTATCCTACACACCCCCCCCCTTTGTGTCCAGCTCCGCAAACCAAGCGAGAGGTTGACACAACATAATTTGATTATGACCGAGAGAACGTTCCACTGTCCAAGTTTCTTTAAACGGGCAGAGCTCTCAGCAGTGGCGCCCCGCACCTTTCTCTGCTGTGGAATTTTTCTACTGGGGGGCTATGAATATGATGACTAATATATACCAGCAGGGTCAGGGATGCCTTTCTGATCCCTACCCTGTAGCTTTTCATCCTGCTGGGATGAAATATTTAATCTTCCCAAACATAGCTAAGTTTTTGAGGGCATATGCATGGGATACCAGTCTGCTCAGCTTCTTTTGCCTTTCTAAAAAGTGCTTTCAGATCAGTCATACCTCTTGATCCAATGCTGGGTCCAGATCCTGATGTTGAAACAAGAGGCATGGAAAACAAAATAAAGCATTAGCCTCGCCTACATGCTGCTAGCCAAGATTTGCGCTGAACCCGGTCCTGAAAAAGTACGAGTGTACCGTCTCCCCCTGTCGGCTGACTGCTGACTAAAGGTAATATTTGGCTGAATCCGGTCCAAGCTCTTTAACCTCACCTTCTCCTGATTATCTTCTCTCAAACGGTATTGATATTGAGTGATCTAAACTGAAATTATTCTTTGTCTCGTTCTCTCATTTGCGTCTCTTTACGTTCGTTCTCAAACTTCCCACACTTGACCTGACTATCACTGTAAACGACGTCACAGACATGACAGTAAAGGTCGCGGGCGATCCCGCCCCCTCAGGCGCACGTCTCCCACGCCCCCCAATCGCTTAGCTGCTTGCATTGAAGAGGACTACTGCCAGTCCACACTTTTAACGAGAGTCCATAGACGGCTCAGGGCGCAATCTGTTTGCGCCCTGAGGCGAAATCCGTCCGCAGTCCCCGACACAGACAAACGTTTGATGAGGCTTCAATCAATCCAACTCAGCATAAACGATAAAGTAATTCTTCCACATCTGAAATAAAAACACACATAAATTTCGAATATTTTAATGTTATTATTTTTTTTAACGTTTTATCCAAGGTAACATGGCAAGTTGTGAGTGGTGGGGGCGGTGCCCTAGCGCCCCCTCTATGGGCCGGCCGCCACTGCGTCTCAGTAGGGAGGCGGATTCTCAGTTAATTTTGTCTCCTACAGGTATAATGAACAAAGTTGAACAAATGTGCCATGAGACAAAACAAACTGAACCTTGTTATAAAAATCACTCCATTCAAGAACTTTCAGCGTAGATGAACAATGCTAACCTGCTCGCTCAATGCAGCCCCATAGGAAAGATGCTCATAGAGAAGTTTTGGCTCCAACTCTCTCGGGCTCCTAACTGTGTTAAGCCCTAATCGCATAGGATTAGTAACTCAGGTAATTTATGAAAGCTTCAGAATGCGCCATGTCTGTAATGTGTAAAGTAATAATTCAGCTGCAAATTAACCTCCTGTATTTGCACAGACGCCCAGTGAAGTACTACTCCAGTAAGAATCTGCTTGTCAGTGTTGTGATAGGGGCGCTATTGCCAACGAGGGTGTGCGTGAAAATATAAGTCATTTACAGATTTTTTACTTACAAGGTAACGCGCTGCAAGTAAGCACAGAGTGGGGGGGGGGGGAGGTGGGGCGGTAATTTGACAACGACCACAGTTATACTAATCCCGTGCAAATGACCTTTACATTAAAATCCTCTATCTCTGTAATACATTTTGTGTCACAATCACCTTTTTTTGGCTTAAAAATCTGTGGGTTATCGCTCCCTGGTGTTTTATAATTTGTCTTTGTGAATCCAAATCTGAGCAATATAAAGGAAATGGCTAAACTGTGGGGGAAACGCCCAGCGTGCCTTAGCAACCGCTTAGCGACACTTCTGCCAGTGTTTACGCCTAAGCTTGACGTCGAAACAAATGCCCATATAAGAAAATAGCTCCAGCTACTTATCTTCAATCGCCCCTCCTCCACCTTCGCTAAACCACGTCCAATCTAATGGTTCGCTGACAACTGCGTCACCCCTCAATGTCATGGTTTTGTGGTCCTCTTTCTTGCTATCTAGCCATTTTAATTAAAACTTCACAGTGTCATCCGCCCAACTTCACTCAAGTCTAATCAATATTTTTGTACAAGGGACATTTTCTGGTGAACTACAGGACCCTTCTTATTTAACAGTTGGTGTTCCATCGCGGGGCTGACACTATGGTGATGTCACACACCGCTTCTGCTCATTTGGCGACATGAAATACAGGCATGTTAGAATGTTGTGGTGAGGTTTTTAGTTGCGTTAACACACTTTTTATTACACAAATAAACTCAATAATTGGTGGGTTTGAGAATGGCCCTACAGACCTGAGTGCTGACCTTGTTATTTTAATTTATTCCACCTTATTCAACCAGGTTTGAAAGTGCTTGAAAAAAGTTTGTTGTTAGTATGCCTTCACTGAATATGTGAGAGAAATAGTGGTGAAAAAAGTAGAGCGGGGGGGGGGGGGGGGGGGGGGGGGGGAGGGATGTGAGGACAGATAAAAAAAACAAGGTGAACCAGAGCAAAAAAAGTTATAAGTATAATAATATAATAATAACCCATATTATTTAGGTCCCCCGCGGAAGAACCTAGGACACATGGAGAGACTGTCTCTCAGCTGCCCTGGGAACGCCTTGGGGGTCCCCGTTGAGCTGGAGAAGTGTGTTGAATAGGAAGGTCCTGGTGTCACTGCTTAGACTGCTGCCCCCGCGACCCCAACGATAAAGCGCGAGAAAAATGGATGGATGGAAATGATGGCAATTTTAGTTATAATGCACATTTACATTTGAACACCCAAACTCAAGTGCTACAAACAGCATGCATAAAATAAAAGCAAACACATAAAATCAGATAAAAGACACACAAAAAAATTAGCAGTACGCCTTTAGTTAAAAGATGGTTTTGAGTCCGTTTTAAAACTTCCACCGTCTGTGGGCCCTGAGGTGGTCCGGGGAGGCGTTCCACAGACGGGGAGCAGCGGCCTCGAAGGACGGTCCCCCCAGTTTTCTTGACCGTGTCCTGGGCGGGAGCAGACGGTGCTGTTTGGCCTGACCGGTTTTCTGCATGAGGATGTGGAGTGAGGAGGTCAGTGGAGGTGGGGGGCAGCCGTGGAGACTGTGTGGGGGGGGCATGAGGATCGTGTAGTCTAATACGGAGGTGAACGGGAGCCAGTGGAGGGTGTGAAGGATGGGGTGATCGTGCTCATGCTTCCGCACCCATTCATTCAGGACCCTGGCCACGCTGTTTTGTACGACTGGACTTTTGAAGCTTCCTGCCATGGGATCGCCCGATTGAAGGAGGCGTTGCAGTAGTCCAACCTGAGGAGACAAAGGCATGGACGAGCTTTCTCTGCAGCCGGGAGAGAGAGAGAAAATAGATGATTTAATGTGGACTTAAAAATAAGAATGGTGCTTTTGTCTGCTTTAGCAAACACCTGTGGCTCATAATTATAATTTAGACATTTAAAAGGGCAATATTGGTCTATCATAAGTCATTTAAGTTCTATAATAATAATAAAAATAATAATTGCAATTAAAAAATTATAATTAATTAAGTATTTTCTTTACAAAGCCCTCCAGGCACCGTTTCAGACCGCGGTTCAAGTTTAGAAGTTGATTTTAATAGATTTTTCAAGCAATTATTGATTATTTTAAAATAAGTAAACTAGTTTATGGCGCAAGACTTTTTATAGGCCTAAATCAAAGCATAAGTCGTCTCGGAGAAATGAAATTGTCGATTCGTCACATAACAAGCTAAGGCAAAGAACCATTGACGAAGAGGGTAAATGCGGTGAATGGATGCCAGCCAGGAGCAGTTGTTCAAGGGGCGGAGTCAGATATGATATTAACAATATTTCGCAACAGCCTGTTATCATGCTGTCAATTTAATATTGTGGAAGTAGGCAGGTAGCAGTAGTATATACACCAGGACAGCATAGTACAGTAAGCATAGCATAGCAGCAGTTGCTAGTAGCATTAGCACTGCCGTAGCTGTAGCACAGTAGCAATTAGCAGTAGCATTAGCATAGCATTAGCAGTAGCACAGTAGCAGTAATCATTATCAGCAGTAGCATAGCATTAGTACAGGAGCATAGCATTACGTAGTAGCAAAAGCATAGCATTAGCAGCAGCAGCAGTAAACCCATTACGATTGTCTTACTGCACTTTAACCACCATACATATTCTGAGTAGCCTGATGTGTCTAAAAACAGCCACAATCGTTCCAGGCCCGGGCTCCTGAATCTCTGGCGACGGCTCAGCTCGAGTGCTCGTCCACATCCCTATGGTTTCCACTCCACATTTATGATTTGTTGGAATGGGAGCTGAGATGTTTTGCCCGTTGCGCACTGCAGACAGGAAATATCAGGCAGACAGCTCGATACTTCCGTGTGGGGTGAGGACAAATCCAGATTGTGGGAGAAGAGAGGAGGAGAGCGAGAAAGAAGAGGGGCGAGAGAGAGAGAGAGAGATACGGGGGAGGGAGAGAGAGACAGAGAAAAAAGAGAGAGAGTGGAGAGAGAGAGAAGAGAGAGCGGGAAGAGAAAAAAGAGATAGGAGTGAGAGAGAGAGAAAAGGGAGATGAGAGAGAGAGGGGGATAGAGAGAGAAGAGAGAGCGGGAGGAGAGAAAAAGAGAGAGGAGTGAAGAGAAAGAGCAGGAGAGGAGAGGGGGGATAGAGAGAGAAAGACAGGGGAGGAGAGAGAGACACAGAGAAAGAAGAGGAGAATGAGGGGGGAGAGGAAGAGAGCCAGGAGGGAAAGAGGGAGGAGAGAAGGAGAGAGGGAAGAGGAGCGGGGAGAGAGAAAAGAAGAGAGAGAGTGAGAGAGAAAGAGAAGGGAGAGGAGAATGATGAGAGAGGAGGAACGAGAGAGAGAGGAATAAAAAGAAGAGAGTGAGAAGGTGAGAAGAAAAATAGAAGGGAGAGGATAGAGATGAGAGAGAGGAGAAGAGGGCCTGGCTGGCAAACGCAGAGACACATCTGGCAACATGAATCTATGTGGAGGAGAGCGGGGGTTCAGAGCCACAGGTGAATTAAAGGTGATGTCTAGGTTCAAGTATATTTGATATAAAGCCTATTTTTCACCACATGACATAAATAATGCATCAGTTTATAGGGCACTTGTGGTCTCCCAGCCACAGAACCAACCAAGGGCCCTGCCCTGCTTTGCCCTCGCTGTCTTAATTTCCGACAATGCCATAAGAAAATGTAATAAAAATCATCGAGAGCAGAGGAAAGCTCAGTGTGTCCTCTTGCAATATTGTTGAAAAGTAGGCAGCTGTTTGTTTCGGGTCCTGTGGAAGCAATGATCCATTCATTATCAAGGACGCCTGTCAAAACTCCACACACGGAACCTTACGATCAAATTATTGTATTGAAGAAGTCCTCATTGTCTTAGTTACTAAAGACTTGTCCACATTTAGAATCTCAATATTGATCAAAAACATATAAATGTACAGTCAGATATGTGTATGTGTCATAGAGCCATAAAAACAGGAAACAAATCTATGGGGTTTCTCCTGTCTCTCGTCTGTCTCACTTGGTCTCGTTTGTCTGGTCTCTCTTTGGGTCGTCTCTTTTGTCTCACGCTTTGGCTCACTCTGTCTCACTCTTTTTGTCTCTCTCTGGTCTCACTCTTGGTCTCTCTCTGGTGCTCACTCTTGGATCTCACTCTGGTCTCTCTCTTTGGGTCTTTCTGGTCCTCCACTCTTTGGTGTCGTTCCTGGTCTCCCTCTTTGGTCTCTCTCTGTCCGCTCTCTGGTCTCTCTTTTGTCTCCTCATCTGTCTCTCTCTGGTCTCGTTTCCTCTGTTTCTTTTGGACTCCTCTGGTCTCTCTCTGGTCTCGTTCTCTTTTCTCATTGGTGTCTCTCTCTGGCCTCTCTCTGGTCCGTGCTCTGTTCTCTTTGGTCCTCGCCTCTGGTCTCTCTCTGTCTCGTTCTCTGGTTTCTCTTGGTCCTCTCTGGTCTTCTCGGGTCATTCCTGGTGTGTGTTAAATTCCTCACGTGTCCTCAGACTCATGTGAGGCTCAGACACAAACACGCTGCAGAAACACGAGACCCTGCGTCATTCAGACTCGTCACAGTAAAGCTCAGGACCTAACTTTATGGTCCACTATACTACTGCTGCGCTATAACTAAATATGACATTTGGTCTGGGTCTGGTCTCTCTCTGGTTCCTCTCTGGTCTCCTCTCCCGGGTCTCTCTTTCATCTCTCTCTGGGCTCGCGTTGGTCTCGCTCTAGTCGCTGGTCTCTCTCTGGTTTCTCTCTAGTACTCTCTCTGGGCTCTCTCTGGTCCTCCCTCCTGGGCTCTTTCTGGTCTCTCTGTAGTGCTCTCCTAGTCTCTCTCTGAGTACTTTCGGTCTCGTATCCCTGGTCTCTCTCTTAAAACTTGACTTTCATAAGTGCTTCCTGGGACCTGGTGATTATAAAAACACCAAATAATTAAACATGCTGGTGGGGGTATAAGTAAACAAAATTAATCTTATTAAACAAAACCCAGAGCTAAGTCTTGTTTGAATCGTCCCTCTGACGTCACCAGTCCGTCTCGACAACGGGGGAATAAGAATCTGTTTAGTCAACACATTCCGCATCCCACGGTAGCTGGCAACCCTTCAGAACCCTACTATTGTGTTGATCTCAAACCTGGATCCAAACCAACTTCAAAAGAATGTTTGTTTCAAATCCTGGAGGAGGCTAACCACGGCAACACGACTTGATTAAAAAACAGCAGCAGCGGACGCCCAGGCCGAAGCGTGCAGAACGATCCCCACTTACCTTCATTACGGAGAGGATCTGAGGGAGAGGGGGAGGAGTCCACAATATGAGGGGAGAGGAGAGGGGAGCAGAGGAGAAGAGGAAGGAGAGGATAGGGGAGGACAGGCAGGACACTGAGGAGGAGTCCACTACATGGGACTATAGTCTCAGCAAAAGGGGGGGGGGGGGGGGGAGAGAGAGAGAGCGGGAGAGAGCGGAGAGAGTGGAAGAGTGGAGAGAGCAGAGAGAGAAGGATAGAGTGGACAGAGAGATGAGAGAGACCCGGGAACAGCAGGAGAGAGAAGGAGAGAACAGCTAGAGCAGCAAGAATAGGAGAAACCAGAGAGACCAGAAAGACCAGGGAACCTGGGGAGACCAAGAGGGAACATGAGAGGGAACATGAAGGAAACATGAGAGGAACATGAGAGGGTACATGGAGAGGGAGGAACATAGAGAGGGAACATGAAGGAACATGAGAGTGGAAATGAGAGAACAGAGGTGAGCAGAGAGAGCAGTGAGAGAGGGAGACCGTTTTCCTGCCAAACTCAAGGAAAAGTCATGGAATGTTGTTTATCTGAAAGTGCTCATATAACACATTTTTAATTTCAATTTTAGCGCGGGACCAGACTGAACCAGGACTGACCAGACTGGACCAGACTCAGGGATCCAGGTCTGAAATTGTTCTACACCAAGCCTTTTACTGTTTCTCTGTCGTTTGGACAAAAACAATATATGATTACAGTATGTAAGGCAATCCACCTCCCTCTCCATCCTCCCCACTCCCTTTCGATTTAATTTTTCCCATCCTCCCCTGTCCTCTCCCCAACTTATCTCCTCCCCTCCTCACGCCCCCCCCCCCCCTTTCTGCTGAGACTCTAGTACCCCATGAGTGGACCTCCTCCGCATGTTCATGCCCTGTCCTCCGTCCGTGCCCCCTATCTCGCCTCCTCTTTCCTCCTCTGCCTCCCCCTCTCCTCTCCCCTCATATTGTGGGACTCCTCTCCCCTTCCCCTCCCCTCAGATCCTCTCTCCCCGTAATGACAGGTAAGGGGGGAGCGTCTGCATGGGGCACGCTTCGGCCTCGGGGCGTCGCTGCTGCCTGTTTTTAACTCAAGTCTGTTGCCGTGGTTTACGCCTCGTCCAGGATTTGGAAACAAACATCTTTGAAAGTGGTTTGGATCCAGGTTCTGAGATCAACACAAATATTAGGGAGGCGTTCTGAAGGGTTGCCAGATACCGTGGGATGAGGACATGTGTTGACAAACAGATTCGTATTCCCCCGTGTCGAGACGACAGTTACTTCAGAGACGATTCAAAACATGACTTTTCTCTGGGATAGGTTTTAAAAGATTAATTTGGTTTAATATACCCACAGAATGTTTTAATTTTTGGGTGTTTTTATAATCACGTCAGTCCCAGGAAAGAAATTACAGAAAGTCAAGTTTTAAAGGAGAGAGAACAGAAAGAGACCAGAAAGACACCAAAGAAGACTAGAGAAGACGACAAGAGGACCAGAAAAGAGACCAGAGGGAGACCAGAGAGAGGAACCAGAGAGAGACAGAGAGAAACCAGAGAGAGACCAGAGACTAGATCGAGACCAAAGCGAGACCAAGAGAGGACTAGAACGAGAGACCAGCGAGAGAGACCAGAGAGGAACCAAGAGAAGACCAGACCAGAAGAAGTAAATTTTAGGTATAGCAGCAAGCAGTAGTAATCAGTGGACAACATAAAGTTTCGTCCCTGAGCTTTAAAACAAGTGACCAGTCAGAATACGCAGTCGTCGTGTTTCTGCAGCAGATGTTTGTGTCTGAAGCCTCACACTGAGCTCCTGAGGCACACGTGAGGAATTTTACCCACAACCAAGGAAAGACCAAGAGAGACCAGAGAGAGCCCAAAGAGAAACCAGAGAAACGCGACAAGAGAGAGACCAGAGAGAGACCAAAGAGAAACCAAGAACGAGACCAAGAGAGACCCAGAGAGAGACCAAAGAGAAACCCAGAACGAGACCCAGAGAGAGACCAGAGAGAGACCAAAGACGAAACCTAGAACCGAACCAGGAGAGGAGACCAAGAGAGAGACAAAAAGAGAGACCAGAGAGAGACCAGAGAGAGACCAAAGAAGTGAGACCAGAAAGACACCAAAGGAAGTGAGACCAAAAGACATACCAAAGAGTGAACCAAGAGTGAGACCAACGAGTGAGACCAGAGAGAGACCAAAGAGTGACCAGTAGGAGACCCAAAGAGTGAACCAGAGAAGACCAAAGAGTGAGGACCAAAGAGAGACCAAAAGAGACCCGACAACAGACCAAAGTGAGACCAGAGAGAGACCAAGGAAGACACCATAATTTGTTTTTTCTCTGTTTTAGGCTCTAATGACACATACACATAAACTGACTGGTATACATTTTATATTGTGTTTTTGAGCAAGATTGGGAGATTCTAAATGTGACCACAAAGACTTTGAAGTAACTAAGACAATGAGACCTTCTACAATACAACTTGACTCAGATAAGTATCCGGTTTGTGGGAGTTTTTGACAGCGTTTTCCATTGAAATTAAGAGCTCAATGCTTTACACAAGACCGGAAACAAAACAGCTGCTACTTTCAACAATATTGCAGAGACACACCGACTTTCCTCTGCTCTCGAAGATCTTTATTACATTTGTCCGTTAATGGCATTGTGGAAATGAAGACAGCTGAGCTAAGCAAGGCAGGGCCTGGTTGGTTCTGTGGCTGGGAAAGACCAAAAAGTGCCATATAAACTGGGATGCAGTATTTATCGTCATGTGGTAAAAATATGCTTATAATCAAATATAATTGAACTTACAGACATCAACCTTTAATTCACACCTGTGCCTCTGAACCCCACTCGCCTCCACAAAGATTCATTTGCCAGATGTGTCTTGCGTTGCCACCAGGCCCTCCTTCCCCTCTCTCTCATCTCTATCCTCTACCTGCTATTTTTCTCGCACTCCTCTCTCCTCTTCTTTTTCTCTCCCTCCTCTCCTCTTTCCCACCCTCCATTCACATTCTCCCTCTCCCTTCTCTTACTTTCTCTCTCACTGCACTCTCTTCCTTTTCTCTCTGTCCCCCTCTCTCTTCCCTCTCCTCCTTCTCTCCTCCCTCCTCTTCCTCTCTGTCTCTCTTCCTCTACCCCCCCCCATTTCTCCTCTCTCTTTTCTCTGGGTCTCTCTCTCCCTCGCCTGTCCCTTTCTCTCGCTATCCCCCCCTCCTCTCCCTTCTCCTTTCTCTCCTCACTCCTCTCTCTTACTTTCTTTCTCTCTCCCCGCTCTCGCTTCCTCTCTATCCCCCCTCTCCTCTCTCCTCCCCCACCCCTCTCTCCTCTCCCTTCCTGCTTCTCTCACTCCAAATCGCTTCTTTCTCGCTTCCCGCTCTCGCTCTCTTCTCTCCTCCCCTCCCTCTTTTTTTCTCTGTCTCTCTTCCTCTCCCTCCCCTATCTCTCTCTCTCGCTCTCGCCCCTCTCCTTTTCCTCGCTCATCCTCCCTCATCGCTCCCATACATCGGGAAGTGTCCTCACCCCACCACAGGAAGTAACGAGCTTGTCTGCCGGTAGTTCCGTCCTGCACGTGCGCCACGCGGCCAAAACATCTCAGCGTCCCATATCCAAACAAATCCATAAAGTGGAGTGGAACCATAGACTTTGGACGAGCACTCAGAGCAGGAGCCTCGCCCAAGACTCAGAGCACGGGCCTGGAAACGAATGCTGAGGCTGTTTTTAGACACATCCAGGCTACTCAGATATGTATTGTGGTGTAAAGCTGCAGTAAGGCGACATGCTGTAATGGGTTTAACTGCTGCTGAGCTGCTAAAGCTAATGCTTCTGCTACTAACTACCGCCTAATGCTACTACGCTACAGCTACTATATGCTACTGGCTAGCTGCGGATAATGCTAATGCTACTCTGCTACTGCTCAATGCTACTGCGAATGCACTCGCTAATGCACTAGCGGCTACGGCTACTAGCTGCTGCTAATGCTACGGGCTCGATTGGCTGCTACTGCTAATGCTACTGCTACAACTGCTAGTACTGGTGTTAAACTACTGCAACTGCTAACTTTCCCAATAATAAATCTACAGCATGATAACAGCTGTTAGCGAAATATGTTAATATCATATCTGACTCCGCCCCCTCCTGAACAAAGCTCCTCCTTGGCTTGCAATCCCCATGCACAGCAATTTAACCCGCTTCGTCATGGTTCGTTGCCTTTATGGGCTTGTTTTGTGAATAGAATCCGACAACGTTCCAATTTCTCCAGACGACTTCTGGCTTTGAGTTAGGGACTATAAAAGTCTTGCGCAAAAAAGAGTTTACATATTTAAATTAAAGCAATAATTGGCTTGAAATCTATTAAATCACTTCTAACTGAACCGGCGTCTAACGAAGCCTGGAGGGCTTTTTTAAAATAACTACGTAATTAATTCATAATTTTTTAATTGCATTATTATTATTATTATACTAAAGAACTTAAATGAACTTCATGATAGACCAATATTCAAATTTTACATGTACTAAATATATAAGTATGGAGCCCACAGGTGGCTTGCTAAAGCAGACAAAAAGCAACATTTCTGATTTTTAAAGTCACAATAAATTTACATCATTTTTCCGTCTCTCTCGTCTCCAGGCTGCAGAGAAGCTCGTTCCATGCCTTTGTCTCCTCCAGGTTTGGGACTACTACAACGCACATCCTCATCGGATCCCTGGCAGGAGCCTTACAAAAGCTCCAGGACGTACAAAAACAGCGTGGCCAGGGTCCTGATGAGGTCGAAGCATGAGCACATCACCCCCCATCCTTCACACCCCTCCACTGGTCCCCGTTCACTCTCCGTATAGAATACACGATCCTCCTTGCCCCCACCCACACCACTGTCTCCACTGATGCCCCCACCTCACTGACCTCCGCACTCCACACTCCTCATGCAGAACCCGGTCAGCAACACACCGTACTGCTCCCGCCCAGGACACGCTCAAGAAAATGGGGAACCCGGGCCTTCGAGGCCGGTTCTCTGCCTCCCCGTTCTGGGGAACGCCCGCCCGGACCACCTCAGGCCCCACAGACGGTGGAACTTTTTAAAAAGGGACTCAAAACGCCATCTTTTAACTAAAGCGTACTGCGAATTTGTTTTGGTGTGGTCTTTTATCTGATTTTAGGTGTTTGCTTTTATTTAGGCTGCAGTTTGTACAACTTTGAGATTTGGTTCAAATGTAAAAGTGCTATATAAATAAAATGGCCATCCCTTTCCATCCATCCATTTTCTTCCGCTTTAATCCGTTTCCCGGTCGCGGGGGGCAACAGTCTAGAAGCAGAGCCCCCATACTTCCCTATTCACACACACTTCCTCCAGCTCATCCGGGGGACCCCAAGGGCGTTCCCAGGCCAGCTTGAGAGACATAGTACCCCCTCTCCAGCGTGTCCTAGGTCTTCGGCGGGGACCTAAATAATGTTTATTCATTATTATTATTTTACTATAACATTTTTTGCTCTGGTTCACCTTGTATCGAGTCCTCACACATTCCTCGGCCTCTTACTTTTTAATCACCACATATTTCTCTCACGATAGTCATGAACATACAACAACAAAACTGTTTTCAAGCACTTTTCAACCTGGATGATAAGGTGAATAATTAAAATAAAACAGGTCAGCACTCAGTCTGTAGGCCTTCTCAAACACACCACAATTTATTGAGTGAATTGTGGAATAAAAAAGTGTGTTAAAAAATGCCTAAAACCTCACACATACTATTCTAACATGCAGGTAATTCTCATGTACAACAATGACAGAAGCGTGTGGGAACATCACCATCAGTGTCCGCCCCGCGATGAACAACTGTTAATTAAGAGGTCCTCTGTAGTTCACCAGAAATGTCCCCTTTAAAAAAAACTCTGATAAGTCTTAGCTGAAGTTGGCTGGAGACACTGTGAAGTTTTTTATCTAATGCTAGTTAGCAAGAAGAAGACCACATAACAGACACTAGATGGGCCGCAGGTTGTTCCAGCGAACCCAAGTTTGGAGACTTGTTTTAACCGAAGGTGGAGGAGGGCGATTTGAAGATAAGCTAGCTGGAGCTATTTTCCTTATATGGGCATTTGGTTCGACGTCAATGCATAGCGCCGTAAACACTGGCAGACTGTCGCTAAGAAACGGTTGTCGAAGGCAAGCTGGAGTTTCCCCCCACAGTTTTAAGAGCCATACCTGATATTGCTCAGATTTGGATTTCCAAGACAAATTATACAACACCAGGAGCGTTAAAACCACAGATTCTTAGCCATAAAAAAAGGCTGATTGTGACACAAATGTTTACAGTGAAAGAGGATTTTTATGTAAAGTCCTATTTGCAGAAGGGATTAGTATAACACCTGTGGTCGTTGTCAAATTACCGCCCCACCTCTTGATACTTGCAGCGCGTTCACCCTTGATAAGTAAAATGTCTGAAATGACTAGATATTCACGCACACAACGCCTCGTTGTCAATAGCAACACAATCACGAATGCAGATTCTTACAGGAGTAGTAATATCACTGGGGCGTCTGTGACAAATACCGGAGGGGGAAATTTGCAGCGAATTATACCGCTTTACAAATTACAGGACATGGCGCATTCGAGAATGTCTAATTAACCAGAGATACTAAATCCTATGCGAATTGGGCTTAACACAGTAGGAGCCAGAGAGAGTTGGAGCCAAACTTCATTCCATGAGCACTTTCCATATGGGGCTGCTTTGACGAGCAGGTTAGCATTGTCCAGCTACGCTGAAAAGTATCTTGAAGTGGAGTGATTTTTATAACAAATCATTTGTTTTGTCTCATTGGCAAATTCATGTTCTACTTTTGTTCATAAATATCTGTAGGAGAAATAACTGAGAACTCGTCCGCCTCCTACAGAGAGCAGGGCGGCGGCCACTAGAAGGGCCGCTAGGCAACAACCGCCCACCACTCACGAACCTTGCTCATGTTACCTTGATCAAAAGTTAAAAAAACATAATAACATTAAAATATTTCGAAATTTTATGTGAGTGTTTTATTTCATATGTGGAAGAACTACTTTAATAGTTTATGCGAGTAGGGATTGATTAAGCTCATCACGTTTCTGTGTCGGACTGAGGACGTATTTCCCATTCCCGCTCAGGGCGCAAAAGATTGCGCCCTGAGCCGTCTATGGACGTCTCGATAAAAGTTGGACATGCGCAGTAGCTCCTCTTCAAATGCAAAGATTAACATTTGGGGCGCAGGAATTGCGCCTGAGGGGCGGGATCGCCCGCAGACCTTGTAACTCACTGTCGTGTGACGTCCGTCTTACAGTGATTGACAGGTCAAGCTGTGGGAGTTTGAGAAACGAACGTAAAGATGACCCACAATGGAGAACAGAAAAAGAATAATGCAGTTAATCACTCAAACAATACCGTTTGCGGAACAGATCATACCAGGAGAAGGTTGAGGTTAAAGAGCTTGTGGGACCTGATTCAGGCCAAATATTACCGATTAGTCAGCAGTCCCGCGACAAGGGGGAGAGACGGTACCCTCGTACTTTTCCCCAGGACCTGGTTCAGGCGCCAAATCTGGCTAGCAGCATGGAGCGAGGCTAATTGCTTTATTTTGCTTTCCAGCCTCTTGTGACAAAACATCAGGAATCTGACCCAGCATGGATCCAAGACAGGTATGACTTGTCTGAAGCACTTTGGTTAGAAAAGGCAAAGGAAGCATGAGCAGACCTGGTATCCACAAAACCACAGCGCAAAATGCCTCAATTAGCTATGTTTGGGAAGATAAATATTTTTCATCCCAGCTGGATGAAAGCTCAGGGTAGGATCAAAAGCATCCCTACCCGCTGTAATATCTATCTCATATCATAGCCCCCCCAGTAGAAAAATTTCAACCAGCCGCCACTTGCGAAGCTCTGCCCCTAAAGAATTGGACATGAACGTTAGTCAAGCGGTCATAATCAAAAATATGTTGTGATCAACCTCATTCGCTTTGTTTGCGGACTGGACACAAAGGGGGGGGGTTGTAGATAAATAAAATGACCTCTTTCCTCAAGCAAAGACATTTAGTTTGTATAATGAGACATATTATATCGTCTGTCTCCACTTGTTTAAATCCTTGTGGTTCAGGTTTTTATTGTGGGTAAGAATGTCTTAAGATAAGTGCCATGTCAAACACCCTTCCCCCAAGGGGGGGGGGGGTGGGGGGGGGGGGGGGGGGGGGGACTCTACAAGATGTGAAGACTTACAAGGACCCACAGGAAAAAAACCCAGTCTGCTTTGGGAACCCACGGAGGTGCCCAGACCTCCCTGGTCCTCTGCTCAGGCACCAAGGGGCTTTGGGCCTCTGAGATGCCTCAAACCTCACACCACGTTTGAGAGGACTTCCACAACCCTTCAATACCCTCCAGCTTCAACCATGAAGAAGTTCGCTCTGAGTTTTTGGGCACCTAGACTGTGGGATCCGTGGGGAGGGGACTTGGTTCAGCCCACTGATCAGCCGCATGGTCCAGGCCACCGTGACAAGAAGCCTCCATCCCCACACCATCCAATACCCAAGGACTGCTTATTTCACCAAAGCTTATTCTGGGTTTTAGGATCTGGCTCTCGCTGATACCAAAAAGCTGTTGGCTTTAGTAAAACCTATCCTACAAAAGGAATACTTCCTTACCAAAGCTGAACACCATGCCGGCCTCAAGCCTATACCAAAACCATTCAAGACAAAGGTCTTGGCTTACTCACTGTTAGCCTAGCATTTAATAATTGTATCTTGAAATCACTTCCCTTCATGTTATTCTTGACAATTTGCATATTATCATAATCTAGTCTGTATTGTGTATACTATCATTAAATCTACAAAACCATCTTTTCTGAAAGTGATATTTGTACTTGTAACTCCAGAAATGGGTCACGATTTGAAAAGAAATCACTACCTTCAGATATCTAATGAAGAGAAATGACAAATTAAATATTAAAGGACTCAGGAGATTACTTAATCAATAAATGAGCCAATTAATTGATATTTGTGACTCATATGCACAGTTATCCAGTCTGGGAGTTATTCCATTGTGCCCCTAAATAAAGCTATAATCAATTTATTGTATTGATTTAAAACGAAAACACAGGAAAACTCGTGATTAGAAGATAGAAGAAAAGTGTTCTAGGTGAGATGGATTTAATTATAAGTTCTGCTGTTTGTGTGCGAGTGTGTGTTAGAGTGGTGTGTTAGAGTGTGTGTTAACTGTGTATAGTAGTTTGTGTTAGAGTGTGTTTAGAGTGGTGGGTAGAGGGTGTGTTTTAGAGCGTGTGCAGAGTTTGTGTTTAGAGTTGTGTGTTAGAGTGTGTGTAGAGTGTGTGTTAGACTGTGTTAGACTGGTTATTAAGTTTGTGTTTAGAGTGTGTGTTCAGTTGTGTTAGAGTGTGTGTTAGAGTGTGTGTCAGAGTTTGTGTTAGAGTTGTGTTAGAGTGTGTGTCCAGCTTGTTGTTAAGTGTGTATTAAGTTTTGTGTGTAGAGTGTGTGTCTAGAGTTTTGTGTTTAGAGTTTGAATTAGAGTTTTTGTGTTAGAGTGTGTGTTAGAGTGTGTGTTAGAGTGTGTGTTTAGACTGTGTATTAGAGTTGTGTTAGAGTTTGAGTTAGAGTGTGTGTTAGAGGTGTGTAGAGTGTGTGGTCAGAGTTTGGGGTTAGGAGTGTGTATTAAGTTTGGTGGTTTAGAGGTGTGGGTGTTTAGAGTGTGTGTTAGAGTTGTGTTAGAGTGTGTGTTAGAATGTGTGTGTTAGAGTTTTGTGTAGAGGTGGTGTGGTTAGAGTGTGTGTTAGATTTGTGTTTAGAGAGTGTGTTAGAGTGTGTGTTAGAGTGTTAAGTTGGTTAGAGTGAGTGTAGAGTTTGTGTTAGAGTTGTGTTAGAGTTGTGTGGTAGAGTTTTGTGTTAGAGTTTTGGGTGGAGTGTGTTTTAGAGTTTTGTGTTAGAGTGTGTGTTAGAAGTTTGTGTTAAAGTTTGTGTTAAGGTTTGTGTTAGAGTTTGTGTGGATGTGGGTGTGTGTAGAGGTGTGGGTTTAGAGTTTGGGGGGGGTGAGAGTTTGGGGTTTAGGAGTGTGGTGGGAGAGTTTTTGTGTTAGAGTTTTGGGGTAGAGTTTGGTGTAGAGGGGTGTGTAGGTTTGGTTAGAGGTTGGTGTTAAGAGTTTTGGTAAATGTGTTTAGAGTGTTGTGTGTAGAGTTTGTGTTAGAGTTGTGTTAGAGGTTGTGGGGTAGAGTTTTGTGTTAGAGTGTGTGTTAGGAGTGTAGTGTTTAAGTTGTTGTTGAGTGGGGTTAGATGGTTTAGAGTGTGGGTTAGAGTTGTGTTAGATTTGGTGTTAGATGTGGTTGTAGAGGTGGGGGGTTGAGAGGTGGGGGGGGGGGTGTAGAGGGTTTGTGGTTAGAGTGTTTGTTAGAGTGTGGTGTTAGAGTTTGGGTTAGAGTGTGTGGTTAGAGTGTGGTTAGTGTGTTGAGAGTTTTGTTAGAGTGGGGTTAGAGTGTGTGTTAAGTGTTGTGTGGTTTAGAGTGGGGGTTAGAGTTGGTGTTTAGAGTGGTGTGTGAGAGGGTGTGGTTTAGAGTTTGGTTAGAGTGTGGGTTAGAGGTTGGTTGGGAGAGTGTGTGTTAGAGTGTTGTGTTAGAGGGGGGGGGGTGCAGGGTGTGGGGTTAGTGGGTGTGTTAGAGTTTGTGTTAGTGGTGGGTTTAGAGTGGTTGGGGTAGATGTGGTGGTTAAGTGTGTGTTGAGAATGTGGGTGGGGAAGGGGGTGGGGGGGTGAGGGGTGTGGTGAGTGTGGTGTTGGAGGGTGGTGGGGTAGATTGGTGTGAGTGGGGGGGGTGTGGGTGGGGGGGAGAGTGTGGGGTAGAGTGGGGGGGGAATGAGGGGGGGGGGGTTAGAGGTGGTGTTTAGAGTGGGTGTTAGTGGTGGTGTGGTGAGAGTTTGTGTGAGAGGTTGGTGTTAGAGTGGGGGGTAGTTTGTGTAGAGGTGGTTAGAGTGTGTGTGTGAGTAATATGTGTGTTTAGAGGGTGGTGGTTAGAGGGGTGGTGGGGTAATGGGGTGGTGGTGTAGTAGTGGGGGGGGGGGTATGTGGGTGGTTTATGGTTGGGGGGAGTGTGGGTGGTAGAGTTTGTGTTAGAGTGTGTGTTAGAGTTTGTGTTAGAGTTGTGTGTTAGAGTGTGTGTTAGAGTTTTGGGTTAAGAGTTTGGTGTTTGAGTTTTGTGGTTTAGAGTGTGTGGTTATTTGTGTTAGAGTTTGGTTTGTAGAAAGGGGTGGTGAATGTGTGTTTGAGAGGTTTGTGTTAATTTGTGTTAGAGTGTGTGTTAGAGTTTGTTTAATTGTGTTAGAGTGTGTGTTAAGGGTGGTGTGTGAGTGGGGTGTTTAGAGTGTGTTGAGAGGGTGGGTTAGAGTTTGTGTTAGAGTGTGTGTTAGAGTTTGTGTGTAAGGTGGTGGTGTAGAGTTTGTGAGAGGGTGTGTAGAGTGTGGTGTTAGAGTGGGTGTTAGAGTTTGTGTTAAGGGTGTGTGTTTAGTAGATTGTGTTAAAGAGTTGTGTTCGAGTTTGTAGTTAGCGTGTGTGTTAGCTTTGATGATAAGCGTTATTGTTCATGGTGTGTTCGAGTTTGTTACAGAGAGAGTGAACCGTTATGTGTTCGCGTAGTATGTTATCGCGAATAGTTTTATCGCTATTGAGATATCGTGTAGATTTAGTTGATAGTTCCGCGTGTGAGGACGCGTTTGATGTACGCGAGTTTGACGCGATAGTATCGCGAAATGAGAACGCGTGTTGTTAGCGTTTTGATGTATCGAGAGTGTGTTACGCGTATATAGTGATCGCGATGTGTGATTCGTGATTAGAGAACGCGAGAAGATATCGAATAGGAGATCGAGTGTTAGATATACGCGAATATTTTGTAGTAGCGCGAGATTGTAACGCGTGAGAGATACGTCTGATGAGAACGCGATAAGTGAACGCGTATGAGTAGTTCGACGAGTGTAAGCGTGTGTGATACGCGTTATGGTGTTATACGTTATGTGACTGCGAAAGATTTAACGCGTATGAGTCAAGCGTTTAAGTGTTCGCGAGAAGAGATCGCGAATAGTGAATAGCTTATTAGAACGCGTGAGATGTACGCGAGTGATGATATCGATATGAATGAACGCGAGGTGAGAACGCCCAGAGTGAATCGCGATAGAGTTCGATAATAGAGAATCGCGAGTGTAACCTCGTAATTGAGAACGCGTATAGTGTACGAGAAATAGATCGTGCGTGAGATACTCTGATAGTGTACGCTGTCGGGAGTTCGCGAGAGTGAACGCGTAAGAGTACTCGTATAGTAGTAATCGCGTTAGATGATACGCATATGAGTTCGACGTAGTGTTATCGCGATTGAGTTCGCCGTTTATGAACGCTTAGTGAGAAAGCGAGATGTGATCGCGAATAGTAGATCGCGAAGAGTTTACTCTAAATGTGATTACAAATGTGGATGAACGCAGAGTGAGAACGCGAATGATAACGCTTGATAGAATCGCTGGATAGAACGCGTAGAGAATGATTCGCGATTTGAAGTTCGCGTAAGAGTTACGCGTGTGTGGAACGCGAAAGATAACGCTTATGAGTATCGAAACCGTTTTGATCCAGAGAAGAGTTAGAGAGATGTGAATCGCACAGTTGTACGCGATGAGGTAATACTCGAATGTGATCGCGTGAGAGTACGCGAAGAGAACGCCCGATAGAGAATCGCGATAGAGATCGCGAGATGAGTAAGCGATAGATATCGCGATAGAGTAACGCGAAAGATGACGCGTTATTGTATGATCGCGTTTGATGTGTATGCTGCTCGGCGTACCGCAAGTGCCGCTAGCGTTTATGGCACCCCAACCCCCGTGGTTGTTATTGAAACGCATGGACGGCGTCACCGCCCGACAGTTCAATACGTCCAAACGTTGTATTGACCAGAATAACCTCAACCTTTATATTTTGGAGCTTTTCTCCAGCCCCCTTTCCACTCAGCCCCAACTCTCCACTACCTCCTAGCCCTACACTCACTCTACACTACTCTACTCATCACTCTACTCACCTCTCTACTCTTTCCCACTCGAACATGTTGCTTCCTTGCGGGGTATCAGATTGACAGTCGTCAATGTGACTATAATCAAAAATATGCTCAACGGCAATTTATTTGTCAAAAAGCTTCCAGATAACCGCTGGAGCTGACCCCTTTCATCACCCTCGGCAAAATGAAAATAAAAATTTGGTAATGTGGTGGGCCCCACAGGAGGGACTGTGGCCCACCACAATACCAACATTTTAATTCATATTTGCCGTGGGCTGTGAACCGGGTCAGCTCCATACGGTTACTCTGGAAGTATTAGACAAAATAAATTGCCTTGAGCAGATTTTAGATTTAAATCACACACTGACGACTCAATCTGAATACCCCTCAAGGACAACATGTTCCTAGAGTGGAGGTAGAGAGTGAGTAGAGAAAGTAGAGTAAGTAAGAGTAGAGTAGGTCGCAGTAAGTAGAGTAGGGCTTGGAAATGGGGCTCATGAGAAATCTCCAAACAATAAATGTGAGTAAACTTTCCAAAACAAACTGTTGTCACTTCTTGAACATCTTCGGTGACGCCTCCACGTTTCAAACACCACTTGTTTGGTTAACTCCCAAACCAGCTGCACATACTGACGCCTCTCATCATCCACACAAAACTCTAACTCAAACTCTAACACACACTCTAACACACACTCTAACACAACTTTAACCACACGCTACACAACTCCCCCCCACTCCTAACACACACACTAACACAAACTCTAACACACACCTAACACAAACTCTAACACACACTCTAACACAAACGCTAACACAAACTCATAACACACCACTCTAACACAAACTCTAACACACACTCTAACAACCACAAACCCTTCTAACACACACTCTACCAAAAACTCTAACACAAACTCTAACACACACTCTAACTCACACGCTAACACACACTCTAACACAAACTCTAACACACCCTTCTAACCGCAACTCAACACAAACTCTAACACACCACTCCTAACACAAACTCTAACACACACTCTAACACAAACTCTAACACACACTCTAACACAAACTCTAACACACACTACTAACCAAACATCTAACACACACTCTAACACAAAACTCTAACACAAACTCTAACCACCCCCGTTAAGCCCAAAACACTCTAACACACACTCTCACACAAACACTAACACACACTCTAACACAAACTCTAACACAACCTCTAACACAAACTCAACACACACCTCTAACACAAACTAACACAAACTCTAACACACTTTCTAACACACACTCTAACACAAACTAACCACACTCTAACACACACTCTAACACAAACTCTAACCACAAACCTAACACACACACAAACACAAACTCTAACACAAACACTAACACAAAACTCTAACAAAACTCTAACACAAACCTAACACACACTTAACACACACTCTAACACACACTCTTAACACAAACTCTAACACACAAACAACACACACTCTAACCACACTCTAACACAAAACTCTAACCACACTCTAACACAAACTCTAACACACACTCTAACACAAACACTAACACTACACTCTAACACAAACTCTAACACACACTTCTAACACAAAACTCAAACACACACTCTGAACACAACACATAACACAAACTCTAACACAACTCTAACACAAACTCGAACCCACACTCTAACACAAACAACACACACTCTATCACAAACTCTAACACAAACTCTAACACACACTCTAACACACACTCTAACACACACTCAACACAAACTCTAACACACACTCTAACACAAACACTAACACAAACTCTAACACACACTCTAACACAAACTCTACCACACACTCTAACACAAACTCTAACACACACTCTAACACAAACCGAACACACACTCTAACCACACTCTAACACACACTCTAACACAAACCCTAACACACACCTCTAACACAAACTCTAACACACACTTCTAACACAAGAACTCTAACCCAAACTCTAACTCACACCCTCAAACACAAACTCTAACACACCAATCTAACACACACTCTAACACAACTCTAACACAAACTCTAACACACACCAAACACAAACTCTACACAAACTCTACCACACATTCTAACCACACTCTAACAAACCTAACACAAACAAACACACACCTAACACAAACTCTAACACAAAACTCTAACACAAACTCTACCACACTTCTAACACAAATCTAAAACAACTCCTAACACACACTCTAACACAAACTCTAACACACACTCTATGACACAAACTCTAAACACCACTCTAACAACAAACTCTAACCCACACTCCTAACACAAACTCTAACACAAACTCTAACACACTTCTAACACACACTCTAACATCCTCTAACACTAACTAACACACACTCTAACACAAACTCTAACACAAACTCTAACACAAACTCTAACACCCACTCTAACACAAACTCTAACACAAACTCTAACACACACTCTACACACAAAACTCTATCACAAACTCTAACACAAAACTCTAACCCAAACTCTAACACACACTCTAACCCACACTCGTAACACACACTCTAACACAAACTCTAACACACATTCTAACACACACTCAAACACACACTCAACACAAACTCTAACACACACTTCTAACACAAAACCTAACACACACTCTAACACATACTCTAACACACACTCTAGTACACAAACGCTAACACGACACTCTAACACAAACTCTAACACACGACTCGAACACAAAACTCTAACACAAACTCTAACACACCCACTCGAACACACAAACTCCTAACACACACCTAACACAAACTCTAACACACCACTCTAACACAACTCTAACCAAAACTCTAACACACACTCTAAATCACACTCTAACACACAACTCTAACACAAAACGCTAACACACTCTCTCAACACAAACTCTAACTCAACTCTAACACACAATACCTCTAACACAAACCTAAACACACTCTAACACAAACTCTAACACAACTCTAACACTCACCTATCTAACACACACTCTAACACACACTCTAACACAAAATCTAAACACACACGCTAACACAAACGCTAACAAACCTAACACAAACTCTAACACACACTCTACACAAACTCTAACAACAAACTCTAACACACATCTAACACACACCTAACTCAAACTCTAACACAAACTAAACACACTCTAACACAAACGCTAACACAAACTCTAACACAAACTCTAACACACACTCTAACACAACTCTAACACAAACTCTAACACACACTCTAAACACAAACTCTACACAACTCTAACAAAACGCTAACACAACTCTAACACAAACTCTAAGCACACAGCGAAACAAACTCTAACACACACTCTAACACAAACGCTAACACAAGACTCTAACACACCATCTCTAACACAAACTCTAACACAAACTCTAACACTCACTCTAACACAACTCTAACAAACTCTAACACACACTCTAACACACACTCTAAAACAAACTCTAACACACACTCTAACACACCACTCTAAACACAAACTCTAACACACACTCTAACACACACTCTAACACACAATCTAACACACACTCTAACACACCACTCTAACACAAACTCTAATACACACTCTAACACAAACTCTTGGACACACACTCTAACACACACTCTAACACACACTCTAACACACACCTAACACAAACGCTAATACACATCTAACACACACTGCTAACACACACTCTAACACTCACTCGAACACAAAACGCTATACACCACGCTAACACAATCGCGGACACACACTCTGAACACAACTCTAAGATCACACTCTAACACAATACTTCTGACCACAATCTAACACACACCTACTCAATCCTGGGACACTCACGCATAACTCCCACACTACACACCACCTCGAAACACACTCTAAACAAAACGTCTAAGTACACTGTCTAAACACACAGTTCGAACACACCTCTAACACTCCTCTAACACTCACTCGAACACCAAACTCAGAACACACACGCTAACACACTCTCGAACACACACTCTAACACACACGCTAACACAAACGCTAAGACACATCTAACACACACTCTTAACCACACTCTGAACACACACGCTAACACAAACTAGGCAGAAACGTATAAGTGAAATCCATCTCACCCTCAAACACTTTTCTTTTCTTCTTCGATCACGAGTTTTCCTGTGTTTTAGTTTTAAATAAATACAATAAGTGAGAATAGCTTTATGTAGGGCACCAAGGAATAACTCCCAACGGATAACGTGCATAGACTCACAATATCATTAATTGGCTCATTTATTGATTAAGTAAGCTCATGAGTCCTATTCATTATTTAATTAGTCCATTATCTCTTCAATAGAATCTGTAGGTAGTGAATTCTTTTTTACAAATCATGACCCAATTTCTGAGTTAAAAGTACAAATATCACTTTCAGATCAAAGATGGTTGTGGTAGATTATAATGAAGTATACACAATACAGACTAGATATGAAATATGCAAATTGTCAAGAATAACATAGAAGGGAAAGTGGATTTCAAGATACATTATTAAAATGCTAGGCTAAAGTTGGCTACGCAAGAACATGTGTCTATGAATGGATTGGTATAGGCCTGAGGCCTGCATGTGTTCAGCCTTGGTAAGAAGTATTCTTTGAAGATAGGTTTTTAAATAAAGCCAACAGCTGGGTGTGTATCAAGAGAAGCAGAATCATAACAACCAGAATAGCCTTTGGTGAATGAGCAAGTCCCTTGGTATTGATGGTGTGGGATGGAGGCTTCTTGTCACGGGGCCTGACCATGCGCTGCATCATGTGGCTCGGAAACAAGGTCCTCCCACGAACACAGTCCCTAGGTGCCAAAACTCAGCACTTCTTCAGGTTGAACTGGAGGCAGGGAAGGGTGGTGGGGAAGTCCTCTCAAACGTGGGGCGGAGGGTTTGAGGCCATCTAAGAAGGCCCAAAGCCCCTTGGTTGCCTGACAGAGCCCAGGGAGGTCCTGGGCACCTCCGGGTTCCAAAGCATACTGGTTTTTCCTCCATTGGTCCCTTGTAAGTCTTCACACCTGTAGAGTCGTTGGGGAAGGGTGTTGCCATGGCACATTATCTAAACATCTTACCACAATAAAACCTGAACCACAAGGATTTAAACACAGTGGAGACAGAGTTAATAATATTCTTCAATAATACAACAAACTTCTTTGATTGAGGAACAGAGGTCATTTTAATTATCCTCCACCCCCCCCCCTTTGTGTCCAGCTCCGCAACTAGCGAGAGGTTTACACTACATAAGTTTGATTATGACCGATGACGAACGGTCACTGTCCAATTCTTGTACGGGCAATCAGCTTGGCTCTGACCTGCGGAGTGCCACAGGGATCAATTCTGGGGCCTCTCCTGTTCAATATTTACATGCTGCCGTTAGGTCAGTTAATACGCTCCAACAATGTATCCTACCACAATTACGCTGATGACACTCAAATTTATGTCTCACTTACTGCAGGAGAACATGGACCAGTGGAATCACTCCTTCAACTGTACTCAACAGATTAGTGATTGGATGCAAATAACTTCCTTCAGCTAAACGCAGACAAAACAGAATTGATTGTCTTTGGTCCTCAGAAACAAAGAGAGAGCGTTATTCGTCACCTCCAGTCTCTCTCCCTGGAACCTGTAGGCAAGGTCAGAAACCTAGGAGTTATAATGGACTCAGACTTAAATTTAACAGTCATATCAAATCAGTAACATCAGCAGCATTTTACCATCTGAAAAACATTGCCAAAATTAGAAACATAGTGTCTAAATCAGATCTGGAGATTCTCATCCATGCATTTGTCTCCAGTAGGTTAGACTACTGCAATGGCCTGCTCACAGGTCTCTCCAAACAGGCTGTAAAACAACTGCAGTATGTCCAAATGCTGCAGCTCGAGTCCTGACCAGGACCAGGAAATATGACCACATTAGTCCAGTTCTCAGGTCTCTGCACTGGCTTCCTGTGGCTCAGAGAATAGACTTCAAAGCAGCACTGCTTGTGTACAAGTCTCTCCATGGCCTCGCACCAGGGTACTTAAGCGACTTGTTAGTCCCATATGAACCGACCCGGACTCTGAGGAGCACAGGAGGTAGCCTCTTACTGGTTCCAAGAGTCAGAACTAACACATGGGGAGGCAGCGTTTGAGATTTATGGAGCTAAAATCTGGAACAATCTTCCTGAAGATGTGAGGCTAGCATCTACTCTGGCAATTTTTAAATCAGGGCTAAAAACTGTTCTTTTTAGCTGTGCATACGGCTGAAGGATTTTATTGATACATACTCTTTTTTTTTTTAATGCATTGTGGTTATTTATTATTTTAATCCCGTGTGTGCTTTTAATATTTTAAGTTTTTTTTTTTTTTTTTTTTTTCCATTATTTGTGATTTTATTCTGTTTTTAATGTATTTATTGATGTCTCTGATTTGTGTGATATTATGTGGGTTGTGAGGCGCTTTGAGTGGCCTTGTGTTGGAAAGGCGCCATACAAATAAAGTTGATTGATTGATAATTGTAAGAAAGAGTCATGTGGATCACTTTTGGACGGTTTGGGCCGAGAGCTGAATGGTAGAGGGAGGGTCCATTGTCTGAAAAAACAAAATATTTGACAAAGACCAATATAGATGGATAGATACTTTAATGATTTAGAGAAATGCAGATGTCCAGTAACAGCAGAAACACAAACAAAACAAATAAAAAGGTCATTCTAAAAATAGCAACAATAGTATTAAAACACAACAGTCCTTCAGGTCACAGCCACAGAGGTGGAGTCGCCGCTTGGTTCAGACCATTTCCTCTGCTCTGGTCCAAAGTAAAATCAATCAATCAATCAACTTTGATTTGTAGAGCGCCTTTCCTACACAAAGGCAACACAAGGCGCCACACAACAACTTGACGACACTCAGATCTATGTCTCACTGACTGCAGGAGAACATGGACCACTGGATTTGCTCCTTCACTGTATCCAACAGATCAGTGACTGGATGCAAAATAATTTCCTCCAGCTAAATGCAGACAAAACCGAAATCATTGTCTTTGGTCCCCAGAAACAAAGAGAGGGCGTCATTTGTCAACTTCAGTCTCTCTCCCTACTTCCTTCAGACAAGGTCAGAAATTTGGGGGTAATACTGGACTCAGACCTAAATTTCAATAGCCACATAAAATCAATAACATCAACAGCTTTTTACCATCTGAAGAACATTGCCAAAGTTAGAAATATAGTGTCCAGGGCAGACTTGGAGATTCTTGTCCATGCATTTGTCTCCAGCAGGCTAGACTACTGCAATGGCCTGCTCACAGGTCTGTCCAAACAGACCTGTAAAGCAGCTGCAGTACATCCAAAATGCAGCAGCTAGAGTCCTGACAGGAACCAGGAAGTACGACCATATTAGTCCGGTCCTCAGGTCTCTGCACTGGCTTCCTGTGGCTCAAAGAATAGATTTTAAAACAGCTCTGCTTGTGTACAAGTCTCTCCATGGCCTTGCACCAGAATACATTAGTGACATGTTGGTGTCATATGAACCGGCCGGACTCTGAGGAGCACAGGGACTGGACTCCTGCTGGGACTCTGAGGAGCACAGGGACTGGGCTCCCTGCTGGTGCCCAGAGTGAGAACCAAACATGGGGAGGCTGCTTTTCAGATCCATGCAGCTAAGATCTGGAACAATCTCCCTGAAAATGTGAGGGAGGCGTCTACTCTGTCAATGTTCAAATCCAGGTTAAAGACTGTTCTGTTTGCCTGTGCATATAACTGAAGGATTTTATCTCCATTTCTAATGCACTGCTGTCATTTATTTATTGTTTTTAAATTTCTTGTGTAATTTTGAAAGTTTTAATGGTTTTATTCTTTTGTGTGATTTTAATGTTTTAATTGTGTTTTAATCTTTTGTGTGATTTTAATGTTTTAATTGTGATTCTGGTGTTTGTTTTATGTGATGATTTGTGATGTGGACTGTGAAGCGCTTTGTGTTGCCCTGTGCATGAAAGGCGCTCTACAAATAAACTTTGATTGATTGATTGAACTCAAAATGCTGAAGGCTTTTTTAGCAATTTTCAAAAACTCCAGCGTGTGAAAACTAGTGAACTGTCCTGAGAGCAAGGGACTAGTGAGATGGGTTTGAATACATACAAAAATACTGTTCTTTTCTACTTTCGCCACAACAATTCAAATATGTAATCAAATCATGTCTCTCTCTCTGGTCTCTCTCTGGTCTCTCTCTGATCCCTCTCTCTGGTCTCTCTCTGGTCTCTCTCTGATCCCTCTCTCTGATCTCTCTCTCTGGTCTCTCTCTCTGGTCTCTCTCTCTGGTCTCTCTCTCTGGTCTCTCTCTCTCTGGTCTCTCTGATCTCTCTCTCTCTGGTCTCTCTCTCTCTGGTCTCTCTGATCTCTCTCTCTCTGGTCTCTCTCTCTGATCTCTCTCTCTGGTCTCTCTCTGATCTCTCTCTCTGATCTCTCTCTCTGGTCTCTCTATCTGGTCTCTCTGCTCTGGTCTCTCTGCTCTGGTCTCTCTCTGATCTCTCTCTCTGGTCTCTCTCTGGTCTCTCTCTCTGGTCTCTCTGCTCTGGTCTCTCTCTGATCTCTCTCTCTGATCTCTCTCTGGTCTCTCTCTCTGGTCTCTCTCTCCGATCTCTCTCTGGTCTCTCTCTGATCTCTCTCTCTCTGGTCTCTCTGATCTCTCTGCTCTCTCTCTCTGGTCTCTCTCTGATCTCTCTCTTTGATCTCTCTGGTCTCTCTGGTCTCTCTCTCTGCTCTCTCTCTCTGGTCTCTCTCTGATCTCTCTGGTCTCTCTCTCTGGTCTCTCTCTGATCACTCTCTCTCTCTGGCCTCTCTCTGATCTCTCTCTCTGATCTCTCTCTCTGGTCTCTCTCTGGTCTCTCTCTCTGGTCTCTCTCTGGTCTCTCTGCTCTCTCTCTCTAGTCTCTCTCTGATCTCTCTCTCTCTCTCTGGCCTCTCTGATCTCTCTGGTCTCTCTCTCTGGTCTCTCTCTGATCACTCTCTCTCTCTGGCCTCTCTCTGATCTCTCTCTCTGATCTCTCTCTCTGGTCTCTCTCTGGTCTCTCTCTCTGGTCTCTCTCTGGTCTCTCTGCTCTCTCTCTCTAGTCTCTCTCTGATCTCTCTCTCTCTCTCTGGCCTCTCTGATCTCTCTCTGGTCTCTCTCAGACACTCTTACATGACATTCTTAATAATTCCAGGCTCTCTTCTCCACAGAATGTACCTGTAACTTGCTCATCTCCTCTTCCTCCCTGATTCCTTCTTCTTCTCCACAACCCGCCCCTGTACACACCGCAGTCGGAGGTTAAAAATCCGTGGCCAGGTGATTGATGGAGACTTGTAATTGTCTGTATTCAGCGCTGGCTTGAATGAGGGCAGTTTGGGCTCTTTCCCTAATCTCCGGTCTTTCTCTGTCGCCTCACGTCCCTCCTCGTTAGGCGCTCCCAGCCTCTCTCTCCGCACACCATTTCTCTATTGACAAAGTGTACTAATGAAATGTCACCTCCGACAGTCCCCGCCACGATTGATGTCCCCAGAACTTTTTTCACTTTACTTGAAATTCCTTCTTCTCTTGCACTTTTCTGGTCTCAGCGCTGATTTTTTTTTTTTTCCTTCTTCAACCTCCCATCTATTTCGCAGCTTTTGAAAGGTACTTTTTCCCCATTTGCAAACCTCCAAAGCACTTGCATCGGTTTAGAAATATCATATGTCAAACCGGCAAGCAAGGAGTTGGAGAAGCCGGAATTAGCATCGCAGGTTTCAAGCGGCTGAGAAGTTTTGTGTTGAAACGAAGGTGAAATATTGTTTGTTATGTGAGCTGCGTTGTACATTAAACAAATTAAAAACCAAGAGTTGTTCTGATTATTTGGCAAAGATTAATTTCTGTTATTGCTTGCTCTTAATATCTAAAGAAGCAGCTCAATGTCATCAATTGTATTTGAAGCAATTAGAACGTGTTTTAGACATTAAAATAACACTAACCAAACAAATGTGTTGTTGTAAAACCTTGAAAACCAAAAAAAAAGCTATTCATATGAGCCAATTTCAGGAGCAGAAAACTGAAAAAACTTGAATTTCCAACGAAGGACACGTGGGAATAAAGAAAACCATCAACCCAAGGAGCGGACCACTTAATCCTGCCATTATGTAATGTGTTTGGTTGGATCAAAAGAAAGTGTTGATCGGTATAATTGGCACTGAACAAAAATCTGCTGTTAGAAAAACATGTATTATATCACCAATTTGTATTTTATGTTAGGTCATTTTTGTTTTACTCTTATTTGCCTGCTTAAAAGCCTTTTGACTCCAATACTTTAGGATTGTATTGTAAAAAAAAAAGAAAGAAAAAACCCATTGTGCCCTGAGGCAAAACACTTTGTCGACATGGATAGTACAGATGGATTCATACTGGCAACTCCTGAGCCTGTAAATGTCCTTCATCTGGAAAGAAGTGCAGTCATGTGCTGTGTGCGATACTGCAACTTCAGAATGTCCACTGTATTTCACTTCATCTACCAATCCTGCCCAATATGTATATAACTTTACACTATAGATAGAAATATATTGATATTGAAGCATTTACAGCTAGCTAAGAAACATAGCAGCTATTTACAGTGTTATGTATTTTGTGTGTGCTCTTTCTACTGTCCTGTATGTGCGCTGCAACATTGAAATTTGTGGGACGAATGAAGTAACTATCATCTTATCTTTCACATCAAGGCTACAATGGGACTCATAGATGTTTAGTTTGGACCAGTCTCAGCTCCTTACTGCATGGAAGACTTGAAGTGATAAAATAAAAGAGATAAAACTAACTTTAAAGTCTTCCCTCTCCTCGGTGCTCTGCAACCAGGACCTCAGGTATGTGCAATATCAGGGATGTGCAATATCAAAGATGTGCAATATCAGGGATGTGCAATATCAGGGATGTGCAAAATCAGGGATGTGCAATATCAGGGATGTGCAAAATCAGGGATGTGCAATATCAAGGATGTGCAATATCAAAGATGTGCAATATCAAAGATGTGTAATATCAAAGATGTGCAATATCAAGGATGTGCAATATCAAATATGTGTAATATCAAAGATGTGCAATATCAAGGATGTGCAATATCAAAGATGTGTAATATCAAAGATGTGCAATATGAGGGATGTGCAATATCAAAGATGTGCAATATCAAAGATGTGTAATATCAAGGATGTGCAATATCAAAGATGTGTAATATCAAAGATGTGCAATATCAAGGATGTGCATTATCAAAGATGTGCAATATCAGTTATGTGCAATATCAAAGATGTGTAATATCAGGGATGTGCAATATCAAAGATGTGCAAAATCAAAGATGTGTAATATCAAATATGTGCAATATCAAGGATGTGCAATATCAAAGATGTGCAATATCAAAGATGTGTAATATCAAAGATGTGCAATATCAAGGATGTGCAATATCAAATGTGTAATATCAAAGATGTGCAATATCAAGGATGTGCAATATCAAAGATGTGTAATAACAAAGATGTGCAATATGAGGGATGTGCAATATCAAAGATGTGCAATATCAAAGATGTGTAATATCAAGGATGTGCAATATCAAAGATGTGTAATATCAAAGATGTGCAATATCAAGGATGTGCATTATCAAAGATGTGCAATATCAGGGATGTGCAATATCAAAGATGTGTAATATCAAAGATGTGCAATATCAGGGATGTGCAATATCAGGGATGTGCAAAATCAGGGATGTGCAATATCAGGGATGTGCAAAATCAGGGATGTGCAATATCAAAGAAGTGTAATATCAAAGATGTGCAATATCAAGGATGTGCAATATCAAATATGTGTAATATCAAAGATGTGCAATATCAAGGATGTGCAATATCAAAGATGTGTAATAACAAAGATGTGCAATATGAGGGATGTGCAATATCAAAGATGTGCAATATCAAAGATGTGTAATAACAAAGATGTGCAATATGAGGGATGTGCAATATCAAAGATGTGCAATATCAAAGATGTGTAATAACAAAGATGTGCAATATGAGGGATGTGCAATATCAAAGATGTGCAATATCAGGGATGTGCAATATCAGGGATGTGCAAAATCAGGGATGTGCAATATCAGGGATGTGCAAAATCAGGGATGTGCAATATCAAAGAAGTGTAATATCAAAGATGTGCAATATCAAGGATGTGCAATATCAAATATGTGTAATATCAAAGATGTGCAATATCAAGGATGTGCAATATCAAAGATGTGTAATAACAAAGATGTGCAATATGAGGGATGTGCAATATCAAAGATGTGCAATATCAAAGATGTGTAATAACAAAGATGTGCAATATGAGGGATGTGCAATATCAAAGATGTGCAATATCAAAGATGTGTAATAACAAAGATGTGCAATATGAGGGATGTGCAATATCAAAGATGTGCAATATCAGGGATGTGCAATATCAGGGATGTGCAATATCAGGGATGTGCAAAATCAGGGATGTGCAATATCAGGGATGTGCAAAATCAGGGATGTGCAAAATCAGGGATGTGCAATATCAAAGAAGTGTAATATCAAAGATGTGCAATATCAAAGATGTGTAATATCAAAGATGTGCAATATCAAGGATGTGCAATATCAAAGATGTGCAATATCAAAGATGTGTAATATCAAAGATGTGTAATATCAAAGATGTGCAATATCAAGGATGTGCAATATCAGGGATGTGCAATATCAGGGATGTGCAATATCAGGGATGTGCAATATCAAGGATGTGCAATATCAAAGATGTGCAAAATCAAAGATGTGCAATATCAAAGATGTGTAATATCAAAGATGTGCAATATCAAAGATGTGCAATATCAGGGTTGTGCAATATCAAAGATGTGCAATATCAAAGATGTGTAATATCAAGGATGTGCAATATCAGGGATGTGCAATACCAAGGCTGACGGTTCGTGCTTGTGCTTCGCATTCAGAAGGTCCTGGGTTTGATTCCACCTCCAGAGGGCGCCTTAGTGTGTTGAGTTTGCATGTTCTCCACTTGTCTTTGCAGGTTTCTTCTGGTTGCTCTGGTTTTCTCCCACATTGAAAATCATGTACAATAGTTCAGGGATGAGTGCGATTGTGGGACGACAGATGGTTTTGGATTTTTTTGTTTGGTTTTATTCCTGTTTTATTTTTATTCCATACTTTTATATATATATATATATTTATTTGAATGCCTATTTTCTTGCTTTTCTAAAAATCTACTTATACCGTGCAGGTAAACTTCACTGCACGACTGTGGGAGGAGTAATGCTAAAGATAGAGATTTTATACTTTTCATGCTAGTTAGAGATTTTTTATTTAATTCTATTTAGTATTTAGAGTTATTGTTCATTTATCTTGTGCTGTGTGTTCATTCCTACTGTTCTGTAACTGGTGACGCAACACTGAAATTTCCCCACCGTGGGACACATAAAGGATCTCTTAATCTCATAAAAATCAAAAGGAGAGGATGTACAAGTTTAGCGCAGGTATGTCCAAACTCAGGCCCGCGGGCTTATTGCGGCCCTCTGTGCTATTTCATATGGCCCTTCTGCTCGGGCTCTGAGGTCTGTGGATCAAAATCTGCTAAAGGTTCCACGCACTTGTTTTCGTACAAGAGGTGACCGATCCTTCCAGGCTGTTGCTCCCAGGCTTTGGAACGATCTTCCGCCCTCTTTGCGCTCTACTGACTCTGTTGATACTTTTAAAAGCAATCTTAAGACTCATTTATTTGTTCAAGCCTTTAATTAGCTATTTTTGGGCTGATACGATTTCTGTGTTGTCTTGACCCTTTTTATATTGTATTTAATTTTGTGATGTTTTTACTGTGTTGTGAAGCACTTTGTGACTGTTGTATTTATAAATACGTGACATTCTAAAACCATGTGTTTTATGACCTAGCTAACCTCTAAGTGGGAGGCCAGTCCTTCTTATTTTATTTTAGGTGTCTTCTTGTGCCAGCAACTGGACAACAGATTCTCCTGTTTGGATTTCACCCCCCTAGTCTTGGCCTGCTGACTTCTGCACTTTTCAACCTCACTCCATCAGGAGTCTGGCAGACGGAGGAAAAGGCTGGACCCTAGACCGGAAGCTGGCTGATAGGACACTCCCCTCCTTCCTGTTCTTTATATATGCTCTGGCTTGGGGAGAAACAGAAGGATCAGCCGAGGGCCAGAGAAAGGGACATATTAGTTTTAGGAGCACTTTTTGTTGAATATTCTGTATCTGATTGTAAAGATAATTAAATGCAGATGTTAAACGTGAAGATCTCTTGTCTCGCTCTTGCATCGACTTTGGATACGTCAGTCAAAGGGAATTATTGACTTCATGACCTTTGTCTGTGAAAGGTGCTATACAAATAAAGATTACTTACTTACTTCTGCTGCTAACACAAAGTCGCCATCGAGGCTCTTGGACAGTGTCAACCAACCAACTTCAGCTCCACCAACACAGTTATTTGTTGTAAATCTCAGACCCCCTGGAATCCAGTCGTTAACTTTATTGTCACAACATTCCAAATAAAATGCAGTTGTGAAATGAATAAAAAGTCATAACTCATTTTAAATCCAGCTCAAATCCGTTTTTTTAGAATCCAGGTTTTCGGGCCCAGGTCAAGTCCGATGAACTAAAGTGGCCCTCTTGCTAGAAAGTTTGGACACCCCTGGTTTAGCATTAGCGGTTAGTATCAACAGCCTTAATTCTAAAAACAGCTCTAAACACGGTACAGCGTTTGCGTTGCCAGTACAGCGTTGAACCCGGTGTATTTAAGCACACATTATGATGAGGTTGCGCCTGACCATACACTAATGGCCGACCTTTCCTTCGCCTAATAAGTCTTCCGCATGAAATCCCGCGTGTTTACTCTGCGGCGCCGTCATTAAGCGGCTTTACGTGGATAGGTGAGGCGCGCGGTTAATTGGAACGGCGGAGACGGAGCGCACTTTGTAGTGATGGGACTAAAGTGAAGCTGTCAGTCCGGATTGAGGCGCCCGCACTCAAAGAAGTGCTAGAGAGCCAACATGGCGGCGGCGCTAAATTCTCCAGTGACCTTTCCAACAGGGGCAATTAAGAGCACAACAAACGAGCTGGAATAATGTTATAAAGATACTAGCGTCTAAACAGAAAAGCGGGAAAAAAAGAAGAGACCCGTAATTAAAATGTGTCTGCTGCTTTATTAATGTCTTTTTCGTCCATTTAAAAAGCTCCGACAGATGCATATTCATAAAATATGTCTTTTTGTTTGGAAAGATTAACCAGCAAAGGATGGAATTAGCATATGGATTTGCATTTTGCTTGGTAAAATACTATAACAGTTATTAATTTCTGAAAATGATGAAGAAAAGTTGTCGACCAAATGATGTTTTTGGACTCTTATATTTTTTTAACTTTTTTGTGAAGTGTAATGAGATCAGGCATCAAGAAACAGTGAAATAATCTTTCATTTTATCTGTATTTTATCTAAATTGAAACTCATACATTGTATTAGTGGCTGAGTGGCTAGCACTCTCGCCTCTCAGCATGAAGGTACTTCATTCAAATCGCGGTCGGAACAGGGCCTGAGTGGAGTTTGCATGTTCTCCCCGTGTCTGCGTAGGTATCCTCCGGGTGCTCCGGTTTCCCCTACCACTAAAAACATGTACAATAGGTCTGGCCCGTGCCTCCTGTACTGGCCCCTCCCATCTCTGGACTGACAGTGCTTGTATTTTTGTTCAGAAAAGGTCAATATTGATGCATACATGTTGGCCTATACTATCTGGGGACGCATATATAATGTCAAATGAAAATAATGCGTACTGTTTCTTTAAATATTGTAAATCCCACCGCAATCATGATGTTAAAGAAAAGGATAAATTACAATCAGATATTTTTTTCATCTCTTTTTGAAGCAACACATGTTCCTCTTTAATGGCTTCTTTAAAAGTAGATCTGAGACACCACCGGGGGCGAGATCACGGCTCTTCCTCTTCTTCCTCCCTCGTCTTCATCACGTCTCCTGCTTGATTTGATTCTTAGATGGCAACGCACAAAAGACAAAGACAAATAAAAGCGGGTACAATAAAATAACCGGTTTGTTTTTTGGATCTTCCGCGGGGAACGAGGTGCGAGCGCGGCGCCCTGAGTGACGTTTTGACAGTTGTTTGTTTTTGAAGGCGCACCGAGGGTAATTTATGTATTTCTCTGACAGAACGTGGATGTGTAAAGTGAGAGAGCGGCTCCTCCCTCTCTCGTCTCAGTTCATTATCTCCAAACCACCTCGGAGGCAGGAGGCGCTGGGAACGTGTTACAGAGGTGAAAAATGAACTCAGAAATGAGAGAAAGTGTGGAAAAACAGTTGGTCTTTCCACATGTGTTTCCAAGTTGATCCAAACTAAGTCGTTTTAAAGTGTTATGGTCAGTTAAACATGTCACAACAGGGATTTATGAAACAATCACTGAAACAGACTCTCAAAGGGTTTGGCAATTTCTTTATTGTATGCCAAAGAAAAAAGGAATAACAGTGGTGGGAGGAGTCGCCCGGTTGTGCCAAAAGAAAAAACTCAATATAACAAAAGGGGCCCAAGCATAGACTGTAACAACGGACATAGTCAGGCCTATCTCCGCCGTTCTGACTAAGGGGCCAAAAATTGGGCTTTCATGGAGTGATTAAAAATGGCCGCGGGGGCTGGAAAATGTGAAAAAACGCATCTGTGCATGCGTCAGCTGCACGAGCCCCATTCATTTAAAAGAGTGACTTCTAAAGTCCACAGCGACTAAACTAGACTGGTCCAGAACACTCCCTCAGCATTGACACACATGTGGAACGGAGCTTTGGGCCAAGAGCCAACTTTTGGACTGTTGTAGAAATCTTACTGGGATTATAAATCAATTTAACTTAAGAATGAATCTAATGATAATAATAATGATGCATCGGTTTTATATAGCGCTTTTTTGGACTCTCAAAGACGCTTCACATGTGTCATTATTCATTCACTCCATACACGGTGGTGATAAACTACTAATGTAGCCACAGCTGCCCTGGGGCACACTGACAGAAGCGAGGCAACCAGTATGTGCCATCGGCCCCTCTGACCACCACCAACCATTCACTCACACACCAGACTCATTCTAGGCAATGGGGGTGAAGTGTCTTGCCTAAGGACACAACGGCAGTTTGGCACTTTACAGCCGCAGCCGCCCCACTGTGGCTGGTGTTCCCAGAGGTTAAGTGTCTTGCCAAGGACACAACGACAGTAGTCAGTGGGAGTCGATGGTGAAAGTCTTGAGCGGGGCTTGAACCCACGACCTTCTGGCTCAAAGGCCAACGCTCCAACCAACTGAGCTACTGCCGCCCAGAAATGGGATATCTGGGACAAAGTTCAAAGAATGTGAATCTGCTTTAACTAACTAAACTGTTGTTCTGTAGGGACGCGAGGCCAATGACGGGGTGGAGGCAGATACTAGTTTGATATCAGGGGCAAGAAGAGCGGGCTCAGCGGTCATACTGACCATTCCTCCTGGTATCAGAGTAATATCAGAGTCTATCAGAGTAAGACGTCAGAAGAGAGGGGGGTTCGGGCAATGGCTACCACTTAATCTCGGACTCAGAGACGCCATAGATAGACTCTTCTGTTTGTTCCATCCTATAAATATGAGAGAGAGTGAGCACTATTCAGCAGATCTATCCGGGACCTGCCACGCGGTTACACGGTTGTATTTCCTGTATATGTCACATTTACTGAGATAATAAACCACACTTTGATTTGAATCACAGCTCATGTTGTTTATTTTATATTTAATATTTCACTCCTTAGAAATTCCACAACAGGACCATCCTGTAAAGACGTTTGTGAGAGGTCAGCCAATGCTATATGTTAGCATTGGCTAATTCTTATTCCGGGTCCACCCCCACAGGCCCGGGGTGGTATTGCAGCATGTCAGCGCACGTCATTTTGGCCACTTTTGAGCCGGGACCTGCCCACACTGGGCTCTCCTCAAAAAGCTAGTCTAACAAAACGAATGAAACAGAAATGGTCTATTCTGTGATATCTAAAGAAAAGTAGAGACAACAAGAAAGGCCACAATTGTTAAACTAATGAATCTAACAAAAATAGCTACGTGTTGCAAATGTACAAAACACCAAACTCACCTAACCAAGCCGCCACACAGAAACAAAGCAGGCTCCCACATGGCTCCTGAGAGAGAGAGAGAACGGCCTTCTTCTTCTTCTCTTCTTCTTTTTGGGTTTTTCAGGCGGTTGGCGACCAATTTTTAGCGCATTACCGCCAGAGAGAGAGAGAGAGAGCGGCCCAAGACACTCCCGTTTAAAACCTCCCTCCTTCTCTCCAATTGGCCGCCGATCCACCAATCACACACCATCCTCCTCCAGGTCACGCCCACAGCACCTCCACAAAGAAGGTGCAATGTGTGGTGGTATATTCTGGACAGACTGGGATTGTTGTCAAATGGAGTGGATTGGAGGCGACAGTGGCTCAGTCGGTAAAGCATCGGTCTTCACGGCTGACAGTCGACGTGAAAAACAAGGAGGACCCAAAAGGCAGGAACGAAAAGAAAAAAAAAACAATGATTATGATATTAATAAAATAAAAGTCCTGGATAAAAAAAACAAAGACAAATAATCCAAGAATTTAAGTCAGGTTTGTGGAAAAGCATGCCAGCACACAGTAAGTGTTTTATTATTCATATTATTTAACAGGACATTTTAAGACACCCAAGGAGGCCTTACAGAAAGAAAAATCATCACAGAAAATATGGGAAAATACAGAATAAAATCCATAAAAATATTACTATGAATATGACATTATTGATCTTTATCTAACCAGAAAATTCCCACTGGATTTTTGAGTCCTGGCCCAGAGAGAGTGAGTTATTGGTAGAAGAAACAGTAGCAGGTATGTATTTATGGTATGTTAAGTAAATTACCAGAAAAATATATATTGTAGAGCACAGACCTCTGCCAAGAAAGGAAAATGGTCTTGAAAATTGTTTGAAGATTTGGGAAAAATTATGTGTAAAGTAACTTGATGATAAAACTAAGCATTTTCACGAAAAAAAAAGAAGAAAAAAATGAAATTAAAAAGAGGTGAAGTTCCAGTCCAATGAAATACCACACCTGGTACTATTCACATACCATATTTGGGAAATTCAATTTGCTTTCCTTATTTTATTTTATTGTTTTGTACAAAGGACAGGATATACAAGATTTATCTTCTTTCTGGTCCTTTTGTTCAGGTAAAAGCATGTATGAATGTGTCAACTGCAAATTGATTATGAAATTGCATGAACAATAAACATAAACATATTTATTAATACATATCGATCAATATGGTTTCATGTTTGTGTGCTCTTGGGAAAGGAATCTCCGGAAAGGCTAATGGAGACGAAATAAGTACTTTTCCAGAAATTCTGAAATTGTCCAAATCTTTCAATAACCGTGGCTTCTATATTCTCAGATGTCTGTTGTCGGTCATCCATGACACCTGTGGCTTTTGAGTTCAATTGTTGTAAAAAAAAAAAAAAAACAAGTCTGTTTTCAGTCCTGCCATATTGTTTTGCACTCTGCCCCTTTACAGTCAAATGGGCAGAAACAAAAGCATAGATTTTCAAGTATATATTACCGTGCCAGTCTGGGGAATTATCACAGATGTGGAAAGAAAAGAAGCCCAGTGGCGTGAGTGAAAACAATTGCAGATAGTAATTTATATGGACTGCTAATGACCTGTTTCCCATTCAAACTGACATATGGAGAACATGCAAACTGGAGTTTGCATGTTCTCCATATGTCTGTGTAGGTTCCTCAAAGGTGCTCTGGTTTCGCCTACCACTAATAACATGTACAATAACTAGGTCAAATCCTGCAGCTCCTGTAGACCTGACCTGGTGACTGAGTAGATAGCACTCTCGCTTCTCAGCAAGAAGGTCCTGGGTTCGAATCCCAGTCGTAACAGGGCCTTTCTGGGTGGCGTTTGCATGTTCTCCCCGTGTCTGCGTAGGTTTCCCCCGGGTGCTCCGGTTTTCCCTACCACTAAAAACATGCACACTAGGTTAAATCCTCCAGCTCTGGTCCTGACCAAGCCGAGCATCAACATCTGGAGATGGGTTCCCAGGCGCTGTTACTACGGCGACCACTGCTCCTGACGTAAGCCTCAGTGGCATCAGGATGGGTCAAATGCAGAGGACAAAATTCCCTATGGGGACAATAAAGTGCACATTTTCATTTACATTTACATTTAAAGAAGCAAGAATTAACTATAAATGAGCTTCCTCCGCAGAGTGGCTGGGCACTCCCTTAGAGATAGGGTGAGGAGCTTGGTCACACGGGAGGAGCTCGGAGTAGAGCTGCTGCTTCTCCACGTCGAGAGGAACCAGTTGAGGTGGCTCGGGCATCTGTTCCGGATGCCTCCTGGACGCCTCCCTAGGGAGGTGTTCCGGGCACGTCCCACCGGGAGGAGGCCCCGGGGAAGACCCAGGACACGCTGGAGGGACTATGTCTCTCAGCTGGCCTGGGAACGCCTTGGGGTCCCCCCGGACGAGCTGGAGGAGGTGTGTGTGGATAGGGAAGTCTGGGCGTCTCTGCTTAGACTGCTGCCCCCGCGACCCGGCAACGGATGAAGCGGAGGAAAATAGATGGATGGATGGAAGAATTAAGTATAACATCTTTAGATTTAGCATAATGAAGAATTAGGTATGCAGTCTGTAAGTTTAGCATAATAAAGATAAAGAAGAAGTATAACATAAGTACAAAATACTGTGCATTTTAGTTACTGTACAGCATTACTGTGACACGTGACTGGAACTGTTGTCATGGTGAGCATAATATTCAGTTAGCAGTTTCAACAAACATGAAACATTCAAAGTGGCTAAACAAACCTGGTTCAAAAACATGTTTCCTTCACAGCATTGACACAAGGGCCTTTGAACAAGACTTATGGAAAATTCTTATTATTCCACTATGTATTTCCGTTTCCGCTGTCAGTTATAGCTTGATTGGACAGACCACCGCTTGCACTGGTAAAAACGTATGCAAAAGTCTATTTTACATGTTTTATCCTGTATTTTTCAACTACTGGAGGTAAACTCAGTAAAAGAATGAGCTCTGTCAATACTTTTTACAAATCCCATCCGCACTGTATTGACAATATAACATTTTAATATCCCGGTATCACATTATACTCATCGAAGAGCTAAAACTGTTGGATATTTTCCTAGTGTCACGCTGCCAAAGAGAATACTTGAGTTGAGTCTAGTGTCAGTGCAGATACAGCGCGGTAATTCAAGGAGATGAAACCTACAGCTCGATGGACTCCCGGCAGTGCCACGATTAGAAAGAACGGCTGCAGCGACTGTGCCACGGTGGAGGTCTGTAAAGATGAAGTGGTGCAGGTAAACAAGCTCTAAGTACATCTGGAAGTAGCAAGACACAAATACTCACACGGTCAAGATATTTTGCGCATTTAGCAACGTCAACACCCCATCAATAGGATAGGATTCAAACACTGACATTTCCCTAGCCTGGTCTTACCACACCATAGTACAAATTACATTTCATACTAGGGTCTGGAGGTGCTCCATTGACTCCGTTAACAGGTGGGAGGGGCTAACTCCTTTTGCAGATTGAAACCATTGGATCTGAGTTTACCGTCACGTATGTAATGCGCCCGAGTGAGTCGTTAGCATTTAGTATTTAGCCTATCTTTAGCCATCTCCTTTGCGGCTAACAGAGCCTGCGTGGAGTAGCACCATAATCTTTGTCAGCAATTGCATTTGGTAGACATTGCTCTTGCTCCGGCTTCAATTTCTTGATAGAACCAGACCGAATTACTTTACTATTGCAATATTCGCCAAACTATAACCTTCCCGTTCAACATCTAACTTCAACACCCGCCTCCCGCGCTCTCTGATTGGTCGGTTGAAATTCAACCGATTGTAATCGCAAACACAGGGACCAGACCCAGACGTTACATGCAGTGAAATGATGATTGAGCGGAGTGTACGGATGGATAAGCCCGGGCTAACATTTCCCCAACTGTGGGACAAATAAAGAATCTCCTAATCTTAAATATGAAGCGGTTATTGGTCCAGTTTTATCCAGGACCGCCCTCAGTGATGGTGTTTGAGGGTGCTTAGAGAAACATGATAAGAAGGAAAGGTGTTGTTCGCAGGAAGGAGGAGGAGGACGTGATTCAGAATTTGACCAGAAGAAGACAAAGACAGAAAAGCAAGACGTTCCAAAAAGCAATATTTAATTATCTTTACAAATTAAATACTATACAAATCTCTCTGAGCTCCCTTTTCCCTGACTATCCCTATGAGCTGAGCCAAAAACTGTCCCTCCAGGCCTGAAAACTAAAATAGGAAAAGTCCTCTCTCTGTGCCTGGCTCAGACTAACTATGTCGTTCAAAACAGTTTTATGAAAATGTGTGGAAGAAGAGGAAGTGCCTCCGAAGACGTCATGTTTGCTCCGTATATGGTAAAACCGGAGAGCCTGGTCTGGTCTGGTCTGGTCTCATGTCTTGTCCGGTGCACTAGAGACACAAACTCCAAAGCTGTCTGCACTGAACTCTCTGAACTCACTAACCTCAGGCTAATATGAAACCACTTTGATACAACATTTCATGATTAAATATAGAATTTCATAATTTAATCGACGCTGATGCACAGATGAAAGAAAATAAAAGTGTGTTCTTGTATCGGCGTGTGTTTACTATCGACAACACATTGAGGAATTTCTCAGATTACTTTTGGTTTGAATCAGGGGCAATCAAAATGATGTCTTTGGGAGTTCTGTAATGGTTTCAGAGGTTCTGTGCGCTGTTCTGATCACACACATGAATATAAGAAAAAAAACATAATAACACAGGAGCTCCAGGCCCCTTTTTGACAAATATTGTGTTCCCCTCATCAAGACAAAACACATTACTCCAATGGAAACACAAAGATACCACTGTCTGTCTCACACACACACACACACACGCACGCACGCACACAGACATACATAGACACAGACACACACGCACGCACACTCACACATATACATGGACACAGACACGCACACACACACACACATACGCACACTCACACACATACATGGACACAGACACAGACACACACACATACATACATAGACACAGACACACACGCACGCACACTCACACATATACATGGACACAGACACGCACACACACATACGCACACTCACACACATACATGGACACAGACACGCACACACACTCTCACACATACGCACTAGGGTTGGGCGATATTTTTTTTGTACCGGTATAAGTAAATTAAATGATAAGAAAATGCCTTATACCGGTGAAAAGGATCATTTAACACTGAAAACAGCGAGCGGAAGACACGTTTGTGTGCGGCGCACTTTGATGATGCATCTGCGCGACCCGTGTGTCTCTCTCTCTCTCTCTCTCTCTCTCTCTCTCTCTCTCTCTCTCTCTCTCTCTCTCTCTCTCTCTCTCTCTCTCTCTCTCTCTCTCTCTCTCTCTCTCTCTCTCTCTCTCTCTCTCTCTCTCTCTCTCTCTCTCTCAGTGCCATTGGTGAGCTTTATTTACTGTTTACTGTCATTCATTTTACTTCAATGCATGTGTTTGTCTACATTGCAATATAATTACAAATAAGTTGTAATTACATAATTATAGAAACGCAAAAGGATACAAAAAATATATACAGTATTTGATCATTTTGACTATATTGGGATTAGAAAACATAAGCCAAAGTGATCAAATAATTATTTGATAATGTTACACTTTTTATATTACAAAGGACAAACTTTTATATATTTTACAAATTACAAATGTTCACCTTCATTACATGTTGCCTGCAATTTTCAGTATGTCCATCCATCCATCCATCCATTTTCTACCCTTTAATCCATTTCTGGGTCAGGGGGGTGGCAATCAGAGATGCCACCCAAGTCTCATAGCACCAGCCCCTCACTGACCCTCTGCAGGTGGTGAGTCCACAGGAGGACGGCTGCTCTCTGAGTGTGAGCATAGCCTTGATCTTTCAGTGGGGGCTTTGGGCAAAGTGGGGTTAAGTGTCTTGCCCAAGGACACAACGACAGCAGTCATCAGTGGGAGTCGGTGGAGAAGGTGCAGAGGTGGGAATTGAACCCACGACCTTCTGGCCTTAAGGCCAATGCTCTACCAACTGAGCTACTGTCGCCCTCCAGTATGTACAATGTGTTTTGTCTGTTTTGTACAATTTTCAGTATGTACAAAACAGAATTCTCTACAATTCAGTTTTGTTAATACGTTTTATATACAATAGCTGTATTACACATTTTGCTGCCAATAAATCAGTAAATGCACTTTGAGGCAAGTGTGTTTAAAATGATCAGTGCTAAGTTTTTATAGCTTTTATATGAGGCTTTGTTAAAATTATCATATCGTCATAATGTGATACATACCAACAAAAATCGTGATACATGCTGAGGCCCATATCGCCCAACCCTAATACGCACACACACACTCACACACATACATGGACACAGACACGCACACACACACATATACTGTATGGGCACAGACACGCACACACGCACATGCATAGACACAGACACGCACACACACACATCTATGGACACAGACACGCACACACGCACATGCATAGACACAGACACGCACACACACACATATATGGGCACAGACACGCACACACACACACGCACATGCATAGACACAGACACGCACACACACGCTCACACACACACGCTCACACACACATCTATGGACACAGACACGCACACACGCACATGCATAGACACAGACACGCACACACACACATATATGGACACAGACACGCACACACGCACATGCATAGACACAGACACGCACACACACACATATATGGGCACAGACACGCACACACACACACGCACATGCATAGACACAGACACGCACACACACGCTCACACACACACACACACACACACACAAATGCAATTTAATGTGAATCAATCAACTCAAATTGAATGTTTGACTTTCCTTTGATAATCTATATATGTTTAACCTTAATTACACATATGTAGAAATGCAGTAATGTTAATTATTGGTCATTTTCTCTCTGTCACCTCTTGGCGTGCGAAGTTAATTTAGCTATAGATTTGTCATTATCTATGTCAAACAATAATCTTTACAGAATATCTCCAGTGCAGTTCTTAACATCTTCCCATATTTCTGCTTCTGAACTAAAACACCACTCAACATTTCTCAAACTGTTTTCTCCCTTGAGTGATCCGAGAGTTATTTCTGAGTCCATTACGATCCATTTCCAAATGCATATAAAACATAGCTTTCAACATTTGTGCATTTTCTCAAAATCGCCTCAAATTGCACCTTGAAACCACTCGATTCTCTTTGCTTTTTATCTGCCGTTTTGGGGGGAATTTTTTTATTATCTTGCCAAGATCCGTTCACAATCCATGGAAAACGTTGTAAGGTATGAATATTTACTTTGATACTGCGGCAGAAAGCTTTTATCTGCTCCAGGCTGCATCAATACGCTGTGACTTTTATTAATTTCCGTGCTCCGGAGGCATTGATCCGAGCGTCTCCGTTGCCGTGATCTCATTTCAGACTGTAATGTGAAACTAAAGGGTCAATAAGAGGCCTCGTCTTCCATGTCCATATTTGGTCGCTGGTTCGATAGAGTTGGGGGGGAGTGGAAGTGGGCACCTCTGTGATAGCCTTCTCTCATTTCGGTTATCGCAAGACGTTACATTTTTACCGCATTTCGGGATGGGTTTGGATAACAGCGATTTACTGAAGTTTGGGATACGCATAAAGTGTATGAGTTGGGTTTGGAGTCGTAAAAGGATATTTGTGCTTTTGTAATGAGAGATTTAAGTTCAACTAATCCAAGAAAACTTTTGGTAATTGATTCAAAATGTGATTAAATGCCCATATGAACTAAAACATGACTCAATATTAAGCTCTGGATTTTTACACTGCGTGAGTAACATACTGTCTGTGTATGTAAGTAATGTTTATTTATATAGCACATGTTACAGACCAAGGTACAGACCCAAAGCTCTTTCCAATGTTCAGAGTCAGATATTGTTCCAGTCCTTCCACACACGGTGATGACAGAAGCGGACCATCAGCTCCAACACCATCCATTCACTCTCTCATTTACATTCAGACCTATTGTGCATGTTTTTAGTGGTAGGGGAAACCGGAGCACCCGGAGGAAACCTACACAGACACGGGGAGAACATGCAAACTCCACTCAGTATGTATGTATATTTATGGCTTTCATTTCATTTTCAACCCCTTTGTCCATTTCAGTTGTGGAACAGCCTTGATCTTTCAGCAGGGGGCTTCAGGCAACGTGGGGTTAAGTGTCTTGCCCAAGGACACAATGATAGCAGTCATCAGTGGGAGCATCGAACATGAGCAACTGAGCTACTGTCGCCCCCCTTATTTATGGCTTTATCCTGTTTAATTTTGAATGATTTGACTGTTTTACTATGGATTTGTTTTAATTAGTCTTTTATTGTGCAGCACTTTGGGAGCTGTGTCTATGAAACGTGCTATATAGATAAACTGGATTGGATTGGACCGTCAAATTAACACATAATATTTTTCCCATAATGCATTTTCAACCGAATTCTACCCTTTTTCAATGAGCAATAAAAAACCAAAGGCAGTACCACTTAGCTCTAAAAGTAAATCTGTATAAATCCTTGGTTTTGTGTATTTTGTACATGTTTTGTGATTTTTTTATTCCTATGTTTTTGTTGTTTTTTTGTCCTTAAATTAAATAAAAAAATGTGGAGTGGAATTGAGCGGTGAGAAACGTTTTCTCTTGAATTTTTTAGGGAAGTTCTAGTTTATTTTGTTTAATTTTGGAAGTCTATTTTTGGTAGAGGAGAAGGCAGAGACTGAGGGGAATAGGCAAAAGCAGGAAAAAATGTCTATTCACACACACACAGACGCACACACACACACACACACACACACACACACACACACACACACACACAGTCGGTGTAATTAGTAAATTGTAATTAGCCTTAAATTAACTCAAACTTGTCGCAAAATTAGCCAAAAGAATAACAGAACTCTCCATAAAAACAATGAAAAAATTTAATTATTTTTAATATTTTTGCGTTTCACCACATCTTACACACATGCAGTTTTCCATGAACACATCCTCGTGTGACTCCTTTTCTCAGTATGTTTGCCTTTATCGAAAGGTCTCCTCATAAAATAATATCTCGGAAGATTACTGCACATCCCGCTTTTGGCTCCATTGTCATTTATCAAAGCTGACACCATCAGCGTTTTAGAACACGACTCAGACAGTCAGCCCATAAACTTTAATTTCCGCCCTCAAAGTGGGTTTTATACAACTTTCTCCATGACGCGCGGAGCTTTCAGTCTCCGGAACACAAGCAAAGGTGAACTCCGACGAGAAAATTGCACGTTGCAGATGAGAAAGATAAGGCCCGGTGGGAGGAGGCTTTCTTATCACTTCTGCAAGACAATATCACATCCGGCAGAAGTTAGTACTCAGACCAGAAGCACTGCTCACATGCTACTTTTGTATATTGGTGCTGATGTAAATGGGAAAACCACCTGTAATGCCTCTGCGCTGTTAGCATGATAGTTGTTATTATCATTACCAAACAGTGTCCCGAAACCTGCTGGAAAGTTAAACAGTTGTTGACATGTCCGAGATGGAATTCTTTCTTTTGCTCAGTCACCGCTTCTATCTCTGATGCTATTCTAACTTCAATATAATTTTCAAAAGGTACCCTCGTCTATATGTAACGAGAAGTCTGTTACTACCATTGAAACTCCTAAAAAACCATTATTTGTTACAACTTTTGCAAAATATAAAAAAGGCCATTCAAAAAGGTGTGTGTGTTTTTGACATCAAAGTCACCATTGACACTGGTTTCAAACTGCAATTACATTTATAAACATTTATCAGCACTTTTATGGACAACTTCCTGTTATGGACCAATACAAATGTGTTTTCAATTCTTTGTGTTTGAACTGTTTGATTCTCTGATCTGTGTTGGCGAATTTCAACAATGTTTGTAAAGTCCTCTGAGATAACTACTGCTGTGATTTAGGGCTATACAAAAAAAAAATGAATTGAATTGAATTAGACCATTTCCACATCCAGTGTACCGCATTTTCCCACCCCCTACTCATTAACCCAATGTTAGTACAGCCTGAATAAATTAAAACCGTAGTTCTGGAGCAGTCTTTAGTGTCACCGTCACTCGCAGAAAACATATTTGATCCCCTTTCTCCTCTCTTTCCGTCTTCGGCCAAATACTCTCGTCACATGTTTACACCAAAAACACATTTCGCCCAAGTCACATGAAGCTATAACACAAAAAAGCACAGACGCTTATTTACTGTCTATGGAGCAGACGCTGGACTCGGAGAGAGGCTGCAGCTGACCATAGACGTCACATGGCATAATGAAAGAGACAGATTGCTCTCTAATAAAAGATCGACAGAATTAATGAAAAAGGCCAAACAGCTATAATCATGTTTAAACCAAAGAAAAGTCAAAAAGCGTAACATGGCACCTTTAAAGTCCTTAACAAAACATTGAAATCAAATCACCAGACAGTTCCAGATTTGAGGTACATAAATCTGAAATGCTGAATACCCATGTTTAGTCCCAGTTGGTTCTTATGGCACTAACATGTTTACAATCTATTCTCTGAGCCACATGACGCCAGTGCCGAGACCGGAGAATGTGATCGTACTTCCTGGTTCTAGTCAGGACTCGAGCTACAGCGGTTGAGTTATACTGCAGCTAAAGGTGTCATGTGGTGAAATGAAAAATGAACCCAAGATGCAGGACTAAAAATAAAGTGTGTTTTAATCAAATAAATCCAAGGTGACACCAAAAAATACAGGGCTGAAAACAAGCCGGGACAATGGACGGACAACAAGCTGGGAAATGAGCCACAGGGTTCAAATACACACGGAGACACAGGTGAAAAACATTAGGGCGGGGCAAACCATCAACAAGGGCCCGGAAGCAAACTCAAACTACATTCAAAAGAATCCAAAAGTCCACACCATGACAAACGGCTCATAACTGAAGGCTGTAAACGACTTGTCTGTCCGGGCACACAACACCAAATGTAATATAGTTCATTCGGGGCAAGCGCTGATACAGCCTTATCTTCTGCCGTCGCAAATCGGCCAAGGAGAAGTCTTCCAGCTCGAGTCTCTACGGCGTGGACGCGACGTGCCCTTTGTTCGCCGATAGTGCTTATAATGAGCTAAAAAGGAGGAAAACATTGGATTAATAATACATGGGTCATTTGTAAATCAATGAGGGGGCATCGCGCCAATGAATAGGCTGCAGGATTTATTCTGATTAGAGCTCGGCAATAAAGGCCCATTAACAATGTGAATGGGACAGCTAGTAATTAAGAAGACCGCCTTAAAACAAGAGAGAAGTGGTTCCACGGGCGCACGGAGCTCGCATGTTAATGGGGGAGGTCGTATTTTACCTGTAGCCGCTTCATGAGCCTAAAATAAAAAGCCACAGACTCTTGTAGAATGTGCAGAGGTCATCGATCTTGTGATAATATCAGGGCCGCACTGCAGAGGAATGGTAAAAAGCAGTGAAATACGCTCTGTGTGTGTGGAAAAATGGTGCAACAATGAGCAGCTTGAATGGTCTCGGAGTTTGGAAACAGAAGTCCGCCGTTCTTTGTAGTTTGGTCGGTTGGCTGTAAAACTCATACAGAAATAGATGAAGAGATCCCTTTTTCGTCCCACACTAGAGGAAATGTCAGTGTTGCAGTGGCGGCTGGTGGAATTTTCTACTGGGGGGGCTATGAATATGATGACTAGATATATACCAGCAGTAAGTTTACACTGACTGTTGTGACTGAAGCCTCAGTGAGGCTTCAGTCTGTGGTGCATTTAATGCACCACAGAATTTGACACAGTCTATTATTTTTGATAGGATGTGCCTATTCTTGTCAACCTCCTCATTGTGCTTTCTGATCGCTACCCTGTAGCTTTCATCCAGCTGGGATGAAATATTTATCTTCCCAAACATAGCTAATTTGAGGGCATTTTGCATGTGGATACCAGTCTGCTCATGCTTCTTTGCCTTTTCTAAAAAGTGCTTCAGATCAGTCATACCTGTCTTGATCCATGCTGGGTCAGATCCTGATGTTTGAAACAAGAGGCATGGAAAGCAAAATAAAGCATTAGCCTCGCTACATGCTGCTAGCCAAGATTTGGCGCTGAACCAGGTCCTGGAAAAAGTACGAGTGTACCGTCTCCCCCTGTCGCTGGACTGCTGACTAATGGTAATATTTGGCTGATCAGGTCCAAGCTCTTTAACCTCAACCTTCTCCTGGTATGATCTTCTCTCAAACTGTATTGTTTTGAGTGATCTAACTGAATTATTCTTTTTCTCGTTCTCCATTTTGCGTCTCTTTACGTTCGTCTCAAACTCCCACAGCTTGACCTGTCAATCACTGTAAACGGACGTCACAGACAGTGACAGTACAGGTCGCGGGCGATCCCGCCCCCTCAGGGCGCACTTCTCCTGCGCCCCCAAATCGTCTTATCTCTTGCATTGAAGAGGAGCTACTGCGCATGTACAACTTTTAACGAGAGTCCATAGACGGCTCAGGGCGCAATCTTTTGCGCCCTGAGGCGGAAATACGTCCTCAGTCCGACACAGACAACGCTGATGAGCTTAATCAATCCAACTCAGCATAAACTATAAAGTATTTCTTCCACATCTGAAATAAAACACACATAAATTTCGAAATATTTTAATGTTATTATTTTTTTTAACGTTTTATTCAAGGTAACATGGCAAGTTGTGAGTGGTGGGGCGGCGCCCTAGCGCCCTCTATTGGCCGGCCGCCACTGCAGTGTTGCATCACCAGTTACAGTACAGTAGGAATGAGGAGCACACAAGTATAACATCTCTACCTTTGGCATAATAAGAAGCAAGTATGGAGTACTGTGTATTTTAGTGCGAGTAGTATACTGTATATATGTATAGTTAGCAACCGTAGACACATGTGGTTCTATAGATACAACCATGCAATACAATCTATTCTTGTATCATCTCAGAGACTTAACAAAACCATTGAAATCACCAACACAGATCAGAGAATCAACAGTTAACACACATGTTGATAAATGTCATACATGTTGTAGAATGTTAAAGTGTCCAAGATGGATAGAGATACTTTATTTATCCCCGTTGGAGAAATTAAAGTGTCCAGTAGCAGCAGAAACACATCCACTCACAACAACATGAATCAATACATAATTATTTCTTATGTTATTTTAAATATATTGTCTATGATGCTCTGGGTCCGAAAATGACCTTGGTTTTGCTCAATCAGGTCAGGATTTTTTGCTACAGAAATATTTTTTTAAATCGATTTGGCGTAAAAAACAGTCAGTCAGAGCACCAGCCCCTCAGACGAATCCACAGGAGCTTTTTTTTTTTACAATAAAATAGTATAAGGAGAATAAGTCTGCTGCCTCAACACTCGCTTCATAATCTGGAGTCAAGTGTTTCTGATCAGAGCTGCTGCAAAAGTCACTTACTCCGTGATCAGAGAGCTTTTAACACCTCAGTCAGACGTGCAAGCTCAGGTTTGAGTGAAAGACACTGAGTGATAAGTGTGTGATTTGGTTGATTAACAACAAGTAATTTTCATTGGTTCTTTTTGCAATCCACCTGGAAGAAGGAAGAAAGTGAGAGAATTTAAATGGGAGACGTTTTAATATTCAGGTTAAAGTGAATCGGAACCAACAATCTATCAAAATAAACAGGTGACTATAAATAGATTTGACACCATACTGTGCATCGGTGCTTCCAAAACTTTTTATTCCTGTGTAGATTCCTGAATATTTTTTTTTTTCTATTGAATACGTTTTTTTTTATTGAATAATTTTTTTTAATTGAATAATTTTATTTTTTTAAATTAAATTAGTTTTTTTAATTGAATACGTTTTTTTAAATATTTGTTTTTTGTTTTGTTCTTACTGTCTTTAAAAAAAAATTATTCTATGTTCGAATAAACGTAAATAAAAAAACAAAAAATAAAAAAATAGACGCGGCAGAAGTACCTATTAAAATGTCTTTCCAGCTCATAGGGGCCTTGACAGTTTTTAGGCTTAACAAAAATCTCCATATATTTATTTATATCTGATTATTTCAATTCACAACAATTTCATTAATTCATTTTGTCGGCATTTGGACCAACTTTCTGCTTTCATTTACCTTGACTTTTATATTTTTATGAACAATTCAATTTAATTCGGTTCAGTTTCCTTGGAGGACTTTACAAAAGTGTTGAATTCACCGTCACAGATCATAAAATCCAAGAAAATCAATAATATAAAAAACACCTAGAGCCATTATTCCATCAGAACAAACTTGGACTTGAACCAAAACTCATACTTAACCGAGAATTATTATCAATTTGTTCTGTAAGATCAGTGTTTAATACAATAAATTATCCGGTCATATTTATAGCGGAAAACTAGCTTTAAAATTATGTGTTAAGGGTTTTTTTATTATTATTATTATTATTTTTTAACTATGACATTCTTCTTGAATTGTAAAGGCAAAAAACTCAAAAATAAAGTATAAAATATACAGAAATTGGTAAAGCAAAAACAAAAATAACAATAAAAAAAAAAAAAAAAAAAAAAAAAAAAAAAATAATAATAAACAAAATAAAATAAAATAAAATGATGTGTTTTGTGTTTTTTTTATGTATATGTAGATTTTAATGTTTATGATTTGCTTGATGTAATGTGGGTCGTGAGTCATGTACCTCAGTTTGAGAAACACTACCACGCACCATCTTCTTTGTTGATCTTCCCAACAAAGCTTTATACGTTCGCACCCATACACACCTCACCATTTTTATCTGCGGACAGATTTAGATTAAACTCCCCTTTAAACGCTGCTTCATTTCCAGCCTCCTGAACATCTGCAGACTCTGATTAAATAGGGCAAAACAAATGTGCAACAGGGTGTGGAGGGGAAGCCGTGAAAAATGTCTCCACAGTTGGCACATTGTGTTAAGCCACCATTTAAAGGGCTGTCGATACGTGCAGCAGGCTATTGATCACCGCGTCTTCCCGAAGGCTCCGGCTCGGGCGTTTGATAGATTATGTAGATTCACTTCTGCGTGTTTGGATGAGCTGTCGGCGCCATGATATAAGAGCATGACAACAATTTCATCTATAGGAGGCGGCAGGAGCGTCTGAAGGGAATTTTAAATAGGTTTTTCGGAGCGTAAATGAGTCGAGGAGATACCGACAAAACGTCTGGTGGAGGGTGGGTATATGTAGACTGAATCTGGTGTGGACTTTAATAAACTTTCAAGATGTCTTAGAAGTCTGGGTAACTAGTTTCTCACGCTTTAAACACTTTATTTCTATCACCAGTTTTCCCATTAATGCATTTGTTGGCCTCTGTCACATATGTTAGACGTTTAGACGTTTCGATCTGTAAAAATATATACCCCTCACAGAGAATCCAGACCTTGGTACGAAATGACATTGTACCATAGTGTGGTAAGACCAGGCTATCCCTCAATCCATCCAATTATTTTTATAGCCTTTGTAAGTAACAGGAAACTTTTATTTGGCTAATAGGGTAAATAAATAATAATAAAAAAAAATATGTATGTATATACAGTACAGACCAAACGTTTGGACACACCTTCTCATTCAGTGTTATTATTCAAGAGTTTTTATTTTTATTTTCATGATTATGAAAATTGTAGATTGACACTGAAGGCATCAAAACTATGATTGAACTCATGTGAACAGTCTTGAAGGAGTTCCCATGATACTTAGCACTCTGTGGTCCAGCCCCAAAACCATCTGGACTGGGTTCAGGTCCAAAACCATCTGGACTGGGTTCAGGTCCAAAACCATCTGGACTGAGTTCAGGTCCGGTCACTCTCCTTATTGGTCAAACAGCCCTTACACAGCCTGGTGTGGATCTACAATCAATAGTCATGAAAAGAACTCAGTGAAGGAGAGAGGGTGTCCAAACTTTTGGTCTGTACTTATTGTGTTCAGCACTTTGAGTTGCCTTGTGTATGAATTGTGCTATACAAATAAACTTGCCTTGCCTTACTGTATACAGTATGTATAAATAAAGACATATATAAAAAAATCTTCATAACATGTCTACTGTATACAAGTGCACACTAAGTACAACCAAAAGTATGTAAAATAAAACACATATTCTAAAAAGATGATGATGGCGGGGTCTGATTTATTAACCAAATTTTACTTTTGAGTTTTGATTCTATGAGCCGTTTTTACATTTTTTTTACATCTAAAACAACCCCTCCCCTTGGTTTGACTCTCACTAGTAAGCTTTGCTGGAGAATAGTCAGACCAATGGGAGGGGCCTCAGCTGTCTCTCCAGGATCTGAGTCTGGAGGGGCGGGTCTAACTGGCGCTTGCATCGGAAAATAAAAACTCCATGTTCGCAATTTGAGTGAGTGACCTTCACTTTAAAAATGTGAATCAATACAACCTTTTTGTGTACCTCCAAGAAACTTCAAACTTCAATCAAATATCCACGATCACATAATAATAATAATAATAACAAATAGACTGTTGTATGAATAGAGCAGGACTCCTTCACCTGTGCAGGATACAGCGCCTGTTACAGAAAGCTTTCCATTGGCAATTTTGCATTTTTTCAGAGTGGCATTGATCCCCTGTATATATCTCTACAACATCGATCCCAACCTGACCAGGAGAGGCGGCCTTCTCCCCGTATGAATGCATGCATCCTTAATAAAAAGCATTGACTGAGCTACATGCAGTTTGTTGCTGTACTGTGGAATAATGTGGCCATAATATTGCTACAGCAGCTTATTGTTATTGTGTAAGTTATGAGAACCGCAATATGATATGTAAACACTATTTCATGATATATGTTTATAGAGCTGAAAGTGTAATTCTTTACAATTCAGACACAGTAATATTGTGGTATAACAGGTATTTTAACTAAAATATATAAAATAATTCTCCAAAATATATTACAAAAAATCTCAAACATATAAAATATTTCTCCAAAATATATATAATAATTCTCCAAAATATATAGAATAATTCTCCAAAATATATAAAATAATTCTCCAAAATATATAAAACAGATTCTCAAATATATAAAATTATTCTCCAAAATATATAACATAATTCTCCAACATATATAAAATAATTCTCCAAAATACATGAAATAATTCTCCAAAATATATAAAATAATTCTTCAAAATATATAAAATAATTCTCTAAAATACATAAAATAATTCTCCAAAATATATAAAATAATTCTCCAAAATATATAACATAATTCTCCAAAATACATGAAATAATTCTCCAAAATATATAAAATAATTCTCCAAAATATATAAAATAATTCTCCAAAAAATAATAAAATAAATTCCCCAAAATATATAAAATAATTTTCCAAAATATATGAAATAACAGGTATTTTAACTATGAATTAACTAACACGAAGCCAATGTATAGTGATATCAAAAGACTGTAATGTATCTAATGTTGTAAAGCATAATGAACATGATCTCAAGTTTAAAATTATCCTCCATAATACATAAAATCCTCCGTACCTTCACAACATTCTTGCATTGGCGGGGAGAAAAGCAGGTGTTGATGCTTCTAACAGGATTAGGGGTTCAACTAAACTGCACTGTCACTTGTGTGATGGGCGCTGAGGCGGTCCCGCTGCACGGCTGACTTAAACACACATGACAAGCTGTTGCCATGGCGACCTGAGCCGAGAGCCAATCCGGTTTGCACTCGCACAAACATGACCGTACCTATGCACCGCGCCGTGGTCGAAAACATACTAATTAAGCCAAATGAGCTGCTAGGAATATCTTTTATTAATGAAGTCAGCATTGATAATGTTCTTTCTGTACCTGGGGCTGAATCGTGTAATTACAGCAATATAGTGTAATCTAGGCATTCAGAATTTACGTTTTATGAATTTGGTTTGATTAATTACTGTAAACGGCTATTACATGTGTGAATTTGTGACACTTGTATTGTTCAATATTGCATAAAAGAGAGAAATGTCTCAGTAAATCCATATTACCTATTACTGAATCACTGTATCATATTGACTATTATTCCACAACATACTGTAGATATATTGATTTGAATTGCTATATCATTTTGTCAAAATCTTCTCAAATTGTGAAACGTGAGAGATTTTTCAAAGGCAAGAACTCACCCTGTTTGCTTCCTGATTTGACCCAATTATTTTAAATTCTCAGAAGACAGGGGATCACTCTCCACTTTCTTTTCGTCTCTCCAAATCTTAACCCTTGTAGCTAAAACTGGGACTTGGACAGAACTCGCTCCCGTCCAAATATATCAACAACATGGCATTGGCTTTTGTATGCCACTGATTAACTCAGTGCAAATAATTCACATCATATCTGTGTTGATGTGATAAATTCAACAATGTATCAACTTAGCTCTGAAATGATGAAAGGACCGCAAGCTTCGATCCATTTAGAATCCGACTGCAACAAGGGTGAAGAAGCAGAACGCATTAAGTCATAATGAGTCCCACGACAGTTTACTTTTTAAGATGGGGAAAGGCCTTGATGGAGGAATAATTATACTATAATGTTTTAGTTGTGTTCTCTAAATGTATTCATCCAGGATCATGAGTTCAATTCTTCATGCGTTCAATTCTAAATTCTTTGGGGAGCGACCTGGAAGGGGCTGGCGAGCTACTGGTTGGAGACCCCTGTCCGCACACTCCGCTCCTCCTCCACTCTCACACTCTCCGTCCCCCCAGCCAGACTCATCACCGTCGGACACAGAGTCCAGCCACTCTGCCCCCCAGCTCTGGAACTCTCTCACCCCTGACCTCCGTACCATCGACTCTCTCCCACTCTTCAAATCCAGACTCAAAACCCATCTGTTCAGTCTGTCCTACCCCACCTAACACACACACACCCACACACACACCCAACACACACACACCCACCTCTCCATATTGTACTTTACTGTTTTATTCTGTTTCTTCTGTTTTTAATGTTTTTATTATGCTCTGTACAGTGTCCTTGGGTGTTTAGAAAGGCGCTTTTAAATAAAATGTATGTGGTATCGCTGTATCTGTAATGAATACACTGATTAGCAATTGATATGCTGTTAATTAGTGAGTGCAGCCAACTCTTTCTGTTGGGACAAAAAACACATGTAAAAACAGGTACCCCAACTTTAATGTAGTAGATCTTGTGCTCATTGCTTATCTGACAAGTGATCAACCCAATATGCATTTTCACATTTTTAGATTTTTTTTTTAAAGGGGAAGGTCTGCATTTTCACAGCTCCATAGAGACCAAAAGCCAATTTACAAATTACCCAAATCATCGACACAGGTTCATAAACGTGTGAACAAAGTCGAGGTTTATAATTCGGAAATGGTAGCACTAGTATCACTTTACTGCGCAAACATATTGGTATAATTAATACCCATTTTGTTAGCCCTTAAGTTCCACTGCGTCCGGTCTACACACTCATAACTGGTGTTGTTCTGCGTGAGTCCCTTGCGTTCACTTCGAATGACAACAAAAAGACAGTAGCGCTCATAGATTACAGTGTCTTTTTTTTCTCAAAGTCTAATTATTACTGTCTGGGCTATTTGCATACGCTGTGGTCGAGCATCCGCGATCATCCTGAGACCCGGCTCCCCCAGAGGAAATTAAATAAAACTTTTGCGGCACATATAATTTGGTGATTAATAATTTGCACGGTGGATACCAGAATAAGTAGGTAAAGAGAGCGCGGCAGATTTTATAACTTGATTTAGTCCGTTGCAGCTGCTTTAAAGTCCAAAGAACAGAAGCAAGGAACTGCAGACTAAATGTTAAAATTACCATATTGATAGATGTTACAAAATAGCGCCTTTTCGCAGCTGAATTTCAATAGTGCATAATCATAATGGTCATTTGCGACGGCGATTTGCATACTTCCTGGATTATTCAATTGTGGGGCCATTTTACCAACAAAGAAAAATTAAGGCGGAAACTGTGCTTTTTTGTGTCTCCCCGATAGCCTCTTTGCCATCACACATAACAAAGAGACTTATTTTTATTTTATCCAAATAAACTTTGGACATGAGTATTTCGTGACCACAAAATATTCTGATTATAGCTAATAAATAAAACAGCTTGCGGATGATAATTTCTTTAGGGAGGGATAATGGAGCTATGTCTTTGCCCTTGGACTTTCTCTTATATGCAATGGTCGTGCCAAGTTTAAGGATTGTAGCTTTCATACAGATGGATGCATATCAAGTTAGAATTATTGCATAAAACTTCAGAGCGTGACTTTACCGGCACAATGGTTTAATTGGTCTCTTGGAAGCAGTTATTTTCCTATTTAGGCTCTTTCTTATGTAATGATAGTCTGGGGCTTTCATTTGGGCTGGTTTATTCTAAGAAGCTGAAAAGGACTTTGGTATCGGAGCGTGTGGGTCTGCAGCACCTGGACATGGGAGGATTCTTCTGGGTGTTGTGTAATGGGATAATTGTAATTTTAAAAACAGCGTCCTATAATGTGCAGCATTCAGTATATAACAAGTTGGCCAAAGAATATTTTTGGTTTGGGGTAAGCTCAAGTATTTTACTTCGGCTTACTCCCTTTGAGCTGTGTCTACTTTTTCTTGAAATGTTTTCCTATTGGATTGTGTTTTGTTTTGTATGACCTGCTCAAATAAATTGATTGATTGATTGATTTTTATTTATGCACTGAAAAAAAGTGATAAACTCGGAGGTAATTATTGCTCAAAGAAAATGTTTATCTGAATTTGCGACTGTAAGAATAATGTCAGTCAAAAGGGATCGTTCTGTATTTGCCATTTTAGAGAGTTAGAGGTTTGTGGTTACCGACAGTATAGAAACAAATAAGAAACTAAAACTTCCATAAACCATCCATCCATCCATTTTCTTACTCTTAATCCATTTCTGGGTCGGGGGGTGGCAGTCAGAGCTGAACCCAGTCCACAGAGCACCAGCCTGTTATTTTTTTTAAATAATTGTTTTAAAAAGTGCAGCTTTAAGTCCAACACAATTACATGTTTAAATAATAAAAATACAATCCGTGTTTATCATATCATCAGTGAGTCTTCCAATCATACTCGACTTTATCATTAAGATTGGTAGATTGATTTTTATTTGAATGAACATTGGATTAGTTTGGATGTTGTTAAAATCTAACTGTGTTCTTCTAAAATGGCCACTGATGTTACTCCTGTGACGTTATCACAGCAGGGCCGGTTGTTGTGGAACATGTATTGGAGTTGTGCTTCAGTAAAAACAGCCCAGAGCTCTGCTGCCGGGATAAATTTCTCTACTGCACCTTCTTCAATAACAAAAGAAAGGACTTTCTCTTGTTTTTGTCCACCATGTTAATAATTTGATTCCACAATCTCATAATGTCACAGTTTATTTGGATTTTTATCAGAACTGGAACAAACTCATGAATTCCTAAAAGGCTCGAGATTCCCCTGTTTAAAACATCTATTGCATGGGTGTCCAAACTTTTTAGTAAGAGGGCCACTTTCGTTCACCAAAATTGCCAACATGGATCGCTACATTACTGCCATATTCTGCCGTATATCTTTACTACATACTATACTGTATACAAACAAGTCAATGACTAGATTCCAGGTTTTGAGCTGAATAACAGACTTTGGGTCGTGGGCCTGAGTTTGGAAATATCTGATCTAGAGCTGAATTAAATAAAAAGCATCTTTTGCTCCGATGCAAGTGGAACAGTCTTGTCCTCAAAATAAATGAAACATAACTAATTCTCAAATTGCTGTTTTGGCAGTGTCTTAAAACTATAAGGTGGGTGTTTTAACTCGGCAGTATAAGTAAAAGTATATTGGTGCTTATGTTGCCCCTGTGTTTTTCCATAGGGGCATTGTTTCTTGATATAAAAAGTTATTTATAGACGTGAAGCGATCGTATCTACCTTCCATATTGGAAAAGTCTGATTTACCACAACAACAGCAACACGCAGCTTGATTCCCTTTCAGGCCGGGATAAAAATAAGGTTGAGTCTGAGCCAGGGAAGGTCAGCGAGGATTATGGCGCGTGCACTGCCCTGTGGAAAAAAAAGAAGAGTTGTTTGTTGTGCGTCCCAATGTCAGATCGAGAATCAGGAGGAAAGTGCCTCTCTCAGCAGGTCTAGACTCCCTGTCAATGATAATCTGATGGAGCGGAGGATCAGGGCCCGGATGGAGCGCGGCCAAAGTCGAACAGCAGAGGATGTACCAACGTTTCAGCTCAATACCAGAGGAAGCCGATTGTTTCCAAGGGGTTTAAATAAAGTTGGGTAATTAATCATGCAAAAGTGACGCTGGGTTTGCCCTTTAACATACATTCAAGCAATTTTTATTTTATTTTTTCTAAGATGTACAACCACTAATAGATGATCTACTAAACAGTTTAAATACCACGCAAGAGTCGTGAGTGCGTCGGGCTGTGTGGCAGAGTTTGCGGATTCGCTTCGAACTTTGATACAAAGGCGACAGAATCAGAATCAGAATCCATTTATTGCCATTTGCAGAAAAAAACGACATTGGAATACAAACAGGAGACACCGGGGGCACCGACACACACACACACACACACATACGCGTTTGCGTGACAAATGAGGACCTATGTCTGCACTGTGACATATCAGGACGTGCCTTTCTGAAGGTCCCAGAGACCTGAGGATCACATAGGGGGGAGCAGGGTGTGATCAGTAACACAGCTAGCTGTTGCTATTTTGGTTACAAGAAACTTTTTTCCCGCATGATTTTATTGCCACATATGAGGACCTTGACAGGTCTGAGTGACATATAAGGTCCTACAACACACACATCAGGTCTGAGTGACATATTAAGACCTACAACACACACATCAGGTCTGAGTGACATATAAGGTCATACAACACACACATCAGGTCTGAGTGACATATTAAGACCTACAACACACACATCAGGTCTGAGAGACATATTAAGACTTTTAACACACAAATCAGGTCTGAGTGAGATATTAGGACCTACAGTATAACATATGGGTGTCATTTTTGACACCTCACTTTCATATTTGTTTTTGATGATTTAAATCCTAATTTAAACATGTTTTTCCTACTGGAGTTAAGAACATTTTTCAGGGAGAAAATCTACTGACACAAGGATAATATGCAAGCTCCACTCCAAAAGGCCCCTTCTGGCTGGAAGTTTATTTTTATTTTATATATTTATTTTGGCTATTCTACTCACCTCTGGGGATCTATTTAAGTTTGTGACAAAATAGGTGACATATGAGGACAAGTGTGTGTGTGTTAAAAGTGTGTTAAAAGTGTGTTAAGGTAGTTCCGTGCACGACCAGAGGGGCGCTTCAAATTATTTGTTGTTTCGGCCCCGACAAACATTTTCACTATTTGTAGACATTTTGGGACATGATTGAATTTTGGTGTGGAGCTTCATCTGGGCCTCTACAACTCTGTAGTATGCATGGAAAAATGGGGACCTGAAAAAAAGTCCCCATATTTCCTCAGGTCCTCATATTGAAGGTGTGTTAGCATACAAAAGTCCTCATATGTCCGCAAAACAAACGCACACACACACACACACACACGCACACACACTGTTACGGCGCTTGGCATTACGATATTGGTCGCGGTCTTTTTAGCTGACATGGCTCTTTCGTCTTGTGGCAAAATGGCAGCAACTCAAAAGATTGAGCCAAAAGGAGTCTTTTTCTTTTTCTAATAGATTGCGGCAAAATGCGCCAAAATGGCTGTGAGGCGGAGTCAATATTTGTTATATTTTTTTCTCATCAAAAAACGTTTTTGCCATGCCTCCACACTCTGACAACAACATTCTCTTCTCCTCCACACACACTGACAACATACGCTCCTCCTCCTCTCCACACACTCTGACCACAACAAGGGGTTTTATGCCCAAAATCCACTGCACTCACAGTGGACGCTAAAGCTGAGCATACAGTATTTGCTAATGCAAGTAAGTAAGTAAGTAAGCTTTATTTATATACCGCCTTTCACAGACCAGAGTCACAAAGCGGTTTACAATTGTTATTTTTATTTTTATTTTTTGGGCATTTGTCTTCTCACTCCACACAGAGATGGGAGTGAGAAGACAAATATATAATATAATGTTTTTATAATATGTTTCTCATGTGGATATTTGGACTCAATATTGACAATAACAGCGCTCACACACCTGTCTCGCTGCTCCTCCTCTTCCTCTTCTGCTCACACACCTGTCTCGCTGCTCCTCCTCTTCCTCCTCTGCTCACACACCTGTCTCGCTGCTCCTCCTCCTCTTCCTCCTCTGCTCACACACCTGTCTCGCTGCTCCTCCTCTTCCTCTTCTGCTCACACACCTCTGTCTCCTCCTCCTCACACAGAAGATGCAAGTATCCATCTCTCCGTTCACTGGGCTCATTCCCGTTACTTTCTTTGTTCCTCACTCAGACCCAGACACTGCTAAAGTTATCTGACAGCTCCGTAAAGTTTGTTTTGGAGGACCCGCAGCGTACATAGCTGCCCTCGCGCCTGCCTGTTTACAAATCGCTTTTGGTGAAAATTTGACTTTACTTGTATAATAATGTACTTTTGATCAAAAGTAATCACAGAGGTCCAGAAAAAGGGGTTTAGGGGTCCGAACTTGGAGCGCAGTCCGCCCTTTGGGGACCCTTGAACTAGTGTATTTATTAAAAAATAAAAAGGAAGGAAGATTGCGTTTCCGACGGGCCTGCACCCGGCATCTTCACGGGAAGAAGTATCTTGTTTAATGCTACTGAATGAAAAAGTGTTTGGGTTCTTTTCCTCCACTGTATCCTTAATAAAAAAAGGCCTCTCTGAGGTGATTTTCACGTCTGGCCGGAGAGATGTTGATGTGATGTGTGCAGAGAACTTGAGTTTACATCTACAAAGCTAGTTTTGTCTTTACCCAGTAGGATTGCCAATTTACTCAAGCTCCAATAGAAACTTTAGAACACTAATAATCAACTTGTTTGATCTGGCCCACAATTTTATTCCAAAATTCTGAGGATCAAAAGAATAAATCAAAAAGATTTGTGTTTGGGATGGATATGTTTCTGCTTCTATATACTGTATCTATTTGTCCATCCATCCATCCATGGACACTTCCTGAAGCTGCATAGTCCAGCTCTGTGGTTTGACTTCGTACCAGTTATATACGAAGTTACAAGACAAAACACACATGAATGGAAACAGCTGCACTTCATACAAAAATGAATGCATTTTATTTTCAGTATAGTCTTCGGATGACACACTTCAATATAATATCACCTTTAACGCAAAGCAAAACAATGTGTAATAAATATTTTGACTTTGCGTTGGAAGTTGGCCCATGGCGTACAATTGGTATCACCAAAAATAAAACGACTTCTCCTCCTGAATATTGCTTATTCAGTGAAATACATCCATTTGTTTCAAAAGATGCATTTCATTATTTTCTCATAGACTTTTCTTGAACATGACATTGAATCACCATGGCAACAGAACATGGCGACATCATTCTGTTTGTCGCAGCGGAACATTCTATCACCACAGCAACCAACACCATGTCATCATAACCACGGCTCTGAAAAGTTCATGTGTGTGAAGAAAGACAAGACAAGTGACTTAAACAAACCCGAGGAAAATCGAGGATCAGAGCCTAGATTGACAAAGCAAAGCAAACGATAAAATCCTGACAAGATGTGGTGTTTTAGAAGAAACAGGAGTAAAAAGGAGCTTTACAAAGCCATGGTGAACAATTTGGTTCTTGCGGAGGAATCAAACCAGGCTTTGTTGGCTGAGGTCAAGAAACTGAAGGAGGAGAAGAGTGACCTGGTCAAGTTTCAGGAAGAGGAAACATGCAGACTGAAGGAGCAGCTGACACAGCTGCAAATGGAGAAGTCTGCTCTGGAGAGGGACTTTTTGGAGTCCACCGCTTTCAACCGGCACCAACTTGACACCACCCTCCAGGAGAAAACCAGCCTTGAACTCTCGCTGCAACAAACCACCGGAGAGCTGCAGACCGTACAGCAGACGCTGAGGAGTTTGGAGAAGCGTGCTGAAGAGGACAGGCGAAGGAATGACTCCATCATTAAAGGTATGGACACACATCTCTCAAAAGTTGACGATGAAAACATGAAAACATTAGAAGTAAAGGACTTTTGTCTTCTAGATGCTGAACATTATATTAAGGAGCTGGAGAGCAAAATGCAGGACCAGGAGATGCACCTGAAAAAAGGTAATTATGAGCTGGAGGAAAAATTGCTCAGGCTTCTGAAAGAGATGGAGGAGTTTAGAGAGAACTTTGTCCTAAAAAACTCTGTTTTTGCAGAAATGAAGGAAGAGATGAGTAAATGTAAGGCTCAGAAGGCCGAAACAGAAAAGCTGAAGGTGCAGGTGACACAGCTGCAAACACAGAAATCTGCTCTGGAGAAGGACTGCTTGGATTCCACCACTTACATCCAGAACCAACTCAAAACCACCGTCCAGGAGAAAACCAGCCTTCAACTTTCTCTGCAAAAAACCACAGCAGAGTGGCATACAACAAAGGGTGAGGTGCGGGACCTAAAAGAGGCTTGTGCCAGGTGTGAGGACAGGAACAAGGAGGTCACCAACTTCTCCAAGATCCTGAAGGAGGAGAACAAGAGCTTGTCCGAAGCAATGGAATCCGTAAAGCAGACTCTGAAGGAGGAGAAACAAGCATTGTCCACAGAACTGCAGTCCGTAAAAACGACTCTGAGGACCGTGGAGAAGCGTGCTGAAGATGACGGGCAACGGAAGGACTCCCTCCTGAACGGTATGGACACAGATCTCTAAAACGTTGAAGAAGAAAACATGAACACATTTGAAGTAATGATCTCTTGTCTTTTAGATGCTGGCTTTTATATTGATGAGCTGAACACCAAAATGCAGGACCAAGAGATGCACCTGAGGAAAGGTAATTATGAGCTGGAGGAAAGAACTGTTGGAGCTGGAGGAGTCCTGAACAACTTTGTTTTTGCAGAAATGGAAGAGCGAGTGAGCAAATTCCAGGAGATAATGAAAGAGGCCGTCAACGAGAACCTACGCCTGAAATATGAACTGAACTTGCTGAAGAAGAATCCGTCGAAGCAGCAGACCCAGGACCCTCAGGAGGGCCTCGCTCCACACTATCCTCAGCAGATGCAGAGACGCAGTCGTCAAAAGACAGACGTCTACAGACGGGTCTGTTACGGTCCCAAGAACTAAGACTAAGTTCTGAATGAACTACCCCCCCTCCCTCCCCTCCCCCTCCCCTCCTCCTCCCCCTCCCTCCCCCTAAACCTTCCCTCGACCCTTTTCACAACAAACGGCACATTGGATCCTGACCCACATCCCTCACAGAGTCACAGTGACTGAAGTTAAACCTCCACATGCTCCAAGTATTTAATACTCATCAATATTGTGTCCGTTTGGTCATGAGGCTAACGGCTAACAGCTAGTGTTCGCTGCCTCTGATGGCAAAGAGTAATGTCAGTGATTAGAGACCGCTGTAAGACCAGGCGCCACAGTGGGACGACTGTGGCTGTAAAGTGCCACACTGCCGTTGTGTTCTTTAGCAAGACACTTCATCCACAAGTATGAATGGGTGTGTGTGTATGTGGTGGTTAGAGGGGCCGACTCAGGTTGGCAGCCTCCGTAGTCTGTCCCAGGGCAGCTATGGCTACAGTAGTAGCTGACTACCACATGATTGAATGTGTGTGTGAATGAAAGGTGGAGGTTAGAGGGGCAGACTCAGGTTGGCAGCCTCCGTAGTCTGTCCCAGGGCAGCTATGGCTACAGTAGTAGCTGACCGTACCACCATGAATGGTATGAATGAATTGCAGTTTTGTTTTGATGAAAATAATACTTGACAGCGTTAATGCAAAACGTTTTATCTGTTTCACCCTGACCCCTCTGGCGCCATCTAGAGGATCTGCTAGACAAAACGTAGACTCAATGACCGAATGTATAAACTGAAAGATCTTAGGCTTAAACGCAGAGGACTCTAGAGCTGACGACCTGTGCTCATGAAGGAACCAGTGTGTGCAGTGTCCAAATGTGAAAAGGGTCCACCCCCCCCCCTTCCCTCCCTGCAACAAAAAAAATATATAAATAAACAATTGTAACTGTGTTACACAACTGAACGGTGGGCGGCACGGTGGCTGAGTGGATAGCACTCTCGCCTCTCAGCAAGAAGGTCCTGGGTTCGAATCCCGGTTGGACCAGGGCCTTTCTGAGTGGAGTTCGCATGTTCTCCCTGTGTCTGCGTAGGTTTCCTCCGGGTGCTCCTGTTTCCCCTACCACTAAAAATATGTACAATAGGTCTGGCATGTGCCTCCTGTACTGGCGACCCTGCTCCCAAAAATCACAATTGTAAACCGCTTTGAGACTCCGATGTGCAGTGAAAAGGCGGTATCATAAATAAAGATTACTAAAGAGAACTACTGAACCAACAAGCTCATTTTTTTCAATTAAATTACGGGTTTTAATAAAGCTCAGAAAATACTGTCTACTACAGAAAGACAGAATTTGAATAATTGTAATAAAGAAATACAGTATGTACACTAACCTTACACAGACTCACCTTGACCCTAACCTTAACCATCTTACTCAGACCACCTTAACCCTAACCTTAACCATCTTACTCAGACCACCTTAACCCTAACCATCTTACTCAGACCACCTTAACCCTAACCTTAACCATCTTACTCAGACCACCCTAACCTTAACCATCTTACTCAGACCACCTTAACCTTAACCATCTTACTCAGACCACCTTAACCCTAACCTTAACCATCTTACTCAGACCACCTTAACCTTAACCATCTTACTCAGACCACCTTAACCCTAACCTTAACCATCTCACTCAGACCACCTTAACCCTAACCTTAACCATCTTACTCAGACCACCTTAACCCTAACCTTAACCATCTTACTCGGACCACCTTAACCTTAACCATCTTACTCAGACCACCTTAACCCTAACATTAACCATCTTACTCAGACCACCTTAACCCTAACCTTAACCATCTTACTCAGACCACCTTAACCCTAACCTTAACCATCTTACTTAGACCCACCTTAACCCTAACCATCTTACTTAGACACCTAACACTAAACCAGCGAGCACTTAGTCTAAAACTAATTCTGAAGTACGAAGTCAGCCTTTAGTATAATACTATATTTGAGCACGTAGACGGACCGCTCCGTCACACTGGCATTGCACCACGCCCCCCCAGGGAGGAGCGCGTGTTTGAGAAGGACTGGTCTATGTGAAGTACGCAAAGGTGCTTACTAACTCGAGTTAATATATACATCTAGAGGATCTGCTAGACAAAACGTAGACTCAATGACCGAATGTATAAACTGAAAGATCTTAGGTTTAAACGCAGAGGACTCTAGAGCTGACGACCTGTGCTCATGAAGGAACCACACAAGTGAGATAAAGCTGTTGTTAACATATAATTGTTAGGCCTCCTGTAATAACAAACAAAGGCTATAGGTCTATCTCATAAAGTGTTTTTCACATTTTAGGTTGAATTTACAGAAATATTTAAACTTTTGACTAATATTCTTAATTTAAAAGGGACCAAACAAACAAAAAAGGACTTACAGTATCTGTGTTTTAGGCTGTGTTATAGTTGTCATTATAATATACTGTATATAAAATCAACTTTGTTTTTTTAAATGCCACAATATTGAAAAAGTTTGTTTTAACTTCAGACAGTTAGACAAAAAAAACATTTTCCCTCTCCCTGGGTGTTCAAACAACCACACAAATGCTGTTTTTACTTACTTTCTGAATCCGTGATGCGCAAATAATTCTGCAAAATTACGCCGGACCTTTTGCTCGTAGAAAGAATCAGCTAAAATCACCAACTTGGTTCCCAGAGTTGAATATATACTGTATACTAAATATCATAATGAGCCAGGGGTGTTGTACTTATCAATATACAGCAGCAGACTACTTACAGAAGTGGTTAAAGGACCTGAGCAGTAGATTTTTGACCATATTCACACTTTTTTTCTCCGGGAATCTCATTACAAAGAGTCAATATCAAACCTTCTCCCGACTTCAGACATATATAACACCAAAGGGAGCTGACACGGAGGTCACACCTGCTTCTGCGAGGATGCGAGGACGCCATGTTCTTAATCCAGATGGTAAAATCTTATGAAGGTACATGGAGCGCGGAGCAAGCCCAATTACCAGAGCTGCCACGTAAATCTTGTGCACAAATGCTTTTAGCGTTGTGGCTGAGATCGCTTTGTGTGATTTTAGAATGAGCACAAACAACACCTGCTATCTTAAACCTTTGCCGTTCCAAGTGCGCAAACGCTAATGTTTTCCTTTTGCTTTATTATGGCCTCGAGCAATCGTCTCCACATATGGTCTGCTATAGCTGCCACGCATATCAAGCATTGAGTGGAGTAGGTGCTGATGACGCTGGCATTCACGCAGGGAGATATATTAGTTTTTGATGTGAAATACCATCTGGATCGAAGAATTAAGGAAGAACATTATGGAAGGCTGAGTGATACTGCAGGCACGAAAAGAACCGCAATCATTACTATGTGGGCTTGATTTTGGGTCAAAACGGTGTTGTTATAAATATGGAAATAAAGTCTGTTTGTATGACGGCTTAATACATTTCAGTCCCACTCACTTCACGCTTCAGTTCCGTTGTTAAAAAAAAATATATATAGTACCCACGTAGTATTAATGAGCTGAAAACAGTGTAAGGGTGTCACAGCGCTGCAAAAGTCAACCCACAACGAGACAAAATTAGTCAGTGTTTTAATAATTGATTAGTTGTTTAGATCCTGAAAGTATTTGAATTAAAGACATGTATACAAATTAAGATACAAAAAATAGACATGTGACAAATTGTAACAAATTATTTAAGCAAATAATTAAGCTACAGTAATTATCCATAAGTGATCAGAGGTATTATATCATAAAGTAAATGTTGTTATGTAATTGATCTAGGGATAATTTTTTCGAGCGTGTCATGAGTCCAACTGCGGAGGGGTAGAAACCTCAAATGATACCAACATCCAAAGTTGTTGTTGATTAAAATACTTATTTGATTTAAACACATATTTATTCATTTCAGAAGTCAAAAATAAATGGCTGTATGACTTCTCAGCTTCTCTAAGTCTATGTAAAGTGAAAAAAACAGTACTCGATTTTATTAAATTTGCTGACAATTAGTTCAATAATCAATAAGTTGTGATGAATTAATAACCCATATAGTTCCAAAGAATATTGGTTTTTAGCATGGGTATCGCTTAAAAGTACACTATGCATGTTAATGATGAGGGACAATTTTATAAGAAGGACACAAGCCAGAAAAACATCAATATTTGCTATGTGTACTTACTCGGTCCCAAGATCGAGCCCTGTGGAATACCTCACCTAATAAATTCACATTGAAAGCTTACATTCGCTGACAAAATGGCATGGGGGATATTTACCAACTGGAGTGTGATATTAAACAGTTGATTCTTGCTATTTTTTTCTGTACCACATTCAAAGGTTATCAAATTTGCATCACGGCTTTGAAAGATGATGGTGAGCTGTGCTTATGCCCGACTGGGTCTAAAAGGGAATATATTCTCATAGTGGAGATATTCATGCAAGAGTCAGCCCTGGATTCCAGCTGTGAGCTCCTATACTGCTCTTATATCATTCTCTTCTAGTTAATACAAGTTTTTTGGTCTGAAGGTTTGGAGAAAGGGCACCTGTTGCAGTAAATGGAGAAAGGTTTACACGAGAGACGTCCGACAAATGTTCATGGCCAGCAGATAGCCCGTCTGTCTGTGGGAGCGGAACCCTCTCCCGATGTGGATCTACCCAGGTTTCTCACTTTTCCCACTGGGTTTAGAGCAGGCATGTCCAAACCAAGGCCCGCGGGCCCAATGCGGCCCACTGTTTCATTTTATGTGGCCCTACGTCGTGCTAATACAAACTATCCATTAAAGCTCTTTCACAGAGTCATCCAGCCAACTTCAGTTCCACCAAAATAGTCATGCTGCACCTCTCTCGAAAGCTCTGAACCTTTGGAATTCAGCCATTTACCTTATTTGTATATACTCTCATTTGTTTTCAATTATGTCCGGAAAAGGCACCAGTGTAGATGCGGTGTTGATAGATATGGGCATATCATACCCAATTTTAAAGCCCGAAGCCTAAAAAGCAGATTTAGAATGTTGTCGTTCCCTGGACAAGTGTGGTGAACTAAAGTGGCCCTTCTACTAAAAAGTTTGGACACCCCTGGTTTAGAGTTTCCCTTGACAAAATGGCATAGGGGATATTTACCAACTGGAGTGTGATATTAAACAGTTGATTTGAACACTTGATTTCTCCTTGTTATTGTTTTCTGTGCCACGTCCAAAAGGTTATTCCGCCAACATGTTTCCCATTCACTACAGAGCCTTGACTCTGCCCTTTCCACTGTAAAGGCATAATCTCTTCATTACTTTGAGCTGAAGCCATTGGATGCATTATGCAGAGAACACCCATTGCTTAATTAAATGAACACACTTTTTGCACCGGCTTTAAGATTGTCTCCCCCACACTCGTCCTCATAACTTAGAGAATTACAGGACCCTCAGTGCGTAGAGGCAAAGGCAGGAGTTTCTAAAGGTGACAGCTCCCATTTGTTTTGTATGATTTAGCCACTTAAACAGCCGCAGATTTGCCATATGGAGAGGCTGGTATAGGCTAGCGCGTCCTTGGCTAATGCTAATTTATGATTGATTGATGCATTAGGTTGGAATCAATAAGCACGTTCGAAATGAGGTGCAAATCACGTGCTGTTATGAAAGTGATATACAGCCGTTGGTAATGTTCGCCGGTTACGTACGCCCAGCCGGGTGGAATAGAAATGATGGTGGTGTTAATCGAGTCGTAGTATAGTGCAGGGATGGAAATGCAGCGAAATAGCTGATTATTTCACGTCTAATGGGACGAATTATGAAACTTTTGTAACGTCTGTGTGGAGTTTGCATGTTCTCCTCTCAACGTGTAGGTTTCCTGTTCCACTAAAAGTACGTATAACAGCTGTGGGCCTCCATCACTGTGTGGAGGGAGAGGAAAACAAGAACAAAGAGTTAATTTGCAAAAACCGACATCTCAGTTTTGAGAATTTATCAAAAAGTATCTACAATCTTCTGCATGTTTTGTTGTTGGCAAAACATTAGAACAAATTTGCTCAAGAAGAGGTGAAACTTTATGTATGCGGCACCAAAGCATGTCTGGCTTATCAAGAAACGACCTTGTAGAGAGCGAATTGAAGGTCTTTCTAGGACTGGGCAATAAATCAAATTTAGGCAATTAATCGTCTTTTGAAAAAATCGAATTTGTGAAAAATGTGAAAATCGTGAAATCGAATAAAGAATATTGTGAGAGTTCCAGCAGCTATACTTGCTCAGCACGGTCAAGACTTTTATAATACGTGTTTGGCGGAAACAAATTAAAAACATATTTTAAGCTTGAATATTAAGCGGAAAGATCAAAACATATGTTTAAGGGAAAAGTCTGTCTTCAGTGACTTTATGAAAATCCATTTAAAATCGAATTCCTCCAAAGCAGAAAATAAAACCGAGATTTTACTTTTTTGCTATATCGCCCAGCCCTAGGTCTTTCCCATATTTCTCTAATTTCAATTTTTTTTTGCAATTTACCTACCAATTGTAAAGGCGCTTTTTGTGACTCACTTAGTTACCGGTGATAAAACTCAACACTGTTAGAATTTGATTTTACTGTCAACAATGCATTTTGCCGCTGAAACAAGAAACGGCCAGGTTGCATTGGAATTCTTTTTTTTTAAAGGCAAACCAACATAAGATTATTTTGTATGTTTTCAAGAGCTTGCGAGCTTATGTAGTTTAAAGAATATGCAAAACTGTCTCCGTTTCTTTGCGAGATGCATGGACTAAAACCTTCATCTGCTTATAAAAGACTTGCCACATATATGACCTTCATATAAGCAGCCTGAATACAGTCTGAGAAACACTTGAACCGTGGTTTGAGGATTCGTTTTTCAAATGTGGTTGCTTCTATAGAGTCCTTCTCCGTTCAAATATATTTTATTAGTTTATAGCCAATATCACTCCGTCCCTTTTTGCTGCTTTTACAACACGCCGCAGAGAGTAAAGGGCAACTTCCTGAACCAGCTGAGTGCGAAACAAGCTCTTAATAAATGTAATAACTTTTAATCTGCATGCATTATTCAAACGTTTGTCGCAGGTAGTTTATCAGACGTGATTAAGACAGGATTGTGAACGAGGGGGATGTATCTCTGTGGTCACATGGAGTTCAGGGGCCTCATAACTGCTCAGTAATGTTAGCGTCATTGGCGGTGGCAGATAGAGCCCGCATTCTGACAAGTGGCCTAACTCTCTTGGACAGCCAGTAGAATATCCTCCCCTCACTTCTGATGAGTATTTAAATCCGGCCGACCCGTGGCGACCGATCCTTTTTGTGTGCTGTAATTGTGCATTTCCTCAGGTGGAACTTTTAATTGCGCGCCCAGATCCCAACAGGGAAAGAGGCGACGAAAAGCTGGATCGTTGTCGACTCGTTGATTATGTTGCGTTGGCCCGGGTTTAGTTTTCATTTGGCGTTTAAACCATGCTGCCAACTTCTGGATTGAGTCAACGACAATCGCGTCGTGTTGCAGGTTGCGAGGAGGTGCGCAGGGTGAGAGGCAGGACAAGGCAGGTTTACTTGTATAGCACAGTTCTTACACATGGCAAAGTGCTTAAAAAAAAACAAAAAATGCATTGGTTTTATATAGAGCTTTTTTGGACCCTCAGAGACGCTTCACATGTCATTATTCATTCACTCCAAGCACGGTGGTGAAACTACTACTGTAGCCACGGCTGCCCTGGGGCACACTGACAGAAGCGTATGTGCCATCAGCCCCTCCCACCACCACCAACCATTCACAAACACACACCAGACTCACTCAACCCACGACCTTCTTGCTCAAAGCCCAATGCTCTCCCAACTGAGCTACTGTCCCCCATGCTTATTTGAACGATAACAAAAAACATTTAAAACCACACAAGGCATTGGAATAAAAATAATCACTTTACCTACAGATATTTCTTTAATACATTAAAGAGTGAAGATAAGATCCATCAGTTGTAAGCACAGCAGAAAAGAATTGTCGTTTTTACATCCACCCATTCACAAGTACGTAACTCCGCCCCCTCTGTCTAAAAGCACATGTCTCAGTCCTGCAATGATATATGTCATTGTACCACTACGACATCATACTCAGTCTTGTCTTTTAAACTAAAGGCCTAAATAAGTAACGGCAATTTCTCAAGTGAAATTGTATTCCAATCTGTTGGATGTGTTTGCAGCGAGTAATTTTTGTATTTGATATGATTCACCTCCTCCCTCTGGTGGTAGCCTGTAAAGTTACAGGCGGAAAGATTTTTTTGTCCTTAACACATCAGTAGCTATATTTATACTTGGTTCTTATTTTGTCAATGTTAATTTTTTACATCTATTATATTTAAAAAAAAAAAAAAATATATATATATATATATATATATATATATATATATATATATAATTCAGGGAGACAGTAGCTCAGTTGGTAGAGCATTGGCCTTTGGGCCTGAAGGTTGTGGGTTCGAGTCCACCGTAAGATCTACTTCACAACTCCCACTGATGACTGCTGTCGTTGTGTCCTTGGGCAAGACACTTAATGCTACTTTGCCCAAAGCCCCAACTGAAAGATCTCAGCTCCTGTGGAATCACCACCTGCAGGAGAATCAGTGTACGGGGTGCAGCTCTGACTGCCACCCCCCCCGACCCAGAGATGGATTAAGGGGAAGAAAATGGATGGATGGATGGATGGATATTATATTTTCAAGATAGAAATTTTATACTTATTATTGATGCTAGAGTTAGATTGTTTTTATTTTGATTAGTAGAGCTTTTGTTCACTTAACCATGTGCTACTCTTTCCTACTGTTCTATAATCTGATGCAACACCGACATTTCCCGACTGTGGGACAAATAAAGGGTCTCCTAATCTTAATCTCTTAATCCATATATTTCACATTCCAAAACGTGAAATGTAAAAAGTAAAAAAGCCTTGTTACAATGTTTAATTGGCAAAAATAATGCAAAAGGTTTCCCCATTAAGAAGGCAGAATACATATTTTAATTTTGCCCCCTCTGCACGGTAATGAGAGTATTTACTTTGGCCTACCATGTTTTAAAATGTGAATTAATGAAGTAGAAAATGAATGCATAGACATGTATAATTAATGCATAAAACTTCAAGTCTGTTTTTTTATATGGGGAAAAAATGGTTCAAATCAACACAATACGTCCAAGTCACCATGGTACGTCTCCTTTAAAAGCGGCTGCAAAATCAAAAGCCGCTCCTGACCCCGGTGGTGATGAGGTGATCGGGCTGAGACAGGACTGGCCTTTCCTCTACAACTGACCTTTTTAAAAGTTTGGAAACACTGCTTTGGGCTTCACTCGGACCAATCAAGCTTATGGCGGCGAAAAAGAACATGTTGAAGGATATTACGCAACTGTTCAAATCCTGGCCTTGGTCTTGGTCGTGTGTGCGGCCGCGGAGACGTCGGCTGTGATGAAACGGTTTTAGAGCATAAATCACGCCGTTGCATCGGCCTGGAGGAATCTATATGTAGATTTCTTTGTTACATCGCACATCACATTTTCTTTTCAAATTTGCATCACGGCTTTGAAAGATGATGGTGATCTGTGCTTATGCCCGACTGGGTCTAAAAGGGAATATATTCTCATAGTGGAGATATTCATGCGAGAGTGAGCCCTGGATTCCAGCTGTGAGCTCCTATACCGCTCTTATATCATTCTTATTTAGTTAATACAAGTTTTTTGGTCTGAAGGTTTGGAGAAAGGAAACCTGTTGCAGTAAATGGAGAAAGGTTTACACGAGAGACGTCCGACAAATGTTCATGGCCAGCAGGTGATGTGATGTGGCAGACACCCAAAGCATTTATCAATACAGAACTTTCTTTCACAATTGTGATATAGAGTTTCCCTTTCCAATGCAGGAGGGTCTGTTAGTGCCTTGTGAAGGTCTAACTAAAAGGGCAGTGCTGATGATCCAGGACACTCGATATTCAAAAACATTTATTGACATTCAACACTTGGTCATTGGACATAGGTAATCTGCCCCTTACGGACTAATACCAATGCTCCTTTTAATTTCTTTCTGTTAGGTCCTCCGGGATAACCACTAAGCTTTACAAGAATACATTGAATTCGGGCGTTCTGCTCTCCCAAAATTCCATCCGATGGGCGGGGGAGCGACTGAATTTTGCGTTGCATTATGGGTAACACTTGCCTTCGCAACTTCCGGTTCTCTCTGCCCGGCGCATTTTGCAAATACATTCCCGTCTCTAACTAGTGGCATATCGCGCAAATCATCCGTCCAATTCACATTCTTCCCTCTTAGCTGAACTTCATTCTCATTGTTACCATCTGTCACTCGCACACACAGCCGTTTTCGTTCACTCTGCTCGCTGTCATCTTCTTCTAAATCTTCATAAACACCATCCGCTCGTTGAACTAGCAACAACAATTCCTCCTTTCGTTTTCCCACACTGCAAATACCCTTTCGCTTCAACCTTTCACGCAATTCAGGCACTGTCAATCGTTTGTTGTTTTCGTGAGCCATATTCGCCATTGTATGAAATCAACCGGAAGTGAACTGGGCAACAAACGGTGTCATTTTTTGATCACAGCGCCGCTCAGTGGATGAAATTTTGGGAGAGCAGAACGCCCGAATTGAATTGAAAAGTTTGATTTCAGTACATCATATCTCAGTTATAGACAAGCAACTCAAGCATAGTCCATGGAACTCAAGCTCAGCCATTCAGGGTACTGCCTGTGCGTGCATCCAGACAAGAGGGTTTTATGCTTTGATTATATGGTGCCCTTGGAAAGCTTATATAAAACACTTTAGTGGGAAATCTGATTGATTATATATCATGGAAAAGAAAACGGACAATTGGCTTACACAAGCCATGTCTGATCACAGTAGGTCTGTCCGATCACAGTGGGTCTGTCCGATCACAGTGGGGTCTGTCCGATCACAGCAGGTCTGTCCGATCACAGCAGGTCTGTCCGATCACAGCAGGTCTGTCCGATCACAGCAGGTCTGTCCGATCACAGCAGGTCTGTCCGATCACAGTAGGTCTGTCCGATCACAGTGGGGTCTGTCCGATCACAGTGGGTTTGTCCGATCACAGTAGGTCTGTCCGATCACAGTAGGTCTGTCCGATCACAGTGGGTCTGTCCGATCACAGTAGGTCTGTCCGATCACAGTGGGGTCTGTCCGATCACAGTGGTCTGTCCGATCACGGTGGGGTCTGTCCGATCACAGCAGGTCTGTCCGATCACAGTAGGTCTGTCCGATCACAGTGGGTCTGTCCGATCACAGTAGGTCTGTCCGATCACAGTGGGGTCTGTCCGATCACAGTGGGGTCTGTCCGATCACAGTGGTCTGTCCGATCACAGTAGGTCTGTCCGATCACAGTGGGTTTGTCCGATCACAGTAGGTCTGTCCGATCACAGTAGGTCTGTCCGATCACAGTGGGTCTGTCCGATCACAGTAGGTCTGTCCGATCACAGTGGGGTCTGTCCGATCACAGTGGGTCTGTCCGATCACAGTAGGTCTGTCCGATCACAGTAGGTCTGTCCGATCACAGTAGGTCTGTCCGATCACAGTGGGGTCTGTCCGATCACAGTGGTCTGTCCGATCACAGTAGGTCTGTCCGATCACAGCAGGTCTGTCCGATCACAGCAGGTCTGTCCGATCACAGTAGGTCTGTCCGATCACAGTGGGGTCTGTCCGATCACAGTGGTCTGTCCGATCACAGTAGGTCTGTCCGATCACAGTGGGGTCTGTCCGATCACAGTAGGTCTGTCCGATCACAGTGGTCTGTCCGATCACAGTGGGTCTGTCCGATCACAGCAGGTCTGTCCGATCACAGCAGGTCTGTCCGATCACAGTAGGTCTGTCCGATCACAGTAGGTCTGTCCGATCACAGCAGGTCTGTCCGATCACAGTAGGTCTGTCCGATCACAGCAGGTCTGTCCGATCACAGTAGGTCTGTCCGATCACAGTAGGTCTGTCCGATCACAGTAGGTCTGTCCGATCACAGCAGGTCTGTCCGATCACAGTAGGTCTGTCTGATCACAGTAGGTCTGTCCGATCACAGTAGGTCTGTCCGATCACAGTGGGTCTGTCCGATCACAGTAGGTCTGTCTGATCACAGTGGGTTTGTCCGATCACAGTAGGTCTGTCCGATCACAGTGGTCTGTCCGATCACAGTGGGGTCTGTGATCACAGTAGGTCTGTCCGATCACAGTAGGTCTGTCCGATCACAGTGGGGTCTGTCCGATCACAGTAGGTCTGTCCGATCACAGTAGGTCTGTCCGATCACAGTAGGTCTGTCCGATCACAGTAGGTCTGTCCGATCACAGTAGGTCTGTCCGATCACAGTGGGTTTGTCCGATCACAGTAGGTCTGTCCGATCACAGTGGCGTCTGTCCGATCACAGTGGGTCTGTCCGATCACAGTAGGTCTGTCCGATCACAGTAGGTCTGTCCGATCACAGTAGGTCTGTCCGATCACAGTAGGTCTGTCCGATCACAGTGGGGTCTGTCCGATCACAGTAGGTCTGTCCGATCACAGTAGGTCTGTCCGATCACAGTAGGTCTGTCCGATCACAGTGGGTTTGTCCGATCACAGTAGGTCTGTCCGATCACAGCAGGTCTGTCCGAACACAGCAGGTCTGTCCGATCACAGTAGGTCTGTCCGATCACAGTAGGTCTGTCCGATCACAGTAGGTCTGTCCGATCACAGCAGGTCTGTCCGATCACAGTGGTCTGTCCGATCACAGTAGGTCTGTCCGATCACAGTAGGTCTGTCCGATCACAGTGGTCTGTCCGATCACAGTAGGTCTGTCCGATCACAGTAGGTCTGTCCGATCACAGTAGGTCTGTCCGATCACAGTGGGGTCTGTCCGATCACAGCGGGTCTGTCCGATCACAGCAGGTCTGTCCGATCACAGTAGGTCTGTCCGATCACAGTAGGTCTGTCCGATCACAGTAGGTCTGTCCGATCACAGTAGGTCTGTCCGATCACAGTAGGTCTGTCCGATCACAGTAGGTCTGTCCGATCACAGTAGGTCTGTCCGATCACAGTAGGTCTGTCCGATCACAGCAGGTCTGTCCGATCACAGTGGTCCGATCACAGTAGGTCTGTCCGATCACAGTAGGTCTGTCCGATCACAGTAGGTCTGTCCGATCACAGTGGGTTTGTCCGATCACAGTAGGTCTGTCCAATCACAGCAGGTCTGTCCGATCACAGTGGGTCTGTCCGATCACAGCGGGTCTGTCCGATCACAGTAGGTCTGTCCGATCACAGCAGGTCTGTCCGATCACAGCGGGTCTGTCCGATCACAGTAGGTCTGTCCGATCACAGCGGGTCTGTCCGATCACAGTAGGTCTGTCCGATCACAGTAGGTCTGTCCGATCACAGTGGTCCGATCACAGTAGGTCTGTCCGATCACAGTAGGTCTGTCCGATCACAGTAGGTCTGTCCGATCACAGTGGTCCGATCACAGTAGGTCTGTCCGATCACAGTGGGTTTGTCCGATCACAGTAGGTCTGTCCAATCACAGTGGCGTCTGTCCGATCACAGTGGGTCTGTCCGATCACAGTAGGTCTGTCCGATCACAGTGGGTCTGTCCGATCACAGTAGGTCTGTCCGATCACAGTGGTCTATCCGATCACAGTGGTCTGTCCGATCACAGTAGGTCTGTCCGATCACAGTAGGTCTGTCCGATCACAGTAGGTCTGTCCGATCACAGTAGGTCTGTCCGATCACAGTGGGGTCTGTCCGATCACAGTGGTCTGTCCGATCACAGTAGGTCTGTCCGATCACAGTAGGTCTGTCCGATCACAGTGGGGTCTGTCCGATCACAGTGGTCTGTCCGATCACAGTGGGTCTGTCCGATCACAGTGGGGTCTGTCCGATCACAGTAGGTCTGTCCGATCACAGCAGGTCTGTCCGATCACAGTAGGTCTGTCCGATCACAGTGGGGTCTGTCCGATCACAGTGGGGTCTGTCCGATCACAGTAGGTCTGTCCGATCACAGTAGGTCTGTCCGATCACAGTAGGTCTGTCCGATCACAGTAGGTCTGTCCGATCACAGTAGGTCTGTCCGATCACAGTAGGTCTGTCCGATCACAGTGGGGTCTGTCCGATCACAGTAGGTCTGTCCGATCACAGTAGGTCTGTCCGATCACAGTAGGTCTGTCCGATCACAGTAGGTCTGTCCGATCACAGTGGGTTTGTCCGATCACAGTAGGTCTGTCCGATCACAGTGGCGTCTGTCCGATCACAGTGGGTCTGTCCGATCACAGTAGGTCTGTCCGATCACAGTAGGTCTGTCCGATCACAGTAGGTCTGTCCGATCACAGTAGGTCTGTCCGATCACAGTAGGTCTGTCCGATCACAGTGGGTTTGTCCGATCACAGTAGGTCTGTCCGATCACAGTAGGTCTGTCCGATCACAGTAGGTCTGTCCGATCACAGTAGGTCTGTCCGATCACAGTGGTCTGTCCGATCACAGTGGGTCTGTCCAATCACAATAGGTCTGTCCGATCACAGTGGGTTTGTCCGATCACAGTGGGTTTGTCCGATCACAGTAGGTCTGTCCGATCACAGTAGGTCTGTCCGATCACAGTGGTCCGATCACAGTAGGTCTGTCCGATCACAGTAGGTCTGTCCGATCACAGTAGGTCTGTCCGATCACAGTAGGTCTGTCCGATCACAGTGGTTGTCCGATCACAGTAGGTCTGTCGATCACGTGATCGCACAGTAGGTCTGTCCGATCACAGTGGTTGTCCGATCACAGTAGGTCATGTGTCCGATCACAGTAGGTCTGTCCGATCACAGTAGGTCTGTCCGATCACAGTGGTCTGTCCGATCACAGTGGTCTGTCCGATCACAGTAGGTCTGTCCGATCACAGTAGGTCTGTCCGATCACAGTGGGTTTGTCCGATCACAGTAGGTCTGTCCGATCACAGTAGGTCTGTCCGATCACAGTAGGTCTGTCCGATCACAGTGGCGTCTGTCCGATCACAGTGGGTCTGTCCGATCACAGTAGGTCTGTCCGATCACAATAGGTCTGTCCGATCACAGTGGGTTTGTCCGATCACAGTAGGTCTGTCCGATCACAGTAGGTCTGTCCGATCACAGTGGTCCGATCACAGTAGGTCTGTCCGATCACAGTAGGTCTGTCCGATCACAGTGGGTTTGTCCGATCACAGTAGGTCTGTCCGATCACAGTAGGTCTGTCCGATCACAGTAGGTCTGTCCGATCACAGTGGGTTTGTCCGATCACAGTAGGTCTGTCCGATCACAGTAGGTCTGTCCGATCACAGTAGGTCTGTCCGATCACAGTAGGTCTGTCCGATCACAGTGGGTCTGTCCGATCACAGTGGCGTCTGTCCGATCACAGTAGGTCTGTCCGATCACAGTGGTCCGATCACAGTAGGTCTGTCCGATCACAGTAGGTCTGTCCGATCACAGTGGGTTTGTCCGATCACAGTAGGTCTGTCCGATCACAGTAGGTCTGTCCGATCACAGTAGGTCTGTCCGATCACAGTAGGTCTGTCCGATCACAGTAGGTCTGTCCGATCACAGCGGGTCTGTCCGATCACAGTGGGGTCTGTCCGATCACAGCAGGTCTGTCCGATCACAGTAGGTCTGTCCGATCACAGTGGGTCTATCCGATCACAGTGGGTCGGAGAAAATGTAATGCATGAATCTAGATTAAAGGCCACAAAATGAGGATACAAAACACTTTTCAATGTTTGCACTAAAAAGAATAAACATCAAACGACCCATCAAGTTTCCAAGGGCACAATTAAAGTTGGTCAACACCAATTCATTTTGTGGTCAGTCTCGAGACCTCAACCTGAAAAATGTCAAAAAAGCAAAAGTCTTCAACGATAAATTCAAGTTGTCTGTGACTCAAGTCTTACCCTCGGTTCCTTCTTCCAAAACAGACTTGGAGTTGTTTTTAGATCCATCCACGCTAACATCAGGAACTCCTCGTAGAAAAATGTAACTCCACCCCTTCTGTCTAAAAGCTCTGTCTCAGTCATTTAATTGATCTGTCCCTAAATTAGTTTTGGCAATTTCTAAAGTAAAACACTGTTCTAATCTATGCAGACAGCGAGTTTCAAATATAAAAATATGAAATAAAACCACTAAATAAATTCATCTTCTCTCTATGATCGGACTTTTTGGTCACCTGTAACCTCACCATAAGATATTAATTTCACATTAATCAGAATCAGAATTTTGATTAATGTGAAATGAATCAGAAATTAATACTTTTTATTTAATTTCACATTATAAATCGTGAAATAAAAAGTAAAAAGTATCATTATGACAAGAAACAAGTGTTATTTTTCTGTTTAAAAAAGCAGCTCAGAAAGTAATATTTTCAATGAGAACTTCATGCTTTGCTCAATTCTTACAACCGACCGAGGCTGAAGCAAGAGTTATACTGTAGGAGAAGTTTATTGTTCCGTCAGTAAAATGTCTCCAGGTCTCAGTATTTGGCCAATACCTCTGTTGATCCCTGTTCTCCCTATTCCTATATGCTAACCAATGCCAGATAAGCGGGAGGATTATTCCCAGACAAGTTATTATTGTCTAGTTTCTGCGGCGGCCCAAGGCTTTACCCGCTCACAGCACCGAGTGAATGAAGCTCCTGATACTTGGTCCTGACCTTTAACAAGTTTGGGCCTCAATTTACTGAAGATTAGCCAAGTCCGACATGTAAATACCTTGGAAGAAAGGGCAGCAGAATCAATTTAAGTTTACATTTGGTGGCGGAGATGCGTTGAGAAAGAACCGAAAACAATTCCGCACATTAAAAGATGAGAAAGCAGCGGTGAGATATGACCTTTTTGTAAATGGTAAATACAGCTATGCTCTTTTGCTTTATATTAATTATCTTTTTTTAACTCTCTCTATATATTTACATAAACTAGTTTTGTCATTTGCAAAGGAACTGAGGTGTGGGCTTGGGGAAAAATTGTTGTTTGTCCTATTTTTAAGAAGATGAAACATTGAGATCAGTCCTTTTTCTATAGTGAGATAGATCTAGTTTATTATTTTATATATGGGTTAATGTCCTGACCAATCATGTGATCAAATGTAGGAGGGTCTAGAAATGGGCACATTTTGTTCCAGTTCCTTGAGTTGAAAATCTTGCGACCAATAAGATATTGGATTAATGTAAGCTTTTTTCTTCATCCAATCCCTTTTCAAAACCTTAAACCTGCTTCACACGAAGCGGGTTGTCGGCCGATTTTCCTAACCTGAGAGACCCCACACACGAAGATAAAAAATCAAGGGTCTAACCACTTTGGTCGTACAGTGTGTGGTGTGCAGCCACACGGCAAGATCACGCAAATCACACACGAACCCATTTCCCCCACGAGCATTCCCAGGTCAGACGTAAATCTCACAAAATCTCTCGAGATCAAGCGTGACTTCAGAGTAAAGACTCATGGAGGACGAAGAGGATGCAGCGGCGATAGTTTGGAGTTACTTTTTAACAGAGAAAAAGTGTTGCCATTGGCTGTTATGATTCTTTTCCGGTGTTTCCTCGTCACCTCGTATTCTGATTGGCTACACGCCGCAGTCATGGCAACGCGCTCGTCTGTCCCCGACACCACACACGAAGAGAAATTGGACCAAAACAATCCAACATTTTGGATATCCCCGATTTGAGATCGGAGCAGCCCCGAAGTCCTTCTGAGCAAAGAGTGCAGTCTTATGCAATATTTCTTTCAATCAATAATTTATTTTGAACGAAGCAGTTGATTTCACAGGCCGTAAATCACTTCTGTCTACCACCCTTCCCCCCTCCTCCTCCCCCTCTCATTCATTCAGAGGGGATTGCTTGAGGCCCATATATACTGTACATGGTATCACAGTCAAATTGCAGCTCTGAATATACTGTAAACCACACATGCACAGATTTAGCTCTTACTGTATCTGTTATGAAATGGTCAGAACAGACCTTATAGTGCCGTGTTTCAGGGGTCAGGGTTGAATCCCTCTCGCCAACTAAAGGGTTATTTTCTTTGTCGAGAGCCGCTCCCCTGGCTCGTAATAACCTTTGGAATGTCCCCACAATCTGCACGGTTACTGCGCCCCCAAACGACGCAGGTAGTCGGCATGTTTTAGCGCCAAAAAAGTGCAGCGGAATTGTGGGTAGTGCGTGACGTCAACGGAAAACTATCTAAAACAGGACATATTTTCATATCATGTGCCAAAATGCCTATGGTTTACTTCTATTGTACTGTATCACGTTGCAAAGACTAAGAAAGAAAACTCAACCGTAAAAAGCAGAGATCGTCCAAGTACTTGACACTTGAATGGCAAATAAGCCTCACTCAAACTTTCATGATTCAAGTAAAAACAAGAATACAACCTCTTAATAGTCAATTTTGCACCAACTGCCACTTTTTTAAAGAAATTGTCTTCCCATGAATCACCGTTAGATGTCGTTACATTCAGGCCCCTGTCAAACTCCGAGGGATGCATAACGTCCTGCCAACCGGTGCATGTGCTCAACTCAATGGCCCCATACTTTTTAAACCAATTAGCTGTCCCTTCCTCCCAAGACATCAGCTTTGACAAGTCGCCAATGCAATTTCCATAACAGAGCGATTGGCACCCTCAAGGCCATTCCCGCCGCATTCAGGGATGGCGCTTGTTGCTTCTCTTGCTCTACTCAATTTCCCTCCAAAAGTCGCTCCGGCAACAACAACCCACTCTCTTGATAATGTCATCTATATTATCTTTATAACTCTGTGTACATAAATCCCGCAAAGTGTGCTTTCCCAAGGACAATTACTAGTTTTTTTTCTCACACCGGCATCCGAGCGCGGCGTGACCCTATATTACGGCAACGCAGTGAATCAGCTTTATTGGATTACTTGACAACCTTGACCCCCGCTGTCTGAGGAAGAGGAGGTGGCTCGGGAGAGGGGGAGAAGGCGCGATCCACATGGGAATGCAAGCACCTGCTCTATAGCCTAATGCGGCGCGCTAACCGTAATGTGCCGTAACCTGTGGACGGCATAGGGGTTGCTTACGTTGACCTCTGATCGCGCTAATGCAAAGCTGTGATGGTGAGAAAAACATTTCTTGCAAGGTCTGGAATTATAATGATCGCCTGTTACTACTTAAGCGCGGCGTGCTGGTGGCTTTAGTGATTCAGAGCTGCGAGTCTTCAGTCCAGGCAAGACCTTGATCAAGTTAGATAAAAACCAAAGCCTTGTTTACAGGTATATGATGTTATTCTTTCATTTGTCACTTTTGAGGGACATGTGTTGACTCGTCAGTGGTTTACTTTCTGAGTGGAGTTTGCATGTTTTCCCCATGTCTGTGTAGGTTTCCTCCGGGTGCTCCGGTTTCCCCTACCACTAAAAACATGCACAATAGGTCTGAATGTAAATGAGAGAGTGAATGGATGGTGTTGGAGCTGATGGTCCAGTGTGTTCTGGACTCGCTTCTGTCATCACCGTGTGTGGAAGGATTGGAACAATATCTGACTCTGAACATTGGAAAGTGCTTTGGGTCTGTACCTTGGTCTGTGAAATGCGCTATATAAATAAACATTACTTACTTACTTATTTCAAAGGATTACTTCATTGTCCGCTTTGGGAAATGTGTTCTCTGCATTTGACCCATCGTTCAATCCCTTCAAAATAAGTAAAAAATGTCTACATTTGGTAAAATGTAACTTAAATTGAGCATGTTTTTACTGCCTCTAAACAAGATTGGCAAATGAGAAAAGAAAATGATCTTATCTTAAAAATAGATAGGCAACAGTTCTTGAAATAATACTAAATGTTTTGTCCCATTGGTAAATCTTGTTTTAAATTAAGATTAAAAAATATATATATATTACCTCATTTGTGATCATTTTCTGCAGTGTAGGGCCTCTGTCATGCATTGGTTTCCTATCTCCAGATGTTGATGCTCAAGCAGGCTGGGGTGACTGACTGGATGATGATTGTTTTGGGTGATAGAAGTGCCTGGAGAAAACCCAACCAGAATTGGGGAGAAACATAAAAACTTCACGCAGAAAGGCCCAAGCCGCTGCAGCAATCAAACCCATGACCTTCTTGCTGTGAGGCATGAGCGTGACCTACACAGGCACCCTGTCAAAAGCTCTCTCTTTTAAAACACCCTCTCTTTTTGACTACAAAACCAAAATTTAGACTGCTTTTTTGATTAAAATATCTTCAAAACTTATAAATATAATGTACAATGTTATGGTGATATTAAAGTAATTACAAAAGGCAGGTGTATTTTCTATTTTCAACTTTTAAAATGTGTGAATATGGAACGCAGGTGAGAGAATGTGCCGTATAAATGTCATTAGTAATGATTGAATGGGAGTTGTCGTAAACGCTGGTGCAAACTAGACAACACAGACTCGACAATTCAGTACAGGAAAGATTAGTTTGTGTAAGCCCTCAGTCGTACAGGGATTAGTCAAAGCAAAGGAAGGTTTCTCACCCATCATCTGTACTTCTTAGCAAGTTTTCCCGACGTTTCGTCCTCAACCTAGCGGACTTCTTCAGGGAATGAATTCTCGGACCGCGCGTTGGAGATTTATAACCTATGGGTGTGGTTAGCCACACCCTAATCCTGATACTAACTCATAAACAATCTAAGGTCTGCTTGATGTAGAAGGGAGCAGATCTAACGACCCTGCTGAGGCTAATGACCCTAACTCATTAGCATGCCACAGACCTATTGTCTGCTGGGATGCTCAAGTGGAGTGCAGGTTTCACCCCTCCTAACTCCGCTAGGTTGAGGACGAAACGTCGGGAAAACTTGCTAAGAAGTACAGATGATGGGTGAGAAACCTTCCTTTGCTACAGGAAAGATTGGTGCATAAATAGTGAATATTCAGAATTAAGAGAATTAATCCAGTTCCCGTTCTGTGTTTTGTTGCCGTGGATTATATATCTGCGGATCTAAAACACTGCTGTATAAAAAATTCTTTGGCACTCCCTGAGACACCGGGAAACATGATTTTGCGTGTTGTCCATTTCTCTTGAACACCACATGTTTTGTATATCTTTTTTGTTTTTGTTTGGCAATTCACATTTAAAAAAAATAAAAAAATGTTTTTAAATAGAGAAAAAGCAACCTGAACCGGTCCAATCAATAATGGAATTCATGATTTATATCCTTGGTTGGCTGCAAAAATTTATTTAGTCTTTTGGGGACACATCTGTTTGTAAATGTACCAGAACCTTTTCATCTGTGGTCACTGGTTATTTAAGTCTCTCACCCCCTAAAAAACACGACACAACACGACAAAATACATTGAGAGTAATACAAAAAAGGGCCATTTTACGTCCATCCATTTTCTACCCCTTAATCCATTTCCGGGTTGAGGGGGGCAATCAGTGATGCCACCCAGTACACAGAGCCCCAGCCCCTCCTGCAGGTGCTGAGTCCACAGGAGCTGAGATCTTTCAGCGGGAGCTTCAGGCAAAGTGGGGTTAAGTGTCTTGCCCAAGGACACAATGACAGCAGTCGTCAGTGGGAGTTGGTGGAGAAGGTATCATGGTGGACTCGAACCCACGACCTTCAGGCTCATAGGCCAATGCTCTACCAACTGAGCCACTGTCACCCCACCATTATACATGCAAGTGTAATATTATCACCTGTGTCCCTGTACACGAGAAGACTTTTATTTAAATCCCGTCGCAGCACAGTGACCTCGGCCAATCCCGTCGCAGCACAGTGACCTCGGCCAATCCTGTCGCAGCACAGTGACCGCGGCCAATCCCGTCGCAGCACAGTGACCCCAGCCAATCCCGTTGCAGCACAGTGACCCCGGCCAATCCCGTCGCAGCACAGTGACCGCGGCCAATCCCGTTGCAGCACAGTGACCCCGGCCAATCCCGTCGCAGCACAGTGACTGCAACCAATCCTGTTGCATCAGGCACCAGAGCAGCAACAACCAGTAACGCAACAAAGTCTCGAGCCAGAACTGCACACACCCTGCCCCACCGGTCTCAGGCCATGTTCAGCAGACTTCAATTTTTTGTAAAACATTTTCTTCTTTTATTATTATTATTATTATTATTTATTTTTTTATTAGGCCCGAGCCCCGAACGGGGTAAGGGCCTATTGCTTTCACAATGGTGAAAACAAATGGTGGCGGTGCGTGACGGACGCGTCAGCGCCCGTCACTCACCAAAACGTGACGGTTGCGTGCGTTAACTCAAAAGCTTTAAAATGATGTATCACGTGCCATTGAAACCTATATTGTTTTTGCTCGAGACGTCGAAAAAAAAATTCCTTTTTTATTAGGCCCGAGCCCCGAACGGGGTAAGGGCCTATTGCTTTCACAATGGTGAAAACAAATGGTGGCGGTGCGTGACGGATGCGTCAGCGCCCGTCACTCACCAAAATGTGACAGTTGCGTGCGTAAACTCAAAAGCTTTAAAATGATGTATCACATGCCATTGAAACCTATATTGTTTTTGCTCGAGACGTTAACAAAAAAATTCCTTTTTTATTTATTAGGCCCGAGCCCCGAACGGGGTAAGGGCCTATTGCTTTCACAATGGTGAAAACAAATGGTGGCGGTGCGTGACGGACGCGTCAGCGCCCGTCACTCGCCAAAACGTGACGGTTGCGTGCGTAAACTCAAAAGCTTTAAAATGATGTATCACGTGCCATTGAAACCTATATTGTTTTTGCTCGAGACGTCGAAAAAAAAATTCCTTTTTTATTTATTAGGCCCGAGCCCCGAACGGGGTAAGGGCCTATTGCTTTCACAATGGTGAAAACAAATGGTGGCGGTGCGTGACGGACGCGTCAGCGCCCGTCACTCACCAAAACGTGACGGTTGCGTGCGTAAACTCAAACGCTTTAAAATGATGAATCACATGCCATTGAAACCTATATTGTTTTTGCTCGAGACAAGTCACAAAAAATTCCTTTTTTATTTATTAGGCCCGAGCCCCGAACGGGGTAAGGGCCTATTGCTTTCACAATGGTGAAAACAAATGGTGGCGGTGCGTGACGGACGCGTCAGCGCCCGTCACTCACCAAAACGTGACGGTTGCGTGCGTTAACTCAAAAGCTTTAAAATGATGTATCACGTGCCATTGAAACCTATATTGTTTTTGCTCGAGACGTCGAAAAAAAAATTCCTTTTTTATTTATTAGGCCCGAGCCCCGAACGGGGTAAGGGCCTATTGCTTTCACAATGGTGAAAACAAATGGTGGCGGTGCGTGACGGACGCGTCAGCGCCCGTCACTCACCAAAACGTGACGGTTGCATGCGTAAACTCAAAAGCTTTAAAATGATGTATCACATGCCATTGAAACCTATATTGTTTTTGCTCGAGACGTTAACAAAAAAATTCCTTTTTTATTTATTTATTTATTTATTTCTTTCTTTCTTTTTTCTTCTGCACTTTGAGCCTTAATTTGACCCCCTGAACATGCATGAAAAGTTGTTAATTTTGGCCCAAAAATCAGACCTGGCGAAAAATTTGATATTTTGGTGTTTATTTTTATGGGACTCAAAAAATGACAGAACAGCGCCACCTACAACAGCCAAAATAATACCCCTATGGGACTTTTCGGAGGTCAAGTTTGTCGTAGAAACATGAAATTCGGTACACATGTTCCTCAAGTCAAGACAAGAAAAAAATATTATTATGGCCCCGCCCTCTGACAAACAGGAAGCCCATAAATTTCACTGCAAAATGGAAAAATGAACAGCAAAAGTTTTCATACATGTCGGTTGGAAAGCGACTCCTCCTCGGCCGTTTCACCGATTCGCCTCAAAATCGCTCCACATCATCTCAACACATGTACCTTCAAAATGACCTCAGGGATTTTTGATCAGTGAAACATTGTTTGAGCAGCGGAGCGGCAAAATGTGACCTTTTTTTGGCCGTTTTTGACAACATTAAATTTGCTCCCGTTTGCACAAACAAAGTCTGATTTGCACAAAACTTTAATACATTGTTCAACTCTACGGTCTAGGTCGTTTGAAGATGAATTAATTCAAATTGACACATTAGCGCCCCCTACAGACTATTACAAAGTTTTAGATGGGCATTTTCAAATTTAGTTTTTTCAAAATGTTTGAAATTTTGCACATGAATCCGTTTTTCCCTCTTGATTCAAAAAGTCAATAGGGTCCAAGGCTTATTTTTTACCCTGTTGCCGTGGCGACGAGAAACGCTCCCCATTCATTGCAAATGTACACCTCACACAAACATCAAACCAGCCTCGGCCGTTTCACTGATTCGCCTCAAAATCGCTCCACATCATCTCAACACATGTACCTTCAAACTGACTTCAGGGAATTTTGATCAGTGAAACGTTGTTTCAGCAGCGGAGCAGCAAAATGTGAGGTTTTTTTTGGCTCTTTTTGACAACATTAATTTTGCTCCTGTTTGCACAAACAAAGTCTGATTTGCACAAAACTTTAATCCATTGTTCAATTCCAGGGTTTAGGTCAGGTTAAAGTGAAATATTGGAAATTGGCCCATTAGCGCCCCCTACAGACTGTGTCAAAGTTTACTGGGGAGCCAAACCAGCTCTACTTATCATATTCATTACAATTTGACTAAAGTTCTTCTATGGCTACGGAAACAAATCATCACACGGCGGTGCCACCTCCTTTTGCGGTGCTGCGTGGTACGTGTGGTGCGGCGTAGTGCGGGGCGTTGTGGAGCGGGCGTTGCGGCTTGGTGCGGGGCGGCGTGGTGCAGGGCGGCGTGGTGCAGGGCGGCTGGTGCAGGGCGGCGTGGTGCAGGGCGGCGTGGTGCGGGCGGCTGGTGCGGCGGTGCGGGGAGTGCGCGCGCGCGGTGCGGCGAGGGCCGTTCGACGCCGCTTGCGGCTTTAATTTATTTCTTTCTTTCTTTCTTTCTTTCTTTCTTTTTTCTTCTGCACTTTGAGCCTTAATTTGACCCCCTGAATATGCATGAAAAGTTGTTAAATTTTGCCCAAAAATCAGACCTGGCGAAAAATTTGATATTTTGGTGTTTATTTTAATGGGACTCAAAAAATGCCAGAACAGCGCCACCTACAACAGCCAAAATAATACCCCTATGGGAGTTCTGAAGATGAAGTTTGTTGTAGAGTCATGAAATTCGGTACACATGTTCCTCAAGTCAAGACAAGAAAAAAATATTATTATGGCTCCGCCCTCTGACAAACAGGAAGCCCATAAATGTCACTGCAAAATGGAAAAATGAACAGCAAAAGTTTTCATACATGTCGGTTGGAAAGCGACTCCTCCTCGGCCGTTTCACCGATTCGCCTCAAAATCGCTCCACATCATCTCAACACATGTACCTTCAAAATGACCTCGGGGATTTTTGATCAGTGAAACATTGTTCGAGCAGCGGAGCGGCAAAATGTGACCTTTTTTTGGCCGTTTTTGACAACATTAAATTTGCTCCCGTTTGCACAAACAAAGTCTGATTTTCACAAAACTTTAATACATTGTTCAACTCTAGGGTCTAGGTCATTTGAAAGTTAAATGATTCAAATTGACACATTAGCGCCCCCTACAGACTATTTCAAAGTTTTAAATGGGCATTTTCAAATTTAGTTTTTTCAAAATGTTTGAAATTTTGCACATACATCTGTTTTGCCCTCTTGATTCAAAAAGTCAATTGGGTCCAAGGCTTATTTTTTACCCTGTTGCCGTGGCGACGACAAACGCTCCCCATTCATTGCAAATATACACCTCACACAAACATCAAACCAGCCTCGGCCGTTTCACCGATTCGCCTCAAAATCGCTCCACATCATCTCAACACATGTACCATCAAAATGACTTCAGGGAATTTTGATCAGTGAAACGTTGTTTGAGCAGCGGAGCGCCAAAAAGTGGCGTATTTTTTTTCAGTTTTTGACCATAGAAAAATTGCTTCCGTTTGCACAAACAAAGTCTGATTTGCACAAAACTTGAATCCATGGTTCAACTCTTGGGTCTAGGTCATTTGAAAGTTAAAATTCTGAAATTGGCTCTATAGCGCCACCTACAACAGCCATATTAAAAATGCCTATGGGAGGGGTTTGAGGTCAAAATTGTCGTAGAACCATGTAATTTGGAACACATGTTCCTTAAGTCAAGACATGGGAAAAATGTTATTATGGCTAAGCCCCCTGACAAACAGGAAGCCCATAAATTTCATTGCAAAATGGAAACATGAAAACCAATCATTTTCATAAACGTTGGTTGGAAAGCGACTCCTCCTCGGCCGTTTCACCGATTGGCCTCAAAATTGTTCCAAATCATCTCAACACATTTACCTTCATAATTACTTCAGGGAATTTTAATCAGTCAAACGTTGTTTGAGAAGCGGAACGGCAAAATGTGAGGGTTTTTTGGCTGTTTTTGACAACATAAATTTTTTCCCCGTTTGCACAAACAAAGACTGATTTGCATTAAACTTGAATCCATTGTTCAACTCCAGGGTTTAGGTCAGGTGAAAGTGAAATATTTGAAATTTGCCCATTAGCGCCCCCTACAGACTGATTCAAAGTTTACATGGGGAGCCAAACCAGCTCTAATAATCATATTCATTACAATTTGACTAAGTTCTTCTATGGCTACGGGAACCAATCATCACACGGCGGCGCCACATCCTATGCGCGGTGCTACGTGGTACGGTGTGGTGCGGCGTAGTGCGGGGCGTTGTGGAGCGGTGCGTTGCGGCTTGGTGCGGGGCGGCTTGGTGCGGGGCGGCTTGGTGCGGGGCGGCTTGGTGCGGGGCGGCGTGGTGCGGGGCGGCGTGGTGCGGGGTGGCTTGGTGCGGGGCGGCGTGGAACGGGGTGGTGCGCGCGGTGCGGGGAGTCGCGCGGTGCGGCGAGGGCCGTTTGACGCGCTTGCGGCTTTTATTTATTTATTTCTTTCTTTCTTTCTTTTTTCTTCTGCACTTTGAGCCTTAATTTGACCCCCTGAACATGCATGAAAAGTTGTTAATTTTGGCCCAAAAATCAGACCTGGCGAAAAATTTGATATTTTGGTGTTTATTTTTATGGGACTCAAAAAATGACAGAACAGCGCCACCTACAACAGCCAAAATAATACCCCTATGGGACTTTTCGGAGGTCAAGTTTGTCGTAGAAACATGAATTTGGTACACATGTTCCTCAAGTCAAGACAAGAAAAAAATATTATTATGGCCCCGCCCTCTGACAAACAGGAAGCCCATAAATTTCACTGCAAAATGGAAAAATGAACAGCAAAAGTTTTCATACATGTCGGTTGGAAAGCGACTCCTCCTCGGCCGTTTCACCGATTCGCCTCAAAATCGCTCCACATCATCTCAACACATGTACCTTCAAAATGACCTCAGGGATTTTTGATCAGTGAAACATTGTTTGAGCAGCGGAGCGGCAAAATGTGACCTTTTTTTGGCCGTTTTTGACAACATTAAATTTGCTCCCGTTTGCACAAACAAAGTCTGATTTGCACAAAACTTTAATACATTGTTCAACTCTAGGGTCTAGGTCATTTGAAAGTGAATTGATTCAAATTGACACATTAGCGCCCCCTACAGATAATTTCAAAGTTTTAGATGGCCATTTTCACATTTATTTTTTTCAAAACGTTTGAAATTTTGCACATAAATCTGTTTTGCCCTCTTGATTCAAAAAGTCAATAGGGTCCAAGGCTTATTTTTTACCCTGTTGCCGTGGCGACGACAAACGCTCCCCATTCATTGCAAATGTACACCTCACACAAACATCAAACCAGCCTCGGCCGTTTCACCGATTCGCCTCAAAATCACTCCACATCATCTCAACACATGTACCATCAAAATGACTTAAGGGAATTTTGATCAGTGAAACGTTGTTTGAGCAGCAGAGCGCCAAAAAGTGGCGTATTTTTTTTCAGTTTTTGACAATAGAAAAATTGCTTCCGTTTGCACAAACAAAGTGTGATTGGCACAAAACTTGAATCCATGGTTCAACTCTTGGATCTAGGTCAATTGAAAGTTCAAATTTTGAAATTGGCTCTATAGCGCCACCTACAACAGCCAATTTAAAAATGCCTATGGGAGGGGTTCGAGGTCAAAATTGTCGTAGAACCATGTAATTTGGTACACATGTTCCTCAAGTCAAGCCAAGAAAAAAATCTTATTATGGCTCCCCCCTCTGACAAACAGGAAGCCCATGAATTTCACTGCAAAATGGAAAAATGAAAACCAATCATTTTCATACATGTCGGTTGGAAAGCGACTCCTCCTCGGCCGTTTCACCGATTGGCCTCAAAATTGTTCCAAATCATCTCATCACATGTACCTTTAAAATGGTACATGTGAGGGATTTTTGATCAGTGAAACTTTGTTTGAGCAGCGGAGCGGTAAAATGTGAGGTTTTTTTGGCCGTTTTTGACAACATTAATTTTTTCCCGTTTGCACAAACAAAGTCTGATTTGCATTAAACTTGAATCCATTGTTCAACTCCAGGATCTGGGTCAGGTGAAAGTGAAATATTTGAAATTGGCCCATTAGCGCCCCCTTCAGACTGAGGCAAAGTTTTACATGGGGAGCCAAACCAGCTCTACTTATCATATTCATTACAATTTGACTAACAATCTTCTATGGCTACGGGAACAAATCATCACACACGGCGGCGCCACCTCCTTTGAGCGGTGCTGCGTGGTACGGTGTGGTGCGGCGTAGTGCGGGGCGTTGTGGAGCGGCGCGTTGCGGCTTGGTGCGGGGCGGCGTGTGATGCAGGACGGCGTGGTGCAGGGCGGCGTGGGTGGGGGGTGGCGGTGGCGCGGGGGTGGCGGTGGCGCGGGCGTTGGCGGTGGCGCGCGGTGCGGGGAGTCGCGCGGTGCGGCGAGGGCCGTTTCGACGCCGCTTGCGGCTTATTTTTTTCTTCTTCTTTCTTTCTTTCTTTCTTTTTTCTTCTGCACTTTGAGCCTTAATTTGACCCCCTGAACATGCATGAAAAGTTGTTAAATTTTGCCCAAAAATCAGACCTGGCGAAAAATTTGATATTTTGGTGTTTATTTTTATGGGACTCAAAAAATGCCAGAACAGCGCCACCTACAACAGCCAAAATAATACCCCTATGGGAGTTCTGAGGATCAAGTTTGTTGTAGAGTCATGAAATTCGGTACACATGTTCCTCAAGTCAAGACAAGAAAAAAATATTATTATGGCTCCGCCCTCTGACAAACAGGAAGCCCATAAATTTCACTGCAAAATGGAAAAATGAACAGCAAAAGTTTTCATACATGTCGGTTGGAAAGCGACTCCTCCTCGGCCGTTTCACCGATTCGCCTCAAAATCGCTCCACATCATCTCAACACATGTACCTTCAAAATGACCTCAGGGATTTTTGATCAGTGAAACATTGTTTGAGCAGCGGAGCGGCAAAATGTGACCTTTTTTTGGCCGTTTTTGACAACATTAAATTTGCTCCCGTTTGCACAAACAAAGTCTGATTTGCACAAAACTTTAATACATTGTTCAACTCTAGGGTCTAGGTCGTTTGAAAGTGAATTAATTCAAATTGACACATTAGCGCCCCCTACAGACTATTTCAAAGTTTTAGATGGGCATTTTCAAATTTAGTTTTTTCAAAATGTTTGAAATTTTTGCACATAAATCTGTTTTGCCCTCTTGATTCAAAAAGTCAATTGGGTCCAAGGCTTATTTTTTACCCTGTTGCCGTGGCGACGAGAAACGCTCCCCATTCATTGCAAATGTACACCTCACACAAACATCAAACCAGCCTCGGCCGTTTCACCGATTCGCCTCAAAATCGCTCCACATTATCTCAACACATGTACCTTCAAAATGACTTCAGGGAATTTTGATCCGTGAAACGCTGTTTGAGCAGCGGAGCGGCAAAATGTAAGGGTTTTTTTGGCTCTTTTTGACAACATTAATTTTGCTCCTGTTTGCACAAACAAAGTCTGATTTGCACAAAACTTTCATCCATTGTTCAATTCCAGGGTTTAGGTCAGGTTAAAGTGAAATATTGGAAATCGGCCCCTTAGCGCCCCCTACAGACTGTGTCAAAGTTTACATGGGGAGCCAAACCAGCTCTACTTATCATATTCATTACAATTTGACTAACATTCTTCTATGGCTACGGAAACAAATCATCACACGGCGGTGCTACCTCCTTTTAGCGGTGCTGCGTGGTACGGTGTGGTGCGGCGTAGTGCGGGGCGTTGTGGAGCGGCGCGTTGCGGCTTGGTGCGGGGCGGCGTGGTGCGGGGAGTGCGCGCGGTGCAGGGAGTTGCGCGGTGCGGCGAGGGCCGTTCGACGCCGCTTGCGGCTTTAATTTATTTCTTTCTTTCTTTCTTTCTTTCTTTCTTTTTTCTTCTGCACTTTGAGCCTTAATTTGACCCCCTGAACATGCATGAAAAGTTGTTAAATTTTGCCCAAAAATCAGACCTGGCGAAAAATTTGATATTTTGGTGTTTATTTTTATGGGACTCAAAAAATGCCAGAACAGCGCCACCTACAACAGCCAAAATAATACCCCTATGGGAGTTCTGAAGATCAAGTTTGTTGTAGAGTCATGAAATTCGGTACACATGTTCCTCAAGTCAAGACAAGAAAAAAATATTATTATGGCTCCGCCCTCTGACAAACAGGAAGCCCATAAATTTCACTGCAAAATGGAAAAATGAACAGCAAAAGTATTCATACATGTCGGTTGGAAAGCGACTCCTCCTCGGCCGTTTCACCGATTGGCCTCAAAATCGCTCCACATCATCTCAACACATGTACCTTCAAAATGACCTCAGGGATTTTTGATCAGTGAAACATTGTTTGAGCAGCGGAGCGGCAAAATGTGACCTTTTTTTGGCCGTTTTTGACAACATTAAATTTGCTCCCGTTTGCACAAACAAAGTCTGATTTGCACAAAACTTTAATACATTGTTCAACTCTAGGGTCTAGGTCGTTTGAAAGTGAATTAATTCAAATTGACACATTAGCGCCCCCTACAGACTATTTCAAAGTTTTAGATGGGCATTTTCAAATTTAGTTTTTTCAAAATGTTTGAAATTTTGCACATACATCTGTTTTGCCCTCTTGATTCAAAAAGTCAATAGGGTCCAAGGCTTATTTTTTACCCTGTTGCCGTGGCGACGACAAACGCTCAACATTCATTGCAAATATACACCTCACACAAACATGAAAGCAGCCTCGGCCGTTTCACCGATTTGCTTCAAAATCGCTCCACATCATCTCAACACATGTACCATCAAAATTACTTCAGGGATTTTTTATCAGTGAAACGTTGTTGGAGCAGCGGAGCGCCAAAAAGTGGCGTGTTTTTTTTCAGTTTTTGACAATAGAAAAATTGCTTCCGTTTGCACAAACAAAGTCTGATTTGCACAAAACTTGAATCCATGGTCCAACTCTTGGGTCTAGGTCATCTGAAAGTTTAAATTTTGAAATTGGCTTTATAGCGCCACCTACAACAGCCAATTTAAAAATGCCTATGGGATGGGTTCGAGGTCAAAATTGTCGTAGAACCATGTAATTTGGAACAGATGTTCCTCAAGTCAAGACATGGATAACATTTTATTATGGCTAAGCCCTCTGACAAACAGGAAGCCCATAAATTTCACTGCAAAATGGAAAAATGAAAACCAATCATTTTCATACACGTCGGTTGGAAAGCGACTCCTCCTCGGCCGTTTCACCGATTGGCCTTAAAATTGTTCCAAATCATCTCAACACATTTACCTTCAAAATGACTTCAGGGAATTTTGATCAGTGAAACGTTGTTGGAAAAGCGGAGCGGCAAAATGTGCGGGTTTTTTTGGCCGTTTTTGACAACATTAATTTTGTTCCCATTTGCACATACAAAGTCTGATTTGCATTAAACTTGAATCCATTGTTCAACTCTAGGGTTTAGATCAGGTGAAAGTGAAATATGTGAAATTGGCCCATTAGCGCCCCCTAAAGACTGAGTCAAAGTTTACATGGGGAGCCAAACCAGCTCTACTTATCATATTCATTACAATTTCACTAACTATCTTCTATGGCTACGGGAACAAATCATCACACGGCGGCGCCACCTCCTTTGAGCGGTGCTGCGTGGTACGGTGTGGTGCGACGTAGTGGAGCGGCGCGTCGCGGCTTGGCGCGGGGCGGCGTAATGCGGGACGGCGTGGTGCGGGGCGGCGTGGTGCGGGGCGGCGTGGTGCGGGGCGGCTTGGCACGGGGTGGTGTGCGCGGTGCGGGTGGTGCGCGCGGTGCGGGGAGTCGCGCGGTGCGGCGAGGGCCGTTCGACGCCGCTTGCGGCTTTAATTATTATTGTTTTTGCTCGAGAGATGTCAAATTCTGCACTTTGAGCCTTAATTTGACCCCCTGAACATGCATGAAAAGTTGTAAAATTTTGCCCAAACATCAGACCTGGTGAAAAATTTGATATTTGGGTGTTTATTTTTATGGGACTCAAAAAATGCCAGAACAGCGCCACCTACAACAGCCAATGGGAGTTTCAGAGGTCAAGTTTGTCGTAGAGCCATGAAATTCGGTACACATGTTCCTCAAGTCAAGATACGACCGAAATGTTCCCATGGCTCCGCCCTCTGACAAACAGGAGGCCCATAAATTTCACTGCAAAATGGAAAAATTATCCGCAATCATTTTCATACATGTCGGTTGGAAAGCGACTCCTCCTCGGCCGTTTCACCGATTGGCCTCAAAATTGCTTCAGATCATCTCAACACATGTACCTTGAAAATGACCAAAGGGATTTTTGATCAGTGAAACGTTGTTTGAGCAGCGGAGCGGCAAAATGTGAGTGTTTTTTGACAGTTTTTCACAACATTCTATTTGCTCCCGTTTGCACAAACAAAGTCTGATTTGCACAAAACTTGAATCCAATGTTCAACTCCAGGGTTTAGGTCAGGTGAAAGTGAAATATTTGAAATTGGCCCAATAGCGCCCCCTACAGACTGAAGCAAAGTTTTACATGGAGTGCCAAACAGCTCTAATCATCATATTCATTACAATTTGACTAACGTTCTTCTTTGGCAACAGCAACAAATCATCACACGGCGGTGCCACCTCCGTTGCACGGTGCTGCGTGGTACGGTGTGGTGCGGCGTAGTGCGGGGGGTTGTGGAGCGGCGCGTTGCGGCTTGGTGCGGGGCGGCTTGATGCATGGCGGCTTGGTGCGGGGCGGCTTAATTTGGGACGGCTTGATGCGGTGCGGCTTGATGCGGAGTGGTGCGCGCGGTGCGGCGAGGGCCGTTTGACGCCGCTTGCGGCTTTAGTTATTATTATTTTTATTATTATCATTATTATTATTATTTTTACTGTATTATTATTATATTTTTTTTTACCATTTTTATAATTTTTTTTCCAGATAGATGGACAGTTTTATTACCAAACACAATAGGACGGTTCACTGCGGCTTAGCATTGCCTTTTGCGGTTGATTCATCTCCGTATTTGAAAAGGTCTTGTTGCTGACGCCAGGTTTTCTCACCAAACTCGTTTCTTCTGTTTCCAATTGTCAAATGTCACGACTTTGTTTCCCCACATTGCTGCCTGCCCTTTAAAAACCCTCACGACGCAGGGCCATCATTAGATTCCACACCTTTCCCCTCTTTTTCAGACATATATTATTTTCTGTGTAATTATTGTTTATATGTACTGCTTGATTGTGTATTTATATTCATACTGTATATGGGTGTGTTCACAGTGAAATTTCAATTTTAGTATCTGGACTTTAAAAGGTTATAACTGAACAACTAAAATATCTCAAACTACAAAAAAAGATTTCGAACCTATACATGAGAAAGATATTGTGGATGAAATAAAAAGAAGAGATTGACAAAAAAAACAGCAGCCTCCTATTTGATAATGTTCCTGTCTCCAGTTACAATGGAATTAAAAGGTCGTTAGTGACAAAGCAGCAGATGAACATTAACACAACATCAGGAAATCACTTCATTCCATCAAAGATAGATAGATACTTTATTGATCCCTGTCGGAGAAATGCAGGTGTCCAGTAGCAGCAAAAATAAAAATAAAATGTATCATTATAAAAAGATAATAATAGTAATAATTAGCAACAGCCTCAGGTCACAGCAGCAGAGGTGGAGTAGCCTCTGGGTGGAGCAGGACAGGTCACAGCAGCAGAGGTGGAGTAGCCTCTGGGTGGAGCAGGACGGGTCACAGCAGCGGAGGTGGAGTTGCCTCTGGGTGGAGCAGGACGGGTCACAGCAGCAGAGGTGGAGTAGCCTCTGGGTGGAGCAGAACGGGTCAAAGCAGCAGAGGTGGAGTAGCCTCTGGGTGGAGCAGGACGGGTCACAGCAGCAGAGGTGGAGTAGCCTCTGGGTGGAGCAGGACAGGTCACAGCAGCAGAGGTGGAGTAGCCTCTGGGTGGAGCAGGACAGGTCACAGCAGCAGAGGTGGAGTAGCCTCTGGGTGGAGCAGGACGGGTCACAGCAGCAGAGGTGGAGTAGCCTCTGGGTGGAGCAGGACAGGTCACAGCAGCAGAGGTGGAGTAGCCTCTGGGTGGAGCAGGACGGGTCAAAGCAGCAGAGGTGGAGTAGCCTCTGGGTGGAGCAGGACAGGTCACAGCAGCAGAGGTGGAGTAGCCTCTGGGTGGAGCAGGACGGGTCAAAGCAGCAGAGGTGGAGCCTCTGCCTAAGAGGCAGAAAAAAGCAATACAATAAAAAATTGATTAAACACAAACAACAACTGCTTTAGAGCTACTTTGGACTTGCAGCCGTTTCCAGGCGCATCTTTCAACAACAACAACAAAAAACATACATGAGAAAGAGTGGATAAAATGAAAAGAAGAGATTGACAAATACATTTTTGCCAAAATAAAAAACAAAAAAAACAGGATCTCATCTGTGACACAAATAAACAGAGCCAATATAGAACATTTGACTAATGTATAAACAGTTCTCTTCTAGCAACTGCTAATGGACAGAAAAGGTTTTTGGCTAAATGGAAAACATTAATATATCTTCTGAAAATTAAAACAATAAAATAAGATAAGATAAGATGTGCTTTATTTATCTCACACAGGAGAAATGTACATGTCACATTTGGCATGGATAGAGACAGATAGAACACCTTTGTACCTTTAGTATGATATAATATTTGTATGTGTATGTACTGTATGTACTGTATGTACTGTGGGCACAGTAGCAACATGTACAAAAGGTCTTCATAAACTATAAGGAATGTAAATACTGTAAATACTTATTCATGTAAAATTTCTGCTTGAATTAACAAAAATCAATCAATCTCGTTAATAATGGTTTCAACAAATATTTATGGATTATTGTTATATTGGCCTCATTTTGGACCATAATTGGAGCCTGGGAAGTTCCCTATTGGTCTTCAACGAGCTCGAGGGTTAGCAACATCCATATATTCATACTGTCTGTGGTTTGTGCTGATAAGTACGGAGCTCCTCTGATGACATGGTCCAAAAAAAATTATATTGTGGCCACAACATAGCTATAATGTTCGAACAAAATACTAATTTGTGCTATATTGCGGCCACAATTGAATTTTTGTTTTGACCATGTCATCAGAGAATAAATATATTAAAACTTTAAAAATATATGAAGCAGTGAGATTTGCTTGATGAGAATAAGGACTTTCACTTTAAGTTAACGCTGTAGTGTGTCATACAATAATACACATACATTTCCAGTTGAATGCAAAGAGAGAAGAAGAAAGTAAGGCATTATTGCTGCAACTTTTTCCCCGATATATAGCGTTCAAACAAGCTGCTGAATCACTTAAGAGAATCCTTCGCTCTCCTTGATGAGATGTGATGTGCGTGTAATCAATTTCAAACGCACGCCAGCTCTTCCAGCATTATAATGTTTTACCCAGACTATAGATACACACACACGGTCAGACACAAAGGAAGGTAAAGCAGAGAAAAATGTGCGGATATGTGGACCTATACTTTCTTTTTGAAGCATTCTCCCTCATTGCTCTTACTCACAGTTGTGTAAAAATGGGCTTTGGTGTCACAATAAAGGGTCTTTGAATTGGCTTGGAAGGAGAATGACGTCTGAGGATGTGATGTTACTTTTGAAGAGACATGTGTTTGTCAAGGTAAATCTAATTCGGCCCGAGAGGGGAGTGCTGAAATGATGAAATTTGCACAAAATACTGGAGTCCGTATCAGTCGTTCGTCCAAAAACACATGGAATTAAAATGGTTTATTCCTAAATCCATACATAGAGTTGGAGAGTAACAGATGTAAGAGCAAGGTATTAGGCAAGGCAAGTTTATTTTTATTTTTCAGGCATTACTTATTTTCAAACACACTTACTTAGAAGTAAAATGAGTACATATTTGTGACCATATGAGCCTGTTGCATAGCTCATATCAAGAGTCCATCCATCCATTTTCTTCCGCTTTATCTGTTGCCAGGTGGCGGGTGCAGCTGTGTGAGAAGAGACGCCCCGACTTCCCCATCCACATCCACACACACTTCCTCTGACTCATACAACACAATTTACAATACAATACAATACAATGTATTCTTGTATAGCCCTAGGTCACAACAGAAGTCATCTCAGAGACTTAACAAAACCATTGAAATCACCAACACAGGTCAGAGAATCAACAGTTAAAACACATGAAGAATATAAAGCACACACAGAAGAAAATGTCCATACATGTTGTAGAATGCTAAAGTGTCCTGGATCATCACCAATCCTTTCTGTTGGACACTAACTGTCCAACAAGACCCTCCTGCATCCACAAGGAAAAACTCTTAAAAAACCCAGTGGGAAAAAGTGAGAAACCTCAGGGAGACCCATGGTTTGAGGAAGGGATCCGCTCCCACGGACGGACGGGCTGTAGATCCAGGACTCAGACTGTAGAACGAGGACTGAGGCTGTAGATCCAGGACTCAGACTGTAGAACGAGGACTGAGGCTGTAGATCCAGGACTCAGACTGTAGAACGAGGACTGAGGCTGTAGATCCAGGACTCAGACTGTAGAACGAGGACTGAGGCTGTAGATCCAGGACTCAGACTGTAGAACGAGGACTGAGGCTGTAGATCCAGGACTCAGACTGTAGAACGAGGACTGGCTTTGTGACTCTGGTCTGTGAAAGGCGGTATATAAATAGATTACTTACTATCTCAGCAAGATATGGGGCTGGGTGGTCTGATATCATTTGTGGTAAATTAAATTGTAATTAATGTCTGATAGTGTATGGTAATGTATCCCTCTACTTTTATTTTACAACGACCGGCTCAGGGACTACAGGTGTAGATTAGCAATGCTGCATCTCTCCTTTTGGCTCATGTTTGTTGTAAAAATAAAAACCAAACCACATTACACAAAAACATAAAGTCCTGTTGGAATGTATGTGGCTACATTCAATAAGCGACATTACTACACTATAATGTCATGCAAATCAAGGCAAGGCAAGGCAAGGCAAGTTTATTTATATAGCACAATTCATACACAAGGCAATTCAAAGTGCTGAACAAAACAAGATAGCATTAAAATCATAAATAATTACAGAACATTAAAAAGAAAGATACAAATATAAAATCCCTCAGTTGTAGCACAGCTAAACAGAACTGTCTTTAACCTGGTTTTAAACATTGTCAGAGAGGAGGCCTGTCTCACATCTTCAGGAAGATTGTTCCAGATTTTAGCAGCATGAATCTGAAAAGCAGCCTCCCCATGTTTAGTCCTGACTCTGGGCACTAACAGGAGTCCAGTCCCTGTGCTCTTCAGAGTCCCAGCAGGAGTCCAGTCCCTGTGCTCCCCAGAGTCCCAGCAGGAGTCCAGTCCCTGTGCTCCTCAGAGTCCCAGCAGGAGTCCAGTCCCTGTGCTCCTCAGAGTCCCAGCAGGAGTCCAGTCCCTGTGCTCCTCAGAGTCCGGGCTGGTTCATATGGGACTAACATGTCACTAATATATTTTGGTGCGAGGCCATGGAGAGACTTGTAACAAGCAGAGCTGTTTTAAAGTCTATTCTCTGAGCCACTGGAAGCCAGTGCAGAGACCTGAGGACTGGACTAATGTGGTCGTACTTCCTGGTTCTAGTCTGGACTAATGTGGTCGTACTTCCTGGTTCTAGTCAGGACTAATGTGGTCGTACTTCCTGGTTCTAGTCAGGACTAATGTGGTCGTACTTCCTGGTTCTAGTCAGGACTCGAGCTGCTGCATTTTGAATGTACTGCAGCTGTTTTACAGCCTGTTTGGACAGACCTGTGAGCAGCCATTGCAGTAGTCTAACCTACTGGAGACAAATGCATGGATAAGTATTAGTATAGTCACAACAGTAGTTATATCGGAGGACTTTACAAAGCTGTAGATTCGCCAACACAGATCAGAGAATCAAGCAGTTCAAGGACAAGAAATGCACTCTCAAAAAAAAAACATTTACCCAGTGGTCCATACGGGGCAGATGACCAAGGTCTATAAATGTTGATAAAGTCCATACATTTTGTTGAATGCTGAGTGTCCTGGATCATCATCAACTGTCCTCAGACCCTTCTCAATCATAATAAATAAGGTATATTCATCCATCCATCCATCTTCTTCCCCTTAATCCATTTCTGGGTCGGGGGGGTGGCAGTCAGAGCTGCACCCAGTACACAGAGCACCAGCCCCTCACTGATCCTCCTGCAGGTGCTGCGTCCACAGGAGCTGAGATCTTTCAGTGAGGGCTTCAGGCAAAGTGGGGTTAAGTGTCTTGCCCAAGGACACAACGACAGCAGACATCAGTGGGAGTCGTGAAGTAGGTCTTACGGTGGGCTCGAACCCACAACCTTCTGGCTCTAAGGCCAATGCTCTACCAACTGAGCCACTGTCGCCCCAGGTATATTCAGTATTACGCAATTATCTATAAAACAGTAAAACACTATCTATACAAACTAACTGATAGTGGAAATGTTTTTGGGTTAAGATTAAAGTGAATGTGAATATAATCAGTCTAGACAACTTTTGTTTGACCTACATTGGAGTGTGGAAATCTAAGACTGAGGTGTTGAAACCAAGCTAATAATTATCCACAGTGTCCACATTTGGGGTGTTTTGTGAAACGATGTCCAACAAGTGGTTAATGTTTTTATCTTGAGGGGCTTTTCCGTGTGTGAGGGTGAGGGTTTTCTGTTCTGAATTAAATAATCCGCCTGCAGAGCATCAAGCAGGACGCTACAGGCCTCCTAAGCAGCTGAAAGACATCTCCTCCTTGTTACATGCAAGTAAAAAAACTAATCCCTTGTCTGTTGTGTGCATTGGTCCAGATAACTGTAGTAACAACCAATTTTTAACACTAACTTTTCTACAACCCTTACCGTACAGACTAAACCCAACGTGAATCTCAATAAAACGCAACAAGCAAACCCTACATCCTCTGCTGCGAAACCATCACACGATCTGCAGCCGCCTCTTCCAACGCCGAGTCTCTCCGGGAAGAGTAAAGCCGGAAAAAAAATGTTTGATTTTCAGTAAGAGCCGTGCTTCAGATGTTGCACAAGAAAGGAGGCGAGAGGAGGCGCGGATGGCCCTTACAGTGAGTGACTTTGAGTGCTAATGCTGCTGTCACTGGCTAATCACGCTGTCAGCTAGCATTACGCTTCAAACCACCATCTTGTCTGGCAACGCGGCCCCTGCCCGGACATTACGGCTCGTGCATTTTCACACGGACACAAAAACAGGGATCTGCAATAACTGCTGCAGCGCCCACAATGCATCACAGCGGGGTTTTGTCTTTTGTCTTATTTCTCGACGTTCAATGAGGCTGTTGAGAGGTTTTGCCGCAATATTAAGTCAAAAATGTGTCGAATTTGGAGAGATGTATCTTCATTTGAGCAAACAGGGCGAGCAACTAGTCACATGGATTTAATTTAATAGTTTTTCAGGTTTGAAAGTAAGTACAGGGGGCGACATTAGCTCAGTTGGTAGAGCATTGGTCTTGGGTTCGGTTCCACCACGACACATGTCACCTGCTCCCACTGATGTTTGCTGTCGTTGTGTCCCTGGGCAAGACACTTAACCCCACATTGCTTGAAGTCCCCGCTGAAAGATCAAGGCCGTATCTGTGTTGAAGGTGCAGCCATCTTTCTGCGGACCCACCCCCTGCAGGAGGATCAGAGGGACTGGTGCTGTGTGAATTGGGTGCAGCTCTGATTGCCACCCCCCTGACCCAGAAATGGATAATAAAGGGATGAAAATGATCGAAAGTAAGAATGTACCCTAGCTTTAAGTGAAACTACATGTGACAGTACGAGAATATGTCAAAAAAAGATACTTATACTGTAGGTGAAAAACGCCTTCTCCTCCAAATCTAACTGGTAGAGATTTAAATCCAGGTCCCCTTCGAGGACTGGCAGTGGCTTTAAAGGTTCCATTGAGATTTTGGAGTGATTTTTGTTGAATAATAATAATAATATGCACTCTATTGTCACCGTAGGGAAATTCATCCTCTGCATTTGACCCATCCTGATGCCACTAAGGCTCACGTCAGGAGCAGTGGTCGCCGTAGTAACAGCGCCCAGGAACCCATCTCCAGATGTTGATGCTCGGCTTGGTCAGGACCAGAGCTGGAGGATTTAACCTAGTGAGCATGTTTTTAGTGGGGGAACCCGGAGGAAACCTACGCAGACAGGGGGAGAACATGCAAACCCCACTCAGAAAGGCCCTGTTCCGACCGGGATTCGAACCCAGGACCTTCTTGCTGAGACTTTCTTCCTTCCTTATGTCATGGCTCTACATAACATTGTAGTAATACGGATATATCTTTGTTAGCAGTGGAAAAACTTGCCAAAGGAAAGAGTCGTTGGAGGCAATCAGGAGCGTCTTGTGTCTCCTTTGGTCATGTCTTTAGCCTTGAACAAAATATCAAATTAGAAATTGATCGGCAGTTGTCCAAAAAGAATAACACTGGTTATATACAGTATATTGATCCATCTCCAACCACAGCCCTCTCTCACAAACAGACAAACAAACATTATTAACTGGAAATGTGTTTTTGCTTCAATCTCTTTAAAAACTTAAAATAATGAGCAATATTGTCTCTTTCTCTTACAGCTTTTTAAGAAACCAGCGTCTGCACTTTCAACAATGTTTAAACTACATGTCTGTCCTTGGGGGTTAGGGTCAGGGCGGTAAAGATTTGTCCGAGTAGAAACAGAACAAGCTTTTATTGCGCTAATTCCCAAGCGTCTGTTTTGTCCCTAACAAGTGTAAAACAGAGGCTGCGCTGCATAGTGGATACAAGGCTTACACTGCAAAAAGGCTTACACTGCAAAAAGTGATAACAGTCAAGTTTGCTCAAGTTTGGCCAAATGTTAAGGTTGTTTTGTCTTCATTTGATCACATTTTGACTGCCTGAACCCGATAGTTTGCTGAATCATTTGGTGGATCGTGTTTGGAGACTTGAAGCGTGCTTGGAACTGATATCTACCGCATTGTTGCATCTCTATCACTTGGCTAAAAGGCAGTTTTACCATCAGCAAAACTAAAGGTTCAAAATGAAATAAAAAAAATTTAATGAATTATTTGTGTTATTAGTGCTCCTACATCTTTAAAAAAATCAAAAAAAGATAAAAAAATACATTGCTTTCTTCTTGGTGTGAACATTAAAGGGTTAAAAAACAATTTGCCAGAGGGACAAGCAAAAGTATCTTGTTTTAAAAAGATACTGAAAAAAGTGACCAAATACAAGGTAATACATGCTTTTTATCTTAATTTGAGTATATTTTGACTTTTTTAAAACAAGATTTGCCAATGGAACCAGCCTTTTTATACGGGGCGACAGTAGCTCAGTTGGTAGAGTATTGGCCTGAAGGTCGTAGGTTCGAATCCACCTCAAGACATACTTCATGACTCCCACTGATGACTGCTGTCGTTGTGTCCTTGGGCAAGACACTTAACCCCACTTTGCCTGAAGCCCCAACTGAAAGATCTCAGCTCCTGTGGACTCAGCCCCTGCAGGAGGATCAGTGAGGGGCTGGTGCTCTGTGTACTGGGTGCAGCTCTGACTGACACCCCCCAACCCAGGCATGGATTCAGGGGAAGAAGATGGATGGATGGACAAGCCTTTTTATGTCTCATTCCAAGCCTGGACCAAGGGAGACTTTTCTTGAATCGTCTTTTAAAACAAGAAAAGTTTGTTGTCCCAATGGCAAATCTTGTTTTGAGATCGTCAACATTTTCTCAAATGAAGACTTGATTTAACCTCAGGATGACTTTTTGCAGTGTATGTAGCACAGGCGACACTCAGGGAGCTACCCCACTTCTAACGGTGTCTTGGTCAAGGACAATCCCCTTATACATGCTCGTCCTGAGGCTTCAAGAATCCCTGCGCGAGGACAGGCCACCTCCGTCCACAGCGATACATCCAGCTCAAACCCGGCCCTCCTTGCTCCCAGGCAGCCCGTCAAAGTGATTACCAGCCACCAGGCCGACTGGCACGTATACAGTGCAGTAGTAAGAGGGTGGGCGGCCTGGTGTCGCAATAGCTGACATTTGCATTTGATACAAGAACATGTGCGAACGAGAAAGTGACAAGTCAAGTGGGAAGTGCATATATGGGCACGTGTCACGGCGCTGAAAATAACTTTGTGTTGACTCGAGGTGAAAGTCTTCTTCACATCTTTCTTCTCAATGTGATGGAAATGCACTGTGTAACTTTCATAATGGGGAAACTTTTTTTCCTTGTCTTACAGTAGTGTGAAGGTGTTTAATCCTGTTTTAACAAGTCTTTTATACCAACATCTAATCAATTATTAAACTGTGAATGACAAAACATGGACTTTCTCTTTACCAGCTCCTTCTACTATTTCTGTGATGACATTATGTGACACAGGTGACAATAACCTTTATTCTATTGTTTTTTGCTCCATCCATTGAGTGCACTATAAAGAGACTGAATCAAAAGTTAAAGACATCATGGATAGAAGTGTATTTTGTCTTAAAACATTTTAAAGTTTCCCAAAAATATGTTCTCAAATTACATTATTTATAACTGCGTGCCTGTACTGGCCCCGCTCCCGTCTCTGTGTGGAGTGAGAGACAAATGCCCAAAAAATAACAATTGTAAACAGCTTTGAGACTCTGGTCTGTGAAAGGAGGTCAATAATTAAAGATTACATACTCACTGTACTTAGAGTTTGATGTAAATCTAGCGGAATGTAAGTTCTTGCTTATTCTGCAAGTGGAGGGACAGATACAGTAGATACATAGATAGATAGATAGAAATAGAAAACATGCTTCTTTTTCCGGGCATTTAAATAAAAAAGTAAATCATAATGTGTTGCTTATGCTAGTCATATATTAGTTAAATTGTCATGCATATCCACATATTTATACCTAAAACTGGTAAACTTTTATCTAAACCGTTTAAATGTTTACATACAGAGAGCTGATTGGCTTAAAGAGGTTGGTGCTCTCTTCTCTCTCTGAAAAAGCTGATTTAAGGAAGTGACTGAGGCCAAATATAGACAGTATATGTACAGTATGCATGTGAAAACTAGTGATAGAACCTGTTTTGAAAGCAAGGAATTATATATTTGTTGTGGTTTCAAAGTTCTCCAGCCCGAAATGTAATACCTTCTTTTCAAAAACATGAAATAAAGTAAATATTCTCAAGATCATAGCTAACGGTCAACATTTCTCTCTCTCTCGTTCTTGTTTTATTGCACAGGAACCTGGCTGGCCCTTGACTCCATTGAAATGCAATATAATGTATCATGTAATGCCATACTGTGAAATGCATACAGGCCTGTCGCCATGGAAACAAGTTATTGCCTTTGGATCAAATGGGAACGGGCGACGAACATGAGGGTGCATTAGAGTATGGACTTTGGTTCTCGCCGGCTCCTATACAGTGTCTGATTATGGATGCACATGCTTTTATGTCTGAGGAACAAAGCCGCCTGCTGTCAGACACAGTTTGTAGATGAGTCAAGCAGATTTGTCTGGGAAGTTCAAGAGTTTGTTAAAATATATCCTGGAGATCAAGGGTTTCCTGGTGAGATGGACAGTGTGGAGGCGATAGAGTGAAATTCTTTATAGAGAATAATGTCTGCACTTTCATAAGGAACAAATAACCAGTTTTACAGAGAAGTATTATTCTAAACTCGGGAATTTTTATACCTCATTCTTGCTTCTTCATCAAAGTTGGAGATTTTATACTTGCTTCTTTATGAGGCTAAAGTTAGACTTGCTTCGTTATTATGCTAAAGCTAGAGATTTTATACTTGCTTCTTTATTATGCGGAGAGATTTTATTTTATTCGAGAAGTAAATCCAGCCAGGTGCTCTTTGGAGGCTGTGGGTGAGTTCCTTTCATACACCCAGAGGAAGGCATGTTCGTAGTTTTTTAAATTAATCCAAGCCATGTTTAAATCAAGGTTTTTGAAATTTAGTCTATTTTTATAATAATATAGTGCTTTTCAGGACACTCAAAGAAGCTTCACATGTCATTATTCTTTCACTCCATACACACTGGTGATAAACTACCATTGTAGCCAGCCACAGCTGCCCTGGGGCACACTGACAGAAGCGAGGCAACCAGTCTGTGCCATCGGCCCCTCCCACCACCACCAACCATTCACACACACACCAGACTCATTCTGGGCAATGTGGGGGAAATGTCTTGCCTAAGGACACAACCACAGTTTGGCATTTTACAGCCGCAGCTCCTTCACTGTGGCATCTGCTGTTCACAGAGGTCTCCCATCACAGCACTACCCAGGCCCTGCCCAAACCCCTGTCAATATCTCTGTCTGTCTGTCTGTCTGTCTGTCTGTCTATATATTGTATCTGTCTGTCTATATATTGTATCTGTCTGTCTTGTATCTGTCTGTCTGTAGTTGGTTTACCTGAATGGATAGATACATACAGTGCCTTGCGAAAGTATTCGGCCCCCTTGAACCTTTCAACATTATCTGCAGTTCATCCAGAGTGATCATGGGCCTCTTGGCTGCATCTCTGATCAGTCTTCTCCTTGTTTGAGATGAAAGTTTGGAGGGACGGCCGGGTCTTGGTAGATTTGCAGTGGTCTGATACTCCTTCCATTTCAATATAATTGCTTGCACAGTGCTCCTTGAATAATATTGCACGCCCCACTTTTCAGTTTTTTATTTGTTAAAAAAACTTAAATTATCCAACAAATTTCATTCCACTTCACGATTGTGTCCCACTTGTTGTTGATTCATGACAAAAAAATTTAAATTTTATATCTTTATGTTTGAAGCCTGAAATGTGGCAAAATGTTGAAAGGTTCAAGGGGGCCGAATACTTTCGCAAGGCACTGTAGATAGATAGATAGATAGATACGAGACAGACAGACAGACACAGACAGACAGACAATAGACCTGTCTGTGCCTTTGCATCGAGAAGACAAATCAACATTAGGCCCTTCAACATTTGATTAGACATTGTTTTTTTAATGTGATGATGAGAAATCCAAACGTTATTATTTGTGGTGGTGACCCCTGTGGTGTACCACAGGGGTCGATCCTGGGACCTCTCCTATTTAATCTCTACATGCTGCCGTTAGGTCAGTTAATACAAAGAAACAAAGTGTCCTACCACAATTACGCTGACGACACTCAGATCTATGTCTCACTGACTGCAGGAGAACATGGACCACTGGATTTGCTCCTTCACTGTATCCAACAGATCAGTGACTGGATGCAAAATAATTTCCTCCAGCTAAATACAGACAAAACCGAAATCATTGTCTTTGGTCCCCAGAAACAAAGAGAGGGCGTCATTTGTCAACTTCAGTCTCTCTCCCTACTTCCTTCAGACAAGGTCAGAAATTTGGGGGTAATACTGGACTCAGACCTAAATTTCAATAGCCACATAAAATCAATAACATCAACAGCTTTTTACCATCTGAAGAACATTGCCAAAGTTAGAAATATAGTGTCCAGGGCAGACTTGGAGATTCTTGTCCATGCATTTGTCTCCAGCAGGCTAGACTACTGCAATGGCCTGCTTACAGGTCTGTCCAAACAGACCTGTAAGCAGCTGCAGTACATCCAAAATGCAGCAGCTAGAGTCCTGACAGGAACCAGGAAGTATGACCATATTAGTCCGGTCCTCAGGTCTTTGCACTGGCTTCCTGTGGCTCAAAGAATAGATTTTAAAACGGCTCTGCTTGTGTACAAGTCTCTCCATGGCCTTGCACCAGAATACATTAGTGACATGTTGGTGTCATATGAACCAGCCCGGACTCTGAGGAGCACAGGGACTGGCCTCCTGCTGGTGCCCAGAGTGAGAACCAAACATGGGGAGGCTGCGTTTCAGATCCATGCAGCTAAGATCTGGAACAATCTCCCTGAAAATGTGAGGGAGGCGTCTACTCTGTCAATGTTCAAATCCAGGTTAAAGACTGTTCTGTTTGCCTGTGCATACAACTGAAGGATTTTATCTCCATTTTTAATGCACTGCTGTCATTTATTTATTTTTTTAAATTTCTTGTGTAATTTTGAAAGTTTTAATGGTTTTATTCTTTTGTGTGATTTTAATGTTTTAATTGTGTTTTAATCTTTTGTGTGATTTTAATGTTTTAATTGTGATTCTGGTGTTTGTTTTATGTGATGATTTGTGATGTGGACTGTGAAGCGCTTTGTGTTGCCATGTGTATGAAAGGCGCTCTACAAATAAACTTTGATTGATTGATTGATTATTTACCAGCTCTGAGGACTTGATAATATCACTTTCATAAAGGACCCGAACCCAAACAGTACAACATCTGAATCTCATAATTTATACGAGACAAGGTATTTTAAACTTTCTACAATAACTAGCTTGATCCATTTAAACTGCTGCTTTGTAATACACACTTTATTTTAGAACCATCTGAAACCCCATTTTCCTTTTACAGAAGAAACAGGCCATAACTTTAGTCTGTTTGCTGACACTGCAGATCCCAGCACCTCCCAAACCTCACATTAAAACCCATTTATTGTTATTAGACATCTGAACCTTGCTTATATTACATTACTTCTAAATTGAATCCCAGCGTTTGAATAACTCATGCATTTTACTTTGGCACTACTCCAATCTTCCCAACAATACATTTCCACCCACGCCTTTTCAACACAACTTTTATTGCCTCTTCAATTAGCCAAGTCGGAGTTTTTTTAATGTCGCTTCAAAGCAAATAGATTCCTCGCTCTTCCGAATCCATGCAAGTCAGACATGGCATGGCGTTGTTTGCCCATGAAGACGCAGTCCGGTTAATCTGTGTAATTTCGGCGGACGTAAAGTGGGGATGCGATCGCTTTCCTGTCAGTGCTTGAGCGCCGGAACACGGGCTGATCGGCCGTGGCTGAATTATACATTTGGATCGGTGGATTGGTGCTTGGCCGCGCGGTCTCTGTCAATGATGCTGCTGGAGCTGATGAGAGCTGGTGACGCCGGACGCAAGAATGATTCAGATAATTTTTTTTTTTTGGCTCGAATCCCAAAAAAAAGTTGAGAAGGGGGTTACTGAGCCGCTCCATGCTGCTGCTGCTGTTGCGTAATACCGCTCTGTGACTCAGCTTCTCTTAAAATCGGGATGTTTTATTGTTGAAATATTCAAGTCAAAGGGTTTAATCGTGTGTTTCCGCTTTTGCCGTCAGAACTACAGGCTCTATGGACTACAAAGATGGCAACCCACTTATTCATGGGCTTTAACAAGTCAAAGTAAGTTAAAACAGTGAGTGTATGTGTAATGTACGTAATGGTTTTTGTCAATGATGCTGTTAGAGCTGATGAGAACTGGTGACGGCGAACGCAAGAATTATTCCGATTTTTTTTTTTGGCTCGGATCCAAAATAAGTTTTTTTTTTTTTTTTACATTTGAGAAAAATACATTAAAAGAGATGAAGAGGGTTACTGAGCCGCTCCATGCTGCTGCTGTTGCTGTTGCACAATAGCGCTCTGTGACTCGGCTTATCTTAAAATCGGGATGTTTTACCGTGGAAATATTAAAGGTAAAGGTGCACTTTATTAATCCCCGTAGGGCAATTCAATCCTCTGCATTTGACCCATCCTGATGCCACCAAGGCTCACGTCAGGAGCAGTGGTCGCCGTAGTTACATCGCCCAGGAACCCATCTCCAGATGTTGATGCTCTGCTTGGTCAGGACCGGAGCTGTAGGATTTTACCTAGTGTGCATGTTTTTAGTGGTAGGGGAAACCGGAGCACCTGGAGAAAACATACGCAGACACAGGGAGAACATGCAAACTTCACTCAGAAAGACCCTGTTTCGACCGGGATTCGAACAAATCTGCTCAGCCACCGTGCCGCCTCAGTGTGAATTTTTTAAGTCACCCCAAAAGTGAGAGTTGTGTTTTGAACCAGAGTCAACTTTAGATCAAAGTTGCCAAAGGGTTTGATTGTGGGTTTTAGCTTTTGCCGTCAGAACTACAGGCTCTACAGACTACAAAGATGGCAACCCACTTTTTCATGGCCGTGAATGGACAGCCATCCGCTCCCGGATCAAGTCAAAGTAAAAACAGTGGGTGTGTTGCCATAGTAATAGAACCCTTGCATAAATAGTGTATTATTGTCACGAATGTATGTCATTTCAATATTTGTATTCATCTTATGGCTATGATATCACAGCAACATCTCACACATGCTTTTGAGTATTGTAGTGATTGACAGATGTTAGTCCCGCCTCCTGCAAATACACATGATCTCAGACATTTTTCAAACGTATACATTTCAAACTAAATAATAGACATTGTTAAGGTGTTAGACAAAGCATGCCTTCATTTGCCTTCAACTCCTCTCACTCATTCAAAACAACTCAAGTCACACACACACGCTAACACACACACACACACACACACACACACATGAACCAAAACCCTCTCTGACCCGACACCTTCTTTACACAGAAACAGGTTTGAACACGTTTCTATGGTATTTAGTCATTCAAGCCTTGTTTTCATGATAATTGTCTATTTGCCCTTGTTGATAAATGACTCATTTTCTATTTCGATCCAAGAGAAGTCGACACATTCAAGCAGATGTGGTTTGAAAAATGCAATAAAACTTTGGATGTGCTCCGACTGCCACCCCCCTGACCCAGAAATGGATTAAGGGGAAGAAAAAATACGTAGCCCACTGAGTATTTACATCTGGACAAACTGTACAAGGGACATTTTCTATTGAGCGGTAAAGCACGAGTTATGGAGGCATTTGTGAACGAGTACTTTTTGAAGAGTTGTGCTGGGGATGCATTTTAATTAACACTAGGACTCCCAGAGCAGTCATTTTGACAATTCTGAACATCTAAAGAAAGTTAGTTTTGCACCAGTTTTCTAAAAAGTCAGTTACTGTATAATATATTTACCTTCACTCACTTTGACTCTTGGTGCAACAGCAAACAGTAGTAGATATAAGATATAAAAACACCTTAGATTTGATCACCTCTGCTCTTGCCTCTGGGGCTATCTGAGATGGTATGTGTATTTCCAGGAGGCGGGACTTACATCTGTCAATCACTACAACACTAATAAAATATAACAGACCAGGCAGAGTGAAAAACCAGCACCTTGGAGAAAAGGGGTTTAACTGCCATAGAATGTATCAAAATGACTGCTCTGGGAGTGGAAGTTTTCTCAGGATGAAAAAATAAAAACTCTCTGTGTGTGAGAGAATTAAGAATTAACTTTCAGAATGCACATGTGTCTTTTCTATGTGAAGAATGAGTGTGTAATTATTGGATTGTCACATGTAGCTGCTCTAAAACTTATTATGCTAATTAGACGCTAAATCAAACTAAAGTCTTCTCGAACTGCTCATGCATGCACTTTTTCTCCCAATTTCTCGATTCAGGAAGTAATAAAACTGAGCTGTGTGTTGTTGGCGCAAATGTATAGTTTTTTTACACATATTTTTTCCCATGATTACATAATAAAATTGATGATGTCCTTTGTTTGGTTTAAAAATGGAACAAATTGCGTTCTCTGGCACTAAGCTTTGCTAAGCAGCCATCTGGGGATTTTTCCTCCTGGCCAAACTGCGAATGCCCACGGATTCAGCTCTGCCCTGAAAAACAAGGCTGAGTCATGATGACACATTAAGAGAAGTCCCTCCTATAGAATAAAGAAGCAGCATGGAACTTTTCTGGTCCACCTCGGCCGTCTCCATGGCAGCGCTATCTTTAACCCATTGACTACAGCCGTTTTTGATGATTTCCCTGATTTTCAAGAGCCACAGAATGTTATTTCCTAAGCCTATGTGAAATATGAAACCAGATTCTGAAAGACTGGATTGTCTACTTTGATCAGCGAAAATAAGTTTGTTTCTAGCTGTTTTTATTGTCCTGTAATGCCCAGTGGAATAGAGGGTCTCAGACAAATACGTCAATGGCAGTCAATGAGTTAAGATGGACACGCTAACTTTCAAACCGCAAAACATTGAAGTTATAAAATCAAAGTAACTTTAGTTTCTAGCTCTAAAACACAGTTTGCTTCTATCACTAGTTTTCATATGTACAGGTGTGACTGAAAATACTGTAAATGTAAACTAAAATATCGTTCAAAAGTCAATTTTCTTCTGGAATTGAACTTACAATGTGACGCCTGACACGCAGAGTGAAATATATACAAACTTTATTTGTTTCAATGTTGATAATTATGTCTCACAGCTGTAAAAACCCCAAATAAAACATTTCAGAACATTTTTTATTTTATTTAATTGACTGTAAGCCATTGTTATAAACAGTGTAACACACAGAAGTCGCTCAAGAGAATAAATCGCACCAAAACGCATAATAACAAACATATCGTCGCACCCCCGGCCAAACTATGACAAAATCTGCGTTTTATAATCCAAAAAATACGGCAGATCATTGGAATAAATGTGTTCTATAATGAATATATGACGGAACAACAACAGTGAGTGCACCTTTAAGCGACTGACAAAACTTTTCCCACGACTTTCAAGCTTAGGATTGACTAAAGTTGATTTCACGCTCGTCTGCTTATTGCATAGTAACAGGCTTTAAATTGTACATTGATGGAGCCATATTTTACAGTGCACATATCAATGCACATTTGGACAGAGGTAAACGTGCCCATAATGACTCCTGTCCCATTATTGACTTATTTGGCTGATTCTACAGCAGAGATCGGCCGGTGATGTGTCCGGCATTGACCTGTGCAGTGCTTTGTGCCGTTGGAATTATTTCAGACTATCGTAAATCAACAATATCAATGTCTTTTTATTGTGTTTGCTTTGTTTTGGAGCGGTTTTGAGGTTGGCAATTAGGCCGGCAACCAAAAAGGATATTAGCCGATTGATTGGGTTAGCTTGGTCAAATGAGGTTTTCTTCAAATCCACTAAAGTTGGGTTGCTTTAAACGCGCTTTGAGAATCAAAGACATTCCAGAACAAAACCAAGAACTCAAAGGAAAATTCTGTTGAACACATAACTTAAACTGAACTTTATTTTTAATTTTTACCAGACATGACTATTATCAGAACGGCGACTTGTCTCACATTTTCTGCTGCAACATGGACCACGCCTTGTTCTACGCCAGCTCCATTCTGTGCAGCACAATACATGCAATTTTGATAATATTAGTCATGCTGCAAGTAGCTCCAAAACTGTTTGTGCCTGACATGTTGCTTCAGTACAGTGTTCATGGTTTTACACTGGTCCAGACCAGAGCAGAGAGGATTCATGGTCCGAACCAAGTGGATCAGGTGAAAATCCACTGGAGGAATGCTAACTTTTTGAAAAAGCTAATGAACCATTTAGCATTTTACTTTGGACCAGAGCAGAGAAAATGGTTCAAACCAAGCGGCTACTCCACCTTTTGACCTGTCCTGCTCCACCCAGAGGCTACTCCACCTCTGCTGCTGTGACCTGTCCTGCTCCACCCAGAGGCTACTCCACCTCTGCTGCTGTGACCTGTCCTGCTCCACCCAGAGGCTACTCCACCTCTGCTGCTGTGACCTGTCCTGCTCCACCCAGAGGCTACTCCACCTCTGCTGCTGTGACCTGTCCTGCTCCACCCAGAGGCTACTCCACCTCTGCTGCTGTGACCTGTCCTGCTCCACCCAGAGCATCTGTCAAAAGGAATTCAAGGCTCTTTTCAAATACTTCTTTAACTGATAACAATAGTTCAGAGATATTTGAATTTCTAAATCATTTTTCCAGCCCCTAAATCTTGTTGTTGTCATTTCGATGTCTCCACCGTTTCACCAATCAGAAAGTCTGTGATCCGGGCGCCAGAACTCACCGCGTGGAGCTAATCTCACTGGTAAAGTACCATGTGGCGCAGAACTAAAAAAGGTCTCGTTATGGTTCTCAAACCATTAACAACAAAACAAGGAATCATCTTTTGGGCAGATTTTTACATTTTTCTCCTCTGAGACAACAGCTGTATATGAAATCTTTTAAATTCACCAAGATACTGTGCTTTGTGTCGGATAAATGCATTTCTACACCGTCCCCGACATACTCCCCTATTGTTCCATCTGTAGTTCGTTCGAAGCTTCCCAATGATAACGCCGAATAAAAAGTAATCGCTGTGAAAGCCGATGATTCACGACTCCGTCCCTGAAGCTACATTAAGCACATTGATCCGCAGCCTTAATCCTAATGCAAAAAATAAACAGTGCGTAAATTCCCAGTCCACTTTTCCTGACGATCGATACACGCTTCTGTCTGTGGAGTCGCCGTTTGAAGACCAGCAAAGACCGAGAACACTTTCACCTTTGATCCGTTTTGATCCTGACATGGGGCCACACGGTCGGGGGAAAGATTGCGTCCATGTTGGAAGTCGAGGGATGACATTGAAAATTCCGGGGGACGAATAAATGTTTATCTTCTCTTCTCTCAATATTGATCCAAAATGATTTCATAAAACAATAGTGTCTTTACAATTGCAGAGTGCTTTTTTTTTCTATTTTTATTGTGAAAATATTGACATACAATACAAGTGCAGACATACAAACAAATACAGACACATTAAGACAGACAAGAGAGAGAGCGATGTTTTTTGAAGTATCTCTAAGCGCTGTCTACTGTATTCAGTCACTCTTTAAACAGTGGACTATCTGTTGTACAGCTGCCCTGGGTCAGACTGACAGACATGTGGCCCCTCTGACCACCACCATTCACTCACTCACCACTTTCACACCGCATGGGGATTAGTCCTGGTGCTGTAGCCTGAGACCTGGATCTATAGCGCTGTCCGTGGGAGCGGATCACTCTCTCATTGTGGACCTCCCCGAGATTTTCCTTGCCGATAGAGGGGGGGGGGGGGTGTTAAACTGTCAGAGGGTACAACTAAAAGGACTGTGGTAATGATCCAAGACACTGCCCCTTTTGGACCAGTGTTTTTTAACATTGCATTTCTTTGCGGCCCTCCGTGTCATTTTATGTGGCCGTCTGGCATACTAACCCAAAGTAGTCTCGTTGTGTGCCATAGACGCATTCATGCGTCAATTGCGTTTTCCGCTATTTTCATGCTCCCAAATGTCTATTATATCTAATATGTATGAGGATTAGCTTGAGAGCGTATTTTATCGAGCCAGCAGGTGGCAGCAGCGCTCTCTGGATGGTTTGAAAACAGCAAGAGGCACTTGATGTGCTTCTTTTTCTCAGCTTTTCTGAGACTGGTGATTTCAACAAAACTTCCCTCTACTCGACTGAGGATTACAGGGGAACAAAACAAGCTAGAAACAAAATAATGAAAAATGTATGATGAAAGTAGACAGTCCATTCTTTCAGAATCTGGTTTCGAATTTCAGAAAGTCATAGTACACAGTATTCTGTGGGTCTTGAAACATCAATAAAAATCATCAGAAACTGCTGTTCTGAAATGGGCTGGCAGACATAAGTTCATTGTGTCATCAATCCAACTTCAGCTCAGCAAATAAAGACCTTTGTCTAAAGTCGTTGACTTTATTTGCACGAACTTTACTGACGTAGTTTTGGATTGTGTCACTTCTGTTAATGATGCTACTGTAGCAGGTGAGATGGTAGACATTTGTCATTCAGCCAACTTCAGCTCTGTTATAGATAATCATAAAGCGAGTCAGTTTTTCAGTCCGTGATGTCGGCGCCTGGACTAGTCTGGTGAATTAAAGTGGCCCTCTTACTGAAATGTTTGGACACCCCTGCTTTAATCTGTGTTGGCAAGTTCAAGGGTTTTGTTAAGTCCGATGAGATGTTGTTATTTAGGGCTATACAAGAAAACATTGAATTTAATGGTCCCTTTAATGTTTCCTGTTGTTTTATAAAGAACTCTCTGTTGCTCTGTAAAACACACTTTATTCTCCATGTACTGTATATAAAAACAGCTGAAATAATTGACTGTGGATTGAAAATGAAGACACGTCAAAGGAATTCCCATTGGATTCAGATCAATAGTGAGACAGTGCTGAACAAGTGCTGCTGTGTGACATCAAAAGCAAGGAAAAGCAAAAAAGTCAGTGGGCGGGACGAATAATTGTCTCTCTTGGTTGAACAGTGCGCACCGCCCCTTTAAGACATGTCTGTGTCAGTCTGTGGACGAGGTAGCAGCAGGCACAGCGGGGGGTCCATCCCTGCTGCGCCTCCTCTGCTGCGACACCGGCTCCGTGCTACACTCAGTGGTTTGTGATAGGCCGACCACTGGCTTTTCTGACATGAGCTCAACATCCGCCGCCGAAGCTCATTTGTTTGTCCAGATGGATCCCTGCGGAGATCCAGAGGGAAAGCTCGTCTAAAACATTACATGCATTTTGAGAAGCTTTACTGTATGTTCTGGGATTCAGCTGAGAGACAAATTGGATAAAAGATGTAGTCTTGCAGGGGAAATGTCAGATATTTTAATTTTGTTCTGCTTATTCTTTTTGATTATTGTGTTAATACTTAATCCTTGGTCAAATTTTGCAGGGGAAGAAAGAAGGGGAAAAAATCTGGATCAAATGAGGAATGACTTTGACTTTAAGAATGCAAAAAGGAAAACGCACACATGCTTGTGTTTGTATCCACACAAACACAAGCATAATACCCAGGCATACACACAAATACACTCAGCACTCACGCTCTATCAGACACAGACATATACACACACATGCATGTATACCCACTCCGGCACACACACACACACACACATGTTGTATGTTTTGTATGACCTGCTCAAATAAATTGATATCAAATCAAATTAAAGGAAAAGGTCCGAGGCACTCAGTCATGTGATTTTCTATCCCATTTATTATTCCATTTCTGGGTTGGGAGGTGGCCATCAGAGCTGCACCCAAGTCTCACAGCACCAGCCCCTCACTCATCCTCTGCAGGGGGTGGGGCTTCAGGAAAAGTGGGGTTATGTGTCAGTGGGAGCAGATGACATGGATCGTAGGGGGATCGAACCCACAACCATTAGGTTCAAAGACCAATGCTCTGCCAACTGGTCTTCATGAAGGCAAGGGGACTTTAAGGAATGTATGGCGTGTGAAGAATGTCCCAATAAATACCTCATATAAGAAGAATCTTATTATGGAGGGAAAGAATTTGTGACTAAACCAGAAGTTTTTCTGGCTTGAGCCATTTTTCACTGATAGTATTTTTTGTTTGTCCCAACAGAAAACCTTTTTTGAATCCTCATCGTATTCAGAAAGATGATATATTCACCATAAAGAGAAAGATCTTTGTGAGTCACTGTTTGATGCTTTGGGCCGAGAGCTGACTGGACCATCACTCAGCCACTCTTTTTTTACTTTTTGGTCTGAAAAATCTGACCTGAAAATGTGACAAAGACATGCATGTGAAAACTGTTTTAAGAGCCAGGATAAAGTCACTGTTACGACCCGAAAGACAGAACATGTTTGAGGACACAAAGACAGAGTTCACAATTGATTGTATTTATATATTTTCTTGTTTGAGTGAACTCTAGATTTTATATTATTTTAATATATAGATTTATTTAAAAAAAACAACCCAGTGTCCGGAACACAAAAACACAAAGTTATCAAATTAAAGGTGGACCTGGTGGGCGCCAAAACAAACTAAATAGGCCGACACCGAACCAACCCTGTACAGCGCCGTCCGGATCCAATGCCGACACCCGAACTAAAGAATAAATAAAACCCAACTCGCTACACCCTCACCACGAAAATGTAACCACCGGACCCACCAGATCAAACAAAAATAACTACAGGAAAAAAGGTTAAAAAAGTGACAAAACCGTGCGGCGTCTGAGGAGGCCGCAAACACGACCAGGAGGGGGCGCTCTCCTCAGCAGGTGTTACCAAAGAGGCACCGGGACAGCGCTTCTTATAGACCCGGCCTGAGCTGTAAAATACTGTATACACAATAAGTTAAAAAAGTTTATCAAAACATTAACAAAAATGTAACCTATAAAATATACTTATAAATTTTTTTTACAAAAATGTATAAAACCCAAAAATACCTGGACTAAAAAAAGACACAAAACCAAAAGGGAAAAGGTGCCCAAACAAAACAGTTGGATGGATTTAAAGTAAGTGATCAAGAATTTTAGCACATTTTTCAAGGTCACCAACAGCACTTTTCGATGTTCAGATTCAGATATCAGATATTACAGTGCCTTGCGAAAGTATTCGGCCCCCTTGAACCTTTCAACATTTCGCCAAATTTTAGTCTTCAAACATAAAGATATAAAAATTTAATTTTTTGTCATGAATCAACAACAAGTGGGACACAATCGTGAAGTGGAACGAAATTTATTGGATAATTTAAACTTTTTTAACAAATAAAAAACTGAAAAGTGGGGCGTGCAATATTATTCGGCCCCTTTACTTTCAGTGCAGCAAACTCAGTCCAGAAGTTCAGTGAGGATCTTTGAATGATCCAATGTTGTCCTAAATGACTGATGATGATAAATAGAATGCACCTGTGTGTAATCAAGTCTCCGTATAAATGCACCTGCTCTTTGATAGTCTCAGGGTTCTGTTTAAAGCGCAGAGAGAACCATGAAGACAAAGGAACACACCAGGCAGGTCCGAGATACTGTTGTGGAGAAGTTTAAAGTCGGATTTGGATACAAAAAGATTTCCCAAGCTTTAAACATCTCAAGGAGCACTGTGCAAGCAATTATATTGAAATGGAAGGAGTATCAGACCACTGCAAATCTACCAAGACCCGGCCGTCCCTCCAAACTTTCATCTCAAACAAGGAGAAGACTGATCAGAGATGCAGCCAAGAGGCCCATGATCGCTCTGGATGAACTGCAGATAACTACAGCTGAGGTGGGAGAGTCTGTCCATAGGACAACAATCAGTCGTGCACTGCACAAATCTGGCCTTTATGGAAGAGTGGCCATTTCTCAAAGATATCCATAAAAAGTCTTGTTTAAAGTTTGCCACAAGCCACCTGGGAGACACACCAAACATGTGGAAGAAGGTGCTCTGGTCAGATGAAACCAAAATCAAACTTTTTGGCCACAATGCAAAACGATATGTTTGGCGTAAAAGCAACACAGCTCATCACCCTGAACACACCATCCCCACCTCAGCTGTAAAAATGTTATATCTTTATGTTTGAAGACTGAAATATGGCGAAATGTTGAAAGGTTCAAGGGGGCCAAATACTTTCGCAAGGCACTGTATCTCTTTCCATAACGAGGTGATGACAGTACCGTTTTATTTTTTGCGTCTGGTTTTGACAAACACAATCAATCAATCAATCAATCAACGTTTATTTGTAGAGCGCCTTTCCTACACAAGGCAACGCAAAGCGTTTCACATCCCCTATCACATCATGCATAAATCAAACACATTAAGAGCACAAGATATATTAAAAACATTAAAAATTACTGTGACACTGTCGTGTGGGAGAGATCTGTCAGCTCTGGGCCCTCTTGTTCTACACCTAAGTGCCCGGTTCGGAATAAAGAGCCTGCGGACTGCGAGGAGCCATCCAGCGCCGTGGCCCATGTCCTGAGCCTTTCAAACCGCTATGCAGCCCTCTCCGCTGACATCCCAGCCCCCTCAGCAGAACCCCTGGACTCTGCAGCAAACTCTACTGCTGTCCGTGGATCCAGGTCCACTGCGAGAAAGACACTCTTAAAGGAAGATGTCCTCAGACAAAAGAGTGGTCATTCCCCTTCTCTGACCCCAGTGCATCACCACCACTTACCTTCACCGGGTCAGCAGCAGCGATCCGAGCCTGCTCCTCTCGCTGCTCCAGCGTCTCCGTGCACACAGCGTGGGTTGCCCGGAGCTGGGAATCAACACCCCCACTCCTCTCCATGTGTTCAGCAGCGCCCTGGTTCGGACCCATCCCTGGATGAGCCCGCTGGTTCTGGCCATGGACACCGAGCGCCCTCTCCGCGGCCGCGTCCACTCTTCGCCCCAACTACTCTGATTGTTGGAGATTCCATCGTGAGGCACGTCCGCTTTTTTAACGCGGTCACTCACTGCATTACTGGAGCTACTGTCCCAGATCTGCTCATCCGTCTCCCTCCTCTGCTTCAGTCCCTGCCTGATACCATTTCAAAGGTAATCGTGCATGTGGGGATCAACGACATGAAGCTGCAGCAGTCCGAGGTCACAAAGAAGCACTTTATGGATCTGTTCCGCCTTCTCCAGTCCTCAGGGTTATCCGTTTTTATTTCTGGTCCAGTCCCGACTGTAAACCGGGGTGACTGCCTCTACAGTCGCGTTGTGGCGCTCAACATGTGGCTCCAGTCTACATGCAGCACTTTTAACTTTATTTTTGTGAACAACTTTGGCCTGTTCTGGAAGCGTCACGTGGCCTATCGTCCAGATGGTCTGCACCCGAACAGATACGGCACCAGTTTGTTGACGGACTTCCTACGCCATGTTGTTCAGTGCTCCCCGAGGGGGGCGTGACTGTTTACATCTGAGGCTTCTCGGCCCCCACCACCCCCCCTCCTCCTCCTCCTTACCAGCACCGGGTGAGTACTGTGGTGCAAACACTGACCCCTGTCCGTCTGGCAGTGTAACGACAGTCCTGCCACTGAACTGTGCTGACTCAGTTATGCATCTGGAACTTAACAAAGTACAACAGAGTTCACTTTTTAAACCAATAGAGACTGTGTGTGTTCCTCGCACCAGCTCAGAAATGTGTTTTAACTTGAATAAACACAAATTTAAAAGAAGGACAGCAGTTAGACGGTCCAACTCTGGAAATCTAATTCCAGTTCTTTGTAATCAATCAACTAAACCCACTGACACTGATATTAATTTTAACCTTGCTCTACTTAATGTCAGATCACTATGCAACAAATCATTTTTAATTAATAATTTTATCTGTTCGTATGATCTTGATTTTATGTTTATGACTGAAACATGGCTTGACCATAATACAGGAGATGCAGTTTTAATAGAAGCCTCACCACCAAATTTCAAATTTGAATATGAAACACGAGAAAATAAAAGGGGGGGGGGGCATAGCAGCAGTTTTTAAAGATCGTATTGTCTCCCATAGGGTGTCTCTTGGGAAATTTTCATCATTTGAGTATGTTTCTTTTAAAATAGAACAAAAGAAATCTTCTTCCATTCTTATTATTGTTGTGTACAAGCCGCCACAGTCATGCCATAGTTTCACTGATCATTTCACTGAGTTGCTTTCAGTTGTGTGCACAGATTTTGATGGTTTAGTCATTATAGGCGATTTTAATATTCATGTGGATAATGTTAATGACAGATACGCAAAAGAGCTGAGTTCCATACTTGAATCCTTTGGCCTCACTCAGCATGTGAGTGGCCCCACCCATAGCAGAGGACACACCCTGGACCTGCTTATCACGAAAGGGGTGAATATTTCAAAAGTTAATGTAGTTGATGTTGCTCTGTCGGATCATTTCTGTGTATTTTTTAACATGTATTTTGCTACCAGACCACCCGCTAAATATGAAATTGTTAGAAGTAGACACTTAAATGAAAACACGGGTGAACTATTTATGGGAATGATCCATTTTGAGAACACATCATGTTCTACTGTAGATGAACTGTTTAACTCTGTCACCTCTAGTGTGTTGAATGTTCTGGACGCCATTGCCCCTGTGAAGGTAAAAATGGTCACAAATAAGCAAAAAGCCCCATGGATAAAAGCAGGCCCGGTCAGGGCACAGAAGCAAGAGTGCCGGAGAGCAGAGAGAAAGTGGAGAAAGTCCAACCTCCAGGGTGATTATAAACTCTTAAAAGAGAAGTTGTGTGAGTTTAACAGAGTACTACGTAGAACAAGAGAATTATACTTTTCTGAAACTATTGAAGGCTGCAGCAATAATCTGCGTGTTCTATTTTCAACAATCAATAGATTAACGAACCCCCCTGTTGAGTTGCCATTAGAACACTACTCCAAATCCAGGTGTAATGAGTTTGCACAGTTCTTCAGAGACAAGGTTCAGGGTATCAGAAATACCATCACCTCTACAACACAAGTAACAATGCAACATCCAGTGAGGCTTTGTGAGCTAGCTCAATTTGCACCTGTCAATGATGAAACTGTTAAAAAGATAATCACAGGTCTTAGTTCCTCTACCTGCAGTCTGGATGTACTACCTCCTAGATTTCTGAAGTCTGTTATGTGTAGTCTATTACCCTCATTGACACAAATAGTAAACATGTCTTTTTTATCTGGAACATTTCCAATGGCCCTGAAAAAGGCAGTCATCAGGCCCCTCCTAAAAAAGAGCAGTTTGGATGCTGCGGTACTTGAAAATTACCGTCCCATCTCAAATCTGCCATTCATGGGAAAAATTCTTGAAAAAGTTGCCTACCAACAACTTACTGAATTTTTAATATCTAATGACTCATTTGACATGTTTCAGTCTGGCTTTAGACCACACCACAGTACTGAGACCGCTCTAGTCAAGGTAACAAATGATATTCGGCTTAACACTGATGCAGGAAAAGTCTCTGTTTTAGTCATGTTAGATCTGAGTGCCGCTTTCGACACCGTTGACCATGAGATTCTCATGCAGAGACTGGAGGACTGGGTTGGTGTTGCTGGCACTGCCCTAAGCTGGTTTAGGTCCTATCTAGAAGAAAGGAAGTATTGTGTGGAGATTGGAGACTATGTCTCAGATAATATGGCCCTGACCTGCGGAGTGCCACAGGGGTCGATTCTGGGACCTCTCCTGTTCAATATTTACATGCTGCCATTAGGTCAGTTAATTCAAAGTATGAAAGTGTCCTACCACAATTACGCTGATGACACTCAGATCTATGTCTCACTGACTGCAGGAGAGCATGGACCGGTGGACTCACTCCTTCGCTGTATCCAGCGGATCAGTGAGTGGATGCAATGCAATTTTCTCCAGCTAAATGCGGACAAAACCGAAATGATTGTCTTTGGTCCCGAGAAACAAAGAGAGACCGTCATTTGTCACCTTCAGTCTCTCTCCCTAAGGCCTTTAAATAAGGTCAGAAATCTGGGAGTAATAATGGACTCTGACTTAAACTTCAATAGCCACATTGGATCGGTAACATCAGCAGCTTTTTATCATCTGAAAAATATTGCCAAAATTAAAAATATTGTGTCCAGGGCAGACTTGGAGATTCTTATCCATTCTTTTGTTTCCAGTAGGCTGGATTACTGCAATGGCCTGCTCACAGGTATCTCCAAACATGCAGTAAAACAGCTGCAGTATATTCAAAATGCTGCAGCCCGAGTCCTGACTAGAACCAGGAAGTACGACCACATTAGTCCGGTCCTCAGGTCTCTGCACTGGCTTCCCGTGGCCCAGAGGATAGACTTTAAAGCAGCTCTCCTGGTGTACAAGTCTCTCCATGGCCTTGCACCAAAGTACATCCATGATATGCTAGTCCCATATGAACCAGCCCGGACTCTGAGGAGCGCAGGGACGGGACTCCTGTTAGTGCCCAGAGTCAGGACTAGACAGGGGGAGGCTGCTTTTCAGATTTATGCAGCTAAAGTCTGGAACAGTCTTCCTGAGGATGTGAGACTGGCTGCCTCTCTGTCAATGTTCAAATCCATGTTAAAGACTTTTCTTTTTTCCTGTGCATACAACTAGAGAATTTTATCTTTTTAACACACCTTGTTATTTATTGTTGTAACTTTTTGTGTTTTTAACTATTTTATTGTTTTTAATTACTTGTGTGATTCTTATGTTTTTAAATTACTTATGTGATTTTAATGCTTTTTAATTACATATGTGTTTTTAATTGTATTTTAATGGTGATGATTTGTGCATTGTGTGGTGTGGACTGTGAGGCGCTTTGTGTTGCCCTGTGCAGGAAAAGCGCCCTATAAATAAAGATTGATTGATTGATTGATTGATAAAAATAAAATCACAAAAATTAAAAACCTTTAAACATTAAAATCACAGATGGGACTAAAATCATAAATAGTCACAGTGCATTAAAAAGATTAAAAATAAAAACAAAGATGAAAAGATAAAATCATTCAGTTGAGTCTGAGGAGTCCAGTCCCTGTGCTCCTCAGAGTCCGGGTCGGTTCATATGGCACAAACATGTCGTGGATGTACCTTGGCGCGAGACCATGGAGAGACTTGTACACAAGTAAAGCTGCTTTGAAGCCTATTCTCTGAGGAACAGGAAGCCAGTGCAGAGACCTGAGAACTGGACTAATGTGGTCGTACTTCCTAGTTCTGGTCAGGACTCGAGCTGCTGCATGTTGAATGTACTGCAGCTGTTTTACAGCCTGTTTGGAGAGACCTGTGAACAAGCCATTGCAATAGTCTAACCGACTGGAGACAAAAGCGTGTATAAGAGTCTCCAAGTCTGCCTTAGACACTATGTTTTTAATTTTAGCAATGTTTTTTAGGTGGTAATAAGCTGCTGATGTTACAGATTTTATGTGGCTTTTGAAATTTAAGTCCTGAGTCCATTATCACTCCTAGATTTCTGACCTGATTTGAGGGTTGTAGAGAGAGAGCCTGGAGGTGACAAATAACGCTCTCTCTTTGTTTCTGGGGTCCGAAAACAATTATTTCAGTTTTGTCGGTGTTTAGTTGGAGAAAGTTATTTTGCATCCAATCACCGATTTGCTGGACACAGTGAAGGAGCGAGTCCACTGGTTCATGCTCTCCTGCTGTCAGGGACACATAGACCTGAGTATCGTCAGCGTAATTGTGATAAGAGACATTATTACTGTGAATCAACTGACCTAGAGGCAACATGTAAATATTAAACAGAAGAGGACCCAGGATTGACCCCTGTGGCACTCCGCAGGTCAGGGCCAAGTGGTCTGAGGTACAGTTTTCGATCTCCACAAAAAACTTTCTGTCTTGTAAATAGGACCTAAACCAGCTTAGGGCGGTGCCAGCAACACCAACCCAGTCCTCAAGTCTCTGAATGAGGATGCCATGATCAATAGTGTCAAAAGCAGCACTTAAATCTAACAGAAAAAGGACTGAGACTTTTCCTGCGTCAGTGTTTAGTTTGATGTCATTTGTTACCTTTATTAGCGCGGTCTCAGTGCTGTGGTGGGGTCTAAACCCTGACTGGAACATATCATAAGCGTTATTGATTATTAAAAATTCTGTAAGTTGTTTATAGGCAACTTTTTCTAGAATTTTTCCCATGAAAGGCAGATTTGAAATGGGCCGATAATTTTTGAGTGCCAGGGCTTCCAGACTCGTACATAGTAGATTTTATTATACCACATTATTGATGAAATTTCCCCAGTATGGGACGAACCAAAGATCTCTTAGTCTTAATCTTATGCAAATTACACTAACAGTTATAGATTAATGCACCAGATGAAATTCCATGCTTTATACGTATAAACAATGTGTGCATAATTCAAATTCTTCTCAAAGCCTTCGTTTCGAGTGACTCTTTGCATTCATTTAGTGCATTGCTTAAAGATCACTTATAGCCGTTTAGATATTCTCACAGCTTGCATTTCCTTTCAAAACATTCCCTTAAGACCTCTCCTGCATTCAAATATTTAAGGCTCCTTTCTCTGCTTGTTCAATATATCTAATGGAAAATGCTAATATATCTCGGCTTCTCCTCAGAGTAAGCCTTCACTCTGCACACTCAGCTCTCCTCTGCGGACGCTGGCGCCAGGAAAATAAGATTTGTGCCCTCCGCGGCGGGCATTTACTTTGTCTGAGAGCTTGTTTCAGCGCTCGCGTTGCATCATAATCTAGGACCAGGAATAGTTTGGTCGTTAGGTTGAGGCTAAAGTTATAGCGTAGTTATAGAGTTTTATATGAGGCTGGGAGAAAATGAGACTGTGGTGGGAGGAGTCTGTTTAACGGTGGTACTTAAAGGTGACGTCAGCTGCTCCCTTTGTGTTTCCATTTTTATTAGAATCTATATTTCTGACCATGGGACACTGTGCTATTATTATTTTTACTTTAGAGAATAGACTTTTATAGTAGCTATACATGTGGACAACTATCTCCATGGCCTCGCCTCAATGTTAGTGCCGTATGAACCGAATGGGACTCTGAGGAGCACAGGGACTGGACTCCTGCTGGAACTCTGAGGAGCACAGGGACTGGACTCCTGCTGGGACTCTGAGGAGCACAGGGACTGGACTCCTGCTGGAACTCTGAGGAGCACAGGGACTGGACTCCTGCTGGGACTCTGAGGAGCACAGGGACTGGACTCCTGCTGGGACTCTGAGGAGCACAGGGACTGGACTCCTGCTGGAACTCTGAGGAGCACAGGGACTGGACTCCTGCTGGGACTCTGAGGAGCACAGGGACTGGACTCCTGCTGGTGCTCTGAGTCAGAACTAAACAAGGGGATGCTGCATTTCAGATTCATGATGCTAAAATCCGGAACAGTCTTCCTGAAAATATGAGACAGGCTTCTACTCTGACAATGTTTAAATCCAGGTAAAAAAAGTTATTGTTAGCTGAGGGATTTTATCTGTACTCTTTTATCATTTATGATTTTAATGCCTTGTGACTGTCTCTGGCTTTGTTCAGCACTTTGTTGCCTTGTGTATAAATTGTGCTATATGGATAAACTTGCCTTGTCTTGCCTACTGTCTGATGTAACTCATAAAAATATATAATACAAAAATAAACACAATACATTGTTCTAGCAAATATGTATTTTGAGTTTGAAAACAGCAATATGTATTTTATTATATTTTATACATAGTTGTTGTGACCTGAATGTGACGTGATGTCAGGATGGGCCAATACAGTCATCCATCCACCAATTTTCTTCCCCTTAATCCATTTCTGGGTCGGGGGGGTGTCAGTCAGAGCTGCACCCAGTCACAGAGCACCAGCCCCTCACTGATCCTCCGGCAGGTGCTGAGTCCACAGGAGCTGAGATCTTTCAGCGGGGGCTTCAGGCAAAGTGGGGTTAAGTGTCTTCCCCAACGACACAACGACAGCAGATATCGTGAAGTAGGTCTTGAGGTGGGCTCAAGCTTCAGGCCCAAAGACCAATGCTCAACCAACTGAGCTACTGTCGCCCTCAATACAATCAATAATACAGTCAGTGAATGTAATATCTAATAAAAATCAAGCGATTGACCAAAAACAACATATCAAAAAACTAAAAAACATTACACCCGGAGCAGTGTACAAGAATAGAAACGGACACGCACAAAAGGGCGACACCAACCGGGCCAAAAGCCAGTGGCCATGTGGGTTTGTCCGAGCGGTGAAAGTGCTGAATAGTCGTGAATAGCCCTGCAGGTGCTCGGGTCGATGTGTGCTCCTGCTGCAGAGCGCTGCACGTGCCGCAGACGCCGGTTCTGCTGCTCGTCGATGCGCTGCATTGATTCTAGCTGCGAACATGTTTGGAGAGGGTAACCTTTTGTTTAAGGTGGCCAAAGAAAATCTTTACTTTCTATGTTAAGTGGTGGCTTGGCTTGTTCCTGGAGCAATAATATGTACTAGCACGTGCATAATCAATGTGGACTTATTTGCAGATGGTTGTGACGCCGCTTTGTTCAGTTTATTTATGCGAAGATCGCAAAGACAAACCAAATAATTAATTCTATTGGTTTCAATAATGAAACCATTAGTCTTCTGGGGTTTACCTTTCAGAACAGCTGCCTCTCTGTGTTTTTATTGTGTGATGTATGTTTTTCTTGCTCTCCCCTATATTCTTAGCCTGGTCTTATCCATCCGTACTCTCCGCTCAATCATCATTTCACTGCATTTAACGTCTGGGTCCGGTCCCTGTGTTTGCGATTACAATCGGTTGAATTTTGACCGACCAATCAGAGAGCGCGGGAGGCGGGTGTTGTAGTTAGTTGTGGGTGACGTCAAGAGTTTGCGTCGAACGGGCAGGTTGTAGTTTGGCGAAGAATGCGATAGTAAAGTAATCCGGTCTGGTTTTATCAAGAAATTGAAGCCGGAGCAAGAGGAATGTTTAGCAAATGTAATCGCTGGAAAAATTGTGGCGCTACTCCCCACGGGCTCCGTTAGCGGCAAAGGAGATGGCTTAAGCTAGGCTAAATGCTAAATGCTAACGACTCACTCAGGCGCGTCAGGGTAAACTCAGATCCAGTCGTTTCAATCTGCAAAAGGAGTTAGCCCCTCCCACCTGTTAACGGAGTCAATGGAGCACCTCCAGACCTTAGTACGAAATGTAATTTGTACTATGGTGTGGTAAGACCAGGCTACTATATTCTGTGTTTTACTGCATTTTCTTATACAGCTCCTAAGAGTAGCAGTAGAATGCTCAATTCATTTGAATGTACTTTCAAAAGGTTCTCTGCAAGAAGGTCCTGGGTTCAAATCCCGGGCGGAACAGGGTCTTTGAGTGGATGTTACATGTTCTTCCACGTGGCTGCGCAGGTTTCCTCTGGGTGCACCGGTTGCCCCTACCACTAAAAACATGTACAATAGGTTTGACATGCGCCTCCTGTTCGACAACCTTGCTCCCATAAAAGAAAGAAGAAGACATTTTGAAAACAAAAATATCTCACCACGCTGCATCATTTCATAAACAAACCTGACATTTTATTTGTATGCATGATGTTGACCAGTGAGGACTTTCAGACATATTATTATTCTATCTTTTATATATATCACCAGTTCTTAACACGTCTTCCCCGGGGAGGAGGCCCCGGGGAAGACCCAGGACACAGAGGGACTATGTCTCTCAGCTGGCCTGGGAACGCCTTGGGGTCCCCCCGGACGAGCTGGAGGAGGTGTGTGTGGATAGGGAAGTCTGGGCGTCTCTGCTTAGACTGCTGCCCCCGCGACCCGGCAACGGATGAAGCGGAAGAAAACGGACGGACGGACAGTTCTTAACACTTTGATGAGATCATATTGAGACCATAGTTTGGATGTACTGACAAAGTTTTTGGTGGATTGGCCCAGGATTATCAGAGAAATTAGCTCTAAACTCGACTAGAAACTAGAGATTTTTCAGCTCCCCAACTAGGGTTGGGCGATATGGGCCTCAGCATGTATCACGATTTTTGTTGGTATGTATCACATTATGGCGATATGATAATTTTAACAAAGCCTCATATAAAAGCTATAAAAACTTAGCACTGATAATTTTAAACACACTTGCCTCAAAGTGCATTTACTGATTTATTGGCAGCAAAATGTGTAATACAGCTATTGTATATAAAACGTATTAACAAAACTGAATTGTAGAGAATTCTGTTTTGTACATACTGAAATTTGCAGGCAACATGTAATGAAGGTGAACATTTGTAATTTGTAAAATATATAAAAGTTTGTCCTTTGTAATATAAAAAGTGTAGCATTATCAAATAATTATTTGATCACTTTGGCTTATGTTTCCTAATCCCAATATAGTCAAAATGATCAAATACTGTATATATTTTTTGTATCCTTTTGCGTTTCTATAATTATGTAATTATAACGTATTTGTAATTATATTGCAATGTAGACAAACACATGCATTGAAGTAAAATGAATGACAGTAAATAAAGCTTACCAATGGCACTGAGAGAGAGAGAGAGAGAGAGAGAGAGAGAGAGAGAGAGAGAGAGAGAGAGAGAGAGAGAGAGAGAGAGAGAGAGAGAGAGAGAGAGAGAGAGAGAGAGAGAGAGAGAGAGAGAGAGAGAGAGAGAGAGAGAGAGAGAGAGAGAGAGAGAGAGAGAGAGAGAGAGAGAGAGAGAGAGAGAGAGAGAGAGAGAGAGAGAGAGAGAGAGAGAGAGAGAGAGAGAGAGAGAGAGAGAGAGAGAGAGAGAGAGAGAGAGAGAGAGAGAGAGAGAGAGAGAGAGAGAGAGAGAGGTCACCTCTTTTTTCACCGGTATAAGGCATTTTCTTATCATTTAATTTACTTATACCGGTATACTGGTACAAAAAAAATATCGCCCAACCCTATCCCCAACACAACAATTCTGAATTCCAGGCTCTTTGAAACGTCACGAACACCACAACCACTTAACAAAGTAATCGATATAAAAAGTGCACGTCGTCAAAAGCACCTCCTCATTGCCCCTGCGTTCACATTTTTTCTTGCTTGTTCTGCTGGCTCCTGCTCTTTGGCTGTGTGTGGCCTCGGCAGCTCCTTCACGACAGCACAATCGCTCTGCAATAACAAGTGTGGGACGGGGAGTGAAGAGTGGAGAGGAAGGGGGAGGCGGGTGAGGGCTGAGGGGGGAGGCGGGGGAGGGCTGAGGGGGGAGGCGGGTGAGGGGGGAGGCGGGGGAGTTGCTGGGACAGGGGGAGGAGCCATTGGAGTCCCAGGGAAAACCCCGCTCGCGACACAAGCTGTCTGCGGAACACTCCACAGGTGAGCCACTAATAAGTCCCACGAAGACAGACTATATTTACCTGAATATTTCAACACAGACGCACACGAGCGCTGCTGTTTTGGAACGCTTTAATTAAACTTTTACGTGTCCCCAGATGTTCATAGGCCGCATGTCAAAGCTTGGGAGGGATATCATTTCAAAGCAAAATTAATAACAATGTATAGATTCATGTTTTTTTAGATTAAGCAAGAGATATGAAAGCACAACTGATTTTTTTCCCCCAATGGTAGTTTTAGTGTTTTAAAACTCAAGGACAGTGGTAATGATCCAGGACACATTTAAATCAACATTTATGGACATTTAAATCAACATTTATGGACATTGGTCATCTGCCCTTTAAGGACCAATACCAATGTGTTTTTTATAATTATATTTTGGTAGTGTAAAGTCCTCCGAGATGACTGCCGTTGGGATTTAGGGCAATAAAAGAATACATTGAATTGAATTGAATAGAATTTGATTGGAGGGGGTTGGTAGAGGTTCTGGGTTCGACCCCACCACGACCCATCTCATCTGCTCCCACTGATATCTGCTATCGTTGTGTCCCTGAGCAATAACCCCAATTTGCCTGAAGTCCCCGCTGACGTAAGATCGAGCGTATCTGTATTGAAGGAGCAGCCATCTTCCTGTGGACCCACCACCTGCAGAAGGACCAACGAGGGACTGGTGCTTTGTGAATTGACCCAGAAATGGATAACAAAGGGATGAAAATGAAATGTTCTCACACAAAATTGCTTTTAAATGATTGGCAAATAGAGATTTCTCCATCCAATACATCAGCATTCATGTCCCCCAATACAAATATACATGTGCAGTTAAGGTCTTGAATAAATGCCAATAATCCAGCCAGACAATTTAGATTTTCATCCTCATTTATTAGCACACTTAAGGAGTTATATATTCAGAATGAGGAAAGAAACTTTCCCAGACTACACTGAACCTGAAAGCCCAATGGCCCAGTCCAACTCCCACCTGCGCACAGTATAACCTCAGAATCATATTTCTTGTGCCAAAGTACAGCAACTCGCCTGATATTCTGCCTTTTTAAGTAGCTTAGTGCTTCAGATCTGTATTGGATTCCCTGCCCATGGAAGTCCAAATGCACAGCGTTAAGTTTATCCAGATCTGCTTGGCTAAGAAAGTCTCTTGAATAATAAGATATCACAGGTTTGCGAAGTGAGTCCACTACAGGACCCGACGTGCAGAGTCAGCTTTACTTGTGTCCACGCGCAGCCCGCGCGCATTTTAAGACACAATTGTACAAGGGCCATGATACGAGTTTATCGGTAGATACCCGATACCTGCGGCTCCCGCTGGCTCCGCACCTGCGGCTCTACCCGAACCCGCTACAGGTACCGGCACTACCAACATGCATTCCTCCAGCCCTGCTCGCTTCGTTAGGCCAGTACCGACGCACATATGTAACAGCTGGCCAAGTTCAGGAGCGTACATGCACGAAACGTCATTGCACTCATCGGTGACATGAATCAGCTGTAGCTGATTCTGAACAGAGCTGATCTTTATACACTGTACTGTTGTGTTGTCAGTTTAATCGGACAGATATGAACACAGTGTATCGGGCTTTTTTTCTACTGCAGGGTCAAAGCGTGGTTTTGGGGCAAAACAGCTCACCAGTTTAGAAGTTACAAGTCTGATGGTTGCTAGCACCTGTACCAGTTATGCCCACTTTATTTCGCTCTTTCCGGGACCGCGTCTACCAGCATCAGGGAACCCTGCTTCAAACGCCGACACTCTTTGACAACAGTAGGACCAATGACTCGGTTGTCGAGGCCAGGGTTTCAGCAGGGAATACCGGTTTCAGGTTTTCATCGGTACGATCCTCACGCGTTTCCAAGAGCACAGTGCTTGCCAGGCATGATCACAGCCTTGTCCGCGGTTGGTCGTTACTAGTGCCCAAAGACAGTGGGGAGTTGTGCTCCCTCAATCGGCGGACACTCGTCCATGATGCTTTCTGCTAGACTTACGGCTTTTTTCTTTAACGTGAGCCTGCTCCTTGCACGCTATCTTCATGTCGGTGACCTCCGGTTAAGTTTGCTCCAGTCTGGCAAAGCAGCGCAGAGAGGCATCGAGGTGCTGCATATCCCACAGGTGGAGGTCCTCCAGGTAGTGAGAGACAAAACGGGGAATATTTTCCCCTGCTTCATTTATCACTTTTCAGACATATTTTATATGTTCAATGTCTTTTTGGGGGCCCCTTTGTGCGCAATTATACGCAGAGATGTACTCGGGGCAGACTTCAAGAGGATTCTTTTGGAGTCTTCATCCTCTCAGTGAGAAATTTATTTGTAGCCAGCATAATTAATTTCGTCTTGCGCCAAGGGTACGCATCTTGCGGATAGAAAAATGTAAAATTCATCTCTACGATCCTTTGCCGCTTGGAGGATGTTTTGTGATTTCTGGTTTTTCGCACGGCGAGCACCGCCGCCGTCACCACAGCTTACCAGTCCGCCATTTTTTCCCTATCAATCCCAGACTAAATAATGGACTCAGACTTAAATTTCAAAAGCACATAAAATTCTGTAACAATCAGCGTTATTACCAACTAAAAAACATCTGTAAAATTAAAAAATAGTGTATAAGGCAGACCTTGGAGCTCATTATACAGCTTTTGTCTCCGTCGGTTATTAGACTATTGCAATGGCCTGCTACAGGTCTGTCACAAACAGGCTTGTATAACAGCTGCAGTTCATTCAGACAGGCAGCAGCTCGAGTCCTGACCGAACTAGGAAGTACGACCACAGTGTCCAGTTCTCAGGTCTCTGCACTGGCTTCCTGTTTCTCAGAGAATAGACTTCAAAGAGCTTTACTTGTGTAAAGTCTATCCATTGGTCTCGCGTCCAATGGTACATCCATGACTTGTTTGTGCCATATGAACCGGACCCGGACTTTGAGTGAGAACTCTGGGACCTGGACTCCTGTTAGTGCCACAGAGTCTGGTACTAGACATGGACAAAATGCATTTTCAGATTCATGCGGCTAGAGTCTGGAAACGTTTCTTCCTGAGAATGTGAGTCAGGCCGGTCTACTCTGGCATCTTTTTAAATCTAGTCCAAAACAAATTCTGTTTAGTGCATGCGCATATACAACTGAATGATTTTATCTTTCATCTTTGTTTTTATCTTTAATCTTCTTAATTGCACTGTGACTATTTATGATTTTAGTCCATCTGTGATTTTATGTTTAAAGGTTTTAATTTTTGTGATTTTATTTTTAATGTTTTGAATATATACTTGTGCTCTTAAATGGGTTGATTTATGCTGATGTGGATTAGGGGATGTGATGCGATTTGCGTTGCCCTGTGTAGAAAGTCCGCTCTAATAATTAAAACGTTGATTGATTGATTGAGTTGATTGTGACTATGTTTCGTGCTATTAGCTGCTAAATCCTAGATTTAGTCAAAGGATTATATCCTTAGACACTGTTCTGGACTAACAGCCCTGCTGTTCACATATAACCAGGCTTGTACAAACTAAGCCACAGGTGCCACTAGCGCCCCTCAGTCATTTTAACTTCTTAACACCGACTCTTTTGGCTTGGGCTTCTTGTGCACAAAAGTTGGGCATAACCAAATGTCTTTGCTTAATTTAAAAAACACATCTTAAATCCACATGATTGGGTGAGCTTCTTTTATAGCTAGAGCTTTAGTTTTGTAAAAAAACACTAAAATATGTTTGCATTCCATTCAATCTGCTCCTTTGTGTTGGGAAAAATATCCAATTTTTTTTGCAATTTCATTTTTCTAAAGGCCCTTAAAAAGGCCATACTTCATTGTAAGTTCAAACTATTCAACCTTGGTCATTGTGTTGGTGACAACAACTGTCTAAAGATTCAGACTTTAAGTTGTATGTTTTTATGCAGTTTTCCTTTCATCAAGTAGTGACTTGTGCAAATATCTTTGTGAACATTTAATCATCATAAAAAAACAATATTTTTTTATTATTGGGTAGCTGTATAAGTTACTAATCTATGTGTTTTGTTTTTTTATGACAAAAGTTAATTTTTTTTATGAGGTGTTCAATTCATTGCAGCTTCAAGAGCGTCTTTTGGTGCCATTACGCAACAATTATACAGGTAACACATAAGACAGGACACCAGGTCCCAACCCCTTGCTCAAAAAGATTCCTCATTGGCTACACTGACATGTCAATCAAAAATCCGGAAATAGAAGCATAACAAGTAGGGAACACAACAAAGATCAGTGTCATGCTCAAAAAGCAGGCGCTTGCTGTTACTCACGGGAGCTTATTGCAGACCAAAAATGTAGTCTAGCTTTCGGGAGTAGTCTCATTTGAAAGATAAGGAGCTAAGGAAACACGTAGATACCAGGATGTTTTGTGTGGAAAAACAAAGCTTAAAAGGTCCGTTTTTAATAGTGAAAGAATAACATCTGTGCTCTTTTTTTTTTGTTTTTTCGCCTAAGATAAATGCACATTTTTGGATTATTCATGCAGAATGGATTTTACTTTGGGTAATTCAAGTGGTTATAATTTTCCTTTGGACTGTTCCAGAGAGAATGATGTATTGCAAGATGGGAGTAGAGCTGATTTATTTGTACAGCACAAGCCCAAAGGTAATGAAAAACTATTTCGGTATTGATTTATTTTGGTGCCCCATTATGTGTTATATCTCTTGAGTCCGAATATCACCATGCATTTTGCTCTATCAGGTCAACGTTTTGAGATACAGCCCATAGTAGAGGTAGGTTTCTCTCCCATAATTGTACTTCGTAGCAAGTTTTTCACGACGTTTCCGTCACTCATTCCTAAGACTTCTTCAGGGAATGAATTTCTCAGAACGCGCGTGGAGATTTATAACCTAGGGTGTGCGTTAGCCAACCCTAATCTAGATACCAACTCATAAACAATCTAAGGTCTGTTTGATGTAGAAGGGAGCTGGTTCTAACGACCCTGCATGAGGCTAAACGACCTACTCATTAGCATAGTGACTGACCTCCTATGTCCCATAAAAACTTGCTAAGAAGTACAGTGATGGTTGTGAGAAACCTTCCTTTGGCTTTGACTAATCCCTGGACGACTGAGGGATTACACAAACATACAGCCATAGTGTTACGGATTACGTACGTCTACGTTTTTATGATTTCTGCTTATCAAATTTGATGGCAGTAAATAAAATTGAATGACTTTGAACGTTGACTTTTATTTCTTGAGGAAAACGGAAAAAACGTTCAAGGGTTTCCTCAGCTGACGATCCGCGAAATTAGTTTTTTACGCAAATTTGATTAAAAAAAATTTTTTCTGTAGCAAAAATCCTGCACTGATTGAGCAAAACAGGTCATTTTCGGATCAGAGCATCTCAAAATTAGTCTAATTCAGTGGAAAAACCATGGACTATTTTTATAAAAATATTTTTTGTTTACCCAGTGTCTACACTTGTATTTTAAAGAGGTTCTCATCCCGCTCTCGGAGCTTACGTCAATCAATTTCTGTTCAATTTACCTCTAAATGGGCGTTAGCCTGGAGGACTAAAGGGGGGATCTGTGAACGAGACTGGGCCGTTTACATTGCTTCTGGGCGGGGGCTGTGACGTCAGGTCTTGCTTCAGAACGTCAAGGTATTGATGCCGCGCCGTGTGGCGCCAGATTCAAAATTCAATAAGTTGTAATACAGGGGGTCGCACAGCAGATGGCGCCTCACAGTCGGTTTAGCAGAAAGTTTAAACTTTCAACTAATTTGCACCAATGTGACAAAAATTATGACAGGGTATGGTAGGACAACACTATTGGGAACACTATTACTTATACCGTTTATAGCAAAAAAAAGTGATTTGAGGGTGAGTTGTCCTTTAACATGGTCTGGTGAAACTAGAGTGGCCCTCTTACTAAAAAGGTTTTGGACACCCCTGACATAATACAGCTGCAATTTACAAAACCACAGTGGTAAAGATTACCACTAGTGGTAACACAGTGATCAGTTGGTAATTTATATCACAAATGCCACTTTTGAAATAATTATTCTAATTTCAATTATAGCATTTTGTATTTAGTTAGTAAAACAAAGTATTTTGTGCGCCACCTGCATGGGAAACCTCTTGAGACCTCTGAAGCCACGGGGGGGCAGAAACTTGGTAAGTAAGTTACTGTGAAGGGAGACATCTGGAACACCCAGGTGCCATCCAGTGGGGCACTGTAAAGTGCCTAATGCTGCTGTGTCTTTAGGAACACTTCATCCAAACATTGCCTGGAATGAGTCTGTTGAGGGTGTCTGAATGTACGTGGTGGTCAGTGGGGCTGATGGCACAAACTGTTTTTTTTATTTTGGGTTCTTTCCCCCCCTTTCGGGTCTGCTCCAGGGCAGCTGTGGCTCACTGTAATGGTTTATCACTACAGTGTTATGAAAGGAATTAATAATGACATTGTACGATCTGTGTCTTGGATTGTCCGGGGGAAAGTGGTATGCAAATCCAATGCCATCAAACTTTTAGGTTTTTTCTCGTTACTCAACATCATCTTGTTCTGTGTAAAAAGAATATTAAATGCGCTAACTGTGAAACACTGTTACCGATGGTAGATGTTTAGGAGACATTCTAGTCAATTCAGGATGGCTTCAGGAGATCCCACCTGAAACAAAGAGGTTACTGTCACAACGATGGCTCTGAGGACTATATTCATTCAGGAAAGTTTTTAAGACTCACTATAGATGCAGGGCACTCTACCTCGGTCAGCAGCAGCGTGCTGGTGCCGCAGTTCTTTTTGTCTGTGGAAGAATTGGGAGACAGTTGAAGCCAGAAGCCCCGACCAAGTTCCTGCAAAAACCAAGATAAAGACGGGAAGGAAACCATGGATTAAAGGCATGCACACAGAGATAAAGTTAAAGCCTATCATTTTGAGAAGGGACCGAGCCAGGGCAGACCCAGATGCTTCCGGGGTAAAAAAATAGATGTGGAGACAGATCAGCGCAGTGAGGTGTGGGGTCTTTTAGTTCAGCCAGTCCAATTAGTTATTTAACTGAAGGCGACTAACTATAGTATAAGGGTATTAGATCAGGAAAAGCACTTTGGTTGTCTAGGATGCCACAGGGCTGAGTGACTGAGGAGGAGTAGCCAATTGTCACATTCAGCAGGCTGCGTTTATAAAACTCGCTTTATCAAACAACCATTAATTCAAACGCACTTTCTTAACAACTAGCGTAAAATCGCTAGAATATTACAACACCTGCTGGTCCATTAAGCACACCTGTATAAAAACCGAACAGGCTACATTTTATGAGAAAGAATGTTAAGTCAACATGTACAGGACAGAACAAAGTTTGGGGAAACACTTTCTCATTCATTTCTTTCTTTTCAAGACTATAGACGTAGATTCACACCACACAAGCTTCTGTCTGTGTAAGGGCTGTTGACCAATAGGGGAGTGATGGTGATGCAGCAGTTGACTCCGCAGTCACCGGACCTGAACCCAGTCCAGATGGTTTTGTGGTGAGCCCTGGACAACAGAGTGAGGAGGAAGGGGCCAAAAAAGTGCTAAGCAACTTTGGGAATTCCTTCAAGGAACTGTTGAAGACATTTCAATCCAAGAGGAGTGATGCTGTAATCGGAGTAGCAAAAGGTGATACTTTGAAGAACCAGAATCATGAGGTGTTTTTTTGTACGTACATAATTTCCTCTGAGTTAATTCATAGTTTTGATGCCGGCAGTGTGAATCTACAATTTTCATAATCTTTGAAAATTAAATTGCTCTTTGAATGAGAAGGTTCTGTGTCAAAACTTTTGGTCTGTACTGATACATGTTGAATTAACTTCTTTCATCTTAAAATGTAGCCTGGTGCGGTTTTTTTTACTGGTGTGCTTAATGGTCAGCAGGTGTTGTAATATTCTAGAGTTTTACCGCTATTGTTAGTAAGTGCGTTTTGATTTATATGGTGTTTGTATAAAGCGAGTTATAAATGCAGCCCTTGGCTGATGTACAATTGGCTTTCCTCCTCAGTCACTTCTGTTCCTGTGGCATCCTACACAAATTGGGTTCTGTTTTTAATTCCTTATAATATCTGTTATCGACTTCTGTTAAATAATATTTGGACTGGCGCTGAACTAAATAAGACCCACTCTCACTTGCGGGTGATCTGTCTCAATAGATTTTTTACCAAGGATTCATCTGGGGGCTGCCCTGGACTCGGTCCTCTTTCAAAAGAGAGGCTTTTTACTTATCTCTGTGTTGCTTGCCTTTAATCCCTGGTTTTCCCGTCTTTATCTTGTGTTTTGTGCTGGAGTGTCGGGGCTACTGGCTTCACTGTCTCCAAGTCTACACAGTCTAAAAGAACCGGAATCCTGCTCGCTGCTGCTGTCCCGGGGGGGGGGAGAGTGCCATGCATCTATGTGAGCTTTAAAAACTTTCTGAATGATTATGTCCAAAGAGCCATGTTTGTGACAGAACCTTTTGTTTTGGTGTTGTTCTCCTGAAGCTAATCTTGAAGTGACGTGAATGTCTCCTAAAGCATCTACAGCGGTAATCAGTGTTTGACAGTTACAGCATTTATTTCTTTTTTACACAGACTTGATGGTGAGTATCGAGAAAAAAAACCTCAAAGTTTGATGCATTGGTTTTGCATACCTCTTTTCCGGACATTCAAAGACACAGCGATCTGTACATGTCATTATTAAGTCCTTTCATACACTGTGTGATAATACCATTTACAAGTAGCCACAGTGCCCTGGGAAGCGACCGAGAGGGGACATAAAAGTTTGTGCCATCAGCCACTTGACCACCACGTACCATTCACACACTCAACAGACTCTTTCCATGCAATGTTGGTTGAAGTGTGTTCCGTAAAGGAACCTCAGCAGCAGTTAGGCACTTTACAGCTGCCCCACTGTGGCCACCTGGTGTTCCCAGATGTCTCCATCACAGTACTTACCTAGTCTGCCCCGCTGGCTTCAGAGGTCTCATAGAGGTTTCACTATGCAGGTTGGCGCCACAAATTAATTGTTTTACTACAAAAAGCTATATTGTGACAATGTAGATATTGATTTCAGATAGTGGCATTGTGAAATAAATTACAAACAGATCCAATGTGTTACCCTGTGGTAATCTTTACCACGGTGGTTTTGTTAAATTGCAGCTGTTTATGTCAGGTGTGTCCAAACCTTTTAGTAAGAGGGCACTCTAGTTCACAGACTTGTTTATAGGACAACTTCCCCCTCAAATCCACTTTTTTTTTTGCTGATATAACGGTATAAATGAGTGTCCAATAGTGATGTCTACAATATCCTGTCATAATTTTGTCTCTTTGTGCTATTAGTTGTATAGTTAAACCTTTATGCCTAAAACCGTCTGTGAGGCGCCATTGCTGGCTCCTGTTATTACTTCGAATTGGAATTTTTGAATCTGGCGCCCAACACTGGCGCGGCAACATGACTGTCGTCTGATGCAAGACCTGAAGTCCGCAGCCCCCCGCCCAGGCAATGTAAACGACAGTCTCGTTCCCCACGCCCCTTTAGAAACTCCTCCAGGCTACGACCATTTAGAGGAAGATTTGAACAGGAAATGTGAGTGACGTATGCTCGAGGAGATGGGGGATGTGAAACCTCTTTAAATACAAGTTAACACTGAGGTAACATAAAAAATATTTTTTAAAATAGTCCAGGGTTTTCCAGATGATGTAGACTTATTTTGGATGCTTCTGAGTCCGAATATGACCTTGGTTTTGATCTATAGGGTCAGGATTTTTGCTACAGACAATATTTTTTTTCAATCAATTTGCGTTAAAAAACTAATTTCTGCGGATCGTCAGCTGATGAAACCATTTACGTTTTTTCCGTTTTCTCAAGAAATAAAATGTCAACGTATCCAAAGTCATTCAGTTTTTTCTTTTACTCCATCAATTTTGATAAGCAGGATTTCATAATAACGTAGACGTACGTAATCCGTAACACTATGGCTGTATGTTTGTGTAAGCCTCTGTCGTACAGGGATTAGTCAAAGCATAAGGAAGGTTTCTCACCCATCATCTGTACTTCTTAGCAAGTCTTTTTGGGTCATAGGTCAGTCACATGTAATGTGTTAGGGTCGTTAGCTCAGCAGGGTGTTAGACTGCGCCCGTCTACATCAAACAGACCTTAGATTGTTTATGAGTTGGTATCAGGATGTTGGGTTGTGGCTAACCGACACCATAGGTTATAAATCTCAACGCGCGGCTGAAGAATTCATTCCCTGAAGAAGTCCTTAGGATTGAGGACGATACGTCGGGAAAACTTGCTAAGAGTACAGAGGATGGGTGAGTACCCTTCCTTTACTATGGCTGTATCTCAATAAGTTGAACTTGATAGAGCAAAATGCATGTGATATTCGGACTCATATAGATTTAACACTATAATGTGGGCACAAATAATCAATTCGAATAGTTTTTTACCTTTGGGCTTGTGCGGTACAAATAATGCAGCTCTACTCCCAGCTTGCAATACATCATTTCTCTGGAACGTCCAAAGGAAAATTATATTCCACTTGTATTACCCAAAGTAAAATTCCATTTGCAGAAATTTTTAATTTTCCAAATATTTGTGCATTTATCTTTAGCGATTAAAACAAAAAAAAAGAGCACAGATGATATTCTTTCACTTTTAACGGACTTTTAGCTTTGTATTTCACCCAAACATCTGGTATCTACGGTGTTCCTTAGCTCCTTATCGTTCAAATGAGACTACTCCCGATAAAGCTTGACACTTTTTGGGTCTGCAAGAGCTCCCGTGAGTTACAGCTAGCGCTGCTGTTTGTGCATGGATCACTGATCTTTGTGTGTATCTCCTACTTGTTTGCTTCTTATATTCCGGGTTTTTTTGTCTGACATGTCCGTGTAGCCAATGAGGAAAGGCTTTTTGAGGCAAGGGGTGGACAATGGTGTCCTGTCTTTTGTTGAGCATGTAGAATTGTGCGTAAATGCAGCCAAAAGTCGCTCTTGAAGCTGCAATGAATTTACACTCATAAAAATAACTTTGGCATTAATCAAAAAAATAACCATTGAATTAGTAACTTATATGTACCAATAATAAAAAAATATTGTTTTTTTGGATGTTAAAAGTCAGCAAAGATATTTGCAAATGTGCACTACTTGATGAAAAGGAAGAAACTGCATAAAAACTATAAAACTTAGATGTCTGAAACTTTAGACAGTTGTTGTCAACAAACACAATGACCACAGGGTTTGGAATAGTGGTGAACTTACAATGAAGTATGCTTTTTTAGGGCCTTGAGAAATTGAATGCTAAAAAAATTGGATATTTTTCCCAAACTTCAAAGGAGGCAGAGGGAAATGGGAATGACAAACATTAGTTTAGTGTTTTTTTACATAAACTAGAAGGCTCTAGCTTTAATTTGTTGCATCACATGCAGTGAGAATTGTAAGATGTGTTTTTAAATAAGCAAAGACAGTTGGGTATGCCCAACTTTTGTGCACAAGCCAAAATGAGGGGGTGTTAAGAGGTTTAAAATGTATGACGGGCGGCTAGTGGCACCTGGGGCTTAGTTTGTACATGCCTGGTTTATCGTGAACAGCAGGGCTGTTGTCTGAACAGGGGTCTATGGATTTATTCCTTGACTAAATCTTGGATTTAGCAGCTATAGCACGAACCTTTGTCACAATCAATCAATCAATCAATCACGTGTTTTTGTAGAGCGCCTTTCCTACAAAGGCCACGCAAAGCGCTTCACATCCCCCTATCACATCATGCTAAATCAAACACATTAGGCACAAGATATATTAAAAACATTAAAAAAAAAATCAAAAAAATAAAACCTTTAAACTTTAAAATCACAGATGGGACTAAAATCATAAATAGTCACAGTGCATTAATAAGTTAAAGATTAAAAACAAAGATGAAAGATAAAAATCATTCAGTTGGATATGCGCAGCTAAACAGAATTGTTTTGAGCCTAGATTTAAAAGATGCCAGAGTAGACGCCTGTCTCACATTCTCAGGAAGACGGTTCCAGACTCTATCCGCATGAATCTGAAATGCAGTTTGCCCATGGTCTAGTACCGACTCAGGGCACTAACAGGAGTCCAGTCCTGTGCTCCTCAGTCCGGTCGGTTCATATGGCACAACATGTCATGGATGTACTTGGCGCGGACCATGGAGAGAACTGTACACAAGAAAGCTGCTTTGAAGTCTATTCACTGAGGAACAGGAAGCCAGTGCAGAGACCTGAGAACTGGACTAATGTGTTCGTATTCCTTAGAGTCTGGACAGGACTCTATCTTCTTCTTATTAATTAATACCCAAACACCCCCCCCCCCCCCCCCCCCCCCCCCCCCCCCCCCCCCCCCCCCCCCCCCCCCCCCCCCCCCCCACCTTTTATACCCCCCCCCCCCCCCCCCCCCCCCCCATATATATATTCCCCCCCCCCCCCCCCATTTTTTTCCCATATGCAGCTTTTTTTCAGCCTGGTTGGACAGACCTGTGAGCAGGCCATTGCAAATAGTCTACCGCTGGAGACAAAAGAGTGTATAGAGTGTCCAAGTCTGCCTTAGACACTATGTTTTTAATTTTAGCAATGTTTTTTAGGTTGGTAATAAGCTGCTGATGTTACAGATTTTATGTGGCTTTGAAATTTAAGTCTGAAGCTCCATTTTTTAGTTGGGACTGATATGGAATAAATGGCGGTGCTGGTAGCTGGTGTGACCGGGGCGGCGGTGCTCGCCGAGGTGCGATAAAACCAGAAATCTACAAAACTTACAGCGGCAAAGTGATCGTAGAGGATGAATTGTTTCATTTTTCTATCGTCCAGATGAGTTACCTTGAGCGCAAGTCGATAATTATTATGCTGGCTACAAGAAATATCTCAACTGTGGTGATTGAAAGACTCCAAAAGGGATTCTCTTTGAAGTTGACCGAGGGTACATTCTGCGTATATTGCGCACAAAGGGGCCCAAAAAGACTTGGATACAATATAAAAAATATGTCTGAAAGTGCTAAATGAAGTGGGGAAATATTCCCCGTTTTGTCTCTCACTACCTGGAGGACCTGCCACCTGTGGGATTTGGCAGCAGCGATGCATCTGCGTGCTTGCCAGACTGGAGCAACTTAACCGGGAGGTCAACCGACATGAGTTGCGTGCAAGGTGCAGGCTCACGTTAATGATAACATGCTGTAAGTCTACAGAAGCTTCATGGAGCGGAGTGTCGCGATGAGGGAGCACAACGCCCCACTGTCTTTGGGCACGGGATTAAGCACGGCACAGCTGGGATCATGCCTGGAAGCATGTGCTTTGGGAAAGCGTGAGGATCGTACCATGGAATAACCATGAAACCGGTATGTCTGCTGAAACCCTGGCCTCGACAACGAGTCAGTGGTCGTACTGTTGTCATAGAGGGTCGGCGTGTGAAGCAGGTTCCGTTGCTTGTAGACGCAGGCCCGGGAAAAGAGCGTAAGATATGTGGGCATATCTGGGACAGGTGCTAGCACCTTCAGGATCTTTAACTTCAAACTGGTGAGTGTATTTTGCACACGCTTTTGACCCTCGCGAGTAGAAGCGATACAATGTGTGCTTATTCTGTCAGATAAACTTGACAAACAACAGTACCAGTGTAGAAAGTCAGCTCTGTTCAGAATCGCTACAGCTCGTTTTCATGTCTCCGACTGAGTGCAATGACGTTTCGTGCATGTACGCTCCTGAACTTTGGCCGTGGTCCTTATGTGCGTCGGTACTACGTAGCGCGCAGGGCTGGGTGGAATGGCATGTTGGTAGTGCCGGACCTGTAGAGGGTTCCTTTTTTTTTTTTTTTTTTTTTTTTTTTTTTTGTTTTTTTTTTTCTTTTTTTTGGGAGCCGCAGGTGCGGGAGCCGGCAGGGAAGCCCGCAGGTGCGGGTATCTCCGAATAAAAACTGTATCATGCCCTTTTACAAATTGTGTCTTATAATGCACGCGGGCTGCGCGTTGGACACGTAAAGCTGATCTGCACGTCGGGCTGTAGTGGACTCACTCTGCAAACCTGTGATATCTTATGTATTCAAGAGACTTTCTGTAGCCAAGCAGGATCTGATAAACTCTAACGCTGTGCATGTGGGACTTCCTTGGGCAGGGGAATCCACTACAGATTGAGCTCTAAGCTACTTGTAAGGCAGAATTTCAGGCGGAGTTGCTGTACATTTGGCACATGAAATATGAATTCTGAGGTTACTGTGCTCAGGTTGGGAGTTGACTGGACATTGGGCTTCAGGTTCAGTGTAGGTCGTTGGGAAGTTTCTCATTCTGAATGATATATAATCCTTATGAGTGTGCCTAATAATGAGGATGAATATCTAAATGTCTGGATGGGATTATGGCATTTATTTTCAAGACCTTACTGCACCTGTATATTTGTAGTTGGGGACATGAATGCTGATGTTTTGGATGAGAAATCTCTATTTGCCAATAATTTAAAGCAATTTTGTGTTGAGATACAGCCTTAGTTCTTTCCAGTATGGCTATTCTTCCCAGCGATGCATTCTCATATGTAGTGACGCCTGGCACTCAAAACATCCTGGCTGACCATTGTATATGCACCTCTGTGATGTCTGCAGTTATTGTTAGCATGCAGATCAGATATGTTTTGGTACATCTGACCACATGCAACCTTGTTATTAAATGTACCTGGGTAGGTGTTCCCTTTGAGTACTTCTTTAGGGCCGTCTGTATATTTACGAGAGAGTGGGACTGGGTCTAAGCTTACTTGTGAGGACATCTGTGCATATACTCGGGTGAACACATTTTAATCTTGGACATATTGTTCTGCCGTGGGATGCTATTTTATGCCGTGATATGAACTGTATCAAATCATGAACATTCTACCCAAATGGATTTGTTTTATTGTTAAAATTTGGATGCACTTATAAGTTCTGGAGAAAACCCTGTCAAAAAAAAGATACGCTCCCCATGTGGGAAAGCCCGGTTGGTATAGGCACGTAGTGTGGATCTTGCTGAGGCCTTGCTGCATTCAAGATTGGTGGATGCAGGAGATGCAGGAGGGACCTCTGTTTGAAAACAAGACAATATGCAAATGAAAGATACAAATACAGTCTGGAAGGACATAAAAAAGAATTGAACAGCGTATTTAGGGCTGATTCTGGCATCTAAGCTCCAAAGACAACACTGCTGCTGACTTTTGGAAGGAGATAGATTGATGAGTAACAGCAACACCTCCCTCCCTTCGGGTTGTGGATGGAGTGAGTGGCTACTAAATATTTGTCAATTATGGAAAGAATTTTAATTGTCTTTTAATTGTATTAAGGGAAAAGCTCCCATTGTAGGTTCTTATTTTAAAACAATGCAGGTTCAATAGTAATCGCCACCAAGAGGTTTTAATGTTGTCCACAAACTCAAAAGTAAAAAGACTTGTGGCTAGATAATTATCACAATCTGAACACCTCAATTTTAGCAAGTAGGATTATGGACCCTCTGCTGGCCCTGTGTTTCACTGGATTCATGGTTCATGGTAGGTCTGCCTGAATCTCTCTGTCAGTTCTGTGGTCCCTGTTATTAAAGACAAAGCAGGAAAAATGACTAGCTCAGCTAATATCGTCCTATAGCTTTGGATAGCATCGTTTCCAAAGTTCTTGAGACTGTGATTTTAAATAGAACTTGAACCTTTTTTAGTACAACTTTTAACCAGTTGGTTTTAATCTGGCCATGGTACAGACACTTGTATTTTTGTACTGAAGGAACTTTTAGATAAAATATATCATTGTCAGGGCTCTACAATGTTTGTGTGTTTTCTAGAGGCCTCCAAGGCTTTTGACAGAATTGATCAGGAGAAATTGTTTTTGAAACGTCAAAAGCGTGGGAGTTCCTGGGATCTGTCTGACTGCCTTATTTTTTGGTTTCGGAAGCAGACCATGCAGGTGCACATGAAATGGTGAAATGGGGGGTGGCTCTTTATGACTCTTCAGAGTCTCTAATGGGGTTCGTCAGGGAGGGATCTCTTCCCATGTTGTTTAAGTGTACATGGATGACTGTCGGTGCAACTGAACACCTGTACCACAGGATGCAGTGTTGGTTACCAGAGATATAATCACATCATGTACGAGACGCTGGTGGGAGTTCAGTCCCTGCAGTGGCATGGTCTTCAGCAAACTACTTAATGTGTGCTCTCAATATGGTTTGGATATTAATATCACAATATAAACGCTGCAAAAAAGCCTGGGATAGATGATTGCGCGTACTAAAGTGACTGTAAATTTGTTTTCACTGATTTTTTCCTTTCAGAAACCTTTTGGAATCTGCTGATAGGTGAAATTACCTCGGTCACTACATCACCAGTGACCTTCTGTTGACATAGGACATGCACAGGCAGCTGTGGTCAGTTTTATGGCAATCAAATATGCTGCTACGTAAGTTTTGTATGTGCTCTCTGAGGTAAAGGTAACTCTTTTTAAATTTACTGCTAACCTATGTACACTGCTTACCTTTGGAAGGTTTTAAAAAGTTCAGTTTGCAAGATATCTCTCTGTGCTATAACAACTCCTTGAGGCTGCTGCTGAAGGTTTCCTCGGCACAGCAGCGCAAGTGAGATGTTTGCTTACTGTGGCGGGCTGTTCGATCTTGTTCTGCATATCTTCGAATGTTCAGTTTCAAGATTTATGTGGTCGTTGAGGAACTCTATTAATGGGATTTGTTAAGACTCTCGTCAGCCCCGAGTTCTGCTCACTGCTGTTCACCTCCAAATTTTGGACTTACTGGAGGTTATGCCTTTATACTTTACTGCCAGCTGTATGTTCTTCTTTTTGTTGTGTTTTCTTGTATATATTTTTTCTTGGTTTTTTAACTATGGACCGTGTGTATTGTGTCCTAATAAAAGATTAAAAAATAATAAGGACACATACAACACCGCGTCCATAGTTAAAAAACCAAACGAAAAGTCAAAAAAATATATACAAGAAAAACAAAACAAAAAGAGAACATTACAGCTTGATACAGTTTAAAGGAATAACCTCCAAGTAGTCCATTAATTTGGAGGTGAACAGCAGTGAGAGAACTCCGGGGCGACGAGAGTCTTAACAATCCCATTAATAGAGTTCCCTCAGACGACAAATAAATCTGAACTGAACTATTGTCGAAGAGATGCAGAACTAAGAATAGAAAACACTCAGTAAGCATACAATCTCACTTGCAGTGCTTGTGCCGAGGAACCTTCAGAGCAGCCTCAAGGAAGTTGTTATAGGCCACAGTGAGTTTCTGCACAAACTGGACTTTTTAAAAACTTCTCCAAAGGTAGCTGTTGTACATAGGGGTAGGAGTAAGATTTAAAAGAGTTACCTTTACCTCAGGAGAGCTACATACTTAAACTTACGTGCAGCATTTTTGATTGGCCATTAACTGACACAGCTGCCTGTGGCATGTCCTTGTCATCAAAAGTCACTGGTGATGTAGTGACCGAGGTATTTCACCTCATCTGCAGATTCAAAAGGTTTCCGGAAAGGAAAAAAATCAGGAAAACATAATTTATCTGTCATCTTTAGTCACACGCGCAATCATTACCAGGTTTTTTGCACAGCGTTATATTTGATATTTTGATCGAAGTCCATATTGAGACGCTCACACTAAGTAGTTTGCTGATGACCAGCACTGCAGGGGAGCTGAACACCACCAGATCGTCTGCGTACATGAGGTGATTATATCTGATGTAACCAACCACTGCATCTGTGGTACAGGGTGTTCTGTTGCACCGACAGGTCATCCATGTACACATTAAACACTTGGGAGAGAGATATCCCTCCCTGACGAACACCCATTAGAGACTCATGAAGGAGTCAGAAAGAGCCTCCCCATTTCAACCAGCATGGTTGCTCCGAATACCAAAAATAAGCCAGTCTGATCAGATACCCAGGATACTCCAGCTTTGACAGTTTCAAAAACAATCTTCTCATGTCAATTCTGTCTAAAAGCACCTGGAGGCATCTTGAAAAACACACAACATTGTAGAGTCCTGACATGAGATTAACACCCTAAATGTTCATTCAGTAACAAAATTACTAAGTGTCTGTACCTGGCCAGATTTTATACCATAATGGTTAAATAGTTGTACTTAATAAAAAGGTTCAAGTCTTATTTTCAAATCACAGTCTCAAGAACTTTGGAAACGATGCTAGCCAACAGCTATAGGACGATTGTAGCTTGAGCTAGTCGTTTATGCTTTTGTCTTTAATAACAGGGACCAGCAGATCTGACAGTAGAGATTCAGGCAGACTAACCATGAACCATCGATCCGTGTGAAAACACAGGGCCAGCATGAGGAGGGTGACATATTGCCTACTTGCCAAATCTGAGGTGTCAGATGTGATATTATCTGAGCCACATGACATTTTTACTTTTGAGTTTGTGGACATCATTAAAAACTCTATTGTGGCGTTTTACTATTGAACTCTGCCATTGTTTAAAATTAGGAACCTAAATGGAGCTTTTCCCTTAATACAATTTTAAAGGATCAAAGTAAAATTCTTTCCATAATTTGACAAATATTTGTTGAGCCACTCACTCCTCCACATCCGAAGGTGAGGGAGGTGTTGCTGTTGATCTCATCCATTCTTATCTCTTCCAAAAAGTCACTGCAGGTGTTGTCTGGAGCTTAGATGCTGGAGATTCAGCCCTTAGACGCTGTTCATTCTTTTTTATGTACCTCAGACTGTATTGGTTCTGCATTTGCATAGTTCTTGTTTTCTAACAGAGGTCACTCCTGCATCTCCCATGCCTCCACCCAAGCTTTGAATGCAGCACGGGCCTCAGCATGAGCCTCACCTACGTGCCTATTCCAAACCGGGGCTTTCCACAGGTGGGGTCAGCGTATCTTGTTTTGACTGGGTTTCCCAGAACTTATAAGGGCTTCCAGAATTTTTACAATAAAACAAAATCCAGTTGGGTCTAGAATGTTCATGATTTGTTTCAGTTAATTCACGGCAATAAAATGATCCCTCTGGCAGATCAATTTGTCCCAAGATTAAAATGTGTTCTCCGAGTATATGCACAGATGCCTCACAGTAAGCTTAGACCAGTCACTCTCGTAATATACAGACGGCCACCTAAAGAAGGTAATCAAGGAACACTTACCCATGGTTTACTTTTAATATCAAGTGGCATGTGGTCAGATGTAGCCAATCATATCTGTTTCTGCATGCTATACAATACTGCTATGAGCCATCACTGGTGCTATACAATGGTCAAGCAGGATGTTGAGTGCCAGGCTCGTCACCTAACATATGAGAGCTATCGCTGGGAGAAGAGCCATTTCTGGATATGTACCTAGGCGGAGTTATCAACACAAAATTGCATTTAAATGTATTGGCAACAATAGAGATTTCTCATCCAAATATACAGCATTTCATGTCCCCAACTACAAATGTACAGGTGCAGTTAAGGTCTTGAATAAAAGCCATAATCCCCAGCCAGACAATTTAGTTATTCATCCTCTTTAATAGCACACTACATAGGAGTATATATATTCTGAATGAGATAACTTCCACGAATACACTGAACATGCAGCCCAAATGGCCCAGTCAACTCCCAAACCTAGCACGCCAGTAATCCTCATGGAATCTTATTTCTTGTGCCAAAATGTACAGCAAATCCGCCTGATAAATTCTGCTTTTCAGTAGCTTTTGTGCTCAGTCTGTTGTGGATTCCCCTGCCAAATCCCCATGGAAAGTCCACATGCACAGCCCGTTAAGTTTATCCAGATCCTGCTTGGCTAAGAAAGTCTCTTGAATACATAAGTATCACAGGTTTGAAGAAGTGAGTCAACTACAGACCCGACGTGCAGGAGTCTCTGCTTTACTGTGTCCAACGCGAGGCCCGTCGCGCATTATAAGACACAATTGTAAAGGGCATGATACTGTTTATTCGGAGATACCCGCACATGCTGCTCCCGCCGGCTCCCGCACCTGCGGCTCCAGAACCGCTACAGGTCTGGCTACTACCAAAGAAATCTCCAGCCTGCGCGCTTCGTTACTGGCGTAGTACGACGCCTCACATTTTGTACCTGATGGCAATGTTCAGGAGCGTACATGCACGAAAAGTCATTGCACTCAGCAGGTGACATGAAAGAGGTGACATGAAAAGAGCTGTGCGATCTGAACAGAGCTGATCTTTCTACACTGTTCTGTTGTGTTGTTAAAGTTTTTCTGACAGATAAGCACACAGTGTATCGGCTTCTACAGCAGGGTCAAAGAGTATTGTGGCAAATACACTCATCCAGTTAGAAGTTACATTCATGATGGTGCTTGACTGTCCCAGTTATGCCACTTTCTTACGCTCTTTCCCGGGCCGCGTTACACAGCAAACGGGAACCTGCTTCTCACGCGACCCTCTTTGCCAACCAGTAGACCTCTGTACTCGTTTGTCGACGGCCAGGGTTTCAGCTGACATACGGTTTCATGTTTTCATCGGATTTACGATCCTCACGCGTTTCAAGAGCACAGTGCTTACAGCATGATCCCAGCTGGTGCGCGGTAGATCCCTGATTTAGGTATGCGTTAATCCTCGTGCCCAATGACAGTGGGGAGTTGTTGTCACTCCAATCGCGGACACTCGCTCCATTGATGCTTTTGTAGGACTTACGCATGTTTTCATTATCGTGAGCCTGTCCCTTGCACGCTATTATCATGTCGGGGGACCTCCCGGTTAAGTTTGCTACAGTCTGGCAAGCAGCGCCGAGCATCGATGCTGACCAAATCCCAACAGGTGGCAGCAGGTCTCCCAGGTAGTGAGAGGACAAAACGGGGTAATATTTTCCCCGCTTCATTTCAGCACTTTCAGACATTATTTTTTAATATTGTTCAAGTCTTTTTGGCCCCTTTGTGCGCAATTTACGCAGAGGATGTACTCGGGCTGACTTCAAAGGAGGATTCTTTTGGAGGTCTTCAATTCCACTCAGTTGAGAAATTTCTTGTAGCCAGCATAATATCTTTCGGTCCTAGGTGCGCCATGGTACGCATCTTGACGGATAGATTATGTAACAATTCTTCCTCTGACGTTCAACTTTGCGATGGAAAGTTTTGTAGTTTTATGTTTTTCCGCTATCGGGAGCACCGCCGCGTCAACAAGTACCAGCCGTCGCCTTTTTTTCCTATCAGTCTCCAGACTAAATAATGGACTCAGACTTAAATTTCAAAAAGCACATAAAATCTGTAACATCAGCAGCTATTACAACTAAAAAACAGTGCTTAAAATTAATAACATAGTGTCTATAGGCAGATTGGAGACTCTTTTACACGTTTTGTTCAAGTCGGTTTAGTATGATGGCAATGGCTGCTCACTGGTCTGTCCAAACAGGCTGGTAAAAAACAGCTGCAGTACATTCAACATTCCGCAGCTCGAGTCCTGTCCTGAACTAGGAAGTACGTCCACATTATGTTCCAGGTTCTCAGGTCTCTGCACTGGCTTCCTGTTTCCTCAGAGAATAGACTTCATAGCAGCTTTTACTGTGTACAAGTCTCTCCATGGTATGCGGCCAGGTACATCCATGACATGTTTGTGCATATGAACCGACCCGGATTGCAGGAGCACAAGGGACTGGATCCTGTTAGTGCCAATGAGTCTCGGGTACTTGTCATGGGCTAACTGCATTTTCAGTTTCATGCGGCTAGTGTCTGGAACCGTTCTTCCTGAGAATGTGAGACAGGCGTCTTACTCTGGCATCTTTTAAATCTAGGCTCAAAACATTTCTGTTTAGCTGCGCAGTTATACAACTGAATTGATTTTATCTTTTCTTTCTTTGTTTTTATCTTTAATCTTTTTAATGCACTGTGACTATTTATGATTTTAGTCCCATCGGTGATTTTAATGTTCAAAGGTTTTTAATTTTTGTGGATTTTATTGTAATGTTTTTAATATATATTGTTGCTCTTAATGTGTTTGATTTATGCATGATGTGATAGGGGTTGTGAAGCGCTTTGCGTTGCACTTGTGTAGGAAGGCGCTCTACAAATAACCGTTGATTGATTGAATTGATTGATTGGTGACAAAGGTTCGTTCTATTAGCTGCTAAATCCTAGAGTTAGTCAAAGGAATAAATCCATTGACAACAGTTCTGACAATCAGCCATGCTGTTACATAAACCAGCAGTACAAAAACTAAGCCCAGGTGCAATAGCCGCCATCAGTCATTTTAACTCCTTTACACCCGCCTAATTTTTGGCTTGTGCACAAAAGTTGGCATACCACAAATGTCTTTGCTTATTTAAAAAACACATCTTTACATCTCACATGCTTGTGTGATGCATCTTTTTAAGCTAGAGCCTTCTTGTTCTATGTAAAAAAACATAAAAATAATGTTTGTCAGTCCCATTTACCTCTTGCTTCCTGTATGAAGTTTGGAAAAAATATCCAATTTTTTTTTGCAAGTTCAATTTCTAAAGGCCCCTTAAAAAAAAGGCATATTCATTGTAAGTTAACACTCTTCAATCCACTGTGGTCATTGTGTTGTTGGACAACAACTGTTTCTAAGTTTCAGACTTCTATGTTGTATGTTTATATGCAGTTTCTCTTTTCATCAAGTAGATGCACAATTGCAAATAATCTTTGCTGGACATTTAATCATCATTAAAAAACAATATTTTTTTTTATTATTGTACTTTTTAGTACTATTCTATGTCGTTTTTTTTTTTTTAATGCCAAAGTTATTTTTTTAGAGTGTAAATTCATTGCAGCTTCAAGAGCCGTCTTTTTGGCTGCCTATTACGCACATTTCTACAGGCACAACATAGGACAGGACACTTGTCCACCCCTTGCTCAAAGCTTTCCTCATTGGCCTACCACGGACATGATCATTCAAAAATCCGGAAATAGGAAGCAAACAAGTAGGGAACACAACAATGCATCTGTGATCCATGCTAAACAGCAGGCTAGCTTGTCACTCAAGGAGCTCTTGCAGACCCCAAAAAGTGTCTAGCTTTTCGGGTGGGAAGAGTAGTCTCATTTGAAAGATAAGAGCTATGGAAACAAGTAGATACCAGATGTTTGGGTGAAAAAAACAAGCTAATGTCAGTTTTAAAGTGAATGTATAACATCTCGTGCCTCTTTTTTTTTGTTTTTTTAGCTAAAGATAAATGCACATTTTTTGGTAATTATTTCTGCAGAACACCTGAATGGATTTTACTTTCGGGTAATACAAGTGGATATAATTTTCATTTGGACTGTTCCAGAGAGAAATGATGTATTGCAAGGCTGGAGTAGAGCTGATTTATTTGTTCAGCACAAGGCCCAAGGTAAAAAACTATTTCGGAGGAATTGATTTATTTATGCCCACATTATGTGTTATTTCTGTGTGTCCGAATATACATGCATTTTGCTCTATCAGGTCAAACTTTTTGAGATACAGCCATAGTAAAGGAAGGTTTCTCACCACATCATCTGGACTTTTGCATTTGTTCCCGACGTTTCGTTCCTCAATCCTATGGACTTCTTCAGGGAATGAATTCTCAGACCGCGGCGTTGGAGATTGATAACTTTGGGTGTGGTTAGCCACACCCTAATCCTGAACCTACTCATAATCAATCTATGTCTGTTTGAGTGTAGAAGGGAGCAGTCTAACGACCCTGCTGAGGCTAAGTCCCTAACTCTTTAGATTGTGAATGACCTTGTCCAATAAAACGTTGCTAAGAAGTTACAGATGAGGGTGAGAAACTTCTTTGCTTTGACTAATCCCTGTACGACTGAGGCTTACACAAAACATACAGCCATATTGTTAGGATTTCGTAGTCTCGTTATTATGAATTCTGCTTATTCAAATTTGATGGAGTAAATAAAAACGAATGAATTTGGATACGTTGACCTTTTATTTCTTTGAGGAAAACGGAAATAACGTCATGGGTTTCTCAGCTGACGATCCGCAGAAAATTAGTTTTTTACGCAAATATTGATTAAAAAATATATTTCTGTAGCAAAAAAACCTGACCTGAGTTGAGCAAAACCAAGGTCATTTCGGACTCAGAGCATCAATTAGTCTATGTCAGCTGGGTAAACCCCTGGACTATTTTATAAAAATATTTTTTTGTTACCCAGTGTAACTTGTATTTAAAGAGGTTCTCATCCCCGCTCCTCGGAGCTTACGTCACTCCCATTTCTGCTTCAATTCTTCCTCTAAATGGGCGCTTAGCCTGGAGGACTATAGGGGGCGTGAAGAGACTGGGCCGTTTACATTGCTCTGGGGCGGGGGGGCTGCTGAGTCAGGTCTGGTTCAGACGTAGGTCTTGTTGCCGCGCAGTGTTGGCGCTGATTCAAAATTCTATAACGTTAGTAGTTACAGGTCGCACAGCAGATGGCGCCTCACAGAGGTTTTAGGTGAAAGTTTAACTTTCAAACTAATTTGCACCAAAGTGACTAAAATTTATTGACCAGGATATGTAAGAACAACACTATTGGACATTCATTTTATACGTTTATCAGCAAATAAAAGGGGAGTTGAGGGTGAGTTGTCCTTTAACATCGTTGCGTGAATCTAGAGTGGCCCTATTACTAAAAGGTTTGGACACCCTGACCATTAAAACAGCTTGCAATTTAACAAATCCACAGTGGTATCGATGAACCACAGTGGCTAACCCATTGATATGTTTGTAATTTATTTCAACAAATGCCACTTTCTGATATCAATATCTAATTTCAATTATA